>WFKR01000002.1:36383356-37020856 GCA_025331145.1 Rosa persica | reverse complement strand
TGATTCCATTGTCATACATTTCAGGTTATGATCAATTGCAAGGTTGATTCCTGAGAGGATCGCCTTAGCTTCTGCAATCTCAGTTGGGGCATTGATCGAATTAATAGCAGAACCACATATCAACTGACTGTCATGGTCCCTAATCACCACTTCTAGACCAGAGGAGGACGGCGGCTTCCATGCAGCATCACAATTGACTTTGTGGAAACCCATCGGTGGAGGACTTCATTTAGGATCAGGGAGAGGTGGATCTACTATCTCCAACTGAGTCCGAGGCTTAGGACCATTTGCTACCCAGAATTCCGTTAAGAGACTCATACAACGTTCCAAAGTGAGGCGAGGGGAAGGTATCTTATGCTGGTACACCGATTCGCATCTTGTTTTCCATATTGCCCAGCAAATGAAACTGATCATAGTAAGCATATTCTTCCTTTCAGCAATTGTACTTATTGAAATTGAGCATGATTGTAACCAAACATCAAAAGTAGTAATCTCTTGTTTGTTGATTCTGAGGCACAAGGGGGAGCCAAACCACACAGGCTCCACCCACTTGCACAAGAGAAGGATATGCTTAATAGACTCTTCGAACTCTCCACAGATAGGGCACATAGGGTAAGCAATTAGTTTTCTCCTGAAAAGATTAAGCATAGCTGGAATAGCCCCACTTAGTACTTTCCAGAGAAAGTTCTTTATTTTTGGTAGAGTAGCTAAACCCCACAGAATTTTCTAGCACTTAGGATCCACCTTGTGAGAAGAGCCTCCCGATCGTGATATCGGACTATTGTGCTTGGAATGCACCCAGTGATAGCCCGATTTAACAGTGTACAAACCGTTTTTGTTCCATAGCCAGATAGCACGATCATTTCCTTCTCCAGTTCCAATAGGGATGGCAAGAATCTTACTAACCTCACTCGGGTGAATGAGGTGTAAAATCTAATCTAGGGCTTAAGAGTGTGAGTCTCATGACCCATAAAAATTTTACTTCATTCTGAAAATGTCCCTGATTTTTAAAGGTGAAGACTGCAGGTTCGAATCCTGTCCCCGCCTAATCAAATAAGTCAAATAAGTTGAGATGCTTTTTTTGGTACTGTACAAGAATACCTAAAATACCCCCTGCTAAGGGTCTGATTGGTCAGTCCATACCACGTGTACTTAGCATCTGCCGTACGCAAGACTTTAACCAATTTAAGAGCATTGGGAGGAACAGGACCCGTAGTAGATATGTAGCCATCATTAGGAGGGGGATCCATTTGTCTGACCAAATGTTGATAGAGGAGCCACTGATGACTTGCCAGGAAGAGCCAGTAACTAGCAGATCCCTTGCTTCCAAAAGGCTAGACCAAGCCTATGAAGCCCGGTAACCTTTTGTAGCCTCAAGAAAAGTGCAATTTGGAAAATACCTAGCCTTTAACACTCGAACCCAAAGAGAAGATGGGTCTTGCAATAGTCGCCAACATTGCTTTGCTAGTAGTGCCAAGTTGAAATCTTGCAGGTCTCTGAAACCCATACCTCTAACACTTTTAGGGAGGCCCATAAATTCCCAACTCTTCCAATGAAACTTGTGACCAGTTTCGGTAGAGCCCTACCAGAACTTGCTCAAAGCCGAGTTTATTTCATCACACAAACCCTGTGGGAGCTTAAAGCAAGCCATAGGATAAGCAAGAACTGCCAAAGCAACTGCCTTAATTAATATTTCCCTACCAGCCATAGACAAGTAACCTCTTTCCACCCTTCTATCTTTCTAAAAATCCTTTCTTTAATAAAAGCAAGGGAAAATTTTTTTGACCTTCCCCAGATGGTAGGGAGGCCAAGATAACTCCCTAGGTTATCAACATTCGCAATATTTAGCAGCTCATACATTACGGTTCGCATTTGGCTCGGGGTATTTGGGGAAAAGAAAATGCTGGTCTTCTCAGCGTTAATCTTTTGCCCCGAAGTACTACAATACTCAGTAAAAATCTTTACTAAGTTCCAGCAATTTAAAAGAGTTACCTTTAGGAAAAATAGATAATCATCTGCAAAGAATAGGTGAGAGAGGACCGGGCAATTCCTGCTTAATCTGATACCAGAAATGGTCCTTTCATGAACTGCTTTAGTCAACTTGAGAGAGAGGACCTCACTTACCATAAGGAAAAGGTAAGGGGATAGAGGGTCCCCCTGCCTTAATCCTCTCATAGGTTTGAGAAAATTCCCAGGTTTACCATTCAAAACAATTGTGAAGAAGACCGTAGTTACGCACTTAAGAATCAGATTCACCCACTCACTAGAGAAGCCAAACTTGAGAAGAGCCACCTCTAAAAAATCCCACTTGACTCGATCATATGCTTTGTTCATATCAAGCTTTAAGCCAAGCTCGTTATTATCTCCCTCTCTCTTTAACTTGAGATAATGAAAGGCTTCATGGGCCAGCAGTATGTTGTCTTGGATCTATCTTTCTGGAACAAAAGCATTCTGGTTGGGGAAGATCAGTTGGTGTAGCAGTAGCTTCAGCCTATTCTCCAAAGTTTGGAGAGGATTTTGTAGGAATTGTTACAAAGGCTGATCGGCCTAAATTGCAATGTTCTCTCCGGGTTAGGGACTTTAGGAATGAGAACAATTTGGGTCTGATTCAAATCCAATAGCCTCACTCTACCTGCTCTGAAATCATTAGAAGTAGTCCAGACAACATTGTTAGCAATCTTCCAATATTTATGATAGAAGAGACCTGGAAAACCATCTGGCCCAGGCGACTTGAGTGCTCCCAATTGAAAGCAAGCATCCTTAACCTCCTCAATAGTGAAAGGAGAAAGAAGCCCATCATTCATAACATTATCCACATGGGGGCTGACACCATCAAAGACTGTACCCCATGATCTCGGCCCATAACTCTGAAAAATTCTCTTGAATTACTGCTCAAACTCCAATCTTATATTAGTCTCACCAACCACCCAATTATCTTCCTCGTTCAAGATCTTCCAATTCTATTTCGTCGTCTTCGATGTAAGGTAGTTAGGTGAAAAAAGCGAGAGGTAGAATCACCTGTTTTGAGCCAATTCACCCTTGAACGCTGATGCCAAAACTTTTCTTCTCTAATCCACAAAGAACCAAGCATACTAGCTATTTCCACCTGACACTCAGAGCTAGAGAAAGGGAAATTTGCTTGGAGTTCCTCGAGCTCCAGCAACCACTTGCTAATTTCAACTCTATTGCACTTCGGAAACTTTTCTCTACTCCACTTGGAAAGACTTTTTTTGCATTTCAAAAGATTTTGGGACCACTGAATTGCCTTGGGAATATTAGCAGAGTTATTCCAACGGTCATTGATACTAGCTTCAGCTTCATCATCGTCAGCCCAAAACGCCTCAAATTTAAAGGATAAGTAACATGAATAGTAAGGGGGGCCATAAAACCAGGAAATTCTTATCTTTTCGTTGGAGCCAGGATAAGTAACATGTGTATCAATAAAAAAACTTAGAATAATCCAAAATAACAACTTTAAAGTCAGCCCTCCACCAAAGACTTAAACCTCCAGCCTTGAAAATAGGATCAATTTAGTAGCCTTTTGTGTATCCTAAACTTCTCCGAATGAGGTCAACATAAGGGCTACCTTGATGGGTTTCAGAAAGGAAGATGAAATTAGGGCAATGGGATCGGGTAATTTCCCTTAGTGTGCTTACTGTCAAGGACTTCCCCAAGCCTTGACAGTTCTATGCAAGGCACTTCATTGTGACCTTGCAGCTGATTTCGGCCAGCCACCACAGCCCTGGAGGTGGGTTAAATCCTCCATACCTTTCTCCTTGGATGCTTGGTGAATATCATTAGAAGTACCAGCAACAGTAGTAGCAAAATCACCTTCCAAAGCCTTGGAACCAGTCTTTTAAGTACTAACTGGTCACTATGATCCACACAATCAGAATCATGCCTTCCCTTACCTCTGCCTCTTCGGCCTCGTCCTCTTCCTCTACCCCTAGTCGAAGAAAGTCGGAGACCCGGGCTTCGGATGACCTTAGCCCTCTTAGAGTAAGTTTTCAGCTCTGAATCACCTTCCTCTCCCTTTTTTTGACGTTTCTTGTCTGCTTTCATAGTTTGGGAGATATTCGGAATTGGGTCTACCATTGTCTCCAAAGTAGAAAGAGGTACTTCCACAATTTTCATGGAGCTAGTTGTGGTAGGACTCGGCCCATCAAGGGTGTCAGTATGTAAAAGGATTGGAAAGAAAGGGTTTGAGTTAAAAAAAAACTCGGTCTTCTTTTTAAAGGCCCATGAAGGGATACATTCTAGATCGGCCCAAGACTCAAGTTGCAAACTCATCCCTTTAAAGGCACGGGTGAGTGGTGACACTGCCGTTTCGATACTGGGCACCATGTGCGTCTGGATCCCACCTGTTGGGAATGTTTAGTCCCTGTAGCTTGAGCTTTGGTCTAGGAATCAAAATGTGGGACACAGCTCCATCAGTTTTTGTTTGCAGGGACAAGGAGGAGCTGTCCCTATCAGTTGTTATGCAGTGTGGCGACTCTGATATGTCCACATCAGAAGGTGCCACATCCCCAGAATTTGAAATATCAATGTTTTTACTCCGACGAAAGATTTCGGTCGTCGGAGCATATGGGTACTCCAGAGGGAAGGTAGATTGCGTGAAGACAGGCTTCTTGGGAGGGGGGGCTCAACTATGAGTGATGAATCATATACCACATCTAGCTTGATAAGAAGTGAATGTTTTCTGAATCTGCAGGAAGAAACCATGTGTCCAAGACGACCACAATTGAAACAAAAGTTCTTTAGGTTTTCATACCTTAACCTGATTTTTGATACAGAAGAATTTGATCTGGGGAGGTTGACGAAGGTAGCAAGGGGTTTAGTAGTAACAAAGTCTACTCTCATTCTCAAATAACCCATGTTACCTACAGTCAAAGGGTCTTCAACTTCCAAAGCCGAACCCAGTAAAGACCCAAGCTTTCTGCCATTGTTTAGGGAAAGTTGATCCAGAGGAACTCCATGAGCCTGTATCCAGTATACTGCACGGTTAAGCTTAATGTCATCAATAGAGTGATACCTGGGCCAATGACGAACAGAAAAATAGTAACCCTTAACATTCCAGGGGCTATCCTCCATTAACTTCCTAGCTAGCTTCTCAGAGCCCACTGTGAGACAGTAGGTGTTCTTTTTCAATCTAATAATTCGGATTTGGCCAAGGGTTTTCCAGATCCCCATCAGAGTGGCCTTGATTCCTCCCAGACCCGGCAACTCATCAGCAATAAGTAAACCCAATAGGTCAATCCCAGACTCTAAGTCAAGAAAATCTGCTCTCTGTTCAAAATTGACAGACATAGCTTCAATAATTCCCTCATCTTCGAAGGGAATATCCTCCTGGTCTCCTGTTATAGTTGCCATTATTAAAGGCAAAAGGCAGAGACAGAGCTCTGAAAAAAACAAAACCACACTATGGGTTGGGGCCCTAACTGACTAGAGTAGGTAACGAAGACTTTAAAACAGAACGAGCTAAAAGGCAGCAAGCAGCAATTCCACGTGATGGTACTGGTAGGTTGGAATTAATGGAAACTGTACTTACATTAGCATTTGTCTAGTATAATTAGTTATAATAAGCCACGCTCATACTACCACCAGCAATACCAGCTCCCGCCATAAGAGTCACCTATGGGAACACAGCCAAGCATGCTACCGTCTAGTCCCCGGCTTACCCCCAGATCACCACTGACGCGCGGCCACGCGCCGCGTCAACACAACATCAGAAGCTCCAGAAGCTGGGAACTGAAGCATATCAGTCCCACATCGAAAACATAGAGAAGATCAGCTCTCTCCTCACCTATAAAAGGTTCTCTCCTTTCTCCTCATTGATTGCGCATCTATTACTTGCCTATTGTTACCATGTCAACGTAAATACATTGACTAACTTAGGCATCAGAGAAGAGAAGACCACCCGACGCTGTCTCCCTCTAACACCCCATTTGTATTTCACTTGACAGGTAGCGGAAGCACTGAGAATATCAAGTAGTGGTCCGCCCACCGAACTTGTGTTGATCATAGTTTAGCTACCGCTGAACTTTGAACATTAACAGAGACATAACATAGGGTCTAGAATCCTGTTCTTTTGTAGGATCTTAACCCCCAAAGGAGAAGATCCAAAGCACAGAGGAGATTGCTCCCAACTTGTGTGACAAGGTGGGCTCAACGCCTTTTGTATTCTCCACTAAAGCCAAAGAACCAAAGAGATTTACTTGAGAATTGTGTACCCCTAAAGTAGATAGAGCACAGAGTAAAGGGTAAAGACAGCAAAACAGAGGGATTAGAAGGAGGGATAGTCTGGGTGAGATGGGAGAAAGAAAGCTGAAAAGTAAGAAGGGTGATGGGATCTAAGGGTGGGGAGTTGTGTTTTGAGGGACGCAGGAAAGTGGAGAGAGGATTCTAGAAAGAATGAGGAGACTCTCTCTCTAGCCATCACCCACTCCTAAAGTATAAGAGGTACAAGTAATAGTCTAGAGATTAAAGAAAGGTTGTCGAACCCACGAGAATTGGATTCCTTTCACTAACTAGGGTGTGAACCTAAGGAGAGCAAGAATATACAAATGTACAATCACAAACCTAAATTCACAAGGAAATCTAGGCTCATAGTGAGTATGTGCAAGATAAAGTAGTGATTTGATTTTGGTTTTTGAAGATAGTTTTGAATTGAAAACAACTAGATGCTCAAATGTAAACTAAATTACTCTAAACTAAACTAGTTATCCAATGGATGAAAGTTAGGATTTAGATTGTCTACCACTAACCTCCCTTGCAAGTATTGATGCACTTCTATATGAATGATGTTAAATTAATTAACAAATTTCTCTCCTTGCATTCCTCTCGGGTATGACAAGGGACATGCACCTTTTGTGATATCAAGTAACCCCTCCCGGGTGTATTACTTAACTACTTAAGTCATGCATTTCAATCTGGTTATGTATCTAGTGCATTACCCTAAGTGCATAAAGTTTAGAGATGAAGAAATCATGCAAACCAACCAAGCTTATCTCTAACTGATTGTAATTCACAACTCCTACATACACACCTAGTGTGCTTTCATACTTTAACATTCAAAGGTTATCAATCTCTAAACATTATATCATGATATGACAAACACACATACTCAAAGTGGTAAGGTCTAGGCATATGCATTCAACTCTTGAACTAGCATGCATGTATGTTAAAGAAAATTGTATCACATCATATTGTAGCATCAATCCATATAAGATTGGCTAGACCTTTCAACCCTAGCTCCAACAAAGTAACTAATCACTCATAACCATACAAATTAGCATCAATTCTATAATATACATCGAGGTAAATTAAAGAGTTAAAGGAAAGAATGAACTAGTTGAAACTTGACAAATCAATAGCTAGCTCTTCCCTTATTTTCCTCCTTCAATACTCCTTGAATCCTCCTTGATGGTGGAATTGATGGATGATGAACTTCTTGTTGATGATGAATGAAATGGTGATGAAGATATAATGTTTCTTTGGCTAACTTTAAGTGGTAGTGATAGAGTAGTAGTGGTGGTGATGGAGTTAGAGGAGTATGGATGTTATGGGTTTGGATTTTGGGAGATGGATATGGAGGTTTTATGAAGAAGATGAAGAGAGAAAGAAGATGTAATGTGGTGGAATGAGTGATGCCTTAAGAGTTTGATGAAGGGATGTTTACATAGAGAAGAGAGAGAGAAGCAAAATGATGAATGGAAGCAAAAAGAAGCAGCTCAAGCATTGTAAGAAGCATGGAGGTGGAGTATGAGAGTGGTAATAGATCCTAAAAATAAGGGAAAAGAGTATGGAAGCGATGGGGTAAAAAGAAGGAAGTAATAATGAGCTATTAAACTATAGAGTAGAAAAATATGGCTAAAGGAGAATAGAGGAGCAGCTAGCTCTTTATTATGCAAAGGAAGCATAAAAATGAAGGGTGTTGGAGTGGGTTTAAATAATATGGAGAGAACATGATGATTACATACTAAAACATGGAAGGATTTTGGGTGATTGTCACGCCCCGAATTTTAGAATAAAAATTCAAATCTGAAACATGAATTACTACAACTTAAAATAACCATCCTGAAAATTTCTTTTTCTTAACAACCTCACCACACAATTTGATTTTGAAAACCGAATTTAGTCTCGGTTAATTATTACAACTCACTCACAAAATAAATTGTAAAACTCTAAATTCGCATAACAAACCTCACAACTTAAATGAAATAAAAATAAATGCTGCAACACCTAAATAGCACGGTCACCTCCCTGGTTATCCTGACCTGCAGGAATATCCGCTACACCATTTGAATAATGTACATGGATTGCAACAACACAAAACCCGGTAAGCTTTTGAAAGCTCGTATCAGTAAAAAGAAAGGACAGTTGTTTAATTAAATCATTTTTATTTTCACCCAAGTCAACACTCAACAATTTCCACATGCACAAAGCACCAACAATCTCAAATCAATCACCAAATCAATCACCAAATCAACACAAAACCCTAACTCACATCTTTCTTCTCAAAACCCCGACATCGTATTTATAAAAATACGGTATTTGACAGACTAGAGCTCTAACTGAATCGTAACCCGTCACCTGGCCTAGGTTATGGCATCCGACATATTTATCTTTATCGTATTTCATCAATATGTATACTTATATACATATTCAGAACGTCCGATAATCGTACATACTCAACCAATCATAGCTCATCATCCACCTAGGATTAGAGCGTCTGATTCCCCCATACCGGTCACTACGTTGACCCTAAATTCATAATGTGCACAACAATATGTTTTCACACAATGAAATCAACTCATACAACATACATAATATTATTATGAAATTTAAGCATTTGAAATATAATCCAAATCATCATTCCAACTCAATCATATCATCACTCAAAAACACACCAATCAATATATATATTCCACGTAAATATATATATACACGTAATCATCCACTCAGGAATGACCACTAATACCATCTATAGTTCACACAAGAAAATCATGAAATTCATTTGTATAATTAAAATACATTTTACTTACCTATGGACAGTAGTTAATCAAGTCCATATGATTTTAAAAACAAATATTTAATTCATAAATATTTTTCACACAATTACAAAAAAAAAAAAATTTAAAGCACTTGATTCGTAATATGAACCACGTGAGTTTTAATCACCTCGAAACTCCCGCTGCTTTTTCACTTAAAATAAAAATCTCAATAATCCAAATGCTCATCAACTCAAGCCGTCAAGTACCTAATCAAATATGGTCTCTACTTAACAAATGAAGCACGAAACAAACTTAAATGATGTCCAACGGTCGGATCGAATTTAAACGATGATCCAACAGTTAGATCCTCACCGATCACCCTTGGAAACATCCTATCAAAATTATATGAAAATCCAACGGACGGATCTTCATGAATCACCTCCCGAATCACTGTTTTACAATTATACGAAGATCCAACGGTCGGATCTTCGCCCGTGACCACACAAAGTCATCGGGACAGTCATATGATCATCATAATAAAATTTGAAGTACAACCGATGGTCTGACTCTGTAAATCGTAAACCGAATATAAACTGTAAAACTGTAAATAGTAATGTCAAAACTTAAATTGACTATTTATTAACTTTTTCTAACATGACCATGTTATATATTAAAACGCTCGTATGGATGCATAGATAGTCGTCCAGATAATATAAACTCACAATTTGGTCCGACGCGCCGCCACACGCGGCGGTCAAACGGCGGTCAACTTCGGTCAACCACCTCAGATGCAAAAGTTGTCAACTACAAACCTCTTCAAAATGAAATTATGAACAACTTTATTACCTGACTTTTTACGAGATAAGGTCTAAATCGTCCTAGACCGGGGTTTAAAGTTGGATTAATCTCGGCCCTCGATCACGTTTCCAGATCGATCCAGAGCCGTTAATTTTCAATCTTTGATCTACAACTCTACACTCAAAATCGTGATACAAGCCATATATGGGGATGATCAAGAGGATGAGGAGATCACGAAAATGCCAACGATCGGCCGAGGAGACGCCGGAAAATGAAATTTCGGGCCGGATCTGTTTTGCACTTGGATCAGTGTCCGATCTCTTCTTGGAAGCAACGGCGAGGCGGGACGAGGCCAGGGGGCGGCTGGGTTCGGCGAGGCGCGCCACTCTGGCGTGGGTCCGGAGGCGGCGGTTGCAGGGAGCGGCCAGTTCCGATCCGGTCGGGTAGGCGTGTCTGCAAGCAAAATGAAAAGGCCGCGCGAGAGATAGAGCGGAGGGGGGGAGGACTGAAATGCAAAATGTGATTTTTTTTCGTCCTTCATGAAAAATCATAACGTATTCAAATATTCAATTTTCATGATATTTATAGAAAATTTTCATGATATTTATAGAAAATTTTTAATTTTCAAATATTCATAACGTATTCATACGAACTCCAAATATTACGTTCCACATATGTACGAACTCATATCAATGAGCTCTACAACTTTCATGAATGAAGTTTTCTCAAATTTTGAACGTATAAAAAGTCGATTTTCACGACCCCTTAAATAATGTTCGTTTTCGAAAATAAAATCATTCGAAACCAACTTTCTCAAATCACGACATACCAATTAATTCCATATATCATAATTCAATTAATGTAACAATTATTGAATTACATAAATTATTATATGAAAATTTGGGTCTTCACATTCTACCCTTAAAAGAATTTCGTCTCGAAATTCAAGCATGCTCGTCAACAAAAAGCTGGGGATACCTCTTCCTCATGTCAGACTCCAACTCCCATGACGCATCACCCTCATCATGATGACTCCACAACACATTCACAAGGTCAACCTCCTTCCTACGAAGCTTCTTTGTCGACCTATCCAAGATACGAACAGGTTCAACTACAAATGTCACATTTGTGTTTACTTCGATCGTACCATGATCAGTCATCTCGGACATTCTTCCTGAGCATAGACACATGGAAGACCTTGTGCACACCCGACATGCTAACAGGTAAAGCAAGTCGATATGGCAAGTTTCCAACCTTTTCCAAAATCTCAAAGGGTCCAACATACCTCGATGCGAGTTTTCCCTTATCAAATCTCACTACACCTTTCATAGGTGAGACATTCAAGAACACATGATCGCCTGTCTAAAACTCCAACGGTTTCCTCTTCAAGTCAGCATAACTCTTCTGTCTATTCTGAGCGGTTCGGATTCTGTCCCAAATAGTAGTGACCTTCTCTGTAGTCTCATGTATAATCTTAGGACCGAAGAACCCTTTATCCCCTGTTTCCGCCCAATAGATAGGAGTCCTACATGACCTACCATAAAGAGCCTCATATGGAGCCATACCGATACTGAACTGATAGTTGTTGTTGTAGGCAAACTCTACCTATGGCAGATGATCCGCCCAACTTCCCTTAAAGTCCAGAACACAAGCTCTAAGCATATCCTCCATCACTTGATTCACTCCCTCTATCTGTCCATCTGTCTGTGGGTGAAATGTAGTGCTCATTGCAAGAGATGTGCCAAATACCTTATGGAACCTATGCCAGAATTCTGAAGTGAAACGAGCATCACGATCAGAGACAATCGTCACAGGCACACCATGAAGTCTCACTATTTCATTCACATACAACTTACACAATGCATCCCCTGAGTACGTTTTTGCCATGGGATGGAAATGTGCTGATTTAGTCAACCGGTTAATAATCACCCAAATCGAGTCATAACTTTACCTGGATCTAGGCAATCCAGTCATAAAGTCCATGGAGATATCTTCCCATTTCCAAACAGGAATCGGCAAGGGATTCAACATTGCTGAGGGTCTCTGATGCTCTGCCTTCACTTACTGACATGTAAGACACTTCGACACATGTTCTGCCACATTCCCTCTTCAATCCATACTACCAAAGCTGCCTTTGTAAATCCATATACATTTTAGTACCTCCTGGATGTATAGTGTATCGAGACCTATGTGCTTCCTACATAATCTCTTCCCTGAGGTTATCAATACTCGGTACATACAATCTCCCTCGAAATCTCAACCCTCCATATGCCCCAATAATCCACTCGGAAGGACCCTCCACATCCGGATCAACAGTCATCTGAACAATCCTCGCCTGAGCAAACTTATCAAGTGTCTGACCCTGAATGATCCTGGAGATCAAGGTGGGCTGCAAGGTGTTACTACCGAGAAAGATTCCATGTCCTGCTCCTGCGGGCATAAGGTCAAACTCTGATGTAGCTTCTAACATGCGCCACTCTCGCACCATAATCGATGTCATGATTACTCGAGGTTTCCTACTCAAAGCATCCGCCACTACATTCGCCTTTCCGGGATGGTACTCAAAGGTGAAATCATAGTCCTTGATGAGATTCATCCATCTTCTCTGCCTCATGTTCAATTCTTTCTAAGAGAATAGATACTTCAAACTCTTATGATCAGAAAAGAGTTCAAATTTCTCACCATAAAGATAGTGTCTCCAAATCTTCAAGGCAAACACCACTGCTGCTAGCTCTAGATCATGAGTGGGGTAATTCCACTCATGTACTTTCAACTGTCTAGAACCATAAGCAACAATGCTACCATTCTGCATCAACACACACCCAAACCCTGATGAGATGCATCACTGTAAATGACTAACCCACCACCACTAGTAGGAATAGTCAACACCGAAGCTGTAGTCAATCCAGTCTTCAGCTCATTGAAAGCCTTCTCACACTCATCCGACCACACGAACTGAGTGTCCTTCCTTATCAATTTGGTCAAAGCCGAAGCAATACCAGAAAACCCTTCAATGAAACGACTGTAATACCCTGCCAAACCAAGGAAGCTACGAATTTATGTAACCATAGTAGGGCGACTCCAACTCATCACTGCTTCAACCTTCGAAGGATCCACAAAAACTCCATCTTTCTAGACCATATGACCAAGGAACTTGACTTCACTCTGCCAGAAATCGCACTTCTCAAACTTGGTAAATAATTTCTTCTCTCTCAACGTCTGTATCACGATCCACAGATGGTTCTCATGCTCATCTGACGACCTTGAATAAATCAAGATGTCGTCAACGAACACTACCACAAACTGATCCAAGTAAGGACTGAACGTGCGGTTCATCAAGTCCATAAATGCTGCAGGTGCATTCGTGAGACCAAAAGGCATGACAAGGAATTCAAAATGTCCATACCTGGTCCTGAACGCCGTCTTTGGAATATCTTTATCCTTCACCCTTAACTGGTGATATCCAGATCTCAAATCAATCTTTGAGAACACAATAGCCTCCCTAAGCTGATCGAACAAGTCATCAATCCTAGGTAAAGGGTACCTGTTCTTGATGGTCACCTTGTTCAGCTGTCGATAATCCACACATAACTGAAATGAATTATTCTTCTTCTTCACGAACAACACTGGTGCGCCCCAAGGAGACACACTAGCCTGAATGAACCCTTGCGCAAGTAATCCCTCAATCTGAACCTTCAACTCCTGAAGTTCAGCTGGTGCCATTGGATAAGGTGCCTTCAATACAGGTGAAGTACCTGGTATCACATCAATGGAGAAGTCCATTACCCTTTTCGGAGGTAACCCAGGGATGTTCCTGCCCTCATAGCGATGTCAGACTTCAGACAACGGTAATGAAATACTGGTTGTCCAAGAACATGGAAGGACACAATCATCCTAAAGCAATCAATCACAGCATGGTTTGGGCTCAACCAATCCATACCAAAAATCACATCACATATGTGATCCGGAATCACAATCAAAGATGCAGAGAACTCTCTGCCACCAATCCCAATAGGGCAATCATCATAAAACACGCTAAGCTCAAGAGACACACCGAGAGGTGATGTAACACATAATGATCTAGTAAGAGGCATAACAATCAAACCCAACATGTCCACAACCGAACTAGATATGAAGGAGTGTGAGGCTCTTGTATCAAACAGTACTCTAGCAAGATAGTGATAAACAGATAAAGTACCTTCCACTCTCATGCCTGCCTGACCAATGGCAAAGACTCTAGCAGGTGCAGGCGGTAGCTGCCTCTGCTAGTTTCCCTGCACTCTACCCTAATTTCGGGGACACTCCCTGGACTGGTGCCCTGTCTGTCCACAACTGTAGCATACCATACCCCGTGGTTTCGTGCAAGCACGAGAGATGTGGCCCGGCTCGCCACAGTTGAAGCACTTCACTGGAGCTACTGGTGCTATCTGCCTAATAGGCATAGCCTGAATGGGACGAGCTACTGTTGCCCTAACTGAGGCCTGATGCTGGAACCGAGTTCTCTGTTTCTTCCAGAAACCGCCCCTGAAGTCTCTGGACCTACTGCTTCCTACTATGGCCTTTCCCTTGCCCTGGAAGTCTCTCTCAGCAGACTCTTTCTCTCTATGAATCAGGTTCTGCTGCTCAATGATCTATGTCTTAGCTAAGATCTCTCTCTTCGTCTTCAGCTCTAAGATGGCCACATCACGCTCAATCGAAGGGCTCAACCCTCTCTGAAACTTCTTGGCCAAGTCTTCATCATCTATCTCCTTCACATACTTGTACAGCCTGGAGAACTCCGCATCGTACTCGATCCCGGTCATCTTCCCCTGTACAAGTGCGAGGAATTCTCGTTCCAACCTTTCCTTCACAGTTGTTGGAAAGTACTTCTCCCTGAACAGCCTCTCAAAGCCATCCCATTTCAAGGTAGACACCTCAATACTCCTCTGTGTGACGTTCCACCACACTTTAGCCTCATCCTTCAGCATGAAAGCGGCTAGCTTCCTCTTATCAATCTCACTGCAATCAAACAGATCAAAGTAGGTTTGCCAATCCTCAATCCATCGATCCGCAACCATATGATCAGTGCCTCCTCCAAACTTGGTTGCTTCCAAGCGGGTAATTTCCTTCCCCAGTACTAACAAGCGAGCAGGATCATCAACCATGCCCACGGGCGGAATATGTTGATCCTCATAAGATGCCTCTACCTCCACCTCTTATGCATCATCGACCGGAGGGGCCCTATCCCTACCTCGGCCTCTACCCCTACCACGAGGTCTGCCTCTACCTCGACCTCTAGCTTCGTTCCCCTCAATTTCCATTACCTAATAAGCAGGGTATACTTGATTAATACCCGCATAACACTTAAACATGATATAAGTCAAATGCAAGTCCATATTAACCAAGTAACTAAGCATACAAGACAACGCCTAAGGTTCTTATGTCATGCTATATTCCTAGCCAACCTAACGCTCTCACATACCCAATGACATTGCCAATACTGAAGAGCACACGATGGAGATCTGCTGCAGACGGGCCATCACTCAGAAAATATTGACATATCACCAAATATGTACCTTATACTCTGATACCAAACTGTCACGCCCCGAATTTTAGAATAAAAATTCAAAATCCGAAACATGAATTACTACAACTTAAAATAACCATCCTGAAAGTTTCTTTTTCTTAACAACCTCACCACACAATTTGATTTTGAAAAACGAATTTAGTCTCGGTTAATTATTACAACTCACTCACAAAATAAATTGTAAAGCTCTAAATGAGCATAACAAACCTTAAAACTTAAATGAAATAAAAATAAATGCAACCACACCTAAACAGCACGGTTACCTCCCTGGTTATCCTGACCTGCAGGAATATCCGCTAAACCATTTGAATAGTGTACCGGGATTGCAACAACACAAAACCCGGTAAGCTTTTGAAAGCTCGTATGAGTAAAATGAAAGGACAGTTGTTTAATTAAATCATATTTATTTTCACCCAAGTCAACACTCAACAATTTCCACATGCACAAAGCACCAACAATCTCAAATCAATCACCAAATCAACAAATCGACACAAAACCCTAACTCGCATCTTTCTTCTCAAAACCTCGACATCGTATTTATAAAAATACGGTATTTGACAGACTAGAGATATAACTGAATCGTATCCAGTCACCTGGCCTAGGTTATGACATTCGACATATTTATCTTTATCGTATTTCATCAATATGTATACTTATATACATATTTAGAACGTCCGATAATCGTACATACTCAACCAATCGTATCCCATCATCCACCTAGGATTAGAGCATCCGATTCCCCCATACCGGTCACTACGTTGACCCTAAATCCATAATGTGCACAACAATATGTTTTCACACAATGAAATCAACTCATCCAACATACATAATATTATTATGAAATTTAAGCATTTGAAATATAATCCAAATCATCATTCCAACTCATTCATATCAATACTCAACAACACACCAACCAATATATATATTCCACGTAAAAATATATATACGTAATCATTCACTCAGGAATGACCACTGATACCATCTATAGTTCACACAAGAAAATCGTGAAATTCATTTGTATAATTAAAATTCATTTTACCTACCTATGGACCGTAGTTGAATTAAGTCCATATGATTTAAAAAAAAATTATTTAATTCATAAATATTTTTCACACAATTACAAAAAAATAAATAATTTAAAGCACTTGGTTCGTAATATGAACCACGTGAGTTTCTCACCTCGAAACTCCTGCTGTGTCTTCACTTAAAACACAAATCTCAATAATCTAAATGCTCGTCAACTCAAGCCGTCAAGTACCTAATCAAGTAAGGTCTTTACTTAGCAAACGAAGCACGAAATAAACTTAAATGATGATCTAACAGTCGGATTCTAAAATAAAGACGATCTAACGGTCGGATCAAATTTAAACGATGATCCAACAGTTAGATCCTCACCGATCACCCTTGGAAACATCCAATCAAAATTATATGAAAATCCGATGGACGGATCTTCACAAATCGCCTCCCGAATCACTTTTATACAATTATACAAATAGCCAACGGTCGGATATTCGTCCGTGACCACACAAAGTTATCGGGACAGTCATATGATCATCATATTAAAATTTGAAGTAAAACCGATGGTCTGATCTCCGTAATTCATAAACCGAAGATAAACTGTAAAACCGTAAATAGTAACGTCAAAACTTAAATTGACTATTTATGAACTTTTTCTAACATGACCATGTATATATCAAAACGCTCGTATGGATGCATAGATCCTCGTCCAGATAATATAAACTCAAAATTTGGTCCAACGCGCCGCCAGACGCGGCGGTCAGACGATAGTCAACGCAGCGGTCAACACCGGTCAACCACCTCAGATGCAAAAGTTGTCAACCACAAACTTCTTCAAAATGAAATTATGAACCACTTTAATACCTGACTTTTTCCAAGATAAGGTTTAGATCGTCTTAGATCGAACTTTGAAATTGGATTAATCTCGACCCTCGATCACGTTTCCAGATTCATCAGAGCCGTCAATTTTCTATCCTTGATCAACAACTCTACACTCAAAATCGTGATACAAGCTACATATGAGGATGATCAGGAGGATGAGGAGATCACGAAAATGCCAACGATCGGTCGAGGAGACGCCGGAAAATGATATTTCCGGGCGAATCCGTTTTGTACTTGGATCGGTGTTCGATCTCTTCTTGGAGGCAGCGGCGGGGTGGGACGAGGCCAGGGGGCGGCTCGGCGAGGGGAGGCGCGCTAGTCTGGCGAGGGGAGGCACGCTGGTCTGGCGCGGGTCTGGAGGCGGCCGGTTCCGGCCTGGTCGGGTCGGCGGGTCGGCAAGCAAAATGAAGAGGCTGCGCGAGAGAGAGAGCGGGGGGGGGGGGGGGGGGGAGGACTGAAATGTAAAATGTGATTTTTTTCATCCTTCATGAAAAATCAGATTTTCATGATATTTATAGAAACTTTCCAATTTTCAAATATTTATAACTTATTCATACAAACTCCGAATATTACGTTCCACATGTGCACGAACTCGTATTGACGAGCTCTACAACTTTCATGAAGGAAGTTTTCCCAAATTTGGAACGTATAAAAAGTCGATTTTCACGACTCCCTAAATAACATTCGTTTTCGAAAATAAAATCATTTGAAACCAACTTTCTCAAACCACGACATACCAATTAATTCCAAATATCATAATTCAATTAATATAACAATTATTGAATTACATAAATTATTATATGAAAATTTGGGTCTTCACAGTGATGATGGTGGACTTTCTTCTCCTTTCTTTCCTCAATTGAATCTCACTGAGACTTCAGAATTGGCTTTCCACTTCTTTATACTAAATGTTCCTTAATAAATATAGATCATCATGGTAAAATTTCAGAGTTTAGTGCACCGTGTTTTGGCAGGAAATGCTGCCGGAATCCATACATGTCCTGTTTTGCCGTTTTCATCTTTTAGTCAGACACTTGGACCAATCTTTTGAAGGCTTCCACTCTTCATAAGAAATGATCCTTAGGATGTCTAGAATATATCTGGAAAGTTTCAACTCATTTGGAGTTCTTTTGGTCAGGCTGAAACCCCTCATTCCTTGATTAGCTTGCTTTTTTCTAGTCGTAGTAGGAAAATGTGTTAAGGTTGACTTTTAGTGCATTTCCATGTTTCTCCTTCATTTCCTAGCATGATAAAGAAACATAATAAATATATATAAATAAACACAAAAGTTAAGCAAAAGTACAAGATTAGGAGAATAATGAAATTAGATTAGTCAACATTAAATTGGACTTTAGAATAAGTAATTTCCATGTTTTATGACACAAGTATTTATATGCATTACGATCCAACAGTAGGGTTTGGAGAGAGCACAATCTCCTTCTCGGCTCTCATTTTTTAAAATTATTATGGATATTTTTTGGTCAATGACTAGTTCATCTCTGCCGTAAAATCATCTTCTCCATGTCATTGTTGTCGTTGCACCACCACCCTCGACATGCCTACCACAAAAGATGTCCCTCATCCCTTACACAAACGACAAACCAAACGGCCTCACCTAGCTACCTCTTCCCCGTGCTAGATCTGATCCTTGTGGCAAAGATTGATCAATGTCAAAACTCAGTCCCACTGACACCCCACAACACCCCAACGATACAGGAGATACAAGGCAAACTTGATCTCACCCATCTAGCTGCAGGTCCTTGCAATCTATCAATCTGACCTGGTTACTCCAACACTATGTTATGTCCTGTACCCAAATTTATTGGCTTACTAGTCATCTAGACGGTAAATGACAATAAGCTTAACTTTTTACCTTCATATCAAACATTTAGTATACCTAAAAGTTGACCTTTTATTTCGTATACTTTTATGAAAACTTCTTTCATGAAAGTTATAGATGACATTAAACCAAGTCTGTAAACATATGGCATGCTTAAATCGAAGTTCATACAAAGAAGTCATTGTCTAAAAGTAAAAATTACTGTTTTGGGAAACTTACATTAAATAGCCAATTAACCCTTGGTAGCTTTCTATTTTTGGAAATTACTCAAAATCCTGCCTAATCTGAAAACTCTCTCAACGCAATCCGTTTAATGACCTAACCCCCATCTCCACCCGAATCTCAACCCACCGATATCTCCGTTATCCGATCACCTGAAGACTCGCCATCAATGCCGTTTGAACCACGCTGACCTCCTCTTCATCTCCTTGGTGGTGGCTTGGATCGATTAGGAGCATGCTAGGAGTATTAAGCCAAAAACCCGTTCGGCTAAATGGAAACCTTGACCCTATCGAGAGTCGAAGCTCCATTATCCAATTGGGATGAGACCAATTAGGTTTTGACACTGTTGAGATGTTGATAATTTCTTCCAAACAGTGTTTGACAATTCTAAACAAGGAGGACAAATCGAGAATTTGAAGATTTCGGCCCCAAATCATTTCAAGCTAAATTCCGGCTTCTAAACTTAACATTGGACTTTGTTGTAGTTTTAGGAATGGTTGAGGTTGATGTAAGAAACATTTTGTACAAGTCTTGCAGCCCAAATGGGTGGTCGGACTGGTGGCACGTGTCGCCTTTTCTAGTTTTAGGTTTAGGCCACATAAAGAACTAGTTGTGACGCGACGATTTTCAAGCACAAATAATAAGCAAATTAAACAATCTCAAATACACTGGTTGCGATGGTTCATATACTAATACAAAAATACCTGAATTTTTTTTCTTTTAAAACAAGTACAAGATGATGCACAAAACCTACGATGTCAACACAGACTTGTTATTTAGAGTCACATATTACATTAGACACAGTTTATAAGTTAAACTGAAACAATATAATTCAATAAGTAAACATACTTACCACACTCACTATACAGCGGAAAACTAACAAGTGTAAAACAATTAAATTCCTAAACCTATGACTGCAACAACAAGGGACCTTAGCTTCAACCATGTTCGTCCTAACCTGCATGATAAACCTCTACACCATGGAATAATGCACCAGGTTGCAACAACAAACCGTTGAGCTTATGAAGCTTGTGTGAGTAAACTCAAATAATCAAAACAGAAGCACATGTTTAAGTCATCTCAATCTAACAAAATCAATAAGTATATATCATAACAACATCATGTTCACATATTTCAATATCATGCTTAAGTAAGTCAACTCATGACAAAAATCTACATGTTATGACACTCAATTCAACATTCGATTTCACAAAATCATAACCAAAAACCATTACACCTCAAGTAACATTTTAAATCATTTTAACACAACAACAAAACTACAAAATCACCCTTCATTTGTCTCAACAGAAAGTATACGTCACCTCAGTGACATTCAAATCATTTTTTTTTTTTTTGTCTCAATGACAAATCCACGTAATCACACTTCTTTCTTCTCCTCAAAAACATGTAACCACTGTGACATTATAAATCATTTGACATCTTGCTACAAATTTCGCAAGGAAATGTAAATCTTAACTGCACTTACAATTTCACCAAAGTACAACCGGTAATCTCTGCATAGCAATTAGTTGAAGAGATCACCAAAAATCACACAATTTAAAATCATAGTAATCCCTATATATAATTTAGTTTATGAGATTTCATTAAAATCACACAAATCAAAATTATAGTAATCTCTGCATAAAGTTTAGTTCAGTTGATTATATTAAAATCAATCAATTCAGAAGAGCACCGATCCCTGCACAGAACAGGGTATGTTTTTTTTTTTAAAAAAAAAAAAATTCTGAAAGAAAACCAATGATATACGTTGATTTTGCCGTCAAAAGGAAGAAAATCAAACAATACCTCAACCAAACACTGAGCTCAACCGTATACTATTAAAACTTCCATCACCATCCCTCTTTAAATCTGCAGAATACAAAAGACGATTCGCAGGAACCCCAGAGCCCAAACTCTCCCGCTAAACTCAAAATCTCCATGTCGCCGAGCTCAAGCACAGCACGTGCCGGAGCCTCGCCGGTCGAGGCCTTCCGGTCGCCGCCTTCTATAACTCCCGGCGAGCCTAGCGACTTCTCCTGTTCCTCCTCTTCATCCTCCATCTCAAACATCACGCAGGCCTTTCCTTTCTCTTCTGGAAACCCTAGAATTGAAGAGACCAGAGGCATCATGCTCCTCTACCGCGACGATGACGTCGTCTCGTTCTCTCCGTCTAACCTTCCTGTAAGCTTAATTTCCTTCGTTTGTTTTGACTTCGTCCGAAGGCACCATATTTGGTTCCTTTCCACGATAAGGTATTGTAGTTAGTTGAAATGTGAATTGGTTTGCTCTTCGTTCAAGATTGTGTTGAACTCTTGATTACATATAGCTGGGCTGTTCTTTAGTTTTATTTTTATTTTAATTTTAATTTTCATAATTATTCGTTTAATGATATCCAAAAGATGTGGAAAACATATAATCAAATATGATGTAGATTGATGTAGATGCCGGCTTAATGTAGGTTGAAAGGAAGCCGCTTGTTTGCGTACTTGGAGTGCCGAATCACATGACATATGCTGACTTCTGCAGATTCTGTGGTTCCTTCATTCAGCATATATTGGAGATGCGGATTGTCAGGTTGGACCTTTGAAATTTTTGTTAGTTTTGGTCATAAATTTACATTTGTTGGTTAGTTGAATTTCATTTCTTTTCATTTTGATTTTATTTTCTTGTCTGTGTTCTAGGACCGATGGAATGGAGGATCGTTATAGCATTTTGATTAGGTTTGATAGTCAGGACTCCACAGATCATTTTTACAAGCACTTCAATCGGACCCGGTTCTCATCACTAGAGGTTTTACTCACTTACTTGGCCAACATATATACATCGTTTTTTAGTCATGAGATGTTGAACAGATTTCTATTGTCATCATCCAATCTAAACGTCTTCATTTAATATAGGTGGAGGTCTGTCACATACTTTTCACGGTAGATGTTCAATACACTGGTTCCATAGGACATGCACAGGCATCCCCCTGTAGCTCAACTGAGCAGCCATCATGTCCAGTCTGTCTTGGTATGCACCGCAGAACACATAAGAAAAGATCTATGTCAATCAAGTTTGTTATGTTTCTTTTCTCTTTAACGTGTGGAGGTTTCTTACTTGACCTTGTGTTACAGAGAGACTAGACCAAGATATGAGTGGAATTCTCACAACTATCTGCAATCATTCTTTCCATTGCTCTTGCATTTCAAAATGGACCGATTCTTCTTGTCCTGTAAGTAATTCTGGAAGTGCTTCCACTTATTTATGGGGCTGTGTGGATATGTTTCTTCACAGGTATGTCTGTTATATGTATGTATAAGGTCATGTTCCAAAGTTATGATACAAAATAAATTGGACAATTCTTTTCCCTTCCTCCCTAGCATACCAATGCCACATGCTTGTTTGTAGTAGGCTCGGTACAGTGAGACCGAAGTACCTTAAGAAGTCACGGAACCTTTATTCAGCACAGTTTGTTGTCGGTTATGGATGATAGATGTTTTTATTTTCAGTTATATCTTATTCCTTTGACATCAAAGTTCTTGCCACTTCATATCATCTTTTTGTTACGCCATGATTCCCTGAGTCTGATAAGGAACTCTAGGAGGGATCATGTCCTGTAAAGTTGCAGTCAATTTTTGCAACCGTTGTTCTGGTACCATGATAGAAGTATTGTGCTGTCAAGTTTAAGCATTGTACCTGGTTCATGGAAATGGACAAAATATATGGATATTTGGAACACACCCACATGTTAGTTAGTTGGTTCTTTGAAAGGACTGTAGTTGTTGAAAGTTTAGTAAATCAATCTTCAGGTGAAGTACCCGGCAAAAATATGTAACGCTATGTATAGTCCTTCATATTGTTCTTAGATATAATGTTCTCCGTCTCCTTTGAAAGATACATAATTTACATTTTTTTTCCCCTTCACACCAATATTAGGTATGTGGGATATGCTAATGTGGAAGTGTATGTCTTCCTACACTGAGAGCCAAAAATTAATACTTGTTGAGGAAACTCTCTTATGCTATGACCGTTTTATATTTTGCACTTTCTTTTTAATTGCTTTAATCTGCATTACGGTATACAGAATATTCATGTTCTTACTCGTAATTAGTAAAAGATGCATATCTACAGATTCACAGAATTAATTTTTGTGTAAGTACTCAAGTTCTGGATGCTCAAGAGGTGGAGTACATACATTACCAGTGGTCACACCATTGTTAAGCTGCAGTTTGTAGTTTGGCTGTAGTTTTTATTACTGAATTCTCCTGCAAGCTTCAGCTGGGTCAAGTTTATAGAGTTGTCGATTGACTTTGAACGGTAGATGCTTCCTAAATAGTAACTTGGCTCCCATATCTTATGTTAGGTATGTCGATATTGTCAGCAGCAGCCTGAAAAGTCCAACTGTTTCATTTGTCAAACTTCTGAGAATCTCTGGATGTGTATTATATGTGGCTTTGTTGGTTGTGGGAGGTAAGAATTTTTCATGAAAGTTCGTGTTTTTATTATCATCATGCAAATACTGATCTCTCTGTCTCTCTTCTGTCTCATCTAGTGTATCTACCTTTATCATGCCATTCCATACTCCTGACAATTCTAGTGCAGGTATAAAGAAGGGCATGCCATAAGACATTGGAAAGAAACACAACATTGCTATTCCCTTGAAGTGGAAACACAGCGTGTGTGGGATTATGCAGGAGACAATTATGTTCACCGCCTAATTCAATCTAAAACTGACGGAAAATTGGTTGAACTAAATTCCCACTGTCGGAATGCGAATGATTTCAAAGGAAGTTGCGAGTGTGTAGATTCTGGATTCAGTGAGGCTCTTTTGAACAGTAAAGTAGAAGCTGTAATGATTTATTCTTCATGTCAATGGTACCTACAATATTATTGTTTTTAATTGTATCCGCATTTCTCACATTTTTTTCTCTCATTATTCGCAGATTGTTAATGAGTACAACGAACTGCTTGCTACTCAACTTGAGAACCAAAAAATGGTAGTCACTGCTACTGGTTTCTCTTTAAACTTATTTAGTTTCACACCGCATTTTAATTAGTTGGTAGTTGCTGTGGTTTGATTTTAAATTTGTGTTTTACAATATTGATATCTCATGTTCTGATGTCAGTATTTTGAATCGCTACTTCAAGAAGTTAAAGAAGGAAGTGAGAGAGAAATTTCTAAAGCTGTAGAAAAGGTTGTGCCAGTAAAGAAAATGCAGGACAAGCTGGATAGATGTGTAAATGAGAAGAAATTTCTAGATGAGGTAAGTGTTAACTCTTGGGCTTCGTATTGGATGATTAATCTCATGTATCACATAACACATATCCAGCTTCCACTTGCACCAAAAAATACCCATCCAATAATTGTTTTTGGTGCTTCTTCATGTAGCTTAATGATAATCTTTTGAAAAATCGAGAAGCTTGGAAAGCAAAGATACTTGAAGTTGAAGAGAGGTATTGGTTTCTCCCTCTTGTGTTCTTAATTTTTCTTTTTACATGTGGTCCCAAAATTTCAGTCGGTTAATGTATCCTGTAAGCAATGTGGTTTTGAAATGTCTTCATGCTGCTATTGCCTAACTAGTCCTTTGTTATCATTATTGTCTAATTGGACATGTGCTTGTATTTACAGGGAGAGAAAGGCTTCAAAACTGAAGGAAGATAAAATAAGCAGCTTAGAACAGCAGGTAAATAAGATTTTCGTCCAAATTTGTCATATTTGTTCATTGATTAAAGAAAAAGAGGGAAATCTAAGACAATTCTCTAAGGTCAAGTTTTGGTCTCTGTTAGCATTATACATACATCAGGCTAAGTTCTATGCTAACAATGACCTTCATTGTCAAATTTTCATCTTTTTGCAGCTTAGGAATTTGATGTTGTACCTCGAGACAGGGAATACAGTAGAGTCTTCAAATGAAACAAAGGATGGTAATGTCTTGCCAGTATCTATCAACTCATCTCAGCCATCCAATATCAAATGATTAGATGGAAGAACGCGAAGTTTGAAGGATGAAGGGTCGCTCTTGTACCAAGTTTGAATGGTAAGGGCGACTGATGTGATTTACTTAAATTCAGCATGGTGTACATACAGTAACATATCAAAATTATGGGGATGGCTGTTGGACATACACAACAACACTGAAAGTCTGAAACAGAGACCTTTATGGCTGATGCGTGGTTGGTTAGATATTGTACAAATATATTCGAGGTTTAAAATTTCGTGTATTTTCTGTACAATTGGTACTAAGTTGGTGGAACTCATGCCCTTGATATCTTAACTATCTCATGGTCTGTGTCTTTTGTTTTTGATTTGTGACGGAATCGAGGCATGGAAATGAGAAGTGTTACGGTTCCCGCATCTGGTTACTGCGAGGTAAAGAGGGAGGAATTATACAGAGGGTACTAGGTAAAATGCCAGAATGGTTCCTTCCGTTCTCCTTGGGATAAGATTGTCATTTCCCCACATTAATTGTTTTTCCGATTTACTAAACGCCGGTGGGAATCAAGATTTCTGAGTCATGACCAATCATAATTTTATTTATTTTTGCTTCTTGAAGGAAATTAGTAGTGGCATTACAAGGAAAAGCTCCCAATACAACAATTATATGTAAATTCGATAGGCAGACATACTTCGTTAGTGCAATTAGAAAACCCTGAAGCGCCGCTCAGTTTGCGTCGAACCCGAAACCCTAATTCAACGTCGATCTTCGTCGACCTCGCATCTCTACTTTTCACCATGTCATCAAGTGATGATGTAATAGTTTTCTTCGCTGCCTCTTTGGCCTTGGCTGGCTCCAACACCGTGGATATCTCGCAGAGGATTGGAGGAGCACAGCGGCGTGCGACCCAATCATACCTGGTGGTACAGCCTCTAGCTTCCAAGCCGGCAACTCTGAATGATCTTCAAGCGTGTCTGGGTCCTTGATCGTAGTTTCAAGATCCAGGAAAGAGAGAACAATCGTTTCATTTTGGCTTTTGACCTGTTACGTGATCGTAACAAGGTATGAAGGGTGGGCCTTGGTGGTTCAATCTAGCACCCATTGTGATGCAGGAATACGATGGAGTGGCACCCGCTCAACTCGTTGGATCTGAACTCACTCTTCTTCTGGGTTCGTATTTCTAACATTCCACCATTGTTTGTGGTTCCGAAAAACTTCTCGGACATTGCTGCAGTGGCTGGAGAATACATCGAGTATAATGAAAAGTTGTTCGCAAATTGTGGCAAAGGTATGGGTTAGGGTTTCTCATAACATATCGAAACCTTTTTCCTTCAGAACACCCTAAAGCTAGCACCTAGGGTGGAGGCTGAGATATCATACTTCTTCGCAAATCTTGTGGGGAAATGTAATGTGTGCAATCTGATATTCCATGAGAATGACAGATGTGGAGGTTCTGGGATTACTGCTCAGGTTCCACCGTTGCCTAACCCTGAGGCCAAGAGACTGGAAATTGCAAGCTCTTCTTTTAGCTTCAAAACACCTCAGTTTGTCAATGGCACCTTCAAGTTCCAGGGTCTGCAGAACCTTATCTTAGGATGTGATGAGAATTAATTAGGAAAGGTAAGTCCTAGTTGGACTCGGTTAGTCTTCCTAATTGGACATGGTTGATGTCAAAGTTTATTACTATCAGGAATAGGATCTTTTCTCCTGTACAAGAAGGTTTGGTTTTCCTACTACTAATTGGATTATAATTGGGGTGCCTATATATAGAGGGCATGGGTAGTAAACCAAAGTACGGTCGGTGCATGCGATCATCGGCAAGAGAGTGTATATCTCTTGGATAAGGGAGAAGAGATGTCAAGAGTGAGTACAGCTATTGGGTGAGAGTGAGTTCTTGGGAAATTCTATGAGTGTGGGTGTACAAGGGTTATGGTGATTCAGCTCAATTGTATCTTGTATTGCAATTATTCTCATAGTGAAGAACAAGTATCTCTCGGGAGGACGTATGCATGGATTTATGTTGAACCTCGTTAAGTGACTGAAGCACGGGAGCATGCTACACCAAAGAAGAAGCACGGGAGACCTTTGGGATCCAGAAACAGAACAAGTGAAAGTCAAAGAAGGTGACTGAAGCTCAAGAACTTTGCTATGCCTATCTTACCAAACCTCCTAGCCCTAGCATTAAGGGCAAGGAGAAAATTTAAGTTTTTCTTTCATTTTAGTTTAGCCTATTTACTATGCATTATTCATAGTTTATGGGCTTACTTTGGATAAGTGAGCATTAGATGTTAAATGAGCAGTGTCATGTATGTGTCATTATCTTCCTACTTTTTTCCTACTTACGAACTATGCAGTGGAAAGGTATGTAGCGTTGCCACTCTGGCTTGAGATAATGACAATTGTTGTGATTTTGATTCAAAAAGTGCAAATTCGATAGGCAAATAAATAACCAATGAAAGCAAGAGCATAGGCCTTGTTGTTACCGTCTTTACACACATAACAAAATGCGAAAATCAATAAATTGGTAGTGGTGTTACTTTAATTCTCCAATGTTCAACTGCTAGTATACAGTGTTAAGCAACCGAACAATCTAAAACCATTGTCTAATATAGTTTTATTTGATATCCTAAAAGTTGGCTGTCTTAGAGACTCATTTTTTTAGGTTCTTTGTCAAAAAAAAAAAGAAAAAAGATTTAAATGTTCATGATCACACCTCGCGCACCTTACTAGATCCAAAGCATAGATTTACTATAATTCGTTGATTACAACTTTACAAGAAGAGATTACAAAGACTATTTTTGTTCATTGTGAATCAGTAAGACTTTTTTTAAAAAATTTTTTTTTTATCACATAATAACAACTAACAATACATAGTATTGACAAGTGCGTGAATACTGAACTACTATTGGTTTACTTTGAAAAATTAGAATGGATTTGTTAATACATACTTACACAGTACCTCTCATTTATAAAAGAGAGGACTAATGTTACTAGACCCAATAATATCACGAACTACTATTGATTTACTTTGAAAAATTTAAAATGAATTTTTTTTCTATCATTTCTAATTTTCTTCATCTAGAAAATTACGCAATAGATAATATCATTTAGTTTAGTGACATAAGTCTTCTTTTGCAAGTGAGAAATCGTGACTTTAATTCATAGAAAATTAATTGTTGTAATTCTCCATTGTTGATATAGTAAAAAAGAAATTACTACAATACTTGATTTTAATTATATCCGTAGATTCCCATCACAGGGATCCAGCTTGACCCACGTCTGTAGTCGTTGGGACAGACTCCAGGGGTGGATCGTTCTTCAATCAATATAGATTATCCATCTTCCTTAATGACCGTCATCTTTCGATCTTCACCCTAACATATCTTATGTTTTGTATGTCGGTTTCAGCTCTCGACATTTCATCTCCCCACTCTTCGTCTTCGTCTTCGTCTTTTCATCTCTTACAAGGTTAACCACTGTATCAGATTATTATTATTATATTATGTTCTCTGTTACACCTATAATTTGTTTCGTTTCTGATTACAGCTTGATCTCTCTGTTTTTATGAAATATCTGTTGATTTATTCAGCTGGGCTTTTGTGGGTAGGAAAATGATTAACGGGTTTTTGAAGAATTTGATATATATTTTTTTAATTTGTGGAGATTGCGTGTTTTTCTTGCCTGAAATGGTATTTGTTGGTTTTGGTAGAATCAACTAGTGGAATTTGGAATTAAAGTTTTATTCTTTGTGTCTATGGTTTACTTGAATTATGGGATATATCACTAATTTGGAGGACATGTGGGGTGATGACCCATTTCTTGTTTAGTATGCCTTTTTATGGCAGATTGTTTAAGATTAGATAGCTTCCTTTTATATATGTCATGGAGATTTGTTTTCTTTTGCGTTAGAATTGATTTCATAAAATCGTTAGTTTCATGTTATTCTGGGCTCATCGCAGAATTTGTCAAAAAAGAACCTATAGTTCTTTCGTCATCTCAATGTTTCTGTAGTGGGTTTCCTTGAGGTTTAGGGTGTTTTGGATGAACATCTTCATATCATGTTCTCAGCATTACCTAAGTTTGTTCTTACAGACAGTCTTGTAAGGATTTTCCTTTTTCTCCATATTGGACCAAAATTTCTGATACTGGTTGTTGTTGTAATCCAGGTTGATTCTAATTATGTGTAATCAAAGACATTACTGATTTTGATGGATTATTTACCGGAGCAGTTAGTTTGGGAGGTCTTGAGCAGGATTAAGAAAACCACTGACAGAAACTCCGTGTCTTTGACATGTAAACGCCTGAACGGATTGGATAATGAACAGAGGCAATCCCTTCGGGTTGGTTGTGGATTAGACCCTGCTAATGAAGCTTTGACTTCTCTCTGCAGTAGGTTTCTCAACTTGACAAAGGTAGAGATAACTTACGCCGGTTGGATGTCCAAACTGGGAAAGCAGTTGGATGACCAAGGGCTTCTTGTTCTTTCCAATTACTGCCCTTCTTTGGTTGATCTCTCACTAAGCTACTGCACATTCATCACTGATGTGGGCCTTGGTTATTTGTCTTCTTGCTCAAAGCTTTCAGCTTTGAAGTTGAATTTCACCCCAAGAATAACTGGCTGTGGCATATTATCTCTTGTTGTGGGCTGCAAAAATCTCACTGTTCTCCATCTCATCCGATGTTTAAATGTTAGCAGTGTCGAGTGGCTTGAATATCTTGGCAGGCTTGAGACACTTGAAGATATCTCAATCAAGAATTGTAGAGCTATCGGGGAGGGCGATATGATTAAGCTAGGTGCTAGTTGGAGAAAACTGAAACGCTTGCAATTTGAGGTGGATGCTAATTACAGATACATGAAAGTCTATGATCGTTTAGCTGTTGATCGATGGCAAAAGCAGTGGGTTCCTTGTGAGAATATGGTGGAACTTAGCTTGATAAATTGCATCATCAGCCCAGGGAGGGGACTTGCTTGTGTGATGGGGAAGTGCAAGAAATTGGAGAAGATTCACTTGGACATGTGTGTTGGGGTACGGGACTGTGACATAATAGGCTTAGCCCAAAATTCAAGTAATCTTCGCTCCATTTACCTCCGAGTCCCGTCAGATTTCTCACTTCCTCTTCTGATGAATAACCCTCTGAGATTAACCGATGAATGCTTAAATGCCTTATCTAGTAACTGTTCAAAGCTTGAATCTGTCAGGATATCTTACTCTGATGGGGAATTCCCTTCCTTTTCCTCATTTACATTACATGGAATCGTTACTTTGATTCAGAAGTGCCCTGTGCGGGAACTTTCTTTTGACCAAGTGTATTCCTTCAACGATACTGGGATGGAAGCTCTTTGCTTTGCTCAGCATCTTGAGACATTGGAGCTTGTCAGGTGCCAAGAGATAAGTGATGAAGGGCTGCAACTTGCGGTCCAGTTTCCACGATTGTCCATTCTGCGTTTAATCAAGTGTTTGGGAGTTTCTGATGAAGGTTTAAGGCCACTAGTAGGTTCATTCAAACTGGAAACGTTGGCTGTGGAAGATTGTCCCCAAGTCTCTGAAAGAGGAGTATTCGGAGCTGCAAGATCTGTTTCTTTCAGACAAGACTTGTCATGGATGTACTGAACTAGTTGCTGGACCAGGTAAATAGTATTGAAGCTTGTTTAGTTTCTGCAGCATTCAGTTATCCACTGGTTGTAATTAATGTACGTGGCTGTTGTGTTGTGAATGTTACGTTAAGTTTGTTTGTAATTAACCTCATGATTGTTCGAATAAATTAAGGTGTTCATTGATTCATCTGCTGTCATGGATAACTGCTTTATGAATTGCGAAATTGCTAGTGTGAGATTCATGCTCGTCTTGCAAACTTGTGATAGTTGGAGTTCTGCAACCATTCAATCAGTCACTAGTAGAGGCAGCCTACTTGAAAAAGTAGCTACTAGATAGCATACGTGATGCATGTATGCTGCTTTGAAGTGCTTTCATCGGTTATGCACAATTCAATGGTACTCAAAATATGTGAGCTGATTATGGCTTTTTACAACTAATGTTTGTTATAAATCACTGACTAACATTTGTTTATCATCTTGATTAGGTATAAGTTTTATCATAGGTGGATTGGCATCTGTCTTTTCTTTTTTATACTAACACCACCGCCGGCCTCCTCCATGCTAAAAAATTACTTATGGAGAGGAGTGTGGTTTGTAATAAAAATGAGGTGTCAATTTCATTCCCTTATTTTATTGATGCTTATAATATTGGAAGAGTGTTTTTATTCATACATCAAAATTTGTTATTTGACCCTCTCATTCCAACTTTTACATTAAACTTCCAATTTTGTCATTTTTTTCTTCTTTCATACATTCTTCTACTCTACGCCACTCACATAAATAAATATTCAATCACAAGTTTTCACAGATTAATGCATGTTAGCTGCTAAACTTTACCATGTTTTCAATTATCACCTCTAGGGTCTCCTTAGTTTTTCTACTATTGGAAATGCGTGTGGGTGGGGGTTGCTTAAAGAACAAAAATGAAACAAACATAAGGGGAAGACGTGTCTTTCTTTGCTGCAAGTCATGATTTTTTTATTTTTTTTCTCTTTTAGTTTTGTAGAATGGTAAAATTGGAACAAATAAATTTCAAAAAACATGGAAGGTCCATATACAGATTTAAGAGGTATGAATATAATTTTCCTAATTGGAATCACTCTATGCTTTTGTAAAAAAGAAAAGACATTCCATTAAGTATTACATTTAAAAGAAATAGGTTTAGGCCAGGACTCTAGGAGTTTACATCTTTTCCTTTAAAGGTTTTTCGGTTCTAAAGTTTGTAATATTTGTTATCATTATACAACAAAAGTTAAATATGTAAAACTATTTAGATAATGTAAAAGTAAAAACGGGAAAATTTGTGTACTCATTTCAGATAGTCCCTTTATATAGGGTGAGGATATAACAATTATAATAATGGATGATTGAGCTGCAACTCCTAATTCCCTAATTCTCTTTTCGTCAGCTACTTTGACGAAGATACATAATGCGTTTTTTTCCTCTAACACTCCCCTTTGTCCAGAGTCAAAGACAAAATGGTGCATGGATTGTTGCATCACTAAAAACCTTGCCAAGTAATAAAAAAAAATCCTGCGGGAAAAATACACCTTGGTCGAAAGAAAGAGAGCACAATGCACCTATTACATTTGATGATGACATGTACGTGTCCCTCCCCCAACCCCCCCCCCCCCCCCCCCTCTCTCTCCTTGAAGTCTACACCTCCCCCTGATCCTTACATCAGTCAAGGAAGCTTGAAAAGTCTTCGATTCCTATGTTTTTCACATGTTTCTCAAATATGGCCTTAGGCAATGATTTGGTAAACAAACCTATCACATTCTCCTTAAACCTTACTTGATTCACTTGAATCTTGAGGAGAGTCTCTTGTTGCTTATTGTAGAAAAAACTTTGGCGATATGTGTTTTGTATTATCACCCTAGATATAACCTAGCTTCATCTGTTCGATGCAAGCTGCATTATCTTCATAATTGCAAGTAGGCTCTTTAGTGGTAGAACTCAAAGCACTAGTCCCTCGAATATATATAATGATCGCCCTTAACCATATACATTTACGAACCGTCTCATGTAGAGCAATGATCTCAGAGTGGTTCGAGGAGGTAGCCACAAGGGTTTGCTAGGTTGATCTCCAAGATATAGCCGTGTTGCCAATGGTAAATATATAACTAGTTTAGGAACGACCTTTATGTGAGTCAGAGACGTACCCAGCATCTGCAAAACTAACCAAAACATTATTTGGGGTTTCGGTGTAGTGGGTGACACTTTAGCCATCAACATTTCATTTAGGGATTGCAATTCCATCTGCGGTCCCTCTTTCTCTCTGTAGGGAGAGAATTGTCTCAAGTCAATGGTTCTTTTTAGGTATCACAAAATGTTCTTGATACCATTCCAGTGACTCTGCGTTCGCGCTAAGCTAGATCTAGCAAACAAGTTCATTGAGAATGCAATTTTTGGTCGAGTGCACTGCTAAGTGTAATAATGAGCCTATTGCACTTAGATAGGGACTTCAACTCCTAACACCTCTTCGTCATCTTCCTTTTGACGAAATGAGTCTTTCCTTGCATCCAAAATTCAACTGATCATGGGAGTGCTAGCAGGATGCGTTTTGTCCATGTTAATTGCCTAAGCATCTTTTGGACATATGCAGATTGGTGGATCAGTATTCCACAAACTCGGTGTTCTAGTTCAAGGCGTAGACAAGGTCGAGTTTTTCCAAGATCATTCATCTCAAATTCGGATTTCAAGTAGCTCATGGTTTCTCTTATTTCATCAAGAGTACCTATTATGTTCATATCATCGACATATACAACTACAATTGCAAATTCGAAACTTGTTTTCTTTATGAATACGCATCGGCATAATTCATCGTTCTTACATCCCTTTTCAATCTAGTCATTTAGACGAGTATACCACATCCGCCCGGATTGTTTCAATCTGTAAAGTGAGCATTTCAACCTAATTGCAAACGCACTCCGTGGTTTAGAGTCACTTGGCATCGGTAATGTAAGGCCATTAAGCACTTTCAGATATATCTATGAATCAAGCTCCCCATAGAGATATGCAGTAACATATTCATGAGCTGCATTTCCAGTCCTTCAGGAAACTACCAAGTTAATTAAGTAGCGGAACGTTATAACATCCATTACGGGAGAGTATGTATCCTCGTAGTCAATTCTAGGGCGTTGTGAGAAACCTTGGGCCACAAGGCGAGCCTTGTACCTCAGGACTTCATTTTTCTCATTACTCTTTCTGACAAAGACCCATTTATGTCATACAAGCTTTACATTTGGTGGGGTTAGCACTTCCGGACCAAATACATGTCTCTCTGCAGAGAATCTAGTTATGCCTGGATTGCTTCAGCCAATCTGCTCTTTGTTGACATTTTGCAATAGAGCGTGGTTCGATATCATCATGCTCTATGATTTCTTGAGCAACAATGTATGCAAATACATCATCAATGTGTATGGAAGATCTTTCCATCAACTCATACCCACTCTCAAAATCCATTGAGATTTCTTTGTTCTCTGGAATCATTTCAAACATCGGAGTGCCCTATAGTAATGATTCATGGAAATAACTATAATAAGAGACAATCTCATGAGAGAGATTCTCTATATTGATGATTAATAGATCGGTTTGTGCCTTACTCGCCCTCTTATTCCTTGGGTGAGTGTCAGTCGAACCAAGTGGCCTGCCCCTTCTTTCTTTGGGGAGCCAAGGCCTCAACCACACCACCACTAAGTGTTTTTGTATCACCTCTATCTGTGGCGCCGTGCCCCTTGTTGGAGACTTCTAACCTTGCAAACACATTTGCAGCTGGTATATGTAATCTCATCACTTTTGCGATATTAGTGAACGCATCAGGCATCGAATCTGCTACATTTTGAAGATCGATTATTCTTTTCACTACACTTTCACATTGTGATATGTGGGGATCAAAATGAGACAGAGTGGGGACAAACCACGACAATTCTTGTCGTTCCCTTGGAAAATTATTTTTTGCTATCTCTCCCTAACGACGGGAAGACTATCTCATTAAAGTGACAATCTGCAAATCTAACGGTAAAGAGATCGCTTGTCAAGGGTTTCAAATAGCAGATAATGGTTGGAGATCCAACATAAATACCTAATCATCTCTGACGACCCATTTTGGTGCGCTGCGAGGGCGCAATAGGCACATATACTGCTCAACCAAATATGCGTAAGTGTGAAATGTGAGGCTCATATCCAGTTACCAATTGGTAAGCAGAAAATGGTTTGCTAGCCGTGGGTCTGAAACGAACAAGTAAAGCTGCGTGCAATATTACATAACCCAAGCAAATATAGGTAGGTTGGTAGGCATAACCAGTGCCCTAGCCACATCTGTAGCCTTTTGATTGTGGCTTCTGCGAGACCATTTTGTGTATGCACATGAGGTACAGGATGTTCTACATCAATCCTACTAGACATGCAATAATCATCAAATGCTTTTGACGTAAACTCTCCAACGTTACAAGCTTTATAGACTTGATAGGGTGATCAGGGTGGTGAGCCCTTAAATGTATAATTTGTGCTAGGAGTTTTGCAAATGTAGCATTTCTTGTGGACAATAATGCGACATGTGACCAGCGTGTGGAAGCATCCATCAGAACCATAAAGTACTTGAGTGGTCTGCATTCTGAATGAATAGGTCCATAGATATCTCCTTGTATCATTTGTAAGAATGGAATGTTTTGTTTTGTATCTTTAGCATAGGAAGGTCTCGATCATGTTTTTGTTAAAAAGCAGGCTTTGCAAAACGAGCGATGTACCTTTGAAATAGTCAATGAGGCATAATAGGACGGTGGTAGTGCTTCTGGTACTTCAGAAGGCAATGGCTGCATTTGAGCAGTACTAGGACCGACACCTTACAGTGTGGAGGATTTTTGGCCCATTTTATTTTTCACTCGAAAGAAGAGATGTCTGTGTGAGTTCTTTAAAATACGGATCATCATGTCATGACTAGGGTACCCTACGCAATCATGCCAAAGCCTGTTGCTTGCTTGGTAGTTTTTGTACTAATGCCCAATAATTCCACACCTATAGCATGGTTCATTGCTAACTCTTTCCTTTTTGACTAAAGGGTTCTTAGGTGCCTTTTGCACCTTGTTTCCATGATCACTAGGGGTAACACCACCATTAGGAGGGCCTCCACGGCCTATACCACAACCCCCATGTCCCTTTCCAAGTGGTGCAATGTTTCCACATGGGTAGGGATCAGCACGTCCAACCCCCTTTGCATTGGGGTTCTTTCCACTTTTCACCTTGCCATAATTAGCTTCGGGAATTTTTTTTGTCCCAACGAGCCTGACATTGTTGTTCAAAAGAACCTCATTATGCATTTCAGCCACTTGCAGTAGGTTGATAAGCTTATTGAAGGTTGTGATTCTTTTGTTATCATACTCTAGTCTATATTGGTTCGCTATTATAAGTGCTGAAGTAGGAAAGTGGAAAGAGTCTTCTGGATCATATTATCTTCTATGAGTTCCTTTCCATTGAAATTGAGACGTGTCTTTAGGCATAACATGTTCTTGTTGAAGTCATTGACCATTTTTTATAGTCAAGCAAGCGGATTTCATTCCACTGAACAGTCAGTTTTAGGAGCAAAGTGTCATAAGTGTTCCTAAAACGTCCCTTAAGGGCATCCCATAGTTCTTTGGGTGTCTTGAATTGAAGGCATTCCCAGCGTAGGTTAGGATCAATATGTCGCCTTAGAAACATTAAGGCACTTGGTTTCACCTTGTTAGATGGTTCATCGTCTTTGGGGTCGGTGGGAGTTTCGATGGTGGTAGTGTAGTCTTTTGCCACAAAGGCGGTTTTCACATCAGAAACCCAACGATGGAACTCAAGTCCTTCTGAGTCCAAAATGTCAAATTTAGGTCGAGTTGGTTCAACCATCTACATAAATAAAAGAGAAGATATATAAATTACGCAATCATAAAGACATCAACGTGAATTATTTTCCAAGGATATGAATTAGATTTCAAGAACAAGATTTGTAATGGTCACATTTTTTCGATGCTATGTGAAAATACTTTATCACGGTAATTATGTATTTATAATGCGCATGAATTTTCACTATCAGGGCAAAACTCAATTTATATGTAACATGCTAAATAAAACAATTATAGAAGGTAGTAGCATAAATTACAGGACATGCTCAAATTTCACAAATAATATATAACAGAATATATGTTATATATAATAACATCAATAATATAGCATGGTCAAATTTCTACGAATAATAAAACATAGATAAAATAACAAGGCATGCTAAAAGGATCAATATTATCTAACCATACATGCTCAAAAGTTCTAATTGTAAATAATTAAATTTACTGGAGTATGAAATTAAATAAATAAAAGAGAACATACTTGGTTTCGAGAAAACAAAACGATACTAACGCACGTGTTAATGCAGGCGTGCGTAGCGATGTTTTTGGGCTTCTGTTGGGCATGCTGATTTGGTGGGCTGAGAAAAATTGCGCACGTGGACCTGCGTGACAAAGGTGGGTAAGAGGACAGATGTTGGCCAAGGCTGTCGTTCGTTGACTGACGCGCAAGTTGCTTGGTGCGTGCAGGACAGACACGCAAGGTGATGTGCGAGGGATGCATGGCGAATCCGGGACACGCGCTGGGGCTGAGAAGTTGAGTCGCTCGGGTGGCGCGCAGGGAACAAGACTGCTACAACACATGGGCTCGGTCAAAAAGGCGGCTCGACTTGAGCTGATGAGTTGATGCAGATTTGGTGGGTTCTGTGCTCTGAGCGAGGCCGTGCGGCTTGGGTTGATGAGGAAAGACGTGACGTAGCTCCTCTTGACAGATCTGTTTTTTTTTTTTCTTCTGGTTTCGACGGGAAAAAAAATCTAGGGTTTTTTTTCTCTGTCTTTTTTTCTGGGCTATTGGCTCTGAGCGTGCTAATAACGTGTAAAAGTAAAAATAGGTAAATTTATCTACTCATTTCATTAGATAGTCCATTTATATAAGGTGAGAATTATAATGGTAATAGCGATGACAATAATGTTAATAATGCTAATTCTCTCTTCGTCAGTTACTATAACAAAGACACATAACATGTTTTTCCTTTAACTAGATAATAATAATTATTATTATTATCATTTTTTTTGGGAGATGAGGAGTGTCATTATGTTAAATTTTCTTTCCATTAATAAAATAGAAATTTTCGCTCAAAAACAAGTTTAGGTTGCACATTCGCACGTGACTCATTTATTGACTTGATATGGAGTCGGTCTAGCAGAATATAAGTTTGGGTTAAACCTAATGTTTCGACCCAATTATTTGGTTGGCCGGTCCAAGCATGACCTGGAACTGGACTACTCTCTCTCTCTCTCTCTCTCTCTCTCTCTCTACAATGGACCACCTTAATTGGGGCGGCCTGGCGTGTTTGACAGGATTTAAACTTGCTCCCCACAGTTTTCTTATATAATTTTTATTTTTTTCTTGCCTCTCAATAAATTGTTCTTAGAATCTCTCCAAAAACAAAAAAAAAATTTGTTCTTAGAAACGTGCACGTATAAAATAAGTAGACCATCACACAGGACACGTAAGTGATTCAACTGCAACCCGAATGAGACCCGCTCTCATTCCCTCAATTTCCATTCTCTCTTTGAAGCATTTCAACTTATAATTCCAGATGCAGATGCTTGCAACTTCAGACCTCAAACTTTCCTACCGCCTAAACCCCACGCTCTCCGACATTCCACCTCCTTTTCCTCCCACCTTCAAACCCATCGAATCCAACTCATTCCCCTTTTCACCCACAACCCAATTCGTTCCTCACTTACCATTTCCTCCATCACAACATTCCCCATCTCACCGCAATCTCCATACAAATCTGCGATTCCAAGAAACGCAAAAACCACGATGACTTCTTTCCAGCTCCTAAACCCCCCAGTTTTTGCGGGAAAACGAAGCGCCCGCGCAAGGACCGCTGGGGTGACGGCACGTGGGTGTCTTAACTTGGACGTGCGCGCACGGGATCAAAAGATGCCGCCGGCGGTGGGGAGCCAGGAGGTGATGGAGGCGGAGAAGAGGGTTATGGTGGGGACGTACAATAGACCACCCGTGGTGATCGCTAGTGGCAAAGGATGTAAATTGTACGATCCTGAAGGGCGAGAGTATTTGGACTTGATGTCTGGGATTGCTGTCAATGCGCTTGGACATGGGGATCCGGATTGGATACGGGCCGTTACAGAGCAAGCCCATGTGCTCACCCATGTCAGCAATGTCTACTATTCCATCCCCCAGGTCACATTAATTTTTTTTTTTGGGCTTCTTTTGTCCTTTCTAATTTTTAGACACTTTTCAGTACAATAACATATGTATGTTACTATGAAGTAGTGAATAATTGATTAATGAGTAATGTTTTGGGTTTAGCTATTGAGTTATGTACTTGCTAGCTTATTGGTGTGAAAAATATTGGCTTAGATGTATGAATGTATGATTAGTAGCAAAGTTAGAGCATTACATACATTTGATCTTCTATACATACTGGTTTTATTTTGTAATAGGGTAGGTCTGATTAAAGCAACTGTCACAATTTTGTGCTTAAACGGCTTTGTTTATGAGTAAGAACATTTGTAATGGGATATAGTGAAAGATGGTAATGGTTGTACATATGCATCATAGCTTCTATATGCTTTTTTTTTTTTGTCCAAAAACTGGCTCAGGAAAATGGAGGTTGTTGTTGCAGGTGGAGCTGGCAAAACGGCTGGTGGCTTGCTCCTTTGCTGACCGTGTCTTTTTCTCAAACTCCGGAACTGAAGCAAATGAAGCTGCCATAAAATTTGCAAGAAAGTTTCAAAGATTTTCAAACCCTGAGAAGAAAGAGCCTGCAACGGAATTCGTTTCTTTCACTAACAGCTTCCATGGGAGGACGATGGGGTCCGTGACTTTGACTAGTAAGGAGCATTACCGATCACCATTTGAGCCTCTCATGCCTGGAGTCACTTTCTTAGAGTATGGAAATGTACAAGCTGCAAGAAAGCTAATTAAATCTGGCAAAATCGCTGCTGTGTTTGTTGAACCTATCCAGGGTGAAGGTGGGATAAATAGTGCAACTAAAGAATTTTTGCAATCCTTGCGTGGTGCTTGTGATGATTCGTGTTCTCTTCTGGTCTTTGATGAGGTAAAAAAACTCTTTCAGATCGATATTTGTCTGTCTACACACTGGTTCTTTTGGTCAAATTTGGCACATGGCATATTACATTTGGAAATGAAGAGTTATGTTTTGGTATGCCTTTTCTTGTTGTAAGAAAGAAAGAAGATAGAATAAATTGAAAGAATATCTGCTTGTTAACAAAAAGTTATAAATTAAGTTTTTGCAACTAATGGTTCATATTGATATTTCAAATCCATTATGCTACTGCCTAACTTAGGAACACATATACCTATGGGAACTGGCTACCTTCATATGCTACATGGCCGGTCTCATCATTATCCATTTAATTTGGGAGTCCAGATGTTCTGGATACTAGCTAGTTGTTTCATATGAGATTTTGAATTCTCAAGATTGATATGGAAATAGACTGTGGCTTGTGAAGGAATCAATCATATATTGTAATATTTATGCCTACCTCAAGTTATTTGTCATAATTATTTGCCCTGTTCAAGTTTATATAAACCAGATGAGAAGTTTTTGAAGGCTTCTGTGACAAACATTTGGACTCTGGTCACATTTTCAGATCTAATGAGTAAGTTGCTCAAGTTAGCATACAGTTTTATTTGGTCAATTATGGAATCGTTTAACAAAGATGGAAATTTGAACTGGGATTTTAAATCTTTTCATGGCAAGAGAATTATTTGCTTACGTTTCTAGAATAATTTCTGCTATATGTATATACTTTGGGATATTCGTAAGTGCAATTCTGACAAATAATATTTGTTGCATTCCTAGGTTCAATGTGGGTTGGGTCGAACTGGTTATCTCTGGGCGCATGAAGCTTATGGTGTATTCCCAGATATAATGACTCTGGCCAAGCCTCTTGCAGGAGGACTTCCCATAGGAGCTGTATTAGTGACTGAAAAGGTTGCTGGTTCAATGAAGTATGGAGAACATGGAAGCACTTTTGCTGGGGGTCCCCTTATCTGCAATGCTGCCCTTGCGGTCTTGGACAAAATTTCCAAGCCTGAGTTTCTCAGAAGCGTCGCAGAGAAAGGTCAGTACTTCAAAGAAATGCTGACAAAGAAGCTGGGCACAAATCCACATGTGAGAGAAGTACGGGGTTTGGGGCTCATTGTTGGAGTAGAGCTGGACGTATCTGCTTCACCGCTTGTGGATGCCTGTAGGAATTCTGGTCTTCTGATAATAACAGCCGGAAAAGGAAATGTCCTCAGGCTTGTGCCGCCGTTGATCATCTCTAAGCCAGAATTGGAGCATGCAGCTGAGATTTTGCTCGAGTGTTTGCCTTCCCTTGATGGCTCTACTTGAATTTGATAATGAAGTAAGTAACTTGACTTTACATATAGAAAATGTAGATGTTGAGGTTTATCTGAACGTATGTGTTCTTACTGCAAGGTAGCTTATGTTTCTTTCTGTTCGGTCCTCGGTTTTACAGAAACATGTTATGAGGATAAGGTCCATATAATGAGTGCCTACTCGAGTTGCTTCTTGTAATTAGTCTAAGCCACCACAATATTAGGAAAGAATAGACAGACAAGCCAATTTTACAATTTTCAGTTACTAAAAGCCATGGCTGCATGGAAGAATGATATACTGATGAAATAGTTAAGTTCAGACCAAAAAAGATGTAGTTAAGTTCTACACACAAGGAAGTGAAAGACGCCGGTCACTGGCACTCTAATTCAGCTCTTCGGCTACCCCTGCATAACACATGAAAACAAAAATGTACTTAGTTTGTTAAGCATCTCCAACGGTGGTGTCAAAATCCACATGGACACCCAACAGCAATAAATGACATCGTCCAACCCATATGTCTTTGTCATGGTGGATGACATTTTGGTTTCTGTCAAATTTGACAGCCTCAAACTCTCATGTCTTATCTTTTTTTATAGTTTCTCTCTCCTTCTCCCTCTTTCCTTCTCGTATCTCTCTTGCTTCCTTACCCAGACCAAAGCAAAAACTCAGTGAGGTGCGCCAACAGAAGGCCGAGGAGGAGGCGCAGCTGTTTGCCTCAAATCCGTCTCCGCCGAAGTCAGGGTCGAGGGACTTGCGGTTGAATTGTCCTTCTAAAATTGCTCGAGCGTGCCAATTCGCTACCGAATGGGCGAGCGAGGTTCTGATTTGATCTGCGCTCGTATCTTACTTCTTAGCAAACGACTGTAGGCCGAGGAAGGAACCCTCTCGGCCATTAGGTTCTAATACCTCTGTTGCAAGGACTTCGGTTAGACGTCAACCCTAACCGGGATCTTCAATCACATTCACTTCTTGGGTAAACCCAAAGGTTCAGTTGACAAGCGAGAGGTCTATTGGATGAAGGTACTCGCAAATCACGGTAAAGACGAAGGTGAAGTAGACTCAGTTATCAAAGTGTCGTGAAATGATGTGTGTATGAACATCGAATCGTATTGATCCAATCCGAACTGGCTAAAAGAGATCGTATAATCCTACGCTATGAACTACTCCTAAGTGCGATAATTAAAGTGCATATAAAGTGAATGAACAAGAAAGTAAAGTGCTTGAATGTAAAGTACTGAATTGAGGTTATTGAATCAGGGTTAGAGCTTTGTGCTGATAACGTGTTTAAGGACAAGAGAAATTGGTAGAATACTGAGATGCTTTCATTGATAATAGGGACCTCTAAATAAGGACCTCTTATTATAGAGGATTACATGTACAATATTTTGGAGTACAAAGAAACCTAATCAAACATCGATCAGGAGATCTAGAATATTCTACCCTATTACAATTAGAATAAGTAATCTTGTTTGAGTCAGACACACATAATTCGAGTTTCCTTCAACATATATAAGATTTTGGTAGAAAAAAAATAGTGAATAATTGATTATTAGATCAACTTTTAACCCTTTCTTACCATATATATTTTTTTTTTATCATTTATTAAGAGAGTTTAATATTATTATTATTATTTTTAAGGAAAGAAGATAAGCAATTTATTAACTGAAAAACAGAAATACAATGTGTCAAAGTAAAAAAAACATTGGAATGAAAAGAAACAAAAAACATAATAAGATGCAAGTCCACATCTAAAGTAACAAGAACCATACCATATGCCAAGAACTGGCATCAAATGCACTGCTAAGGTCATTTGAGCATTGTAAGATGTAATAATAACGAAATAAATATTACTTCAACTATCAGATTTCATGTGTTAAAATTACAATTTTAATATATTTTCTTTTCATTTTCGTAGATCCAATTTAATTTTTAACTTTACTAATTAACTTATTACTGTAAGGATGATTGGTTACCTTCTATTGATTTTATTAAATTTTTGTACAAACAACTTTTTGTACCACAAGACTAACTATATATACACACACTCATATGAATGTGCATGAATGAAAAAAAAAGAAAGATAAGTTTATCCAGTGAATGATCTTAAAACCTAAGTTTTTTTTTTTTTTTTTTTTTTTCTGAGAAAAAATGCTTAGGTTACTCTCTCTGAGAGGTAGGTGGAGGTCGTGGCCTCCTGGTGGCGGATCTTCAAATTGAGCTGGAGGAGATGGAATTTCCCTCTCATCTTGTCGTCGGGAGATTGAAGGTGGCGGGGTTCTTCGTTGTCGGCTTCTCAAAATTTTGTCTCTTGTTTTCTTGTTCAGGGTCATGTGCTTTGGCAGCAGTGATGATGACCCTGGGTGCAAGAGGCTGCAGCGTTGGGATGTGTTCCTGGGCAACCTGGATTGGTGGCGGTTCTGGGATCTTTATGCTTGGTGCTGATTGAGTAGGAAGATCTGGTGGCCGGGCATGGCAGGGTTGCGGACTGGAGCTCCAGGCGATGGCCTGGGGCAGGCCCTCGACTTCTGCTGATGGCGGTCGAGGATTGCGCCGGAGATGGCATCATCAACTACTTGGGAATGGGGTTGGCTGCGGTGAGGGTTGCGGTGGGCGGGGTCAGATCCTCTATTGGGCATGGTACTCTATTGGGTCTCTATCTGCTAGGTTTTTTGTTTGGGTCTGGGCCTATTTCTTTGGGCTGAGATTTTATTTATCTTTTACTATTTTTATGTTGTAAGGATTTCGTCTTCTCTGGGGAAGGAGTTCACACGATCTTCTGAGAATATGTCACTAAGAATATCCGTAGCATCTATGCCCCTTTGATTCTCATGGATGCTTTAGGGTAGTTGTGACTGAGCGACATGATCTTTAAAAAGGTTGAATTACTTAGGCAATGACTATTTTGACAGTCCGATAAGGATGAATCATTATATGTAAGTTCGCTGATCAATGAATGAGTTGACAATTCTCTCAAAAAAAAAAAAATGAACATGTATTTTGCATATTATATTTTCATAATTTGCAGGAACTGAACAAACTTCGAACTCATAAACATGTGTTTATGCAAGAGATTTGATATGTATTCCCAGATATATGTGAAAATCTAATGATCGAAATCTACTGATCAAATTACAAATGTGTATTGCTTTCCTTTTGCATTTTTCTTTTTAATTGCATGCCAATTTTTGAGAACTGGGATTCAACATGATCTGGTGTTAGACAACAATCAATTTTAATCAAAGAATGAAGATTTTTTTTTTCTTGATTGAAGACAAAAGATTTTTTGTTTAAATCTAAACATGAGTGTAAGTAATAAAAAGAATCAAATTTTGGAATGACAATATAGTCTTTTTCTTAAGAATTACATGACATGTGGCAAATATGTGTTGTGTGTGCTTAACATGGCATGACACCTAGAATTAATGCCGCAAGTCTTAGACTTCATTTGAGGCCAATAATCATTTTCCAACTTTGAATTCTTTGTGCAGATTAGTGTAAGTCATACAACTTGGGTGTTGGTTTGTTTTATCCTAGAGGGAACAAGTCAAGATATTTCAATTGCAGCAATATTATTCAATACAGGGTTCGTACTTCAAATTTATTATCAATAAATAATCAATCTTCTGCTTGAAATAAATAATAATGTTAAACATTAGTCTAGATGTGTGAGAAAGAAAAACATGAAATTCTTCTTTTTTATTGACTTACACAAGCAACAAGCTTTAGGAAAAGGATTAAAACTAGCTCCACATAATAGTCTTGGAGAAGAAATTAACAAGAAAAATAGCTCTGAAAGTCGAAACCCTAAGTCTAGGGGGATGTGCAGCGGCAGCAGTGAGATCCGATCACTTCCAGCACTAGCCATGGCTCGGTGAGATAGAACTAGCTCTCGGACTGTGGAGGAAAGCCCCTGTGCGGCAGTGGCTCTCAGTTTGGTTCTCAGTCGATTCTAGATTGGAGGTGGGATCGGCGGCGGTGTTTCAGGGCGACTTTACAACGGCAATGGTTGGGTGTGTCGATGGATCCAGGCCTTAGATATCTCAATAGAATTTTTTCTCTGATCTGGGATTCCGGGTCGAATTGGTTTCAGACTGCAGCTGATTGAGTGAAGAGAAGGTTTTCTGCTCGTGTTGGCTTGGCGAGGCAAGCCACCGGAGATGACGCTGATGGTGTCTAGTTGGCATCGGCGAAGAGCAACGGTTGCAAGTCAATGGGCTTGGGTCTTGTGGGCTCAATTCCCTATGGGCCTGCTGGAGTTGGTTTGATTCTATGCAGAATTGGGTCAAGTTGGAGGGTGCCTTGACACCCTCATCCATTACTTAATGCCTTACGTTGGTTTGATCCGAGAGTTTGACCTACTTGGACAGAATGTGGCCTTTTCATGGTCTTCAAAGGCCAGTCTAATTCAGATAATAATTCTGATGGAATTGATAATTATCATGAATTGAACTAGTTTATTTCAAGCGGCATATGGATGAAGAATTGGCTCATATTTGTTTGTTGGGAAGTAATATTCTGTTTCGTACCACAATTGCGTGTTTGGCAGATGGAGGGTTAGAAGTTGATTTTTCCTCAGAAGACATGGAGTTGTCCTTTGTTTATGGGTTCACTTTAAAAAGTGAACTCAAATTGTCTTGTAATGAGTTTGCAGTGCTTAGATAGGAGCTCTGTCTTTAAGTGTATGCAGACTCTCTCTGGCCTTTTGACTAGTCATCTAATGCAATGAAGCTTTGTTTCAAGCAAAAAAAAATGCTTTAAGAAATATATATTACATTTTTACAGGGAGAGAGAGAGAGAGAGAGAGAGACGGTGCAATTCCGCCCAGTTCTTTTTATCAGTCTCAGCAACAACGACAATCAACTCTACATTCCCCATCTTTGTATGACCAATAGAAACGACGTGCCAGTAGTGGAATAAGCATTACAAAGTAGATGAAAGATGTCAGCAGTAGGGGATTTAATTTACAGCAGCAATCGCAATGCCGTAGGTCACAAACATACAAAACAGGGCAACCCATATTTCCTTTTGAAATGGAAATTTACGAGCGAAAACCAAATCACAGAAAGATGAAGAAAAATCCTGTTGAGTTGAAGAAAAGAAAAAACTGTGTAGAGAGCTTCTCTACAAGCTAAAATTGCCTCACCGGCAACATGTTTATTGTCAATGTCTTGCCATAACCCACCAGGTGATGTGATTCCCGCCGTAAAAGTTACTGTGGCAATCAGGGCAGCGATTGGTAAAAAGCAATTTCTGACATCGTTTGGCTGGTCCGTGTATCTTTGTCCTCAAACTTTTCGAGCCGCTCCTTTGTACTCTTTTTTGTGTCCTCTGCAGCTCGTGCAGGACTAGTCACAATTAACTAGCAAACAGTTGATCCAAAGACACTTGAGATTGTTTAAGGCTTAGTTTGAGATTGTTGTGCTGTGAGAAGAAGTACTTCCGAACTTGCTGTGAGAGGAAGCACTTCCGAACTTGCTGTGAGAAGAAGCAGCTGAGGTGTTTGGTAAACTGTTTTTAAAAGTGTTGTGAGAACGAAAAACAATTCTAGGTGTTTGGTAAGTTGTAAGACAAAAGTGCTTTGACTGGGTATAATTACCAAAATGGACATATATACTACTAAAATACATAATTTTGTTTTTGGATTAGGTAACCATACGAAATAAAAAAATTTCTCATGTAATTGTGTACATGTAAACATAACTTTGCTAGAAAGTCATTTGTTATATATTAAGTGTACATTTTTTGTATAACCAAAATGTAAATTAGGTCTGCATATATGACTTTGATATATATTCACTCGGACAAGAATATTACACAGAAATTTTGTAAAAGAGAACCACCCCTTTTATGGTACAGTAGATGAGTAGAACATTAAATCTATTGCATAGATGAGAGTTGACTTCATTGCAAACCCCGAAGTAGAGGACATGAGTGTAACCGCAAAGCTTACATGAAAAATAACCCAGATTACAATCATTGCCAAGACTCTGAAACAAGCTTTTGCTGAGCAAAACCTTACTTCAACTTAAATAGGGTTTGAGGGCGTCGATGAGTAAATTCCATCTATACAAAAGGCTAAAAGACCAACCAGCAAAATAACACCCAGAGAAAGAACAATGGTAACATAAATAAGCTGTAAATAAAGTTTTCTCTCTACTGGTGCAATGCTATACTTAAATGACTTTTGCCAAATGCAAGTAAAATTGCAAGAACTATCACTAATGTTGCTGGATTCATCGACGATGTTGCTGGATTCATCAACGACGCGTCAATCAAGATTAAGTCGTTTCATCGAATGCCATGACCTACAAAAGCCAAACGATAATTCCACAATTTAGACTCTACCCATTCATGAATAAAGACATTTTTCATTCCTATCTTGATATCAAAAGAAATCCTAGAAATATAGCTTTAAATAGCATTTTTAGTTTCTATAGTTGATACTTGATATTAAGGTATGCAGCATCCACTCATATATACAACCAAGATGATAATGATGAGAGCATTTTGTCATTATTTTGGGGTTTTCTGGAGTATATTTTGCATACAAAGGCAAATGGTAAACAAGTGAGAAGTCATACAAAACAACGGTATACTTTCCAGAATTATAAACCAATCAAAATTGCAAGAAACATCAGAAGTGCAAAAGTACTCTTATCCTAATAAAACTAGCATCTGACATCAATGCCTCTTATCCTAATAGGAGACAGTCATGTTTAAGTTTCAAAGAATCACATTGACAAAAGGAAACAGTAAGACTCTACAGACTTGTCATCCGAGTGCAGTAGATAAATGAACTAAAGCACAAAACAGACGCAATGGATGTTAAATAAGCTAATTGGGATTTACTTCAATCATCATTGTCATATTCCCTCGGAAAGATTGCAGGCACATAACTAACTGCAGTTCTGATACCATGACTCCTATATATCATGTTTCCAAAACAATGAGAGCAAAATGACATAATTGAATTGATAAAGTGATTAAGATAAAATTTCACAGAACAAAATCTCCAAGAGAAAATTGTCTCACTTGCGTTAAAAAAGTGACCATATTTCATACCTTTCCTCATAAGAAGGTCATAACCAACATACAAAACACAGAGAAATAAATTTGAGGTCTCACCAAATTGAAACTCATCCATGCAAATATCCTTTTCTCTTTTCTAAAGGAAATTAAAAGTTGAAAAGATCAACCCATCTTTTCAACCCACAACAGACATAAATCAAGTAAACAAGATCAACCCATTTGAAAAGATCAAATTTTGAAGCAGTCAGAAGGTTCAAAGAAATCATCGGTGAACCCTTAATGCATTACAGAGTACGATTAGTTTTTTCATCATCGCTACATCATCTTTCTCTCTCAACAATTGAGGTACACAATGACAGAAACACATTGAATTCAAACCCGAAATTAAACAAAATAAAATCTAAGAGTAGACATTCAGTATGAGTAGGAGGTTAATGTTCATCAGAAGACATCAGAATATAAAACAATCATCACCATGCCTACTTCTCAATCCTAAAATTGAATTAAAAATTATGAAATTAAAACAAACAAACAAAAAATTAGGAAGTGGGTATTAATCAATCTCTCAAACAAATGCCTCGTTTTGTCCTCATGATTTAATGAATGAATGGATCGGACTAATCATTTGTTTTCATCATCACAGAGAAAACCGAATACTCACTTCACAATTCAAAACAAATCAACCACAAACAAGAAGGAAAAATTGAAACTTTCAGAGATTTGAATGCTCATGCAGCCATCATAATGAAAACTCACAATAGTTATATAAATGAAGACAATTTCCAGGGCGGCGGCGATAGAGCCGGAGGAAGAGCTCGGCGGCACAAAGAAGAGGGAAGGTGGCGCAGAGGAAAGGGATCTTGGGTTTTAACAACAAGGGGCCCTTACCCTTACCTAGATCAACAAACTCAGTTTCTCTTAGAAATCGAAGCCAGAAAGCAACTAAGAATTTCTGCTTTGCTGCTTAAGGAACAGAGAGAGAGAGAGGCGGTGACAGAGAAAACGCTCGTTCGCTTTGAAGATGTGGGAGACACAGAGCGATCTCTCGAGCTGGGAAGATTTGTTTGACGGCAGAGGAGGCTGGGAAGAGAGAATGGAGGTATCCGGCTCACAATGTAATTGTTAGAAAATAATGAGGACAGAATAAGTCATTTGGTAAATTTCATTAAAAATACACTGTTCACTCAGTGTTTTCCACAGAAGCAGAATCCAAAAGCTGGTACTTGGTTGCTTCTCACTTTCAGCTGCCGGGAGAAGCCATTTGGACCAAAAGTAACTTCCAGAGAATTTACCAAACACCATACCATTACCCCAAAAGCAGAAGCACCCCAAAAGCAGCTCCAAAATCAATCCCAAACTGAGCCTAATTTCTTTTAGTTACCTAGCTCCCTTGCTTCTCCTTAAATACATCCAGCTGACCCAAAAAGAATGATTGGCCTTTACGCCCAAACAAACAGATCAACGTTATTAATTATGGTATCAATCAAAATATATAACTGAAAGGTCATCGAGTTCACATTGAGACGGAAAAGAAATATTGACTTACAGTATTTCTGCATTCATTTCATCCACATTCTGCAAAACCATAAGCTCAAATTTCATCCTCACACTAATGACTGACCTCTCAATTCACTAGTACAAACTGGCCCCAAGGGGACAGACCTTTAAGTGAGCAGTAGAGACAGAAACATTTACTTGTGCCAACTAAATTTTAAGGGACAGATCAACTGTGTCCATTATTAAGTTAGGGACAGTTAACTGTGCCCAAGTTGTAAAAGCATCATAGGTGGGTCGGTCTACTTACTTTTCTACTAACAGAAAGATAAAATACTATCATGGACGCCTATTTAGTATTTTTTACCATATAATAGTTACGTATTTTGTAAACACTCGTCAAACTCATCTCTTTAGTTGTAAACAAATCTCATCTTTGAAGCTGAGAATGAAAGAAAAACCCAACAAAACCCAAAAAAAATCTCATCTCTAAGATTTACAAATACTATTACTCCTAATAAGGAGGCTATTAATACTTTTCTTTCTTCTATTACTCTTGTTATTATCCAAACTAACAATCTGTTGGCTCCAGTTTCTATTGACGAAGTTTATTGTGCTATTGATAATAATAGACCTTTGAAAGCTCTCAGACCAGATGGAATTCCAGCTTTGTTTTATCAAACTTTTTGAAATCAGGTAAGAGACCCTTATATTATTCAATAGAGATAGAGGTACAAAAATATAAAAAAAACCCTAGGAGAGTTTTTCTCTCAACCTAGTCTTCAACGGCGCCCTAGCCTCCTTCCCTAGTTTCCTGCTATTCGAGAGCTCTCTTCTCGACTTCTCTCCATCCAATGGCTTCCATTGATGTTGTCACAACAAGCTTCGCTGCTTCCTGTGCCCTCGCTGAAGGAGGTAGCGCTCCTGACCTAGGTATGATTGGTGGTGGCCTCGTTCGCAGGACCTTCCAACCTTTTCTGATTGGAAAACCTCTGAACCGCAAGCCAGTTGATCCTACGGCAGAATTTAGGGTTCAGCAACGGGCTGGAGATTTATTTTTGTTCTCCTTTGAATTAGTGCGTGATCGCAACTCTGAGGTGGGGGTTGGTGTTTTGATCGAGCCCTGGTTTGCTTTGAAGAGTATGACAGTGTCAAATCTCTTCATGAAGATCTTGCAGCTATTGGTACTGTTTCTAGTTCTAGAGACAAGGGCAAAGGAAAGTTTTAAACTTTTCTGGTCTTCTTGCCTAACACTAGAAGTATGATCTTCTACTACTTTCATCTTAGTTTCTCTAGTTGTATACCAATTGAGGTCTTTAGGCGACTAGGTTACTGTTCAAAGCAATGTTAGTAGTGAGGATTTTGTTTCTTTGTTGTTAGGCTCAATAAGTGAGCGTATATGTTAACAGTAAGGGTCACCTGTCTTTTGCTTGGCAGCTTGTGCCATTTATGATTCTGGTATGAGACAGCATCTGATGTATGTACCTTCTGGCCATGGATAAGTAATGAAATTATCTATTCTTTAAAAAAAAAAAAAAAAACAGGTAAGAGACCCTTTACTTAAACTAGTTTCTCAGTCATAACATAGACTTAAAACTAATTAATTGAACTAATATAGTTCTTATTCCTAAAATAGAGGAACTTGAAAATGTTAATCATTTTAGACCTATTAGTCTTTGTAATGTGACTTATAAGGTTATTACTAAGATCATAGTAGCTAGACTTAGACCTTTATTATCTAAATGTATTTCCCCCAACTAAGGAGCTTTTGCTCCAGGTCAGTTTATTTATGATAATATTCTAATATCTCATGAAATATTTACTACGTTCAACCATAAAAAACGAAAATTAGGATGCATGGCCATTAAATTAGACCTTGAGAAATTTATGATTACTTAAACTGGGATTATATAATTCTTTACTTAAGAGCTTTTGGTTTTGATCATAAATGGATTCAACTGATTTATTCTTGCTTATCTTCAGTCTCTTTTTCTATTATCTTAATGGAACTTCTCATGGTTCTTTCTCTCCTTCTAGGGGTATTAGGCAAAGAGATCCATTATCGCCTTACTTATTTATTCTAGCAATGGAACCATTTATCAGAACATTGAACTCTTTAACTTCTAAACCTAGAAATCAAGTTGGTTTACTTACTTCTCCTCACGGTTTAAAAATTTCTAACCTCATGTTTGCTTATGACTGTTTAATTTTTGCTCAAGCCACTCATTCAGCAATTAAAAATATTCTTAATACTTTAAATGAGTTATGTATAGCTTCTGGACAAAAATAATAATAATAATAAATCTACTATTTACTTCTCTTCTTGTCAACACAGAGCTTCAATTTATAAGTATTTGGGAGTTCATAGCATTGCTTTTTGGAAAGATCATGTTAACATGAATTAATTACTTTTAGAGTTTAGAAAAAGTTAGCTGGATGGAAATCTAACACTCTATCTAGAGGAGGTAAGCTTACTCTAATTGAAGCCAATATTTCAGGTATGCCTAATCATATTCTTTCTTATTTTGAATGTCCTTCTAAACTGACTAATAAGATCAATGACCAAAATATCGAAGATCATGGATGTTACGTCCCAAACATAAACTTGCCGTTTCACTAGTCATTTGGACGGTAAACGACAATTATTTTCACCTTTTATGTTGTTTCGATACTTTTAGTGCCCATAAAAGTTGACTCTTTGTTCCGATCAGAATTTGAGAAAATTTCCTTCATGAGTTGTAGAGGACGTTAAACCAAGCGCGTGCATATGCGATACGTAAAATCGAAGTTCGTATGGGAAAATTATAAGCGAAATACTAAAGTTATTATTAGATGGTAAGTAGTATAAATTCAAATTTTTACTGTAGGCTTGTAAATTCCTTTTCTATTTTCTCTCTTTCCCCGTGCTCTCTCTCTCTCTCCCTCTTCTACAACTCTCTCTTTCTCCTCCTCCAGGCCACCTGAAGGCATGAAACCAACGTCATTGGCTTCGTCTCCTACTCCTCCCGACGCCTACGGTGGTATCTCACGAAAACTTGGCCGGAAAATGAAGACCCAACACAGAGAAGCTTGCGGTTACTGTAGCATAAGTGGTCAAAGCCGATTTCTCTTGATTCCGGCCACCACAAGAGACCAAACCAGGTTTTTGGAAGCTCCTTGAACCGCACTTCATGCTCTCCAAACCTCTTGCAGTGATTTGAAGCATGGAGGAAGAAAGCATAATTGGAACCGCACTTCATGCTCTCCAAACCTCTTACAGTGATTTGAAGCATGAAGGAAGAAAACATAATTGGAAAATTTCACTCTACAATCGGGTTGTTTAATTGTTCGGCCACTTAGAGATATTTTTTGACTTTGCCACAATTGAGAAAGTTATTAGAAATGTTGAGATGATGTTCATAAAATTTGGTGGCCATCGGAGGTGGTGGCCGGTGGCGCGTGGGGCCCACATGCCACCACTGTGGTGGCTTGTAGAGGGGCGTAAAACAGGTTTCTGGCTTTGATTTTTAGCTTGTTAAATCTTATAATTGTTGTAGAGTTGAATATGTGATTTTGGTGAATTTTGGAGAAGTTTGACATTGATTGTGAATTTTTGAAGTTTGGAGTTTCGGATGTCGATTTGCGGGAATACGACCTTCAGATTTCCCTTGTTTCCGCTATAGAATACTTTAATCAACGGATTGATATTAGTGGTGGAGTTTGGTTTGAATCCAAAAGGAAATGGAGATGTTGGTTTACGTGGGGTTTTCGGGTTCATTTTAGAATCATATTTATTTGTCGAATTGTTGTTTACGGAATATAGTTGCGTACAGGATGAGGTATCGACCCATCGCTTGACGAGGATCCTTAGGCTTGGGTACCACGTTAGCCGTATACTATTAGTGAACCTTTGATTTATATGATGCATGCAAATATTTTTTGAATTATTGATTTACTCATTTATTGTTTCTTTCAATTATCGAGCATTTATTTTGTTCTCGGATTATAAATTGATTTTGGCAATGAATTGGTTTCTTCATCATGACTTTCGGATATGAGTTTGTTATGCTCGGATTTTGATTTATAATTTATGTTGATTCTCAATGAATTATTTTCCGAGTTAATTTCCGGAATTGCATATTATATTTTCATTCGTCGATTTTGAGATTTCTGAAAGATTTTATGAAATGGGATTTCGATGGAATTATATTTCTTGTTTATTTATCGACTTTCGGTTTTGGCATTGGGAATGCCTTAGTAATGATTTTAGATTGAGATACATGATTTTGTCTAATCTCGCCTATTTTGTTTATTGATTCGAGATTGATTTTGGCATGTGGGACACGTCGTTGGAAATTCATTTGTGAGAGTTAGGGGAATCTTTATGGATTCACTAGTTTTCGGATATTTTTCTTATGCCATACTTATTTGGGTGATTATTTGTCATGCTAGCATTGAGTCCGCCTTTGTGGCGACGTGACGGGATCACCGAAACCCTTCCGCCTTTGTAGCGCTAGTTACTGTCTTTGTGACAATAATACTGAAGCCCAGTATCCTAATCGCCACACATAGTAGTGTAACGATATATACATGAGTATGGGAGTAGTTTAACCTGAGAGACTCACTCATATGGCTATCACATTCCCGTACTTATTATATTATTTTTGACTAGCGGAGCTAGTCCAATTTCTCTTAACCAGCGGGGCTGGTCTTATTTTATTGAGTATCGAATGTTCAATCTTTATACTTGGTTGTTTGTGACTAGCAGGGCTAGTTGGTTGTCTTGAGCTGAACATCAGTTAGTTTGTTTTCCTTAATTGTTGCATGCATCGGGTTTTTAAAGAAATAACGTGGGAAAGTATAAACTCATTTTGTTTTACAATTACTTATTTTTGTCCACTCACGCTAACATTTTTACGTATTTTTCCCCTGGGCATTTCAGTTTCAAATGCCCAGTTCACAATGTAGCTGTTCGGTTTTAGGAGTGTAGACTTAGCACCACTGCCATCTATCCTTCGTAGGTTACTGTTAACCTATTTTGTATGTCGCTGTTTTTGTAGCGTTAGACTGCTCTGATAACCATGAGACTTTGTATTAATATTGTAAGCTTTGACTTGTTTGTAACTTGAGATACTTTGATAATTTTGATACTCTAAATTGTGGAGTTGTTCAGTTTTGGGAGCATAGTGGCTCCAAGAGTTTTTGGAAGGTTGTTTAGAAGTGTAAATGTGTTTCTACAGGTTTTGGGTAGTCCATTTTAGGGGAGATTCAGCCAAATTTTTGGTAGAGTTATTCCTAAGGTGGGCCCTACATGACCACCTCGGATTTCAGGGTGAAATTCAGGGCGTGTCCTGTCAATGGAAATATTGATGGTTAAAAAAAACAATTTTCGAGGGAAATATCAAGAAAATATCAAATATCGATGGAAATTTACTAAAATATTGGATAAAAGTTGTACGATCAGTTAAAGATATACTAAAAATAACATATCGGAAAGATGTTAAAATAACATATTGAAAATTTTGAAGAAATATCAAGGATATCGAGGATACTTTAGTCCTAGAATAAGATTGATAAAACGTGCAGTTCTTTCTTTTGGGGTAATCCCCTCCAAATAGTTCTTGGTCTCAAGCCTCTTTACCTAAATACAAAGGTGGTTTATGTGTTAGATCTACTGCATGTTTTAATAAAGCTGCTGTAGCAAAATTAGGGTGGAAAAGTAGGTGTTAGATCTACTGCATGAGCTAATAGAAAAATTCTTGCGTGGAGAAGTCTCCACCATGTGGCCTTGGGGCCAGCTAATCAGAGGAAAGATTTTCTTTTTCACGTTTCCAAAACTGCCCTTAATCCCTCATGTGCAATACCCAAAACACCCCCTGCTGGACCGTGATTGGTCCAACCAACCACGTGTCCCGTGCGTTCGCCCCACGCAAGAATTTCTCGAGCTAATAAAGCTGCTTGTCAATAGGTCTCGGTCCATGTGGTTCAATCTCGAACCCGCCAAAGGTGTCGTTACTCTGAACTGGGTCTATACCTATACAACAAAATGTAAGGATAATAAAATCCAATACATATAGATGAATAAAGAGTCAGTGAATTCTAAACATTTGACTTTCTAATTCAGTTTAAACTTAGTAAAAAATTCTTAAGATCTAAACCTAATGCTCTGATACCAATTTGTCACACCCCAACTCGAGTAAAGGTTTAACCTCGTGTTAAGGAGTGAATCGCACTCCAATTATAAACAGATTAACATCCATAATTAAAATGAGACAGATATAATAACATGACATTAAAAACAACAACCCTCGTACCTTTATTTAGATTACAAGCCTTTAAAAGGCACTTGAAGCGCAGATGCTTGAAGTATTTCTTTACACAAAACTCTCTAAAACAGCGTTTCTTTCAAAACATCCATTCTTTATTCAATCTTTTATTTACAAAAAGAAAACTTAAAAATCCTAATTTACATTATAAAGTTCGGCTTATTGGTTATTCTACACATCTAATCCCACACCTACAAGAGTTTGATAAAGGGGTGGGTTGATGCTCAGTAGGGCTAACAATTGTTAGCTTAAACTAAGTAAACAACAAATAACTTCAAAACAATACAATATACAAACGTTGCATGAAAGTAATATCAACTCGACTTTCTTCTCACACTCTGCACCACTCTCCAATGGATCATCCTCTTTTGTTAGTTGTCTCAGTTTACTCATGGTCTCTATACCCGAAACCCAATGAGATCATTTTATAAACTCTCTTCGTTGAAGGGGCATACTTTCCCAGATTTGTGCACTTATGAGCTGATTATAGATCCTGAATGCCCCATAGAGTAATCAACTACAGAAAAGATTTCCGTGCCAAAGTTCCATATATTCCCATAACCAATTAAACTCCTTTTATCTGACCAGTCTCACTCTCTTCCCACTATGTAAACTGCATGATCAGCTGGTATATATTCAAACATAGTAGACATCATTGACCAACCAACAATTTAATATCATCCAACATATAATTCAGACAATGCCAAACAATTCACAAAATGATTTAATGAAAAGTTCTCCATAAAACCCTACCTCAAATTCCACAGCGCAAACTCGAGCTCTATCTTCCCTTCTTAAACTTGTGGATCACCAAGAATGTCTTCGTTTTTGAAATTGATGCCCTGGTTAAATAGTTTATTCACTCTCAAATTTGGTTAAGAAATAAGGAAAACCCATAAATTTAGTTTTTGACAAAATAAGCAATTGTTTTTGACAAACTATTTGACAAACCAAACGTTGTCAAAAATTAGAGATTCTTAAACATACATAAAGGTTGAAAAATGAATTTTTTGGTGATGCTTTCGAATTTCAAAAAAAGAAAAACGTTTGAGCTAAGAGATATATGACTTCAAAGTAGGCAATCCTAGATTTTGTTGTTGTTCAAATCATTCGAATTTTAGGTGAACAAATAGAGTTCTTATACTTCGAAAAGATGATATAAAACCTGTAAGTTCCTTTCCAAAACACTCAAACTTCATTAACATAACAAACATTTTTTTTTTTTAGTCAAACCCAAGGGGTCGTTACATACAATTCCGCTACCGCTACAGACAGACAAGAAGATAGTGATAGTACTCACAGTGATACATAGACAATAGACCCACTCATTAGACATTCAAATGCGTAGACATAACGAGACTGCTCCTTTGGTACTACTCCAGATGCGCTAAAGGTACATAGAATACACACAAGTGCTTAGCTTTATAAAAGAAATTATTGTAATTAGACAACACTAAACACATAGCAAAAAACTAAATAGAAGCCCAAAAGAGCCTAAGGAAACCCTGCCGTAGACCAAGGAGCAGCCCAGCCCACATCCTTTTCGTCACAACCCTGTGCACGACCGCCTAGATACCATGACCGCTGCCATCGAGATACCGCAACCGCCGCTACCACAGAACAAGAGGGGAACCACTGTCACCATCTTGACATCATCACTAGAGCAACCAAACGATTCCGCGCGTGAAAGATCCGATCTCAAAATCCATCCCACCCAACCATCAGCAACTGCTTAATACTTACATCGACTCGATGTCGTCACCGCCCTCCTTAAAATAACAAACTTTGAATCAGAAGTTTCGAATTTACTCTAGACACCCAAACTCAAGAAATCTGTTCTTGAGCTGCAACCATATTGATTTCAACCTTGAAAATACAATTCGAAATCATTCCTACGTTTATCCAAATCTAAAGATTTCAACAACCAATGTCTTTTTAAGCAAAGACTCAATATTTCTAGGATAAGAGCCAAGATTAAAAGTAAATAAAACTAACTAATCTTCAAAACTCAAAACCAAACTTCATACAAATCTATAGCATAAAATCAATTCGACCTTTGACAGAAACAAATTTGAAAATCCTTCTCCTTTCTCTCCAAAACCTTTCTCTCACTATTCTGTTATTTCTTTCCTGCACAGTTTTCCTCTTCTCCTCTCAGGTGGTTTTGTTCAAACCCTACGCTGAATGTTGCAACGCAGTTCAACTTCTTCTTCGTCCTCTTTTTTTTTTTGTTTGAGGAAAAAGTAAAATCAAAGAACCAATTAAAATATAGTAAATTTTAATTTGATACTAACTAAACAAAAAAATAAGACTTTAGGATTTTAGGGTACCTTTAAAAAAAAAAAATATATATATCTTAGCCCACCTCACCCTTACATATGTCAGTAAAAATCAAACTCATGACTTTTACAATGTTTGAATCTTCATTGCGCACATTTAATCAATTTAATTATATGGAAAATGCACTGATCATTTATCTTATCTTATGTTAAGGAGGCACAAGCACAGTTTCAATCAACGAAATCGTTAGCCTTCTATTACGGTGCTCCTCCAAAATAATGAAACGTCATGCTTAAATAACTCTAACATGATTTGATATTTGTATTGATTTTGAATCCAACCTACTCCAAACCGGCATATGATAAGTAACTATATTTCCTTTTTATGCCCTTGCACCGAGAGTTATTGCCATGTCAAAACAAAAACATATTTCAAATGACTTTTAAGCATGCCTAAAATATGTCCTATATTTCAAATGACTTTACAACATGCCTACAAGTATATGCTATACACATATCATGCTTCTGTTTAACATAGTCGTTCGTCAATTTTGGCGACTTTCAATAGTTCTCAATCGTGATTGACCTCCTGCAAACAAATACACATCAATGATCAAACATAGCTTAGTCAGTTAAGCATAAAAATGGAATTGTAGTTGTCCCTGCTGTTTTTTTTCTTTTTTCTTTTTTTGGGTACGGCTCTCATTCTTTCTTTTAGCGTGTTGGGTATTAGATATTCTACCCGTTCGGCCTACCTATTTAGCAAAGCCCGCCTCAAATAGCCCACATAATTCAATTTCAAGAACCGATAATTAATCATCATTGATTATCTTTAATTACCTATGTAAATGACAAAAGTTGTGCATTTTCAACTACAGCACACGTACCTGTGTAAATATGAGGAAACAAGGTTAGATCGACTACCGCACAACCCAAATCTTTACTACTACAAAAACCAGATTGACCACTATTCATCTTAGTCTTCTCATTACTATTTCATGTATAAATAAAGAAAGCTACGAAGGAATATTCAGTAGTTCCTCTGCAAAGTCGCCCGAAAGAGAAACTTGCACGAGTTCATAAGTCATGAAACCTTGCGAGGTGAACATAAAAAACTATGCACACAAGTTTACATAATGATCCAAGTTAGAAAACTCGTAAAAAGATATCATGATAGCATACTCTCTTTGTCTTGACTCTTGTTTCTTCTTGGGATTTCGTCTCTCTCTCTCTCTCTCTCTCTCTTTCTCGAAACCCAAGTGAGAAAATGAAGGGAAAAGACTCTCGGTCCAAAGACTGTAAAACCCTAAAACCCTCGCGTGCTTCTCTCTCTCCGCTTCTCTTGGGAAAACAATTCTTACCCTTTTTTCTCTAAAAACAAGTTAGTTTGCCTAGGGTCAAATAGACAGACATTCTCTTTTGTTCCCACCAAATGTTTCTCCAAATATCAAAATATGGGTAGCTCCATTGTGCTATGACCTTGGGTATTGCTCAAAATAAGCCAACAACAATATTCAAAAGAGTCACACATTTGTCTTTATATGTGTATGTCAGAAGGAGAAGATTGGTTTGGAGATTGACTTCAAATTTCAAAGCATAGTTTCAAATAAATAAACGGGTTTTTGTTCTATACAAATTTAACAAAATGGTGGGATATTAGTCCATCTTATGTACGACCGATCGATTTCTATGTATCCACGGTTTTCTACATGGCCTCTGCATGTTTATTAGTTCAGAGTGCAGTGTTAAACTATAATAAGAAATGGATAGCTAGCCTACCTCATTGGGTTTGCTTAGCTTTAGATAGGCGAAGCTTATTTTCTGGGCCTCTCACGTGATCTTTAACGTGTCCATTGTGCCATACATGTTCGACAAGAAAAGATTGGGAAAAGCTTTGGTTCTCTTATGGCTCAATGGTCTTGAACTCTTGATGGCATTGTGATACCCTCAAAATTTGAAAGGCTTCAACAAAATAACGTAGGTATGGTTAGATTTAGAACATAGGTACTCTAGTCTTTAGATTTAGAACATAGGTTCTCTAGTCTTCCAAGGAAAATATCAAAATATTGGCGATTTCAAACTGCAGATCTGCATAGTAATTCTATGATCATTTTTGTTTATAAACCCTAGCTCAAAAGGATATATATACACACACACAGAACTTTAGTTCCAAAGTTATAGATAGAACTAGGAAAAAAACCAAACGAATATCACCGACTATATATCAATAAACTATTATTTGCATAAACATGCTTAGTAGCATTGGAGCCGTGTAACTCCTATGATTCAATCCTTCTTTGCTGAAAATACTCCTTTACAGAATTTAAACCATACAAATATAGCACTTATCCCAAAAGTGGAAAAACCTGAAAAGGTCTTTGATTTTAGACCGATTAGCCTTTGCAATGTCTCTTATAAAATTATAACAAAAATCATGATCAAGCGGTTGAGACCTTTGTTACAGAAATGCATATCTAAAAACCAGGGAGCCTTTGCACCGGGTCGGTTAATACAGGACAATATTCTAATTGCGCATGAACTGTTTTCTGACTTTCAGAAGAAAAAATGAATAATAGGTGCAATGGCTGTTAAATTGGATCTAGAAAAGGCCTATGACTACTTAAATTGGAATTATCTTTTTACTTGCTTACAGAAGTTTGGTTTTCATCAAAGCTGGATTTATCAAGTAAGGAATTGTATATCTTCAGTATCTTTTTCCATTCTTCTTAATGGAATGCCGCATGGCCACTTCTCTCCCACACAGGACATTAGACAGGGAGATCCGCTTTCTCCATACCTGTTTATTCTGGCTATGGAACCTCTGATACGACAACTTAATGAACTGGCTAGCACAAACAAGTCCCAGGTAAGCATGCTTTCTTCTCCACTTGGCTTCAAAAAATTTCTAACCTCATGTTTGCGGATGACTGTCTCAGTTTTGCAAAAGCTACTAGAAAGGCTGCGAGGCAGATCTCTACGGTGCTGTCTTCGTTCTTCTTAGCCTCTAGTCAAAGAATTAACTTCCATAAATCCTCACTGTTCTTTTCACCTAATTCTCAAACTAACCTCAAGAGGGACATTGTTAACATTCTAAACATTCAACAGAAAGCTACTATAGGAAAATGTTTGGGCATTCATAATGTGATCTTCTAGAAGGATCCGCTTAACTCAAAGGAACTTCTGCTCAAGATTACAAACAAGCTTGCAGATTGGAAGAAGGATACTCTTTCTAGAGCAGGTAAATTGACTTTAATTAAAGCTAATCTTCTTACAATGCCAAACCATGTGATGTCTTGTTTTAGATGCTCAAATAAGGTCACGAATCATATAGACAAGCTTGCAAGGAATTTCTTCTGGGGTACAAACTCCAAATTTTCACTGGTAGCTTGGAATAAAGTGTGCACCCCCAAAGATCTGGGAGGATTGGGAGTCCGGCCTACTGCCTATTTTAATAATCTGCCATCGGTAAGTTGGCCTGGAAACTATTAACTAACCAGGATAACTGGTGGACACAGATCGTAAGGAAAAAATATCTGAGGCAAACTACCTTTTTCCAAGCAAAGAAGAAACAATCTCATTCCCTAGCCTGCAAAGGAATACTAGACATGAGACAGCTTATTCTGAAGAGAATGAGATGGTTAGTAGGCAATGGTAAGTTGATTAATTTTTAGACTTTTAACTGGGAGTTTAATTTTCCATTGATTAACTTGCTACCTGAAGATGCAAGAACATGTATAAACATGGATGAAATAGTGGCAGATTATATTCAAAACCATAATTGGAACCGTAATAAATTACTAAGACGTCTTGACCCAACGGTGGTGAACCAAATACAGGGTATTCCGATTCCTATATCCAATCAGGAAGATGAATGCATCTGGGCTCCTTCCACCAATGGTAAGTATACAATTAAAACTGCTACTTGGTTACAATGAGGTCATTGTTCATAACAGCTTAGACTTACTAAAAAAGCTTTGGAAGCTTAATGTTCCCCCTAAAATTCAACTCTTTGGATGGCTCCTCTTTAGAGGTCGGCGTAAGACAAGGGATCATCTATCCAGATTTGCCTGTGTTGAGGACTATTCTTGTCCAATGTGTGACAATGACAATGAAACAGCAGACCACTTGTTTGGATGCTGTGAGTTCACAAAAGAAGTTTGGAGGCTTGCTAATCTTATTGATCTCCCTTGGAATGAAGGATACATTCAAGTCTTCAAGAAGTTGTTTATTGAACAACCTTGTAATCGGGACCTTTTTGTCAAGCTTTTAACCCTATGCTGGCAGATCTGGAAAGCTAGGAATGATGCCATTTTTCATGGAGTAATCTCTTGTCCCAGATCTATTATTGCAGCAGCGGCTGTCCAAAACTCAAAAGCTCAAGATACACGTCCCTTTGGTGGAGGCACCTCACAAAACTTTAGCCACGGTTTCCTCCACTAATAGGAACTGTGAAAATCAATTTTGACGGATCAAGAAAAGGCTCTTCTACAAGGAGGTTTTGTAATCCGGAATACATAAGGAAAACCCCTGTATGCGGCTACCAAAGGTTTTGGAAATACTACGGTCCCAATGGCAGAAGCTACTGCCCTAAGGAATAGCTTGAATTGTGCCTTGAGGTTGAATTATTCTAATGTCCAGGTTGAAGGTGATGCTAAGATAGTTGTTGATGCTGTCACCGGAAGAACTACACCCCCCTGAAGGATTCCCAAGATTATACAAGATATTAGAAATCTTGCCTCTAGCTTTACTACTATTTCTTTTAAACATATTTTTAGAGAGGCAAACTTTGTAGCCGACGCCATTGCTCACCTTGGGCACTCTTTTATGGACGGTCTTTTCTGGGTGGACACTAACCCTAGAAGTGCGTCTAATGCCCTTTTTTTATGTTGTAAACTTTGGTTGCCGCAGAGGCTTCTATATCTAATATAATCTTTTTGTATCAAAAAAAAAATTGGAGCCGTGTAACTCTAGTACATGGTAACACCAGACTAATTTCTTGGTGACCAAAACTAGCAGGATCTGATCAATCCTAGCTCTGCTTTTGTTGCTGCCCCCAGCCCAAAGAAGACAACTAGAGAAATGGTTGAAAACATGGAAACAAATGAGGACTAGAGTAATGAAAATGATTCAATCATGAAAATTTTTAATGAGAATCCTTAGCTGGAATAGGCAGAGCAGATCCCGTCCAGGTTTCTAGCTCAGGTGCAATATGTTAGCTTGAGTCATGGTGTAACATCAGGAATGAAATATATTGTAATTATAACGTAGTTAGTACTTACCTGTTCTATGTATGGTAGAGAATAGAGATGTAAGTCAATTGTCTTCCTATAATCCTATTTATATACCTCCACTGTGAGATGAATAAAAACATCAGAAAATTCATTCTCAATCTTGTTTTATTTGACTTGGTATCAAAGCAAAGATCCAAAAGGACTTTGTCTCCTTAGTTGTCCAAGTTTTTCCTTAATCCGAGGAATTGATACATAACCAAATCCCTTTGTTAGGGTTTTTTTTTTGTCGTTCTCTGTCTTTTATCCAAGACTGGTCTTCGTCTCTTTAGAGACAGACCTTTGTCATTTTCAGATCAAGTCAAACCGGGTCCACCGCGTTAAACCAGATCACTCACCCAGACCGGGCCTGATTCTGTTCAGAGACCGCCGTCGCTCTCTTCTTCCCCACTGCCCAGATCGATTTCACGTCTGTTTTTATCTAGAGACCGCTGTCGCTTGCCCAGATCGACGCCACGCCTGTTTCTGTCCAATGCTCGTCGGAGAACAACCATCTTCGTCGCTACCCAGTCGCTCATTCCTTCAGTCTCCGGCATTGGTTCTTATTCCCAACGTAATCCCTTGATCACATACCAGACCTGCGTCAGCTTCCTCTGTTCAAGACCGAAGTCGCCCTTGATTACCAGATCGCCCAAGCAACAAGTCAACCCTACAACAGGTTTACAAAAAAAAAATTTTAAAAATCAAAAGTCTACACGTTCTATTATTATTATTATTATTATTATTATTATTATTATTATTATTATTATTATTATTATTATTATTATTTGGAGTCTTCTGTCTATTTTGTTCCTCTGCATATTCTGTGATTATGTGATTTTGCTACTGTATTGTTGCAATGGATGGTGATGATAGTGAAGGTCAGGTTTCTAAGATCAATGAGTTCCAAAAGATAGTGAAGGTCAGGTTTTTGTTCGAAGTTCAAACGGTGGTTCTTTTGGTGGTATGAAACTCAATGGTGCCAATTTTCGAACATGGAAGTATGTCTGTCCATCTTCGTGGCATACACAAGATGGGGCATGTGAATGGAACAACCAAAGCTCCTAGTGAGGAAGATGCAGATGCCTATGCTAATGGATGATGATGGCATACATAAGATGGGAGGATGATGATGGATCTGTGATGGCTCTCTTGTTCAAATCCATGACTGAAGTTGTGCTACAGTTGGTGAAAGAGTGTGAGACTGCTGAAACAATATGGAAGACATTGGGGGATCTGTATACCAATGAGTTTGATTTTATACAGGTTCATGAACTGATGTGCAAAGCTGCTAATATGCAACAGAATGGGCAACCAGTAACTATGTATTTCACCAAGCTGAAGAATGTATGGGCTGAAATTGATCAGAAACGTCCTTGCAAGATCAAGAATCAGGAAGATCTTGTGTGGTACCAAAAGGAGGAGGAGCTTGAAAGAGTTCATGTATTCTTGAGAGGGCTTGATAAGAAGCATAGCAATGCCAAGGGAGAATTGCTCAGAATGACAGACCCTCTTAACTAAACACAGCTTTCACATACATCCGTACGGATGAGTCTTAGCTGGAAAGTATCAAGCATGCACAGGTTGAAGTGTCTAGCCTACCCATCTAGGCCAAGTCACCTACACCTTTCCTTCAGCAGCAGAGTTTGGTTCCCCTGCATCAGCAAGGTCCTCCACCAGGCTTCACCAACCGCCCTCGTCCTCAATGCTCTTATTGCAACGACCTTAGAAATGTTTGAGAGACTTGTTGGAAGCTAAATGGGTACCCCAAAAAGAAAGGTTATCATCCCAAGGCAAAGGCAGCTGCGGTTCAGTTAATCCAAGAACCAGACTTCTATGGCGTGGCCGGACAAGATCATCATACTGCAGGTGGGGCTTCTCTTACAACCTCTATAGCTGGTCGTGGTAAGATTGGCCTAGCTTTAAAGGTTTCTAACTTTGTTGATTCTGATACATGGATTATTGATTCTGGTGCCTCTGATCATATGACTTATGATAAATCGTGTTCTACTGAATTGTCTTCTCCACCTGTGTCCTATATAACTAATGCAAATGGTGAGGCTTTTCCTGTGTTAAGGTCAGGGTCAGTGCATATTACTCCTCCTTTAGAACTTCATAATGTGTTATATGTGCTAGACTTATCTCATCACTTGATATCTGTTCCACAGTTCAACACTGAGTCTAAATGCTCCGTAACCTTTTATCCTATGAATGTGATTTCTCAGGATCTTCTCACCAGGGAGATAATTGGTATGAGGTATCTACGGGGCAAGTTGTTCCATTTGGATCAGACATACACATGGGAGAAACCAGGAGCACAGTCCGGCGCCACTTTGACTTCGAATTCTGATAAGCTAAGTGAAATGTGGTTGTGGCATCGACATTTAGGACACCCATCTTTTAGTCTTATGAGAAAAATCATGCCTACTCTGTTTATTGGTGTAGATGAGTCTGCTTTACATTGTGAAACATGTGCTTTAACCAAGAGTCATCATGCTACTTATTCTCCTAGTGTTTCTAATAACAGTATTATTCCTTTTGAGTTGATTCATTCTGATGTTTGGGGACCTTTTGGAGAGCCCACTATATCGGGTATGAGATATTTTGTGTTGTTTATTGATGATTGTACAAGATTGTCATGGGTTGCTCTTCTTAAAACCAAAGATAAAGTCTTTCCAGCTTTCCAAACTTTTCGTACTCTTGTTCAAACACAATACCATAGCACCATTAAAGTTCTTCATTCTGATAATGTGGGAGAATATGTTAATCATGTTTTCCAAGAGTTTTTTAAAACCTATGAGATTGTTCACCAAACCACATGTCCACAAAAACCAGAGCAAAATGGAGTGTCCGAAAGGAAAAACTGTCATTTACTTGATATGGCTTGTGCACTTCTCTGTAATGCTTATATGCCTAAGTATCTTTGGGGCGATGCTATACACGCTTCCAATTTTATCAATCATCTTCCATCTAGTGTCCTTCAAGGAAAATTTCCATTTGAGGTTCTTGCATCTCATGTCTCCTTACCTTCATTTCATAATCTTCCAGCTCATGCGCTTAAGTGTGTGATTGTGGGCTACAGAGGTTATCAAAAAAGGTACAAGTGATATCATCCACCTACCAGAAAGTACTATGTCACTATGGATATTAATTTCTTTGAGGACATGGGCTATTTTTCCTCTTCAGATACGGTATTTCAAGGGGAGAATTCATATTTTGAAGAGCTTTATTATGGAGAGAGAGAGGAATCCAAAGGAGGGGAAGAAGAAGTCACACAAGCAAAAGGTATTTTGAAGGATCCGATTGAGGCCGTCAACCCGTCAGCTCCAGATGCATAAGCTCCAGACATCCAGGCACCAGTTTCAATCACTTTAAGTGAAGCTGAAGACACAACTGCCCCTCTTGCCATCTCTTCTACCCCTGACCCACAACTCCCTGGTATTGAAGATACTCATTTGAGGTATGTCCACCCACTAGTACTAGTAGTGGTGAGTCTAATGTTGGGCAATATGTGTTACCAAATAGGACAACTCGAGATCAATCAGCCAAAATATATGAACCTACTCTTACTGCCAACTCGAAATACTCAATAGCCAATTATATGTCAACTAGGAGGTTGTCTAAGTCATATGAATCATTTGTAAATTGAATATCTGTTGTGTCAGTACCTAACAAAGTACAGGATTCATTGGGGGATCCAAAATGGAGGAAGACAATGAAGGAAGAGATGGAGGCGTTGCAGAAGAACAATACTTGGCAACTTGTGCCTCCACCACAAGGCAAGAAGGCTGTAGGTTGTCGTTGGGTGTTTACAGTGAAGCGTAATACAGATGGATCAGTGAATCAGTATAAAGCACGCCTTGTAGCAAAAGGGTTTACTCAAACGTATGGTATAGACTACGATGAAACGTTTGCTCATGTTGCCTTCATGAATACTATTCAGGTTCTACTCTCATTTGCTGCTAGTTTAAATTGGCCACTCCGACAGTTTGATATCAAGAATGCGTTCCTTCATGGAGAGTCAGTCGAAGAGGTGTTCATGAGCCTTCCACCTGGGTATGTATTTGCTTCTCCGGGTGATTTTGTATGCAAATTGAGAAAATCTCTATATGGTCTCAAACAGTCACCTCATGGTTGGTTTGGAAGATTTTCATAGTTTATGTGGAAGGTTGGTTACAGACAAAGCAACTCTGACCATACCTTGTTCCTCAAGCATCAACAAAGGAACATAACAGTTCTAATTATTTATGTGGATGATATGGTAATCATTGGCAATAACACTGTTGAGATGGATAGATTACAGGGACAACTAGCCTCTGAGTTTGAGATAAAGGACTTGGGTGAACTTAAGTACTTCTTAGGAATTGAGGTAGCTAGGGGGAGAGAAGGGATCTACCTGTGCCAGGGCAAGTACGTTCTTGACTTGCTGACAAAGACAAGTTTATTGGATTGCAGACCTATTTATACTCCTATTGACCAAAACCATTGTTTAGCTGAGTATCCAAATCAGGTACCTACTGATTGAGTTCGCTATCAGATGTTGGTTGGGCGCTTGATTTATTTAGCTCATACTAGACCAGATGTTGCATATGCAGTGAGTGTGGTGAGTTAGTTCATACATAACCCGAGTGAGTCATATGGATGCTTTATGCGAATTTTGAAGTACTTGAAGTCAACTCCAAGAAGGGGAATGTTGTTTTCTAAACACAACAACATTCTTGAGGTTTGTAGCTTCACTGATGCAGATTGGGCAGGAAATATTACAGACAGGAGGTCAACATCGGGTTATTTCACCTTTGTTGGAGGTAATTTGGTTACATGGAAGAGTAAGAAACAGAAAGTTGTGGCACGATCTAGTGTTGAGGCTGAGTATAGAGGTATGGCTCACGAAGTGTGTGAATTGCTATGGCTGAGAAATCTATTACATGATTTGGGTTTCAAGCTCAAAAGTACTATGTAGTTGTATTGTGACAACAAGGCAGCTATTGACATATCACATAATCCAGTACAGCATGATCGTACTAAGCATGTGAAGGTTGATCGTCACTTTATAAAGGAGATGCTAGATGCCAAAATTATTAGTTTTCCTTTTGTTCCAACTGAAGAGCAACTTGCAGATATACTTACTAAAAGAGTTTCCAGGAAGGCGTTTTATAACTCACTAAGCAAGTTGGGCATGGTTGATGTGTATGCACCAACTTGAGGGAGAGTGTTAGCGTGAGTCATAGTGTAATATTAGGAATGGAATATATTGCAGTTATAGCATAGTTAGTACTTACCTGTTCTATGTATGGTAGAGAATAGAGACGTAAGTCAATTATATTCCTATAATCCTCTTTATATACCAATACTGTGAGATGAATAAAAACATCAGAAAATTCATTCTCAATCTTGTTCTATTTGACTCAATACCTTGTTACTGCCCTGAGGCTAGATGTTTTGTGTATCCTATATACTAGGATCCCTGATTCTAATCTGGCGAATAATGTTGCTTCTAAGCTTTCTACATATTTTCAATAAATTTGAGTTTATCAATTCGAATGGTCAATGTGGTGGTTTACTTCTTTGCCGGAATTCTTTTACAGTTGATATAAATGGTATTCTTAAGCATGATAGATTTTCCCACTGCTATTTCTTTTATCCCTGTGTTGGCAAAAGTTGGTTTACTAACTTTTGTTTATGCTTATCCTAATAAAATAAGAATGCCAAGCTGGTCTTTGGAATGAAATTGAATCTATTAGACCTACAAATAATGACCATTGGCTATTGATTGGAGACTGTTGAGGAAAAGGTTGGGGGCCTGAACCCGGCCTCTTGTTATATTACAACTTTGTTCAACTCTTGAATAACATTAATGTTTCTAGCTTACATGCTGAGGGACTATCATTTAATTACTTAGTCCAATAAGCATAAAGACCATACTATAATTTTCGAAAGATTAGATAGAGCAGTAGCTTATTCTGATTGGCTTACTTTGTTTCCAAATGCTTCTTTAGAAATTTGCCTATGATAGGTCCTGAGTATTGCCCCATTGCCCTCACTGCCTTACCTTTTAAAGTAGCTCATTCTAGAGCTTTTAAATTGGAAGTTGTTGGGCTCTCACACTCGAACATTCCAAAAATGGTTGATAAGATCTGGAACCAGACTCTTGGTCCTAACCTTCTTAAGAACTTTATTTCCAATGCTTTATTTCCAATGCTTTCTCGATTTATTAAATAACTGTACAATCCAGAATGATTTAGCTTTCTATCAAAACCAACTTATGCTCTTCCCTTTATCAAATTTTCTTAAGGACAAATTTTGGAAGCTTCCTAAAGATCTTTTAGATATTCATAATCGAGAAGAACTTTACTGGGCTCAGAGAGCTAAAGAAATTTGGCTTACTTTAGGGGATAAAAATACAAAGTTTTTCCATACGCAATCAGAAGACAAAAAAATAAAATTACTATGATTAAAAATGACAGCAAAACAACGACATCAATATATGGATCACTAATCAAAGTGAAATTGGGATTTTTTTTGTGCAGAGCTTTAAAAGAAGATTATTGGCACCTATGCTCAACCTTTGCCCTTGGACTTCGACGTCATTAATATCATTGATCCTATTATATCAGAGGAGGACTATTTGATGCTATTAGCTCCTATAACAAGTTCTGAAATTGATAAGGCATTAACCAATGTGACGATGTTAGGGTTTAAGGCTGTAGTCTACCATAACTTATTCAAAAAACCCTAGGACCTCTCTACACAGAGGGGCCTTCCCCAGGGTTCTTACTAGCTAGCAACCACCATTGCCATGTCCTCCACCATATTGTCACGGTCAGCCTGCTCCTCCACCATATCCAAAGCTTGTTCTGCAGTAGAGAACCTAGGCTTTTTCACCGATGTTGCCTCAAGTTTCCAATGGTAGACATCCTTCACCTTTAGCTTATTCTTGGAACCTAAAGGGCGTCCAACCTTGTCTTTTTTGGAGGAGAAATCACTAGAACACCTGCATGATGAGGGAACTCAAGAGAAGGGTTTGAATCTAGAAAAATGGGAGTAGTCTCCCGGCACCATAACAATAACTTTTGACTTTTTGCTATACGTAACAAAGGCCATCGGAGATGACATTTTAGTCCTAGAAAGCACCAGAGCAAACTCCTTAGCCCCCTGAGCAGTGGAAGTCACTTCCTTAATCACCTCTTTAGCCAATACCGGCTTACGAAAAATACTCATCTTGAATACCAATTCTTGTGTAGTCAAACCCAGCAGTGTGAAAGCAATAAAAGATGAGGGAGACACCAAGAATGGTTTGGAGATCGGTGATGGAGCTATAAGCTGGTGCACACCAGACCACGCCCCGATCGTTATAGATACACCACTCTTGTAGCTAAGGTTAGGGTTAGGGGAACCCTTTCCTACCTTAGCACGGCCCAAACCTCTTGCCTACACCACTCTGGTTGCTAAGGTTAGGGTTAGGGGAACCCTTTCCTACCTTAGCACAGCCCAAACCTCTTGCCTCAGCATCGGACTGAGTCCCAGCACTCCTGGCCACCACCCTGACACCAGACATGTCCGGAGGGCCGCTGTAACCGTGCTGAAATTGTTCCAACAAACCACATGTATGACATTAACCCAGGTCTTTTCATACTTGTAGGCCCGGCCGCCCGGGCTTGGCCCAAGGCGGGCTTGGTGACGGCCCAGGGCCTAAGCATCAAGGGGGCACAAATATTTTATACAAGGTATGATACCAAATAAAAAAAATAAAAATAAAAATAAAAAAATTTGTTTCGAGACTTTTGTCGGCTCGCGTCCCTAATCTTCAAGAATGGTAAACGTCTCAGTAGTAATAGCAAATCATCTCTGAAACAGCCCAGATCGTACGCTAAGGTCCCTAAGCAATCACTTAGTGGAAAAGGAAGTGATCGAGCGATGACAACCAGGCTCACTCTCCCTTATATCTGGGGATCCAAAATTTTGCTCTTTAAATTTAAGGTTTTGTGGTTCTTCAGTCACTCGATTCATTCTTATCATCTATCATCTCCTCCTATTTTCCTTACATCCACTTCTTTCTTCCTCTATGTTGATCAGCCAAGAGTTTTGGCCCTGGGCGGGTTTGGTGAACCCCAGGGCCCAAGCATCAAGGGGGCACAAATATTTTATACAAGGTATTATACCCCGATAAAAAAAAAAAATTGTTTCGAGACCTTTGTCGGCTCGTGTCCCCAATCTTCAAGAATGGTAAACGTCTCAGTAACGTTGTTTGACTCAAGTTTTGTTGCAGCTGGTCAACAGTCTCTTTTCTGCACGGGCGTGCCAACCTTTCGAGTACGGTTGTCGGGGGTGTTCCTTGACCTGACTTCTTTTGAGCGACTGTAAACGAGGAGAGCACCAACCTCGTCATGGGGGTCTTCTGTGCCTCGTGCTGGAGGACTTTGTCTTGTGTCACCAAGTCGATACTCAATATTGTAGATTGAGCAGAGCGAAATCACCAGGAAGTATTGAGATCTTGCTAAAACGTGACTTTAGTTTTGCTGGGTTGCGAGGGCATTACCCTTGCTTGGCTGGTTCCGTAACAGTTGTGGTCGGGTACTACAGTCAGCTCCCGAGGAGATTAGGACCAAAGCACTTTGACTGAGGGTTTGGTGGCACTCACAGTCGGCTCCTGAGAAGATTAGGACTGGAGTGTGATCACCGGTAAGAGAAAGAGAAGAGTTTCTCTTCGAGAGGGGTTGCTCTAGAGAGGCTTAGATAATCTTAGAGATTGTTGTTGAATTGTGTTGTGAATTGTTACTTGTTGTAGCCTCTATATATACGCTACAAAGCCATAGTGGTTGGCCTTTAAACAAATCATGATGGGTTAGGTTTGAGCACTTAAATACTAATGGAAGGTTAGGTTTAAGCACTTAAAACACTAATAAAATGTTAGGTTTAAGCACTTAAACACTAATGGAATATAGCTATATCTCCACCAAGAACTCATAATGGGCCTTCGACTTCTTCATATCAAATGTTCCACAATGAGTGTAGATCATTGTGGTAAATGTTCAAAGCTTTCTTCCATGTGGTTGGGCCGAAAATGCTGCTGGATTCCTTACAAGTCCAATTTTTCAGTTTTGCTTATGCAGAAAATTGGACTGATTATTTGAAGGCTTTCCACTCATAAATAGCTCTGGAACTCTGCATAAGAAATAATCCTTAGGATGTCTAGAATTAGTCTGGAAAGTTTTACCTCATTTAGATTTTATTTGGTTAGTCTGCCGTCCCTCATTCCTTGTTTAGCTCGGTTTCTCCTAGCAGAAGCAGGAAAATGTGCTAAAGTTGACATTTTATTTCCATGCTTCCATCATTTCCTTTTCTTGTAGCTCGCATAATCTTCCATAGTAGGCTTTATTTAGCTTCTAAATAATATATTTCGAATTTGTCGACAATATATAGCTTGAGCCACTGTCTTTGGCTCAATTTCTCCAAGACACGCCAAAAATGCTCATTTTGGGTCCAAACATTGCCCCCCAGACCTCGAAGTCAAAGGTCTCCGTCTTGACTGAAGAGGTCTTGAATCAGCACTGCTCTTATAATGTTGTAGCTCCAAGAGCCACTTTTATTGGCTTGATTGAATTTACTTGACTGATTCCATATATGCCTCTAAATAGGCCATAAAGCTTGGATGCCACAATCTGAATTGCCTTTGTCATGAACTGATGCTTTCTTTGCCAAATTTATTGCCCCCATGTATCTGATGTCTGGTATGCAGTGAATTGGCGAAACTTGGGCAGGTTGTAGGAGATCAGAACTTTAGCGTGGCCCACATCCGAAGGAGACTGCTTTTGATTTCAAATGAGGATCCTTCTCTTCCTTGGTGGTAGCTTCGTCATGTGTATAGCAGCAAGTATCTGCCTTGATCGCTGGCTCTCTGTTGATTTTCTCAAATGTAGGTGTTTGGAGCCTCTTTGCTAGCTAGATCAAGTTTGATCAAGGCCTACAGTACTTGGCAAAATAAGATGCTGAATAGCAAACTATTTGCTGCCATTTAATCCTTCGCGAATCTTATGCTAAAGAGGATGATTGAATCATGGCTATCGTCATCATGACATGTGACCAAGTGAACCCACCATACTTGCTGCAACTTTAACATCTAAAACCGCATGGGTTTTAATCATGTTTAATTAAAAAAAAAAAACACCAGGCCACTACGCTGGCCCTGTGGTTGTAGGGAAAGGTGCAATGCCATCTCTTTACTGCCGCCTCATATGCCATTTCTCAAGATGGAATAATGATTAATTAATTACCAACTAGAGCCACTCACTAGCCCAGCTAATAAATTAATCTCCAAAAATATCTGAGCTATATATGAAGGTGTAATGGAGAAGTGTTCCTTGTGACCTAGAAATGACATCCAAGAAACCATTCGTTATCGATCAGGCAGATGAAATCACTGAGATAACCGCATTCACCTGGCAGACTAACATGGGTGTTCGATGCAGAAGTCAGACTAGAGAGGAGAGAAGTCGACTGATGAACTTTGGTGGAGGTGATAGTCAAGCAGGTTTGGGTCCCACACCTCGCAATCGTTTGCCAGATGATGTTATGGCCTATTATGGGATTCCCATTTGTCATCCCATAGCGGCTCTTCGGCAGGTACCCAGTGATTTTAGCAGTTGGGGACCAAGGAGGAAAGGGTTTGGTATCAAAAGGTCCGATGGGATGCTGTAGGTATCACCTAAACCATCGATCTATGCTTCTGTCTTCCCCATAATACTAGCCCTGCACCGCTTGTTGCCGCTCTTTGCTTCTGGAACACCTCCAGCAATACATTCTATTTCAGGTTTGGGCAGATGAGCATAACTCTGCTGGATGTTCTTACCATCACGGGGTTGCCCATTGATTTTGATCCCTATGTGCATGGTCAGTTTGATGCCATTCAATTTCCTTTGAGAATGGATATGGCTGGTCGGGGGCATCACAGTAAATCCTACCCGGTCTGCGTGACTATTACCGCACCCAGTGTGACCATGCAGGAGGTATCGCATTCCTGGAATTCTGGCTTTGCAAATTTATTTTTTGCACTTCTTCCAACAAACATACTGGGCGCTGGAATTCTCCGGCCGCTACTCTGTACAATGGTATTTGCGTTGGCCTTGGGCAACCTGTATTGGGTGCGTTATATCGATCCCTTTACAGAGCCGTAATGCACCCTTTGATACCTACATTAGTGGTCCATTCTGGATCCTTGCCTTTTGGTTGCAGATTTATTTCCCTCATTTCCGTCGCGGTGATATTCCAAAGGAACCTCCAGTCGATTCCCTTTGTGGGGAATTGGCTTTGTCGCAACGTAAGGTATCGAGCTCCACCCTACTCCGAGTGTTTTATTTACTTGTACTTGCTGGGAGAGATGCCGGACCCAAAAATAGTCCTTTCTAGGCGATTCCCTCCTCCCCTTGATGATGGCTTTCTGCCTAGGGGACGCGATCATAGCGAAAGAGCCCTTCTGGCCTTTCGTCGAGCCATCTCCTGCTTGGATATTCGTCTTGCCACCGACTGCATAAGTTACGAGCTCTATGCCCCTAACCACTTTGCTCACCAATTTGGGTTGGCCCAGTTGGTACCCTGGCCTTTGGTTGATTGTGCCAATTACTACACTTCTTGGCAGAGATTATCCCCGCCTGGGTCTGCCCCATTTCAGAGTCAGTTTACTTTGATAATGATTCCCCTTCAGGTCAGAGCGCTGTACCCCCTCAACGATGTTGGCGATGATTATGTTGATTGGTGGAAAGAAGTGTCTATGAATTGTTGAGACCTGCTATATGACGAATTTTTCGTCCTGATCTTTCGTGGTATGAGTAGTCCTCGCTCATTACTTCCGGGGATACAGATCCGCGAGCCTGGGTTAACAATAAGTTTTCATCTTTTTCACCACTTCTTTTCCTTGATTTGATTCTCCGCTCTTATTCTTGAGTGTATTTTACAGCGTACCACCCAGAGCAGGACAACCTCTATTCAGGCCGGGAAACAAAAAGCAGTAGCAGAAGAGACTCCTGAGGAAGAGCCTTCTGATGATGAAGATCCCGCTGAGGTAATTTGGTTAAGAATGATCACCAACTTGTATATTTGGTGCTTCCCCCTTTTTTGAGTTGTGATTCTTTTCTTGTACAGGCCACTGCTGTCTTCGCTCGCAAACGCGATCGAGCACAATTCGTCGAAGAGAGTTTTGAAAATGATGAACTTCTGGGAATGCTATTGGTAAACTCTAGCTCTATCTTATCCAATTTAGATTTTAGAATCTAGGCAGGATCTTCACTATGCATCTTTTGACAGGTCCATCAGAAGGCCACTAATCCTTCTTGCCTGAACAAGGCTGAATCCTCAGCAGCTGCAGAAGAGCCAACTTTTTCGCTAAATCAAGCACCATCTAGCCCTGTGGCGCCTCTTCCCTCTCCCATATCTATAGAGCATCTGCAAGGTCCTACCATTATAATAACGATATCCGATGATGACCCCTGGAGCATGAAAGCGTGGAAAGCCACTTGGATACTTCTGCCGCTTATGAGGAACTAATGATGATAGAGATTCCTGTGGTACTAGAGGTCCAAAAGGTTAATGAGGCGGGGCCTCTCCCTCTGGGTGACCACGTACCAGATATCGTTCAGATAGCTCGAGAGGTAAGCCACTATTGGCCAATGCTTTCCATTTCCCTTTAGATCCAAACCTGCTTTCTGACATTTCTGAACCTGATCAGGATTCTGTTTGTACCGTGGAGGTGGTCCTTGACACCGAAGCTCTGGCCGGCGGGACTTACATCCCAGGTTTGGAGGATGAGGCGAGCAGTGGTGGTCTCTTGATTTCCGAAATAGATGAGGCGAGCATTGAGGCCGAAGGCTCTGCTTTCAGAGCTGCTCATTTCCAACACTCTACTGATGAACCTCGCATTGAATTTCCTGAGTCCCCTAAGGCTGAGATGTCAGACCAGGCTCAGGAGGTTGTTGCTGATGATGTAGACGAAAATGCAAGGGTTGAGGAACCTGTCGGCCCTCTAGCGTTGGTGACTTATGATCGTGTTGCGAATCCTCCACCTCTTCCTCCCACTAGGCTTGAAAGGTTGGCTCGAATCCTTGAGGAAGCTCCTCCTATTGCTGCTGAACTAGCGACAGCAGAGCTTCGAAACCTTCTAGGACAGCTGTGGGTGGGGCCTGAAGAACTCCCCAGGATCTGGGAAGCCATTGCATTTCTTCGCCAAGATCGTGCTGTTAATCCAACTCAACTCGACATCATAGAGAAGCTGTTGAAAGATCTTGACGTGGCGCGCGCTTGCCAATCTTCCGCGGAGGCTCAAGTTCATGCGGCCCGCGTGGTATGGAATAACCATGCTAGTTAGATGGAGACTCTTCGCGACACCTTGAATGATCGGGCCACTCGGATGGGGGAGCTAAGGCTCCAAAAGTTAGACTTAGAATCCCAGATCTAACATCTCCAAGTTTGTTTGGCCTATGTGAACAATGAGCTATGTGCAGAGGAAGCCCAACTGGGTGCTCCATTGGCTGCCTCCGAAGAATTGACTCGCCGCTTGGCCCAAGCTGAAGAACGGGCCTTGTTGATTGAAAACAGGGCCTTTGCTACAGGCCTCCAGGTTGAGGTGTTTTGTGTGAAGCTTGATTTTGCGGGCCGACCACTATAGGCCTCTTATGACTTACAGTAGCGATTTCCTTAGGCCCAATTGCAGTATAAAATATATATATATATATATATATATTCATTCTTCTTGTAATACCGACGACATCTTTATTTCTTAACTAATATCAATATTTTCGATACACTTGCTGGCCCAACTCAAAACTCATGGTTTTATCTTCCTAATGAGTCTTATCTTCGCATTAACTAAATGTTGAAAACAGCTGTGAGAAGATAATATTGAAAATGGAATAGTTACCTCCTCGAAAACCGTTCGGTTCCCCCATGCGCCAATAATCCATTATTTTTCGAGATTTAGGGCACCTTTAATCAAGATTTACTGATAGTTAGTTTTGGCTCTTCGACTGTCCATCCACGGGGTGGAGATGCTTTTGCGATATTTAAAGCAAGTTAATCAAGGCTTAGTGACACTTAATTTGTCTCTTGACTCTTCGACTGTCCATCCACGGGGTGGAGATGCTTTTGCGATATTTAAACAACTTAATCAAGGCTTAATGACACTTAATTTGTCTCTTGACTCTTCGACTGTCCATCCACGGGGTGGAGATGCTTTTGCGATATTTAAACAACTTAATCAAGGCTTAGTGACACTTATTTTGTCTCTTCTCTTCGACTGTCCATCCAAAGGTGGACATTTGTATGCGCTGCTCCTATAAATAGGTGCATTCTGGGGATGAGTATGCTCACACCAAACCTTCCTCTGACTTTCAGATCCTCAATAATGGCTTTTCAATCTTTTCTTCTCTTTCTCCGTCTTCACAAAATTTTGCCTCATGAAACCATTCTCAGCCTCTAAACTTTAGGCCTTATGGCGAAATCTCAAGCCTGAACTAGGCGTGATGGCTTAATCTCAGGCAACCCCTTGTTTCGGCCCGCTGAAAGTCTGGATGGAATGTGCCAGGTTTCAAATTGCTTTAGAAACACGATGGGGCTCCCAGTGTGGGATCTCCGATCATAAAAGATCATCTTTGTTAGAATCCCACACTGGGAGTGAAACGAGGAAGGGAGGAAGGCCACTCTGAGGCCAAAGACCCTTCCTCAAACCTCTTCCTTCTGGAGTCGAACCACACCGAGTCCTCCAGATGAGAAGGGTTTTGGTAGTCGCCCTCTACTCATGCTCTTTCTTCCGAACATTGGTAGGGTCTTGGAGGGAGAGCATGGATTTGCGGAAGTAATGGGTATGAGCCAGCCAAGTAAGTTCCCTCACTTCACGCTAAGAGAATGGTGGTTGTCAAGGGTGAAAAGGGCGCAGAGTCTCAAGCCTATATTCAGTTCCTCTGCACTCTACCCCTCTTAGAGATAATGGCACGGCTCAAGCCGACATTGGGTTCCATAGCTACTTCTAATTGAAGGGGGCGTGGGTGATCCGTTCATCTTCTTTTTCCTCTTCTTTTTCCTTCCCTGAAGTCTACCCTTTCATAGGATAATGGCATGGCTCAAACCGATGCTTGCTTCCTCAACTGCTTCCATTTGAAAAAAGATTCAGAAGATATCTGAAGATTCCTGTTTGTATTTTAGCCATGTTTGACCTTGTAATGAATGCACTGCTTTTGGTCGCAAAGCCACTTTATGAATACAATAATATTTTCTTATCCTGATATTCAAATATCTGTGAGGAGCTAATAATTGTATCTTGCAAGACCCCAAATTTAGGCCTCCATAGTTGTATATTCAGGAGCTTTGAAAATAATATGAACTTTACCATATACTCCGCGTCAAAAAGAGACTCGCGGTGAAGGTTTTGAGAAAATCCACACCTCGACTCTATTTTCCCGCGAAGTAATTTTCTCTGCGAGAGAAGAGACACTCAAAAAATAATTTCCAGAGCCGCTGACTCGGCTTAGTATAGTGTAGTGTTGCCCCCTAGTGTTGCTAGGCATAGCGAAGAAATGATTATGGGCCTAAAAAAAAAGCCTTCATTAATGGGCTTCGCGAGTGTAGGAACACTAGAATTGCCCCCCTTGTCTTATGCGAAGAAACTGTCTACGACTCCATAAAAGTGTGCTCTGATATTTCTTGGAACCACAGAACTTCCATAAAGTTTGATAATTTTTTTTTTTTAATAAGTAGCTGAATTCAATAAGACATTGTGAATAAAGGTTTAGACATGCGGCTCAAGTATAGTCGTCTAGACACAAATTTTCTTTCAAATCCTTTGGGCAACCTTACTGAAATGGCTAGGTGGGGGAGGGCGAACAAGAGAGGCAGAATCCATTTTGGCATGAGTTACTCCCACATAGTGGTTTAGCCCCATTTGCACGCACTTCTGGATTCAAGAACCTGTCATAAATGTTGTCCCCTTTCTAGACACCATTTCACATAGGCTATACTTACTAAGATGAGAAATGTCATAAGTGTGAAGACAGTTCAACAAGTGTTAATAAAAACCTCCCTTAACCTTATGGGACCTGAATTAGGCAGGTATAAGGAGTTTAGGCTAATATTAAGAAAAGAGACTTCACCTATTCCGTTATGATTCACAACCCTTACCAACCTCAACTTCTTAATAGTGGAGTGATTTACATGGAGATTTTTCAATCCCCGGCAACAGCGCCAGAAATAAATAAGTGTTTCCACCATTCGCCGCCTCTATAAGATCACGGGGGAGGCCATCTACGCTTAACTCCGAGCTCCGATGTATCAAAATTTATAGCATGAAAACTTCTCTTGTGAGAGCTTGTAGGAAAAGAACAAAGATACTTCGCGTAAAAAACTAGAAGCAATTTGGCTCGTAGAAGGAGTAAAATTGCCCCCCAAGTATCTTTGTTGGTTGGCGAAGCATGATCTTCAATTGCAATTTTGGAGATGACGGTGTCCCTAGATCGGCTTTTTCACCAACTACCATGTCATAGAACATGGTCTTTGTAGAATTAGCCACAGATTGGCTATTATAGATGACCACTTGTTGGCCTAAATTCTCATGATCAAGAGCCTCAAAGAACTTGAACTTCTGCATATGATTTTTGAAATCAATAATCAAATTATAATTATCATCATATTTATCATAGATTGGCTCCGCATCAGAATCATCAAAATTCGATGAATCGATATCGTCTTCGAAAATAGGCATATCAAATATTTGTTTACCTCTATATTCTTTCGAGGCATCATATTGAGATGCCTCTATGGACTGTTTAGTATCATAGACAAATTTCTTTTGCAAGAAATTTGGAGCTGGATAATTGTAAACAAGAGTTAACTTGTATTGATGATACTCGAATTTACAGTCGCAAAGGACAACTTGGCCACTAGAATAATTGTTCTGGCCATTCATGCAACGTGGGTTGTAGATGTGCCCTCCACATATATCAAAGCCACCGCTTGGCCTTAAAGAATATATGGAGAACTTTAAGTTGAATTGATTAATAAAGCCACAGATTGGCTTCTGTAGATCACAACTTAATTGATAATTAGGTTGGTCATGAACTTGACCATCTTCACCATGACATCCAGTAGCATGGCCAAGGCTAGATTGATGATAATACGGTAGGCCCTGCCCTTGACCCTTTGTATGGTCATGATAACGTCCAGTAGCGGAGTCACAATTGAATTGATCATGAATTTGCTTCTTTTGATCAAAGGGATGATCATGGGCCATATCTTGCTCCCCATGCATCTGACCAGTAGCCACGTATTTGGCTTGATCAGTGGAAAAAATCAGTTATTTGTTCAGAGACAATTTTCTTGTCAGAAGAACAATCTTGTTGATCCTCTTCTCCATAAGTAGCCTCTATGTAAGGCTGTGATTCACCAGTGAGGCCATTAGGCTGATTGCCACCTATAGGCAAGTCAGTCTGAGAAATAACCTCTTTGCGTGCAGGTTTTTGACCTTCCAATTCGCCTTGATGCGAATTAGCCAAGTTGGAACCTTCCTTGCATAAGGTCGTGAACTCAAATGTGATGTTCGCGGTATGTTAAGTGGTCTGTTTGTCGCTGCTCAAGAAAGGCTTATGGAATTGTTCTTTAGCTTCTCGAGCGTTTTGCTCAATTTGTTGATCCCAATCACGAAACCTCTGCTCTGTTTTTGCGATCAAACTGGCCTTGTCCCTGGCTCGCTTTTCTTCATGCCTCTCGATGTTGGCCATGATGATCGCGAGCTGTTCCTCAACGCTTGCCCCCTCTGGGATGGGAATAGGCATAAACTCATCATTAATGGCAGTATAGCCAGTGGTGGCAACATTGGCCATCTATTCACTTTAGGAATTTCTTTTGGTAAAGATTTTCCCCTGGCATCTCAATGATGGCGAACAAATGCAAAAAGACTCTAGTGTAGTCCCACTGGGCCTGCCAAAATGTTTGGCTCCAGTTTTGTTGCAGCTGATCAACAGCCTCTTTTCTGCGCGGACGTGCCAGCACCGTTCGGGTGCGGTCGTCGAGGGTGTCCCTTGACCTGACTTCTTTTGAGCTACTATAGACGAGGAGAGCACCAACCTCGTTGTGGGGGTCTTCTGTGCCTCGTGCTGGAGGACTTTGTCTGTGTCACCAAGTCGATACTCAATACTGTAGATTGAGCAGAGCGAAAATCACCAAGAAGTATTGAGATCTTGCTAAAGCGTGACTTTAACTTTGCTGGGTTGTGAGGGCGTTACCCTTACTTGGCTGGTTACGTAACAGTTGTGGTCGCGGTACTACAGTCGGCTCCTGAGGAGACAAGGAACGAAGCACTTTGACTGAGGGTTTGGTGGCACTGACAGTTGGCTCCTGAGAAGACTAGGACTGGAGTGTGATCACCGGTAAGAGAAAGAGAAGAGTTTCTCTTAGAGAGAGGTTGCTCTAAAGAGGCTTGGATAATCTTAGAGATTGTTGTTGAATTATGTTGTGAATTGTTACTTGTTGTAGCTTCTATATATAGGCTACCAAGCCATAGTGGTTGGCCTTTAAATAGATCATGATGGGTTAGGTTTGAGCACTTAAACACTAATGGAATGTAGCTATATCTCTACCAAGAACTCATAATGGGTCTTCGACTTCTTCATATCAAATGATCCACAATGAGTTTAGATCATTGTGGCAAATTTTCAGAGCTTCGTCCCATGTGGTTGGGCCGGAAATGCTGCTAGACTCCTTACAGGTCCAATTTTCCAGTTTTGCTTATGCAGAAAATTGGACTGATTGTTTGAAGGCTTTCCACTCATAAATAGCTCTGGATCTCTTCATAAGAAATGATCCTTAGGATGTCTAGAATTATTCTAGAAAGTTTTAGCTCATTTAGATTTCATTTGGTTAGTCTGACGCCCCTCCTTCCTTGTTTAGCTCGGTTTCTCTTAGCAAAAGTAGGAAAATGTGCTAAAGTTGACCCTTCATTTCCATGCTTCCATCATTTCCTTTTCTTGTAGCTCTCATAATCTTCCATAGTAGGCTTTATTTAGCCTCTAAATAATATATTTCGAATTTGTCGACAGTATATAGCTTGAGCCACTGTCTTTGGCTCAATTTCTCAAAGACACGCCAAAAATACTCATTTTGGGTCCAAACAGTAGTAATAGCAAATCGTCTCTCACTCTCCCTTAAATCTTGGGAACCAAAATTTTGCTCTTTAAATTTAAGGTTTTGTAGTTCTTCAGTCACTCGATTCATTCTCACCATCTATCATCTCCTCCTATTTTCCTTCCATCCACTTCTCTCTTCCTCTACGTTGATCAGCCAAGAGTTTTGCTAATTTGGTGATCCAATCTGTGTAGAGATTAATTGGGTATTCTTTAAATTGATTGAAATTTTATATGGCTATGTATTGGGTGTTGATTTGCTAGTGTCTGATGGTATTGTTGAATTATTCTAACAACTAAGAATTTTTGCTGTAGATGTACAACAATTTGAGGATTATGAAATGGACGAGAAAATACTTTGGGAGAGGAAATGTATTGTTCTCTCTACCTCTTAATCTTTTTTACGCTTATTTATGTTTTACACTATTAGTCTCCAGGTTGAGGTACTATTGATCAACTTTTTATTTGTGGAATTTTTTTCAAGCAGAAAGTAATAAAGCTTCAATGACGGTTTATGCAGCTTTATTCGTATGGTTTTGCTGCATGGTTCTAAATTTTGGTTTTCTTTAAGAACACACCAAAGCCTTAGGGAAGAGGGTTTATGCAATTCTATGTTTTGGTGATATCATACGGTTGTGCAATTGTTTTTTTTTGTTTTGTTTCTTTATTTAAAGTTTTGAAAGATTCAAAGATGGTTTTGTTTTGTCTATTAGAAGTTTAAAACATAACAGTTTTTCTTAAAAAAAAAAAAACAAAAAGAAAAGAAGTAAGAATACTACAACAAAAATGGGGTACGTATGTCTATCTACGGGCACACACAAAAAAATCGCCCTGGGCCTCAGAAATCTCAGGACCGGCTCTGCATACTTGAATGTCAGCATCACTTCTACGCCTGGACTAAACTCGAATGCCATCGGAGGGTACGCTTGTCTCACCGGATCTGTGACAGAGTAGGCAACACGAACCCTAGCTTTGGTGCCTCGCTGGATCCCTAGTCTGTCCAGCTGGAGGATCTTTCTCAAGGTTGCCCGCCTCTACCATTTCCACCGCCTCATTGGTGAAAAGGATGGCGGTAGTCCAAATATTTTGATCCAAACTGTGAAGCTCGAATCTCCGTCACAGCAGGGTTGCTAAGGCCATCATATTTCGATGGAAGGAACATGGAATAACCATAGAACAAGGGACCTCCAAAAACCACTTGCCTACACTCCTCTTTGTTCAAAAATTTCATAATAAAGTGTTCACCTTGATTATGAATCGAAAGAAGATTCTTCATGCTTCAAACAGAAGCCATAGTCTCCATCATTGCTTTTGGATCAGATTTTGTCTTCCTCAAAATCAACCTCCCAACAGCATAGGAGTAACCAGAGATTACAGCCGCTCTGGCAGCTCCGAAGGACACTCATCCATTGTCTGAGATTACAAGAGCGGTAACGAGCTGTGTTGACACCTCCTCGACCATTGTTTGGGGATGGCAGTGCTGTGGAAAATTTCTGAAACACTAACTATCTCTGATAATCTCTCTCACTCTTAATCAAGCTGAAATGATCATAGATAATTGCGCGTGATAGTTTTTATTATAGTTGTAGTTCTTAAAATAAATTATTTTTAAATTTTATACCAAACACTTTAACCTCCACCCTAGATGGGTGGAAGCCTTGGCCTTGTTGCATGGTCTCTGGTTTGAGCTGCACGTGGGTTTTTCTCAACATCGAAGTGGAATGTGATGCATTCTTAGTGATTAATAGTTTTAATGACAGTTTTGATGATTTAAGTTTTGAGGGACACATTATAGATGAAGTAAACTAGAAAAGTCTTTAGTTCAATCTTTTAATTCATGTAGTGAACATTTTGTGAAACTAGAAGACAATGGTATTTTAGCAAAGAAAGCCTTGAGAATTAGTCAGCCTTTTCTTTATTTGGAGTTGGGGCCTAAATGACTTCATCAGTGCGTCAATATAGACTTTCAGTATGAAGTCTAGTTTGAGAAGTTTTTAAGCAATCTTCACTTGTTGGTGATTGATTGCTGAAAGCGTTTTCATAACTCGTTATAATTGGTTCATGTTCAACAAAGTTCTTCTTTGATAAAAAAAATTAAATAAATAAATAAATAAACTTATTTTATTAAGCGTTTCCTGCTTAAATCACCTCACCCGGTCTTACAGAATGGTAAGCTAATATCACCTAAATACTGGTTCTTCAAGTGCTCCCTCACGATCAATCGATCACTTCTGTTCAACCGAGTAACATCGGAACCTATTCCTGCCTAAGACAAGCAACAACCAAAATAAAGTCAGAAATTAGATTTAATCTTTCGGGTACGAAAGCACTCTCTCCCATTGATATCAAATCCGACGGCCCTAAACTCCTTCCAAATTCTCGAGATGAGCACTCTTGATTAAAAGCCATCAAATCATTGTGTGCTCTGATTGCCCATTTCTTATCCATGTCCCCCCATCCATTCAATTTGACAATATTTCAACTTTTGATCTCTCTGTAAAAGTTTAATAGATCTTCTCCAGTTTACAATGCATTAAATGTAGAATTGTAGAACGATGGGTCCAACTTGCAACTTACATCTTTTGTTTGAGGAGGAGGAACTGATATAAAATCAGGCATATGCATACTAGATTACTAGCCTCTACAAAAATGCTATTTTGTTTTAAGATGCTTATACATATGAAATTTGCTTGATTTAGACTTAGATATATTAATATATCAATATATTAAATAGATTAGTTTGATATTGAGGTATACTAGTTTCTTGATGTATTGCTAGTTTAATTAGATCTCAAGCTAGTTTATAATCATAGGAAGCTGGCCTATTACTATATAAAGTTGAAAACCTCATATACCAATACGTTAATGTGCAATAAAAAATTTCTACTGGATTTCAAACAAATTTTCATTAAAGTAGTTGCTTTCGAAGGTTTTATTCTCACATTTAATCGTTTTGCTTGTTTTCAAAAGGATGTACACCATCTTTTTAACACATAATTCAATACTTCCATGATAATCCAAAAGTCTTACAAGAGGGGTAAGTCTATTGTTCGTACATATTCGGGGTACTTGTAACAATCTAGAACTTATCCCTCCTGCCAAGATACACAATGACGTAAACATGAGGGATTACCATCTCATCGAATTTGACAGCAATATCTTAACAAAATCTTCAAGAAAAATAAATGTTGTAAATGGTTAATCAACTATTATAATCATTTTACTCCGATATATAAAGCAATATTGTCTGTGAACCTTCACTACTGTCTCTCTCACTCTCTGTGAATTCCTTCGTTCATGTCAGCAACATGAGTTTTAAAGCTACAGAGACCGTTCCATTCCTCCGGCAGCCCGTTTCGTTCCGTTCACCCAACACGTTTCGGTTACTAACCGAAGCTGCTTCATTCTACGAGTCTTACTTAAGTGGCCAGTTCTCAGTTCCTCCGACTTCGGTCCCAAACCAGCTGAAGCTCTTTAACCAACCAAGTCATTCCCACGTTTCGGCCGACGGTACTCCACCGTTGGCAGTTAATGCCAACGTTTCCGAGTCCGAAACCGAACCCCCTCCGGTTCTCGACGGAATCGCCGCCGTAGTGGGGGAACACGTTCTGTTCGGAGGCCAAAAGGCTGCCAACAACGTAGTCAACATCGAAAACACCCGAGTTTCCGATTTCGTCAACCTCTCGCTGCGTTTCGGCGGTTCCGAAACTTCGAAAACAGCCGCCGATAAGAAGGACGTGGGTAACGTTTCGGTGCAGAAGAACTACAGGGGAGTGAGGAAGAGGCCGTGGGGTAGGTTTTCGGCTGAGATAAGGGACCGTATCGGGAGATGCAGACACTGGCTGGGGACTTTCGACACGGCCGAGGAGGCGGCGCGTGCGTACGACTCGGCGGCTAGGAGGCTGAGAGGGGCAAAAGCTCAGACCAACTTTCAAATCCCATCGGTGTTTCCACTCTCGTATGACTCGGCTTCTTCATCAGCTTCTGTTAATAATAATGCGGCGGAGAAAAAGAGAAAAGTGAGTAGAAGTCGTGGAGCTAAACCCAAATCTGTGAGGGAGACCAATTCAGTGGTGGTAACTTCAGTGGCTCAACTGTTTAGTCAGACTCCAGTTCCCAGAACTTCTGTTATTGGGAATCGGAACCCGAATCTGGAGCTTGATTTAAAGCTGGGTATGAACTTCGGTTGCAGAGGAAGCGAGTACCGTGCCCCATAATGGGGAAGCGATTAAGATGGACCTCTTCCAGTTCAGGCTAGCTAGTTTCTCATCTGGATTTTTAACTTTTGTTGCTTTTTGGGTTTCTCAGTCAATCATGCATGGGTGGGTTGGAATTCAGTACTTTGGTTGAACTTTGTATCCCATGCTGTAGAAATCTCTAGATAATTAACCTACTATTCAGTTGGATATCGGAGAATCTTATGTAGTACTAATGCAGGCATGCAGCTCTCTCTCTCTCTACATATATATATATATATATATATATATATATATATATGTTTGCATATGTTCATCCGTCTTGGGTAAAATGTTGAAGCAAGTACTTCTTGTTGTTCAGATTTTGCAGAGATACAGAAACTGAAAGTAACTAGGTACTGTTATATGCATAATTTCTGGGTTTTTTCTGCAGCTAGCATAGATACTGTTGTACAAATGTACAATTAAACCTTCAAGAAGTAGAGTCTAATTCGTACAAGTTATAGCTGAACCCTTTTCTTCTCTGCACTCGAGTATTATGTGGCAGAAGTACTGAGATCTCAGGATCCTGTCATCAGAAAATTAATGACTGACTGACACCAAGTACGAAGAGTAGTAGTAGAACTGGAACACTTTACAATGCACTCTAAAACCTAGCTACACATATTTATATTTCTAAATAATAAATATTATTTTAGCCCAAGGAAAAACAAAAAAAACTATAATTCTTCCCTGCATGGCCACGAAAAACAACAATGAAAAATGAAAACAAAACGATGACACTTACTGTCTTTATACTAATTTGAGTAATTTCTTGCAATCTAGTTTACAATAATGATTTTGGAACCCAAGAAGTTAAAAATTCGTGTGCAAGTTCCCACATACAAACTCGCACCGTACTATCTTTTAGTAGTTGTTTAAGTATGATCGTAAACCGTTGTGACAATAAAGTTAACATAACATTCGACGTATGGAACTAATAAGTAATTTGTCTCGGTCAAATTTTACTGATGGACAAATAAGATATATGTCTATTATATTTATCTCTCTCTGGAGGCGAAATCCTAACCAAAATTAGGTTTTTTTTCCGGTTGCTCCTGCCCGTGGCAAGCCTCCGGCTTCTTCATTGTGTGGAGAGTGCGTCGGACGGGAATGTCTTGAGGCTATTGCTCAGGTGGTCTGGAGAGTTGTTGCCGTTTGATGCTTCGGTAAGTTTGTTGAGGCAGCGGGGTTCTGATTTGAAGCCTTTGATGCGCGGCGGTGGTGATGTACAGAGGTGGAGTTTGGGCAGTTGATGGTCGTGGTGGCGTGGTCGTGGCATTGATGGCCATGGTGGCGTGGTACAAGTGGCGTGGTGGCGGCGTGGTGGTGGTGGCGGCCTGGATCAATGGCAGGGAGCCTGATGTATGTGCTGCAAGAGCGTTGGGCTGGGTGTTAACCCAACTTGCTGAACTTTGGGTTGTGACTTTTCTTTGGGCTGCCCTTTTGGGCTTTCTATTTAATTAGTTTCTTGTTTCTAATTAATTTCCTATTGTTTTTAGGGCAGCTATAAGTTTTTACCTTTAGGCTTGTTTAGTTACTATGTTATTTCATAGTGTGTAGGCTTGCTTAAATAAGTGAGCATGAGTACTGTCAAATGATAGGATCTAATATATATATATATATATATCGTTGTGGTTTACCACAAACTCTTTATCTACTCATAGATGATAGAGGGAGGATATGTAATGATTCTTTCTAGCCATAATATATCGACATGATATTCTTCAAAAAAAAAAAAGGACAAATAAGATATATAAATGTGAAATAAAAATAATATCTAATCAAATTAAAGAACAAATATTGATTAACATTACAAAATCAATTTCATGAGAAAACTTATTGAAGAAGTCACATTAGTAAGATATAAAAATAAATTAAGAAGGGATAAGTCACACCAAAAATATAGAATCGCAAGGAAGTATAATTCTCAAGTCCACCCCCTGGATGAACATATAGGAGCCAACTAAGGATCGATCGAACACTTGTATGTCTTGGCATCGTCAAGCTGTTGTAAATAGTCTCTCTTTTAGACTTGACCGTTTATCTAGAAGGTGTTTTTCTGTTTCCCTTCTTTTGAGCATTGTGATATGTTCTTTTTAAATTATCGAGAGTTTCATCTCGCTCTCTATATTTAAGAGTAACATAGCTAAAAGTTATAATGGAGAGTCACTAAGAGAATCTTTAGCAGACTCTATTTTGGCTCCTTAACTATTTTGGAGAGCATGTTTAGCTTTTAATCTATTTTAGCAGCTGCACCAGACTCCTAAGTGGCTCTCTATTATAACTTTTAGCTATCACGCTCTTAAATATAGAGAGCGAGATGAGACTATCTATAATTTAAAACATTCCTTTTAAGTTATTTTATGTAACTTATAAATACATTTAAACTATTAATCTTCATTTTAAAAATTAATATAAATTTAAAATTAACTAAAATAGAGAGCACTGGTGCAGACGCATTATTAAAATGACTAGCCAAAATTACTTTTTAGCTACTTTAGCTAAAATTTGACTCAAAAATGGCTCGCATTGTTAAAGATGCTCTAAGGGTCTGGTGTATCTGTTAAAATAGATGAAAAGCTAAATATAATCTAAAATAGCTAAGGAGCCAAAATAGAGGGTCTGCTAAAGATACTCTTAGCAGAAAAACTCAAAACCCAAAAACTTAGGACCAAATCCTTCAGCCCTAACACCCTGGAGTTGAACCAAAACCCAAAACCCCAGAACCTAGATCCAAGCCAAACTTGACGCAACTCTGACCCACCATACTATTGCTGTCACTGATCCAACCGTCGCCTGCTACCACTGCAACCACCGCATGAGAGATGTGCAATAGTTCCTCCATGAAAAACGCCTCCACCACAGAGGGAGACTCAGCTACCAATTATCGAAAGATGACACTGTGCAGGAGCCAAGGTTGCCCAGATAAACAAACCACTGACGGACAATGCAAACCAAAAGAGATAGGCCAAAGACCCCCAGTACTAGGAGAAGCCCATGCGCAAAGCCATGGTCCTCATCCACATAATAACTCAAGTATGAGGCAGAAGCTTCCTTCTGGATTATATTTTTTAATCAAAGTTAATTATTAATGCATTAACTTTTATAAACTCCTTATATTTTTGTTTAAACACCCATACATCCTTACTTTTCCTACCGTATCATCTCTCTTTCCTTCTTTCATGACTATCTTTTTTTTTTCTGGCACATACTTCTCATTGTTTTAGAGAAACTGGAATTGAGAGAAATTCGCTGTGTATTCTCATTGATAATAGGGGCATCTTTATATAGAGGATTACAATGCATAGAATCTGAATCATACAAGGAAAGTAATTCTATATTGAATAGAATTCTAAATCCTTCGATTATAACCCTATTACCACTAGGTCAAGTAACATAGAGTTTGTGCCAGACACATAATCTGGATTTCCTTGAACACTCCTCCTTGTGTCGCCCAAACGTGGTGCTTCTCTCGTTGCCTCATTAAAAAACATTGCCGAGTAACAAAAACCCAGTGGGACAAAAATAACATCAGTCGAAGGGGAAAAAGAGCACAACACACCCTTCACGTTTCGAGACCATACATGTAGACATCTCCCCCTAATGTCTGCATCTCCCCCTGATGACTACGATCATGGGGATTCGGATAACTTCCGCAAACGATGCTACCAACATATTTCTCGAAAGTGGAATTTAGGCAATGACTTAGTGAGCAAGCCTGTCGCACTGTCCTCAGATTGAACCTAGTTCACTTTGATCTTGAGGAAAGTTTGTTGTTGCTGATTATGGTTGGTGTTGTCGCTTTTGATGTAGCCTTGCCTCATTTGTTCAAAACAAGCAGCATTATCCTAAATGCTTGCAGGCTCATGTGTGGTAGACTTCAAACCACAACTGTTCGAACATGCGTAATTATGGATCCAATCCATATTCATTCACGAGCCACTTCGTGAAGAGCAATAATCTCTGCATTGTTCGAAGATATAGTGACTAGGGTCTGTTCTGTAGACCTTTAAGATATATATCACGGTCTTTACCTATGGTGAACACTTAACCAGTTTGAGAATGACCTTTATGTGGGTCAGAGAGATACCCAATATCAACAAAACCTTCCAAAACACTTGTTGTTTTGAGGTGAGGATAGGAAACGTAGGCTAGCGTTGGGGGCGTTTCTGGTGTGTGATGGGTCCGAATCCATCATCTCTTTGTAGGGATAGAACAAACCCATATCGATCGTACATCTCAAGTATCGAAAGATATCTTTTACACCAATCCAATGGAGTTGCGTTGGTGCAGAGCTATATCTTAGCTAACAAGTTCACAACATATGAGATATCTGGTCTTGTGCATTGAGCTAAGTATAATAATGTCCCTATTGCACTTAAGTGGGGCACTTTTGCCTCTAGCACATCTTCGTCATCATCCTACGGACGAAAAGGATCATTTTCAGGATCAAGACTACAGACGATTTTGGGGGTGCTTGAAGGCTTTGACCTTGTCAAAATGCCTAAGCATCAATCGACACGATGCTCAAGTTCCAAACCGAGACATAATCGTGTTCTCCCAAAATCTTTCATCTCAAACTCGGATTCAAGTGTTCAGCGTTTTCCCTTAACTCTTTAAGCGCTTCCAATGAAAGTCATATCCAACATGAACCGCGATAGAATCCAAAAATTGTTATGGAAACGTGTGGGCATATCCCTTCCCAATCAAGTAGTCACTTTAGTGAGCGTTTCAACTTTATTGTAAACGCGCTCCGTGGTCTAGAGCCACTTGACTTGGGTAGATGAAGTTCACCATGAACCTTCATGTATATTCTGTATCTAGATCCCTGTATAGATACGTAGTGACCACATTTGTAAGCTACATGATCAGTTATTTGGAAACTACCAAACTGACAGGGTAGTGGAGTGCAATGACATCTATTACGAGAGAATATGTCTCATCGTAGTCGATTCCAGGGTGTTTTTGTGAGAAGCCTTGCGCCATAAAGTGAGATTACCATCTCTTTTTCTCAACACGCTTTCTAACGAAGACCCATTAGTCAACATGTTTTATGATAGGAGGTGTTGACATCACTGGCTCAAAAACCTTCCTTTTCGTTAGAGAATCCAACTTAACCTGGATCGCATCTTTCCATTTAGGCCAAATCTCTCTACGTTGGCATTCATTCATCAACGGAGCGTGGTTCAATATCATCGGACTCAACAAACTCATGCGCAACGAAATGCACAACTACATCATCAATTATGATGGAGTTTCTATCCCACGTCTCATGTACACTAGTCTAATTTTCATAGAGCTCTATATTCTCAGGAATAGGTTCTGATGTTGAGGCGTCCCCCAACGATAACTATAATCCAAAAGATACTCATGAGACAGATTTTTAGTCTTGATGATCCAAGGATTGAGTTGTGCCAAAGTATCCTTCGAACTCACGGGCCTCCCACGTATCCTAACTAGGGTCATGGCCTGTAATGCCAGAGTGCCACTCTCTTTGGCATTGGCACCATGCCTACCTCCGTGTAGGATGGCGCTACGTCCTCTTATAGGGACGTACTTCCTTGCATGCATATTTGCAGCAAATGTGTGATCTCGTCACTTTTAGTAGGGATCAAGATGAGACATAGTGGGGACAGAAAACGACAATTCCTGTTGTTCCTATTGAACATTCATGTTCTTATCTCCCCCTAACGACGGGAAGACTGTCTCAGCAGAGTGACAACCCGCAAATCTAGCGGTAAGGAGATGGCCTAGCAAGGGCATGAAGTGGCGGACGAATGTTGGAGTCTCAAATCCAACGTAGTTGCCCATTCGTCTGTGAGGACCCATCATAAAGCGCTATGGCAGCGCAATTGGCACATAAAGGCACACTCAAATATGCATAAGTACGATACTTGTACCCAGTCAATAGCTGTAACGCAAAGGTAGGTTGAGCGGCGGTGGGTCGTAGACGAATTAACATAGTTGCATGCGATATTGCATCATCCCAAGAGGATATAAGGAAATCAGTGCGCATTACCAATGTCCGGATTACCATCGTAGTCGTTTCCGCGAGACTAATTGGGTGTGTTTATGGGAATATAATGTCCAACATTAGTCCCAATGCAATAACCATTGAAAGGCTTCGATGTAAACTCTCTAGCATCGCCAAGTGCAATTGACGGAATAGGATGATCCGGGGAGTGAGCCCGTTGTCATATGGTATTTGCTAGGAGTGTAACAGAAGCAGCATTTACAAGTGGACAATGGCACAACACGTGACCAGTATGTTTACGTGTCAACCAACATCATGAGATATTTAAACGTCCGCAAGTTGGTTGAATTAGTCCACAGAGTCCCCACGGATTCGATGTAAGAACATAATGAGTATTTTCATATCCTTTGCATAGGACGGTCTCAGTCATAATTTCCTGAAGGAACAGGCTTTGCAAAATGAGCGAGAGGCCTTAGAAGCAACCAATGAGGATTTTGGTTGGGCCTGAGCGTCTGTAGCGCTATTAGAAGGAAAATGTGTGACTACATCTCCCATCATAGTGTTGGAGCCATGGGAATTAGTATGTATGACATCATGGCCATTGAGAGGAACAACCATGGTGTCATGCTCATGGTTGGCGCCATTTATGACGTTGTCACATGGGACTTGGGCGGCCCTATGGCGCCCTAAGACGGCTGCAGCGCCAGATGCTGTAATTGTTACTGTCTTCCTAAGTCTAGGAATCAATTTTCGATTCTTGCTTCTTCTCACTCTGAAGAATGGATGTCCGTGTAAAGTCTTTAATAGACGGATCATCATATCATGACCAGGATGACCTATCCTATCGTGGCAAAGCCAATATGTGTCTAAATCCAAGAGATATTCTCTCATAATTTTATTGGATTTAATAGCTCGAATAATGACATAGAGTCCACTAGAGAGACACATAAACTTCTCTAAGATGCGTATTTGTTCGCAATCAATAGAGGTATTGCAAAGGAACTCATTTTCGTTCTCTACATGCGTTTTCGCATGGTATCCGTTGGCTATTCATAGGTGCGATTTGCCCTAGGAGCGTAGAGAGTGACAGTAATCAAGGTGACATTTGGTAAAGTGAACTTGAGTTATTCCATATCCTTGAGTTAATACTGATGGCCCAGCCATCATAGTCACAATGTAATATACTCAGAATCAAAATGGAGTCATAATGAAAAGAACTCGAAATTGTATTAATAAGCCAACGGAGTTACATCATTTGTCTCTTTGACCAAAGAAAATCTAATCTAAAAATGCTAGCTAATGCAAAACAATGGTAGTCATCTAACTTCTTTCAGTAATTTCAATGCAAATGTGACCAGGTGAGTAGAGAGATGTCGGTGGAGCAAGACTCGCTTAACTACCACTTATCTCAAAACCTTCCTAGACATCACAGTTACTTTGGGTGAGCCTACTTTGAAGAAAGACGAAACCATCGGCATTTACTACAAAAATAATATGGCGATTGCCTATTACATCTCTTGGAAAAATAAAGACTTAAACAGAATTGGCAATCTATTGATCCCAGCCAGATTTGTAGTCTTTAACCCTTCACTTTAGATCATCATCTTGATCTTCTTGTTCCACATTGTGAGCTTCTCTTGCTTCACAATATGCTTTGTAGGCGGTGACAATTTCTTCACGAGCTCTACAAATGTGTGCCCAATGACCGGATACTCCACGTCGAGAACATACATCTCTGTGCTCAGACTCCATTGATTGAGGCGCTTTGAAAGCGTCATTAGGATGGCTCTTAGTGTTGGTGGCGCCACCAACATGGCCAGAGGTGTTGCCTTCCTCTCTCTCTCCAAGTTGACATTTTCGGTTCCGTGTTCGCCTATTTTGGAGGTTACTTTCCTCATTAGAGTGATAATATAGACCAGAAAGTCCAAGATTGTCCCTAAATTTAGGGTTTCGCTCATGGCGCCCTCTCTTACGGGCGCGACTATAATTGGATTCCAGAAAATGCTCTGTTTCCACGGATCTCGAATTATAGTTCTTCATAAGGATGTTGTCATGCTTTTCAGTGACATTCATAGCTCCAATGAGCTCATGAAACCTTGTGATCATTCTTGCAGTAATATCGATTCGATAGTTCTTAGTAACCATCAATGCAGAGACGGGGAAGGTAGAGAGAGTCTTCTCAATCAACATCGCATCTGTGATCTCTTTATCACAGAATTCCATTAAGGATTTAATGCGAAGTGCTTCTGAGTTGTAGTCATGAACTGACTTGAAATCACAGAAGCAAAGACTATACCATCTCACTTCTAGATCAGGAAGCAGGGAGTCACGGACATTGCCAAATCTTACTTCGAGTGAGACCCACAACCTTCTGAGGTCTTCTTCATTCATATACTCGTACATGAGCGAATCATCCATATGACGAGTCATTAGGGTGATGGCTTTAGCCTTATTTGCCTCTAAGGCTTCTCTATTTGCTTCCAAAGCTTGAGCTTGCTCAACAGTTAGCACGTCCTGGCTAGGCTCGAGAATCGTCTCCAGGATTCCATCGGCCTTGAGATGCTGGCAGACAACACGAACCCACCTGTGATATCTAGAGCCAGTTGTTCCTAATGGAGCAAAGTCCAATTTGTTCAGGTTACTCATCCTGAAAGAGAATAAGAAATTAGGGTTAGTTTCGGAGCGTAAAAGACTACCACGAAAATAAGAATTTCTGAGCGTAGTCGCTTCCAAGAAATTAGGGATTTCTGAGCATCGTCGCTTCCAAGAAAATCCGATTCCAATAGAGGTTTTGGATTAGATTGAAACAATGATGTATGTGGTTGATCGTTTTTCTTCTCAACAAACTTTAAGTTTGATGGACTCTACAAGCTTAAAGCTTGGAGTGAGCACTAATCCCCACAGTTCGGTTTTTGGTCTCCCCGATGAAAAGAAAGGGGGGGGTAGAAGAAGGGATGTTGGAATCCCCGGGAAAAGAAGAAATTGAAAAACTTCAAAAACGGGAAATTTTAGAAAAGTTTACCTCGAAAATATGCCAGAAATCTTGGCCGGAAAAGTTGTTGGCTTGACAGTGCAGGGATACTGTAGGGTCGCTGCAAGGATGCCGCGAGGCCACGAGGACGCTGCAGAGATGCCGCGATGACTGTTGTGGGGCCGCTGCGGGGATGCGACTGCTGCGGGGATGTCGCGAGGCCACGAGGATGCTGCAGGGGTTGTGGAGATTTAGGGTTTTGGTTTTTAGGGCTAGAGTTAGAGCTCGTGCTGATAACGTGTTTTAGAGAAACTGGAATTGAGAGAAATTCGCTGTGTATTTTCATTGATAATAGGGGCCTCTTTATATAGAGGATTACAATGCATAGAATCTGAATCATACAGGGAAAGTAATTCTACATTGAATAGGATTCTAAATCCTTCGATTATAACCCTATTACCACTAGGTCAAGTAACCTAGAGTTTAGGTCAGACACATAATCTAGATTTCCTTGAACACTCATTTCTTTGTTTCTTTTCTTTCTCTAGGAATAATTCTTAGCTCATTCACTCCATCCTACCTAGCCAATCATGCATTGACACCTATATTATTATTTAAAATAAAATATATATATATATATATATACACACACACACATACCCGATTTCGATCAATTCTTATTAAAACCCTTCAACTCTCCATCTGTAGTCTTCAAATTTTTTTTTTATTTCTTTTTTTCTTTTTTATGTTTTTTTTTTTTTTTTGCTATGGGACCAAACTGATGATATCATACCACTTTAGTCTGATCTTGATTTGAATGTCAAATGGCAAGAGCATCTACGAGTACTATGATGAGTTCACACACTAAAGAAGAAACAAACTGCACCGTAACATGTAAATAGCTAGAGTGCTGCTCTAAATGAAAGCAAAAAGTAAAGAAGGATTTGAGTTCTATGAATGAGAGAACATATGGTAGTTGAGAGAAGGATGAGTGTTGAAGTTAATATTTTTATTCCATACAGGTGTCCAAATATAATTGGCCGATTGGGAGAGGGGTGAAGAAGCATGTAATGTTCGGGAAGGATTTGTTATAGCGCCACGAGCCTTTAGAACACGAGTCTTTATTTTACGCCACAAACCCACATTACAAAGACTCGCAAGACCTTTTAGAATAGTGGTGAGTCAAATATAATTAAATGTTAAGTTCGAGGCTACAATTCAGAAACGCATAATAACTTACAACAAAAGGGGTTATATATTTACATTCCACAAAATTTAGAGTTCAAGTTCACAACAAATTATTAAAAAAAAAAGAAAAAAAAAAGACAAGTGTACATAACAATGTATAAAGAAGCAAACATTTATTTTAAGTTATTTTATATAATTGTTGGCAAGCTGTGACTTGTTGGTACTCTGTAATTCCAACATTATAAAAATCATGGATTCAAATTCTCACTGACATATATAAGAGTGGGGTGGGTTAAGTGTTTTTTTTTTTTAAAGAAAGTTATTTTATATAATTTATAAATACATTTAAACTATTTAATCTTTATTTAAAATAATATAAATTAAAAACTAGTTAAAATAGAGAGCACGGATGCAGACGTATTTCTAAAGTGACTAACTAAAATGACTTCTTAGCTACTCTGGCTAAAATTTGACTCAAAAATGGCTAGAATTGCTAAAGATGCTCTAAGGCTGCTTTTCATTGTGGGTTTAGTGGTCTGCAATGGGCTTTTTTGGCTTCTAGTCTCATATGTCAGTTGTTAGGTGCTTATGGGGATGCCCCCTCTGTGTAGGGAGGTCCTAGAAGCTTTATGAATAAATTGGGAATTGAGTTTGAGCTGGTTTAGTTCATTTCCTGGTAATGTCAAGGTTACTTGATTTACTTGGTTTACATTATTGTCCAAGGCGTCCTTACTTAGGGTTTTAGGCTTTCCAGGTCTCTAGGCAGGAGCTCGATTCTAATTGACCCTTTATGGGTGGGTTACTGTGTATTGTATGGCTCCCTCTAATTATTTAATGGATTGACGCCCCCTTAAAAAAATATAATTTTAGAAACTTTGTTTAGAAAATAAATCAAATTTGTTATGCTATGAATTTCTTTTTTTTTTTTGGAGGAAGACTCATAAAAAGAGTGTTTACCTAAGCAATCTCATCTTTTCTAACCATGAGGCCTGTACACATAATGAGATTTTGTTTGACCTTCTTTAGTTGTGTTATTACAAAAAAGGAATATCATAGAAATGAAAAAATATTATAATAATTGGACAAAATTAAAAATTAAAGAAATTTTATATGGCAAGTGAGTCATTGGACCAGAATTAACAAAAAAATATTCGTCTAGATTTAGGGAGTAAATTTTCAATTTAAAATGAATTTTGTCTATTTAGTAATAGTTTTCAAGTCATGGCTTCAAAAGCTTTTTTTTGTTTTCTCAAATCAACAACTCATATGCTACAACTAGTCTTCTATTAGTTGAACTCACGACATCTCACTTACAAATGAGAGACTTATGACACTAGACCAAATGGTACTGAGTTTTTGATACCTTAAATTTTTTTCTTCTATATATTGCAAGATATTAATTATTATCATTATTGTTTTTCATTTACTTTCGTTTTTTTTAAAGAAATACAACAATTGTTTGATTGATCAGTAAAATCATATATAATAATTTACCCCAATGAGGCCAATTTAAACAATATACATTTTTAAGGAACATTACAACACATCCAAAATTGTTCAACATCAGCCATGAGAAATCAAGAGGCACAGATGATGACAACACCCCTGGCGTCAGATCTTCAAACATTAGCTAAAGCCTTAGGCCCTAGCAGACATACACCCAAACCTAGATCTCATACCCTAACAAGATATAAAACCTTGGTCTACATGAAGGCCTAGAATGGAGCCGTAGCCCATATGAAACTCCAGACCCAGTAAGAATTGCTAAAGGCACCCCAGCTTCTGGGCACCGCTTACACAGCTTCGCCGCTGCCACCAAAAACCAGCTCATCATCATTTTCAGACCTGTCGTCATCAACGTTAACGCCGCCAGTCCTCAAACCCTGAACCAGGTCACCTGCAAAAGCACCCTCACAAACAAAAGGACACCACCGCTGGTATCAGCCATGTTGGCATTAGACTGCCCACAAAGCAATCAGTGCCTCAGAGATCGACCCCAACCCGATCAGAACTCCTTATTCGCACCTCTCCAGACCTCATCGACATTGATCAATCCTCCACGGACGTCGTCCTCGGAGGTAGAAACACCGGAACCGTTGCTGAGAACCATCATCGCCAACAAGCATGGCAATGGAGAAAAAAAGAAACAAGAAGAAACGATGCAGGAGGAAACCTCCGCATCCGTTTGTCCCCATGGTGATCAGAGACATCGGAAAGCCCAACTCTGCCCAAAATTGCCAGAGCGCTAAGATACTCTAGCAGAGCTCTCATCCTCTTAGAGAGGGTTTTTTTTAGAAAGGACAATGATAGGAGACCCAATAAGGGTGAAGATTTGTGATCTCAAATGTTAGGTGTTATGCTGTTATGTCATGTAAGTAAATATAAATTTTATTTTTAATTCCACATAATATATCTTGCTACATCATACTATTGCAATACAAACTTTACCCTTTTACATTTCCTTTTAGATATTAGGAGTGAATCAATTACAGTAATGAATTTAATTAGGTGATAAAAAAAGATATCAGCTATTAATTATGCATTAATTTAAGATATATGTCCACAGATTCTTTGACCAATATTTTTCTTCATTTAATTAAATTTTTTCCTTTAATTTTTCTTTCCAAATAACATTAATATATTGAATTATGTGTCAAAAAATAGACGTTAATTTTTCTTCCAAATATTGATTAATTTCATCCCAAAAAAATAGCATTAATAAATTAAATTTGGGAAATACTTATGTCTAAATTAAGAGGTAATAAAAAATTTCACGTTAGCAGTCATTAATTAACATCTACAATCTAAATATAAGGGAAAAACAAACAAAAAATAATAAATTCAGATCTAAGGTTTAAACTTGGCTACATAAAGAGAAAATAATGAACAAAAGAATATATATAATCATATGAATATGTATTTTTCACATTGTATGTGTTATGCAAATCTATTAATTGAATGTGTTATGCAAATCTATTAATCGAATGTACGTGCAAATCTATTGACTAAATCACATGAAATTTTTTCTACTTTTGATTGAAGGAAAAAAAAAATTGTTGTTTAAATCTATGCATGAGTGTAATGAAATAAAGCCAAATTTTTTTTTTTAGAAGAAAGCTAAAATAGAGTTATTAGATTTTGAAATGATAAGATGGTTTTTTCTTAAGAATTACATGACATGATTTGACAAATAGGTGATATGTGTATATGACATGGCTTGACACCTAACGTTGAGGTCACAAATTTTAGGCCTGATTGAGGCCACAAATCATTTTTTTTTAGAAATTACACAAATCTTGCAATAAGGTGACAAGTACGATCATTTACTTTAATATTGAAGTAATTTTATTCACACATTCTTAATTTCTAAATACATATCCCCAAACTTCTTCTTTTTTTCCATCTTTTCCCTCAATTTTTCTACCCTTCTCTCTTCCTCTCCTTTTCCCCTCTCACTCTGTCCTCTCTCTCTGGCTCTACATAGAGCCCAGCTCCCTTTGTCAGCCTTCTCTCCTCTCTCTCCACACCCCTCCACCTCTTTCTTCAACCCTACTTCTTTCTTATTGATGACTTATCAAAACACGACTTGATTTGTGATCTTATTAAATTGAAGATCATGAAGTAATGGTCAGAGAGATTCCTAGGTAGGGCATGCATGCCACGTGACGGTATATCTAACCAATCAGTGTCATGTAAGGTGATGTTTTGGATATTTCTTTTGAATTAAACATGGATAGTTTCGGTATATAATTAACAAACAGAGAAACATGATTGGTTGGGCGTACCAGTCACACGGCACCACTCCAAATTAATTAGAAGAGAAAGAGATTAGAACAGGTTCATATGGTTGTTAAATTAATTAGTAGTGGTAGAGAATATCATGAAGAATTTGTTTGCATAGTTTGTTGATATCCTTCCGTCGATTGTAGGATAACTTTTTCTTTTATTTATTTTTAGATGAAAAAAGATATATGAGGAATTTAAAATTTCATAAAAATGCAGGATGTGTATTATATAAATTGGATTATGTAAATAAAATTACTCTTCATATATTACAGCTCACTCCAAGAAAGAGAGAGAGAAAAAGAAAAAAAAGGTGGTGCTATTCACACACACCCTCTATTTTTTTATTACTTTAATTCAAATTTTCTTTTATAAATTACCCTAACTACCCTGTTTTATAATTAGGTTTTTTTTTCTTTTTCTATTTGACAAGTCAATCATGAATTAAACATCATTATACAATAAATCAACTTTTTCACCTATATAAAGGAAAAAAATATTTATTAAATGGGATGACCTGTATTATTAGATAAGAAATATGTTTCCAGATAATTACGTTCATCAATTGAATCAAAATTGCAAAGTTTGATGACATGTATTATTAAACAAGGAATATGTTTCCAGGTAATTACGTTCATCAACTGAATCAAAATTCCAAAGTTTGTCCTCATACAAATAGGGGTATGTAGCATGCTTTTGAAAATGAAGAATATAAAAACGCATAAGAGACAAACTTTGCAATTTAGATTTTATTTTTATTTTTTTAATTCTAGAAGACAGTTTTTTCCCCATCCTACCCCTTATGTCAGTGAAATTTGAACTCATGATTTCCACAATGTTAGTTAGGCTAGCTAACAAACATGTTATGGCTCACCGACATTTGCAATTTAGATTCAGTTGAATGAACGCAATTACCTTAGAAATATATGTCTTGTCTAATAATACAGGTCATTCCATTTAATGAACGTATTATTTTTCCTTCATTTATATAGGTGAAAAAAAATTAATTTATTGTATAATGATATTTGATTCATGATTGACTTGTCAAATAGAAAAAAGAAAATATAAAAAGAAACACAATTACAAGGGATAGTAGTTGAGGCAATTTATAAAAAATTAAATTAAAGTAATAGAAAAATAAAAGAAGTGTATGAATAGACAAAACAGGAGTGTGAATAGCAACACAAAAAACAAAAAAAATCATTATTCTGGGGCTTCCAAGAAACCCCCCATGAAAAGCGGGTGGATGACTGAAGCTGAAAAAAGGACGTCCATCGTTGCTTCGTTTACTGGACAAAGAAAGACAGACGTAAACTCGCACTCCTGTTTACATTTTTGAGGAATGGCTCAGAAAGAATTAGAGAGGAAACTCCAAAACACAGCGTACATACCATGGCATTGGCATTTCAGTTCAGTATAAGATGCTGGATACGTCATTTACTCACCTCTTCAAGTATCGTATTGGAATTCTAAACATGTTTTGTTTGTTGTATTATCAGATTAATGTGTTGCAAAAAGCTTGGATTGATAGAAAGCCATCAATGGGCATTTCACCTATCAACTAAGACTGATGATACGTATTGACAGTAATTTTGTTTCTGCTCAAATAATACTTCCATAAACAAGGAGAAAAACGCAGGAAGAACAAATACAACTATATATACAGGCTAGTGCGCATTGATAGTGACACCCATCTCGCATAATGCCGTATTGACCACTCATCATATAAATCTCATTTCTGCCTGAAGAATCATATAGTGATAGTATTTACTTTGAATGATAGAAACAATAGCTTACAATGTATGAAAATATGAATTAATCTATGTAATCTACCACTATTACAAATCTGATGGAGTAATTACTTAACTAGTGCAGTGTATTAATAATATGAGCAATGTATTTTTTAAAAAAAAAAAGTTAAATAAATAAACAATAAACAACTTTGTTTCATCTCGAAAATCCTACGGTGCTCTAGAGTTACCATATTTCAGAGTTCAAAATTGTTAGATTGCAAATTGTATGTGGTATCCATCGCGGTAAATATTTATTTGAGTTCCAGGTGGCGCGTGAGTCACATGCAGGTAATAATTTATATATCAATGGTTGATCACAGCCCTCCGTGTAATCCAACGGAGGAGTTGGTTGGACTAGGTTCTGTTGACGTCGGAAATGGTGAAACAGTAATTAGCGTCGTCGGAAAACAGGATGAGTGAGATCCCTAGGGGCAGGTCGAATGATCATACAAAATAAATCTGACAATATAACATTTTTAATCACCGAAGAGCTCGGAGTTGCCGGAAAACATATAATATTGCCAAAAACTCCGAAGAGCTTCTCTCCTTCGATTGTCTCTCTTGGCTTATTGTCTGGACAAACAAATACCATGGATAAGTCGCCGATGTCGAGACAAAGCCGTTGTTGCTCTTCTATCGCCAAGAAGTGGCCCACAATTGGAGAATCCATCAAAGACCCTGAGAAGCTTTCGGGCTTCGACTCTTTCACAGTTTGAACCAAAGAACACCGGGGGCCCGCTTCGTGGCATCGTTGCTTGGTCTACTATTGGAGTAAAGCTATGGTATGTTAACATTTCTCTTTTCTCATATATTAACTATTTTTATCACTTTAAGGACTCATGTTACCACTTTAAGGACTAATATTACTATTTTGAGGACTTATGTGGTAAACTAAGAAAATTTACCACTTTAAGGACTCATGTTACCACTTTGAGGACTAATATTACTATTTTGAGGACGCATGTGGTAAATAAGAAAATTTACCACTTTAAGGGCTCATGTTACCACTTTGAGGACTAGTATTACTATTTTGAGGACTCATTTTACTACTTTTAAGACAATTGTATGCATGTCATACGTTAACACATTGCAGAATTTTCCTTGCTATTGATTCCAGGAAAAATGGTTTCCACTAAGGAAAGCAACCCAAGCTCTTTTAGCAATTCCACATTAGTATTGTAAATGATCACATGTTTTCTGATGTATAGGATTAGAATTCCAGTTCTAGATTTGAATTCCAGGGTAATGTATTAGTGCCATGTACTTTTATCTTCTGAAGCAATAGCACTTCCATTGCAATGGAAGAGTAACTGTAAATTTGTGTGCCTAGACATCGGCAATGTACTAATATATAAGTAGTTTGTCAAAAAATGAGATGGAAAGAAAGAAATATTTCTGATACATATTTAAGAAATATTTCTGATACATATTTCAATGGTGTATGGAGGGTTTACATATACGGGGGCCATTCTAATGAGAACTCCTTTAGTGAGGACTAGTTGATAACTTTCTAATCAACGGCTTAGGAGACTCACTTTTCGATTGCATTATGACAAATCAACCATTAGATATTTATGTATGCATGAGCAAATTACTTTTGAAAGTTTTCTTTTAAATTGTTAGTAGTTAAGGTATTAAACTAGATTAAATCAATTGACAAATCAAATCTGTCAAACATGAACCGTTCATGTTCATAATTGATAAATCACAATTATGAATGCCTTTACGATTTTCAATTTGGTTCGTAAATTGCATAAATAATCTGCACATGAATATCTAAACATTTAATGGTTGATTTGTGGAAATGTGATTGAAATGCTGTCAAACATGAACCGTTCATGTTCATAATTAATAAATCACAATTATGAATGCCTTCACGATTTTCAATTTGGTTCGTAAATTGCATAAATGATCTGCACATGAATATCTAAACATTTAATGGTTGATTTGTGGAAATGTGATTGAAAAGTAGATCTCACAAAAAAAATCCTCAACTAGTTCTCATTTTGGTAATGCTCATTAGAAGCTCTCCCTTATAAATACTGATATACAAGCCTTACACTTCTATATGTAGTGCAACATAAGTCATATTGTTCTCCAAGTATTCTTGTTTTATAAGACGTACTCACAAGTCAACGATTCTTGTCCTCCAAGTATTCTTGTTCTAGAAGACTCACAAGTCAACAGTTTTATGCTCATACCAAAATGCTAAAAATTGCATTCCAAACCCCAGAAATGACATTGTGTTTCCAATTTATGGATAAATAGGTAACACATATACATCCAAGGTTTTCAAAGATGCAGCAGTTATTGTACTGACAAAAAAAAATGCATCAGTTTCTGTTTCGAATGATGCTCTGGAATTTTTGTTTCAAAGAATCAAAATATCTTAATATCGATCAGCTTTTTAACTAAGCCAACAAAGCAGGATCTACTGTATCTTTAGACAATTGAGCAACTACCAATTTCATAGTTGAAGCATCCGCAGAGAAACCCCTACCCACCATAAGTCCCATAGCTCTGGGTATCTCATTGTTACCTCTGGGTATCTCATTGTTATTGATAAAGCCTGGGATAATAATCTTATAGGTCCAACTGTCGGAAAATAACCTCTCTCTTCCGTTAACTCGAAGCAATTGTTATGCTTCACCTGTCAAGCCCCCATCCAAAAGTCCACCATTATATCGTATGTCCTTACCGTAGGTTGAAGTCTTTTTTATGATAAACTATTAAAGAGATTCCTTGCAACTACACCTTTCCAGATTTGCACAATGTTCTATAAGAATATTGTAAATTACAATATGCGGTTCGAATTTCTTGCCTTCCATCTCTCTTAGTAATTCTATTGCCACAGAGAGTTGTTGGTTTTTGCAAAGGCCACCATATAAAATGGCATACGTTTATTCTCAAGAAAAAGAAAAATGGCATACGTTTATTCTCAAGAAAAAGAAAAATGGCATACGTTTGAGAATCTGGAAGTTGGCCACAAGCTTCGGTGCCTAATGAACAACTTCGGTGCATCTTGTATCCTCCTCATTTTGCATAAACCATCCATAAGTGTTAAAAGTGACGGTATCTGGAACCAGTTCCTTACGAGACATTTCCTGAAAAATAGTCACGGCATCTTCTATCTTCTATCTGTTTATGCTTGCAATACCCATTTATCAATATGTTACGACTATAAGCATCGACCATATATTGAGCCCTTGGCACCCACTAGATCGAAGACTTCTCTTGCCTCCTCCATCTCTCCTCTCAAACAGTAACCATCCCTAAGCGAGTTATATGTAATAGCATTAGGTTCAAGATCTCTTTGAAATGAATTCAAGATCTCTTTGAATCTTCATTTCAATCACACCTTTTGCTTCGACTGCCATCCCCTCCTTGCAAACCGTATCTACCAAGACGGTGAAGGCGTGCACATCTGTAAAGATATTTTTAGTGACCATTTCATTCAACAACCTTGTAGCTTCTTTCCACTGACCTGATCTGCAAACTCCATGAATTAAAGAGTTATAGGTAAGGACATCCGCTATGATACCCTTACTGAGCATTTCTGAGAAGAGGTTCATTGCATCAACAATTAGTGTATCCTTTCAAAGGCTGTCAATGATGGTGTTATAAGGAACTAAACCAGGGTTACAAACCGGAGATTGTTCCATCTTCCTAAGCAGTTGAAGAGCTCCAGTATTGTTTCCCCTGATCCACAAACCCTTTATTAGAGTATCGAAGGTAAACACATCTGGTTTACAACCTATGTCAACCTTCAAGGCATCCTCAACATTACTGAATACTTCCGGCATTTTTAGGTTTCTCACAAGATGGTGTTTCTCGATTTACTTAGCTTTGAGGACCGAGAAAGAAAACTGTTGACGAAAACATCAGGAGTAGTAGAATGAAGGACAAAAGGCATACATCTACATCGTTGTGTGGTGCTGCAACAATAAGAATAAGAAGGAGAAGCAGTTGCCCTCATCATATTCAATTGGAGCTATCGATTAGATACAGTTGGGTAAAGCAACTTCAAATGGCTTTCTTTCAGATTTCTAAATTCCGACAAAGAGAAAGAGTAATGAATACAGAGGACAGGATCGATACTCTCTTTGATTTTTTTTTTTTTTAGCTGCAATACTCTCTTTATGATTGACCTATTATCAGATTGACCTTTTTCACCAAAGAAAAAAAATTATCAGATTGACCTATCATTTCATTAATATAAGGATTAACAAAGTCAAAAAATCCAATGGTAGAGCTCTCGTCTCTCTCCTCTGGTTCATGCCGCCGCTTAGGGTTTGGCCTTGATTTCTCGACAAATCGGTCCCGATCTCTTCCTGAGAGGCGGCCATGTCCGTACTCTGCCACGCAGGCGCTCTGGCGTCCTATTTTCACTAGCCTTTTCTTCTTCTTCTAGAGGTGGAGGGCTACTGGGTTGGTGGCACGGTGCTACGGCGGCAACTTTTGGGCGGTTGCTGAAAATCATGCAAGGGTTGCGTGATGATCCAGATTTCGTTCGTCTGGTGGATGCGGTGTAATACCCCAAAATTCTTTTTATGTCAGCAAGTAGTTTTTGACATTTGAGGAACTTTAGTTTGTGCCGAGTTTTGTTTGTAAAATTTGTTACGAATTGTCCATCTTAGTTTTTTATTTGGAAAATGTGCTCTATGCAAGATTGACAGGGAGCTTAATGTATGCTCAGGTATGCACAAGACCTGACATATCATTTGTTGTTAATGTATTGTCAAGGTATCAAGCAAATCTAGGGCATGAACATTAGGTCACGGGAAAAAAGTGTTGAGATATTTGAAGATGACCAAAGATTATATGCTGGTTTACCGGAAGATTGAAGGTCATGAATTTGAGATAAAAGCGTATGCAAATGCATCATATAAATCTGATATGGATGACCTAATCCACTTCAGGTTACATTTTTGTTTTAGCTGGAGGAGCAGTCTCATGGAAAACAGCAAAGCAAAGTTTGATAGCAACTTCAACATTTCAAGCAGAATATATAGCAATCTTTGAGGCAACTGGACATGCATTATGGTTAAAGTGTCATGCTCCGAATTTTAGAATAAAAATTCAAAATCCGAAACATGAATTACTACAATTTAAAATAACCATCCTGAAAATTTCTTTTTCTTAACAACCTCACCACATAATTTAATTTCAAAAACCGAATTTAGTCTCGGTTAATTATTACAACTCACTCACAAAATAAATTGTAAAGCTCTAAATAAGCATAACAAATCTCACAACTCAAATGAAATAAAAATAAATGCTGCAACACCTAAACAACACGGTCACCTCCCTGGTTATCCTGACCTGCAGGAATATCCGCAACACCATTTGAATAGTGTACCGGGATTGCAACAACACAAAACCCGTTAAGCTTTTGAAAGCTTGTATGAGTAAAAAGAAAGAACGGTTGTTTAATTAAATCATATTCATTTTCACCCAAGTCAACACTCAACAATTTCCATGTTCACAAGAAACCAACAATCTCAAATCAATCACCAAATCACAAATCAACGCAAAACCCTAATTCACATCTTTCTTCTCAAAACTCAGAAATCGTATTTATAAAAATACGGTATTGACAGACTAGAGCTCTAACTGAATCGTAGCCCGTCACCTGGCCTAGGTTATGGCATCCGATATATTCATCTTTATCGTATTTCATCAATATGTATACTTATATACATATTTAGAACGTCTGATACTTGTACTTACTCAACCAATCGTATCCCATCATTCACCTAGGATTAGAGCGTCTGATTTCTCCATACCGGTCACTACTTGACCCTAAATCCATAATGTGCACAACAATATGTTTTCACACAATGAAATCAACTCATCCAACATACATAATATTATTATGAAATTTAAGCATTTGAAATAATCCAAATCATCATTCCAACTTAATCATATCATCACTCAACAAACACACCAATCAATATATATATTCCACGTAAATATATATATGTGCGTAATCATCCACTTAGGAATGACCACTAATACTATCTATAGTTCACACAAGAAAATCGTAAAATTCATTTTACTTACCTATAGACCGTAGTTGATCAAGTCCATGTGATTCTAAAAACAAATATTTAATCCATAAATATTTTTCACACGATTACAAAAATAAATAATTTAAAGTACTCGGTTCGTAATATGAACCACGTGAGTTTTACTCACCTCGAAACTCCCGCTGCGTCTTTACTTAAATACAAATCACAATAATCCAAATGCTCATCAACTCAAGCCGTCAAGCACCTAATCAAATATGGTCTTTACTTAACAAACGAAGCACGAAATAAACTTAAATGATGATCCAACGGTCGGATTCTAAAATAAAGACGATCCAACGGTTGGATCGAATTTAAACGATGATCCAACGGTTAGATCCTCACGGATCGCCCTTGGAAACATCCTATCAAAATTACATGAAAATCCGACGGACGGAACTTCACAAATCGCCTCCCGAATCACTGTTTTACAATTATACGAAGATCCAACTGTCGGATCTTCGCCTGTGACCACACAAAGTCATCGGGACAGTCATATGATCATCATATTAAAATTTAAAGTAAAACTGATAGTGTGATCTCTGTAAATCGTAAACCGAAGATAAACTGTAAAACCGTATATAGTAACGTCAAAACTTAAATTGACTATTTATCAACTTTTTCTAACATGACCATGTTATATATCAAAACGCTCGTATGGATGCATAGATCATCGTACAGATAATATAAACTCAAAAATTGTTCTGACGCGCCGCCACATGCGGCGGTCAACGCCGGTCAACCACCTCAGATGCAAAAGTTATCAACTATAAACTTCTTCAAAATGAAATTGTGAACAATTTTAATACCTGACTTTTTCTGAGATAAGGTCTAGATCGTCCTAGATCGAGCTTTGAAGTTGGATTAATCTCGGCCACTCGATCATATTCCAGATCAAATCAGGAACGTCGAAACCTTCAACTCTTGATCTATTACTCTACACTCAAATCGTGATGCAAGCCACATATGGGGATGATCAGGATGAAGAGCACATCACGAAAATGGGGAGGATCGGCCGAGATGATGCCGGAAAAAGGGAGATCCGGTCGGGTCACCAATCGGTGACTGAGGTTGCTTCGATCCAGGTGGGGGAGCAGCGGCTGGCGAAACCGAGGGTGGGGAGCGGTTGGGCAGCTCGGGGCAAAGGCGGAAGCGCCGGGTCCGGCGGCGGCGTGGCCGGAGGAGGGAGTTGGGGCCGGGTCTGGTCAGCGGGTCGATGAGCAAGGGGAAGGTTTTCGCACGACAGAGAGAGAAAAGGGGGGGCTTAAGTGCAAAAATCTGATTTTTTTGTCCTTAATGAAAAAAATCAGATTTTTCTCATTATTTATAGAAAAATTCTAATATTCAAAAATTCATAACTTATTCATACGATCTCCGAATATTACGTTCCACATATGCACGAACTCGTATCGACGAGCTTTACAACTTTCATGAAGGACGTTTTTCCAATTTCTGAACGTATAAAAAGTTGATTTTTACTACCCCCTAAATAACGTTCGTTTTCGAAAATAAAATCATTCGAAACCAATTTTCTCAAACCACGACATACGAATTTATCTCAAATATGATAATCAAATAATAGAACAATTATTTTATAAAAATTCGGGTCTTCACAATCCCGGTAAGCTTTTCAAATGGTGTAGCGGATATTCCTGTATGTCAGGATAACCAGGGAGGTGACCGTGTTGTTTAGGTGTTGCAGCATTTGTTATGCTCATTTAGAGCTTTACAATTTATTTTGTGAGTGAGTTGTAATAATTAACAGAGACTAAATTCGGTTTTTGAAATTAAATTGTGTGGTGAGGTTGTTAAGAAAAAGAAATTTTCAAGATAGTTATTTTAAGTTGTAGTAATTCACATTTCGGATTTTGAATTTTTATTCTAAAATTCGGGGCGTGACAGTTGAAGATTTTTGTGTCTCGATTGAAATTGGTTGAATCTGTTGAAAGACCTATGACTACTTACTGCGATAATGCATCCGCAGTGTTCTTTTCAAAGAACAACAAAAGGTCATCAGGATCCAAGAATATTGATGTGAAGTATTTTGCTGTTAGAGAAACTGTTAGAGATGGTGAAATAGAAGTGGTTAAGATTGATACAAAGGATCAATTGGGAAATCCTTTAACCAAAGCTTTGCTAGTGTCCAACTTTGTTGAACATGTCAAAACTATGGGAGTTTTGAAAAGTCTAGATGCTGAAGTGAACTAATAGCATTTGTACTTAAAAGTTAATGTATTGTGGTTTTATTCTTTCCGAATGAATAAAGTAGTGTAGTTCGTTCATGTTCATATATTTCATTTATCGTTTGTTGCATAATCAAGTTGTACAAACTGCAGTGTGCTGTTAATGGCACAACAAATTTGCAGACAGAGATATTGAGTATGAAATAGATTTCAGTCTTCAATTTTATATTGAAATTTCGGTAGGACTGTATATATGCCTATATGAAGATGATTACTTAAGTTTAGGCGTATATTACTACTGTGTTTTGAGGGAATTCATGTGGTTTATTTATTGCAAAGTGATCTTGGAATGTTGGTGATTTGCTAATTCACCAAGACATCCTTAGGTTCATTGTTGTTAAATATAACTGACAGAATTTTGAAACAGATTGTTGATGTGAATTGAAGTCAAGGTGCAACAGATTGTTAAGGTGAATTGAAGTCAAGGTGCACACTTCAGTAAACTGCGTTATATAAATACTTAGATTCTAAACAGTGTCAAGTTCAGTGGGAGATTGTTAGATATCCTAATGAACAAGACATTGTATAAAGCTGAATGTAGATATACGTATGACTGTTTTTTGACTTCAAGCATTGAAATAAGTATAGAGACTATATTAAATCATATTTGGTCCTACTTATAATCTGTTAAAATACAGTTAACATATGATGACAGTTTCTTGATGGAAGAAACTGATGTGAATGGCTAACTGTACATATGTCAGATTTGGTCCCTGCTGATACACATGTTGTTTTCTCATTCTGAAATAGTCTCATCAATTGAAAGAGAAAAATAAAGGTGAAAAAGGAGAAGAACCAAATGGAAAACTAGAGCAGTTCAAGTAAGATTGTTGTTTACTTTCCTAGAATGTATTACACAGATAGTTTATTTTCATGTATTCAATTTGAGCTAGTTTACAATATTCACTGCGGGGAATTCACTGCGATGATTTGTTTGCAATTAGGATTTGCTGTAGTGTTTTGTTCACGTTTGTGTTTTCACTGCAGTGATTTGTTCATGACTATAATTTAAGATTTCTAACAAAAACTTCATATTGAGATTAAAAACAGCTTCGCTTAATTTATGAGAAAGCTACTGATCTGTTAACTTCGAGCTCTGTGTTACCCTATTTACTGATCTCCAAATATCCTGAATTTTTGACATGTTCTTGTTCTGTTAGCTAATAATTGATCTAGAATTTTCATGTCATTTGGACACCCAATGAACATTTGGTGAATTTTCTAAATCAACTATGCAGCTGCTATTTTTTTTTTTCCTTTTAAGAAACCTCACAGTTCAGTCAGTTTGCATCCATCTTTTACCTTACTTCTCAAACTCTGATTAGCTTGAAATTTTAGTATGTTGCACCTTGATATGTCAGCCTTCATTTTGAAAATTTTCAAGTTCATTTATACGCAAATGAATTTTTAGTAAATCCTCGAAGCTGAATTGTTCCTACTTTAAGTTTCTAATTTAAATTGTGTCAAATTTGGTCTTAATCTAAATTTCTCTTGTTTGAAAACCCCTTAAGTCATACCCCGGGTTTGGGGTATGACATGCGAACTCAAGGAGGGACAAGCCTAGGTATTCCAAGGTGGTCAGTGCTCCTGGGGATGATGGATGGATCATGATGGAGCTGTGTTCAAGGCGGGCGCTCGATCGTGATGCGAGTGTTGTGGTTGACGACATGGAAGTTAGGGTTTGGGCTTCTGGGCTAGTTTCTCATGTGACTGGGTTTGGGCTATGGCCTATGTGATGTTGGGTTTGGGCTCTTTGCTGATGGGTTGGGGTTCTCCCCAAGCTAGTTTAGTTTCCTTAGTTCTTTAAGAATAATGTAGGGTGCATTATCTTTGAATTGCCACCCTACGTCTAGTTACTTTGTTGGTGCTTATTCTTATAGCGACATTTATCTAGACTAGCTCTTAGTCTAGACAGTGATTCAATATTGACGTAGCCCTACTGGAGTGGATTATTGTGTAATGTTGTTTGTAGTTTCATTATAATGGATCGACGCCCTCCCTCTAAAAAAAAAAAAAATCATTTCATTAATATGATAAAAGAAAATGGGAGGAACCAGAGTTTTACTAAATTACTGTGGACGATACATCATACAGATAGAAATACTTTTCATTTGTTTCTCGTAATTGAAAATATATATATACACACACACACACACACACACACACATCACGAAAATTATATCAATCAAATCTCACAAATCTAGTTTTTTATAATTCTTCATTATTGATATAATAAATAAAAAATATAAAAAATAAGATCGATCATCGATCTCGTATTATCATCATTCTAAAACTCCATTAGGAATTAGGGAAAGAGTACAAACAAAATCAAGTAATGTCAAAGTACGCAGAAGTAAGATAATAAAAGCACTAATTAACTATGGAGCAGTGTCATCACATTTTCCAAAAGAAATAATGAAAATAAGAAAGGAATGAGAGTGTTCCAGAACTACAGACATAAAAATTTGAAAGAAAAAAATTGAACGAGGAAGAACTTATGGTAAACTACCGGGTTAGGATCTCTAAACTGCTCTCAGTGCCGCTTTTACTTCAATAAGCAGTCAAGGTAACTGATTTTCATACTTACACTTTAGTTTGTCAACCTAAAAACACAAATAAAATGGATGAACTTTATCTTATTAAGCTAAATGCTGCTGCTGAACTTGATGCCGCATAATTAGAAAAAACGGAATATTAGTGTAGTTTTGAATCTTCTCAGCTCATTCCACATAAAGCCTCAGAGTTGTGATCGTCTTCAAATGGAAGATTTAGATCCGGTAGTGGAAAGGCAGCTTCGTCACAGTTCCCAACTTCGTGTTCCATGTAAGAAATGTTGGATGGACAGGAACTCTCTGAAGTGCGAAGATCAATGATTCTAGTAAGTTCACTTACTGCATTTACTTGTGCAGGTTGATACCAAATGGCTTCACCCGATGCAGAAGAAGATGCAACTTTCATCATTGTTTGCTGCAGCTGTTAAAACCCAAGTACAGATAACACATACGAAGTTATTCTTCATTCACAAGTGTTTCAAGAACCAAATCTACAGTATGGCATTATGGGCATAAAGAAAGAGTGAGGAAAAGATGTATTGCCTTTCCACTACAATAATTTTCCTCAAAGTTAGTAATATCTTCAAATTTCAGGTTGCCTAATGCTTACTGATGAATATTTAGGAGGGATATAATGTAGTTATTTTCCCAAGAATAAATACTAGAAAACAGATTTTATGCTTGTATCCTGAAAGCCAAGTACAACTAATTCAATGCAAAAGAAGCACCGATTCATGCAGGCTGAATGCAATACACACACCCCAAAAAAATGTACAGCTAACATCACTTAAGAACTTGTTACTTAGGTGCAAGTTTAAGAAAGTACTAATGATTTGATAAAAAAAAAAGTATTAACGATAGATAGTAAAGTCGATACTTCTTTTGTATCAAAATAACATTTCTAAGCAGTTATGAGTTACGAATACCATGTCATCTCCAATTTATTATATATGTCACCCTACTAATACATCAGTTAGGTAATACTATTTCCCAACAGGCACATATTTGTATACCAAAGTGAATCAGTTATGAGGTGTCAAACTATACTATAACGTTGATGGAAACTTGAACAGATTTAATTACCTTTATTCTTTTCAAGCTTTCATTTGTGGCCCTCTGCTTCTCGACATTGAGGCGTAGATTTAGCAGTTCCTGCACAGAGGATGCATAAAAGAAATCAATATTCAGGCATCTCCACTCAGATGTATTAGAAAGACAAAGAAGAATATAGGTTGGTAGGTATATTTCCTCAAGGACTTGTACCTTTTTCAAATTGCGTCTTTCCTTCAACAGAAGAGTCTCCTCGTCTTGAAGTTGAGCTAATGTCTGCAAGGAACCAGGAGAACATTTTACTACTCTATGAGATATATATCTTACGTTTAGTCAACCCACCACCACAAACAAACAAAATAAAGAGCAGGGAATGAAAAGGGAAATGCGTAACCTTAAACTAAACTATTCCTCAAAAAAGGGCACGATGACGGCTGTACACTTTCCATATGTGGAGCAAAAAGGCAGGCAAACCCCAAATTTACAATTTTTGCACGTCATTCAAGTAATGTAACCCTGATAAAAGTATACCTACGCTAGTGATTTTTCACTCCATGCTGGAAATTTTATATATGTCTACACTCACATGGAGTGCAAAAAGCTCAAACTGGACTGCAGACTCACTACCCTCTAGGCTTTTTCGATAACAAACTCCATTGGCAGAAGTATAATTACACTGATTATAACATCCAAAACTAGACCTATCATCGAAACTACTGAAGTGACGTGGCAAAAAAAGTAACTGCAACAATTAAGTCGTTTATATTATACCAAAGGTATTTGTTCATACTTGTTACATGCAGCAAATGAAACATCCCTATTTGCAGCTGTATCAAGGTTTACTTATTTATGGAACTTTTTAAAATCTTAGAAACAGAATACATATTACCCTTGGGTTTACTCGAGAATTTCGGGGATCTCTGTAGCCATTCAGAGTTGTTACCGTTAATGCTTCAATGCAAGGATCTTTTTAGTTTTACCATAACATACAAGTATTAACTATTAATTAATCTACTGTATTATATTTTCTTCCGTATAAGCAATAATTCATACACCTCCCATGCCCATGCATATCTTGTTATATTTACCTTCCTCTTTCTCGGCCTCTTGGAGATGGTTGTGCAACTTGTAACAGCAACCTACACAAACCCAACAGTCCAACACAAAACAAGAATCAATCAGCAAAGCACTTGCAGCAAGTTGTACACTCTTAAGAAAAACAAAGTACAAGAAAGCAATGCTCTTCATCCACCAAGTACAGATATGAGGTGGAGGCTTAGCTGGAGGAAGTAAATACACATCAACCCAGCTGAGTGTAGAGTACGTGGAAAAACACTCGAATGCCCCACACCTCAATTGAACCCATAAATTCTCACCGCTACAAGTGCCTCTAGAAAGGGCTCTCTCCTAGTCTCTCATGACTTTCCCGTGACAATTGGCGCTTCAATCATGTATGCACATTGTGCCCACTTCATATGGGCAGCCCGGACATAATGACAGTGTGCAACTCCCTTCTCCTTTTGCTCTGTTGGAGCAACTTGTCTCTCTCATTTCCCAACCACAATGCCCCAAAATTTAATTCCTCCCACACAAAAAAAAAAAAAAAAAACCCTTGAAACAATTACACCATTACCAATTTGGGGACAATCACAATGATGGTCTTCCCACCCAAAGAGCAACTCCTACCATTTTGATTTTTGAAACCACCAAAACAATTTGAAAATATATAATTTGACTCAAAATTCTATCTTATTTCCCTGTGGACACCAAAAACAAAAAATATGGTAAAGCTAACAGGCTGTCACTGAAGATAAAACAACAGCCTAATCAGAAACTTTAAGCTTTTACTCGTTTGACTCTTTCCCATTGGATCCAAGCTTGACCTCGTCTTTCTATAAAAAGAAGGCAACAAGCCAAGTTTTCTTTGTCTTATTTTAATCCACCTCTGACCTCTCCCCCGTGGTCTCTCGCGTGCAGACGACGTCGTTCGCTATTCGCCTGCAGCAGACGCTACAGTGCGGCCGACCTCAGCCAATCATTTTCTCCCTCGCACACTGCACAACCACTACTAGCACCACACCCAACCACACGTAAGACCCATTTTGCCACGAAAACACTCCACCGAGAAAGCAGGTGACCGTGTCTTTTCCATTTACCAAAACGCCCCTCTAAATTATCGAGTACGGTTTGACTTTGGCGGGGAGAGCTACGTCATTTCGAGAGACTTTACCTGCCATATGCCAATGGCAGGTACTGTGTTGACTCCCCAACAGAGAGAGAGCGAGAGAGACTTGGGATTGGCTGAGACTTCAAAGCAAGGGTGTTTTGGTCTTTTTGGGTACATAAGTGTGACAGGAGCGGAAATATATGAGAAAGAAAAACGTGGGTGTAAATTGAGTCGCTCTAACTCTATGGCGTTGAATGGAAGTCACCGATTTTTTTCCCTGAGAATATAATCTTTTATGAATGGAAAGGTCATTTATTTGAAATGACGAGGGCGTTTTGGTCCGGAAGATGTTGACAAATGGTAAAACGACAACGGCCAGTCCAGATGACCGGCGAGTATGGACCGGTCCGGTCGAAGAAATGACCCAATTGGCCTCGGCGGCCACGACAAATCCCCATGCATACGGGGGTAAAGAAGTGACAGGAAAGTGAAGCAGTTGGAAGGACCAACAGATCGCCAAAGAGGTAAACATCCACCAATTCATGTAAATACTATACCTTCAGAGGGGCACTTTCGTCCATGTCAAAAAAAGAAGAAAAATGCAAAAAGAGGACGAATCTAAACCCGACTCGCCTGAGTGAGTCAGACTGAAAAGAAAGCGAGAAACAAACTAAAAGTGACAAAAACGTACGACAGACCTTAGATCTCGCGGCGTCGGTCGGCTCAGGCGGCTTGCTGGACTCTTCGGAGGCGCCGCCGCCGCCGCTGACCGAAGTGGCGCCGCTCCAGGAGAGCGGCGTGGTGGGGCTGGCTCTGGTCGACTCCTCCGCCGCCTTCTTCTTCTTTTTGACGTCAACAACGACGTCGCTTGGGTGGCGCGGCACGTGCTTGGAGCGCCTCTGCCGCACGCTCCACTCGAGCTTCAAAGCTGGAGACTTCAACATCGACGCTGGTGGCGGCTGCTCGGCGTGTCTGATGTCGAGGAGAACGCCGACGACCGCCACGTCGTCTTTCATGGCGAGTTTGACCCAATCGTCGACGTCTTCGGTGGGTGGCGCTGGAGCCATCATAGTGTGATACGGTTCTGCCGCCGCGTCTGTGTTTTTCTGAGGAGAGTGGCGAGAGAGAGAGAGAGAGAGAGAGAGAGAGAAGCAAATGTTTTTATGTGTGGGTTCGTGTAGAAGAAGAAAGAGGAGGAGGAAGAATATAAATTGTAATGAGGGGGGTTGCTTTTATATGTGGCTACTGCTTTCTTTTCTTGTGTTTCTTCTCACAACAAACAACAACGACTCACATACAAACCCTTCCACTTCCGTCCTCTTTCTCTGGATTTGTTTCTCTATTTCCTCTGTGGGGCACCACGCGCGGAAACGTGGCGGTGTTGGACCGAGCTCGCGTGGCTTTTTTGGATTTTTATTATAGTCGATGGATAATACGTTTATTTTTTTCAATTTGTAGTACGAAAAGTAATGATAGGGGTTTGTAGGTTTGGATTGGTTGAGGAAAGTGTCGCCGACGCGCTTTGAGATTCCGTGAGTGGGGTATTGAAGGTGGAGAATTGGGGGCAGATAGGGAAGATGGTGATGTTTGTTACTTAACGAGGCGGCACGTTTCGCTTAGGGATGTGGGCATTAAATCAAAACCCTTCATGGCATTGAATCATTGACGGCCTGACGCTCTTTTCTTTTTTTTTTTCTTTTTTTTTCTTTTTGGTGAGGGTGGAATCAGGAATGGCGTCGAGTGTGGTGAAATCCCTAATCAAATCGTCGGTTTTGGGATCGACAGGGACCAGATGCATGCAGGTTTCTTTTCTCAGATTCAATTCTGTAGAAAAGGGCATAGCTTGTGGGTGATCGATTATATTTGGTTTTTCTGGTTTCTTAATCGAATTCATTATGAGGATTTATCCTAGTTTATCTTTATTCAGATGCATAAACCAAGGCTTAATATTATTATTCATCCCCCATGCTACATAGTTTGCCTTTCAACACGTACAATTTCAGCCATTGTTTGCACCATACAACTAGATTTCCCTTGGATGCTATAATGGATGGATTAGTTTCCTCTAGTAATAACAAAGAGGCTTTTGAGGAAATCCAACACACCTACAAATCAAGTTTTTAGGAACTGAATTGGACACAGATTTTTCGGGAGCATAAGCCAATTAGACTACAATGAGAAACCAAATGTAACACTATTCTAGGTAGCCTGCATTTCAATGAAGTTCCCTGTCAGTGAAATTCTAAGCATATTTTACTAATGAAGACATTGTGTTGGTTCAGATAGTGTTCGTGTTGTCATCTTAGCTTGACAATAATGAGTGTTCTGCATAAGAGAATATGTTGATTTTGTTGACCTTCTCACATGCTTTTCCACTAAATTAGTTTCCTATTTGCATTTGACTCGCACACAAATTTAATAGATATAAGTCACTGAAGTTCTTTGTGTCTCCCTCGTTAATAGGATACAAGCAAGAAGTCCCCAATGGAGTTGATCAACCAAGTTCCACCCATCAAGGTTGAGGGCAGGTTGTTGCATATGAAGGGGATACAAAGCCCGCACTTGGTCACCCGATTGAATTCATATGCCTTGACCTTCATGAGCAGGCTACCTGCTACGTGCAGGATCACCACCACTAGAAACATGGTAGTGATAGTTCAGCAAGTTCCCTCCTCAAGTTCCTTGGCAGTCCATCTTTGAAACCATTTCATAAACAAATTCAATTGGCAATGATAATACCTTTATGTGCTTCTTAATCAGTGAAATGAGAAGCTCATGATATGTCTCCTATGGACTGGAAATCTTGCTAAGTCACCATACAGTCACCTAATATCCAAGGCCATCTGGGACAAAGTGACTAGGGAGCTAACCAGGCAATTCTGCAATATTCTTGGCCAGTCTTACGAGAGCCCATTGAGCGTGACTATAGCTGTTGGGGTTCAGGGGTTGCCACCTCTTCTCAAGTTCATGAATGTAATGGTAGGGAAGAGAAATGAATGGCAGACTATGAATCAGTTGCTTGTGCCAGTGGAGTTAGACCGTGAGTTTCAGTTCCGTTCTATTTTTGTTTGTCCAGTCTCCCAGGAACAAGCAACCGAAAAAAATCCACCTATGTTGATGTCATCTGGACATGTGCTTTGCAAGCAGTCTATTACAAAGGTGTCAAAGAACGGCACAAAAACCTTCAAATGTCCTTCCTGTCCTTCCGATATCGATTCAGCACAGTGTAGGCAGCTCTTTTCTACTGCATCTGTGGGGTTATTGACAGAGAAATTGACACTATATTTGAGTTTTAGTATAACAAGGTATTGCTTCCCCCTTGAGTACCTAGAATACCATCATGTTAGTATGATCAGCTTGCTAGTTGCTTATGGAAAGAGCTATAAACTGATCTGTTCTTGTCACTTCGTTCTTTTCTTCTCTATATTGAACAAAGTAGCCTGAACTTTTCTTTTCAGGGACGGACTCTTTTACCAAACACTCTTTTTTCAATTGTAAAAACAAGCAAGTTATTGCTCACACTTTCTAGCTGTCTAAACATCACTCAGTCCTTGGCTGCTTTAAACAATCTTAGGCTATAACTTCAATTTCAGTTTTGTTTAGGTGGTGCACTCTGTATTCTAACTTCTTTATGCTAATTTGTGTGTTTCAACATGGCTAATTCTATCTACTCAGATCATTCTCTTATGACAAGGCAATCCAAGTATGGTCATGGCTCTAGCTGGGAATAAAGCAGATCTGGTAGAGTCAAGGAAAGTGGCAGCAGAGGTAATTATCATTTTCTGCTTCTTTATCCTGCTTACTGGTTGAATTTTATCCAGCTCTTGATTGTTTGTGTCAAATTTTTTTGATCTTGATTCATCAAGGATAAAACAATTTAATATGAAAATAATTCTATTGTTATGCTTAGTTTCATTCTTTGCATAGTAATGTTTGCGTTTCTATTGATGTTGGACTATAATTTACAGTTGTTTAAGAACAAGAGAAATTGACACACAGAAAGAAAGAGTAATATTTCAGAGAGAATGGAGATTTCAAGTGTGTTTATTCATCTCATACAAAAGGGTATTTATAGGAATACATTTGAAGTGTGAAAGCTCAAAGAGAAAACCAAAATGATAACCATCTTGATGATGATTTTCTGCCATGCTTGTTGCCCTTTGGTAAAGCATGTTACATAAGTCTTCATACACTCAAGTACCTATGATTATACACTCAAGTACCTATCTAAATAATTTACGTATTTGTTACATGATATAGACATACATAGTATTTATACATTTATACTACAACACTCCCCCTTGGATATTTCATGTTCAATGGTATTGTGTTGGTGGTGCGCTTCGAAGTTGCCTCGTTAAAAACCTTGCCAAGTAATAAAACCCTGTGGGAAAAACAACCTTGGTCGAAAGGGAAAAAGAGCACAACACGCGTTGAGTGTGAAGTATGTTTCTGGATACTCCCCCTGATTTAAACTCCCCTTGAAGATCGTGGGAGTTCGGATGTCCTCATCAATCCGATGCTCCTTACATGTTTCTCAAAAGGGGATTTTGGTAGTGACTTAGTAAATAAGTCAGCTACATTATCTTCTGATCGGATTTGATTTACTTCAATATTTAGAAGTGTTTGTTGTTGCTGATTGTAGAAGAATTTGAGTATATGTTGCTGATTGTAGAAGAATTTGAGTATCTTTCATGGGCACAAGACTACGGTTGATCATGGGAGTACTCACAGACTTTGCTTTATCTTCATTAAAGCGCCTTAGTAACTTTTGAGTATATGTTGACTGATGGATCATAATTCGATCATTACCGTAGTTACTGAGGATCGACTAGGTGTCATCCATAAAAATAATTGACTATGTCGCAATATAGTATATGTGGTGCCACTATCAAGAAGTCATTCCAATTCTCCGGAAAACATACTGAAAAGGGATAAAGTTCAGAATAATAACACATGTCCATGACATTGAATGCGATACTTTATTATTAGGGAAAATAGCCAATGATTACATCAAAGTTATTCATAAGTCTATTCCAAATATCAAACTTTTAGACTAATTGTTATCACTCAATCCGTTTGGTAATTCCAATGAAATATGACCAGGAAAGTAGAGAGATGTTGGTGGAAAGAGGCTCGCTTAAATATCCTGATCTCAATTGCTTTCCTAGACATCATACTTCATTGGGTACGCCATATAAGAAGGAGTTTAATATAATTGTTATTTATTGACTAAGGTACATTTGCCTTTCTTGGAAAATAGAAAGATGATTATTCTAATCAAACTCTGTGGCATCCTCGTGCTTTTCATTTACAGCTTTGAATTCCTCAACGGTGAGATTGACATCTTCACTATTTTCATCTTCTGCAAGGTTAGCCTCTTGCTCTCTTGCTTCCCTGTACTCCTTGTAGCGTGCAGCTAATTGGGTACTTGCATGACATTGTTTAAACCAATGCTCGATTGATCCACATCTATGACACATGTCATTGTGGTTCCCTCCCTTCATTTGAGGTGCAGGTTGTGCACGTTGTGGATATTCCCTAGGAGGGTTGCTGCTACTACCATGGAGCATGGTGCGACCTCCACGGCTCATGGTGCTATTTCCACGGCTGGTGTTGTCATATCTCCCTCTTCCACGTGTGGAGTTGCCATCACGTGTGCCCGCTCTAAAGTTGCGGTTTTCTTCTTTATTGGGGCGGTTATATGGACCTGTTCGTCCTTCATGTCCCCTATTATTAGGGTACACATGTCCCCTATTGCTGGGGTATCGCTTCTTGTGCCCTCTCTTGGGTGCATTATAATTTGCCTCACGAACGCTCTTGGTTCCAATGGGTCTTGAATTATAATTCTTTACGAGAATGTTGTCGTGCTTTTCGGCTACCGACAAAACATTTATGAGCTCATTGAACCTCTAATTCGTCCAGCATTTACTTCAGTGCGATACTGCTTTGATAGCAAGATTGCTACAACGGGGAAGGTGAAGAAAGTTTTCTCAATTAGCTCTTCTTCTGTGAGGGGTTTTTTACAGAACCTCAACATGGATTTGAGACGAAGAGCTTCTGAATTGTACTCAGCAATAAACTTGAAGTCGGAGAAGCGTACATCGTTCCACTGAACCTTCAAGTCAGGGAGGAGAGAATCTTGGATATTGTTAAAGCGCTCTTGTAGCGCCTCCCATAAATCCTTTACATCTTTGATGGACATGTACTCTAGTCTGAGTGCTTTATCCATATGACGTCGCATCAAGATGATTGCTTGTGCATGCCTCTTGGGTGTTCGAGGGAACACAAGGGTCGGGTCTGGTGCATGGATGATGGGCAATATCCCCTTCGATGTGAGATGGTTCTCAACGTCAGTTTTTCCAGCTATGGTAATCCGAACCTGTTGAGTCAAGGATTTGAAAATCGAGTCTAGGTTCATTCGACATCCTTGAAAATAAGAAGAAAATATTAGTTTCGGAGTTTAAACTTTTACGAAAAATAATAAGATTTCCGAGCTATGCTACCAAGAAATCAATTTCCAAGAATCATTGTGAACACTTTTAGTTCATTGATTACGAATGCTCTTAGTTTGTTTGGCGTGAATTTCTTTAATTCCGCTTTTGATTATAAGTTCCCGAGAAAAAAGAAAAAGGAGAGAAAATAAATAAAAACTCAAAAACGGGAACTTTTAGTAAAGAATACCTTGAAATAGTGTTGCCGGAAATTTTGACTAGAAAAATTATCGGAGGTGATCGGAAGGATCGTTGGAAAAAGTCGAGAAAAATCGTCGGAAAAGTCACCGGAAAAGTGTCGAAAAGTTGCCGGAAAAGTTGTCTGAAAATCGCCCCGCAAATCTGTCGATAGATGTGTCGGCAGCTGCTCGGCAGCTTCTCGGCAGTTGATGCGCAGCTGCTCGGCAGATGGCTCGGCAACTACTGCGTAGCGTCTCGGCAGCTCTCGGCAGCACTCGGCAGCACTCGGCAGCACCCGGCAGCGGTCTGGTTCGGGTTTTCTGCTTTTGGAGGCCGTTCAGGCAGTTTCCGGCGATTCTGAGACCAGTTCCGGGCTTCTGGAATCAAGGGCTTTGATATGTGCTAGGGTTTGGGGATTTTTTGTAGGTCTGGAAAAATGACTTCGATCGATGATGAACTCTTCTTTCGTCAATTTTCGATTCTAATTCTAGAGCAACTTCGTGCTGATAACGTGTTTAAGAACAAGAGAAATTGACACACAGAAAGAGAGAGTAATATTTCAGAGAGAATTGAGATTTCAAGTGTGTTTATTCATCTCATACAAAGGGGTATTTATAGGAATACATTTGAAGTGTGAAAGCCAAAGAGAAAACCAAAATGATAACCATCTTGATGATGATTTTCTGCCATACTTGTTGCCCTTTGGTAAAACATGTTACATAAGTCTTCATACACTCAAGTACCTATGATTATACACTCAAGTACCTATCTAAATACTTTACGTATTTATTATATGATATAAACATACATAATATTTATACATTTATACTATAACAACAGTCTCATTCTTATGGTAATTGTCCCTGCATCATTAATCAGATTTTGCCATGTTCCTTTCCTTCTAATCGTTGGATAATATCAGAGTATGTAGCGCGTACGCAGTACACACATACTGTAGCTACTGCTCTCTCATTCTATTGTTTAATCTACTTAATGAGGTCATGGAAAAGGATTCTCTTAGGATTGCAATATTTCCTAAAAATTTGTGGTACCATTTGTCTGTTTTCAGTTTTTTACGTTCTGTTCAGCGCACTTCTCGGTTTTGATGAGACCACCTTCTATATAGTTTAACCGATTAGTGCAGAAAAAGTACACTAGAAATGACCACCTCTTGTTCAAGCCACTTAGAAAATGATCATCTCCATTTAGATATGCAGCTAGAAACATTGATGCATGTTTTCTCTTCGTTATAGAATTTCATTCAAGGTTAATTGTTAGCTAGGTGGATGGGAATACTCCTAAAAATAACACAAGAAAAGAACTAAGAACAGGTATTCCACCTAAGAAGCTAGTCAATAGATGCAATTGTTTTCTGGGTTAAATGTATACTGCACACTGCTTGCTCAAAGTGCCATTCATGGAGCAATGGTAGGGTTCACAGGCTTTGTAGTTGGGTAACTTGGGTTTGTAGTTATCCTTTCTGTTACAAGTTTGTTTATTTTCACACTTGAATGGTGGAAGCTTCTACTTTAATTGCATTGTCTTAGTATGTATCTCATTAGAAATGTTGCTCTCAGAGTTAGAAGTTAAGACTCACATATCGATCTTTTTTAACTTTTGATATACAGCATATCATTGAGAGCCAGAACCAGGTTGTGATTACCGATAGGATCTGGGCACAACTCCTTTCTTCAACCAACCAGCCGAACTTCTTGAACCCCAAAGACGTTGACGAAGTCCAAGAAAAGGAAGAGCCTCCAACTCAACTGCTAGACGGGGAAAATTGTAAAGCTAGCAAGTACTGAAGACATTCCTAGCATGACATGAAAACACGACTGTTTTATTCGAAACCTTCTGTTAGAATCATTAGTATTCAAATCTTTGGTTGATGCCTTACTGACCCAGAATGTTGATGGGAATTCACATTTTTTACTGTTAGTATCATCTGTGGAGCATAATTGTTTACTGTTGTATCAGAAGAATTCAATTCAGCATGCCCTACCGAATCTTTCAACTTCCCTGGAGAACCTTTTGTGGATCAAGTTACCCACTACAGTAACTGGAAGGAACAGCTGAAAGCTCCTGCTACCCTCTCCACTCCTCTCCAGGTTTCAATGTGATAGGTCTCTCAATAGCAGCAACCTCCACACAGAGCACATGTTTGTACTCATCATCTCCAAAATCAGCCATATCCTTTGCCTTCTTATCCCAAGGATTCCACACCACTGGATGAAAGAAACCAGTACACTATAATTCCAACCAACAGAATGAGGGCAGGTATTTCAAAGCAACAAGATTCTCACTTTTCATGGAATGTAGATATGATGGATGAGAGATAACTTACACTGTGACTACATAAAAATATGGCTATTTTGAGATATAGCTAGTGAATTCAGTGAACATAATGTCCTCTGCATTTTACTTTCTTCTTTTGATAGAAGTATCATATCGTCAACGACAAATGGTTGGGACAAGGCCATGTGGCAGTTGATTGATATGAAATTCCCACTATTGTTACTATACTACCTATTAAATCAATCAATCCAAAGCAAGGATATATTTAATAACACAAAGAAAGAAATAGCAACTGTTCTCTACACAGATCCTAGGCATCTTATGGCAGAGAAAGTGCCAAGATATATCTTCTCCCTTGTAATAATGTTACAATGGTATATGCAACAATGAACTTCCGTTATTCATGGCTCATGTTAAATGGTGTAAAACCGGCCATTTAACTGCAAACACAAGACCACAAGCAACAATAAGATCATTGTGAAATGTATTAGATTGATTCATCCTTACGGGCATCTGGAAGACCATCTTTGCGTACCACAAATGTTCTCTTCTTCTCATGATCCAGAATTGCAGTCTTTGTAGGAGTTCTAAGATATATCTTGTCCACCTCATCAGACTTACATAAATAATAAATAAATAATTAGAACCATATTAACCAATGCAAAAACTAGAAAATGAATAGCCTAGTAGACTTACCTCTGATTCAAATGTTATAGCATCTCCTTGCTCAGTACCACATTTCCTGCTCTGCATCTTTGTCCAGATAATCGAGGGTCTCCAAGCCTTCTACACGAACTTCACTGTAGAATGAACACCGGCACTAATCAACTTTAAATACCATCCAGAATGAACTTATGTTATAATGAAAATGTCTTGGAAGTTGAGGACAGTCACAAAATAACTGAAATTCCTGGTGGTCTTGCGTTACAGACTTACAGTGACGTTGCAAAAGATTCACAGTACTCATCTGATCATAAAATGGAATGGGGCAGGCCATAAACTGATATATTCAGTTTAGGGATTATGATAGTAAACAGCACAACTTATATATGCTCTACAAAATACAGAACATTGATGATAATCAGGCCCACATCGAAAGTCACAGGCATGTATATATCAGTTCATTCATCTTGTGCAGAAGGCCCTAGTTAGGATTTAGCTTATTACACATCTACCAAAAAGAACGAATAGATGCTGCAGAAGATCTTCAAAATGAGTATATTAATGCTCATGTAAGATGTAGAGGTCACATAAATCTAGAAGGTCTAGAGGCTTGACCAATCAGTCATTCAATTAGGAATCAAAGATTGATGTTCAGATAACCAAGAAATCATTGAAGCTAATACTATAGTTCTGTCTTTTCATAATGTATGAGGTTAGGTGATGGCCTTCGTTCTAGGAACGGGACTCCAAAATTCTAGGCTTCTTCTGAGTGATTCACATGTCTAAGTTGTGAGGCGTTTTTCATAGCTGGGATTGATTCCTAGTCTGTCATCTCAAAATCCTTTATTATCTGATATTTCTAGCATCCCTGACTATTAGTATAAGACATATATAAAGACTTACCTTATCTAATAGTTAATCAGTGATAGGCATTGGTTATATATAAAGCCTTTCCCCAATCAACATTTTATTAGGAAGGCATGTTGGGTTGATAATCAAATTAAGAGTCCTGGCTAATGCAATGAATCAAAGCTCATGCAATTGCAGCTTAAGTTTCCCTCAAAAGTCAAAACACAAATGAGTTGCCTCCCAAAAGTGACTAAACACAGAAAGATTTAAAATCAATTCTTTGATTCAAAACTCTGTCTGTTTACTGAAACAGTAAAGCCTTTTAAGAAATGAGTACGTGCAAAATTGATAGGATGAACTTTGGGTTTGTTTCTTAAATTATTTAGCCTTTAAATTGCCCCATATGTATGTTTCACTTTCATTCTATCACTTGTGTAGTTGTGCACAGAAACACCATAAAAGTCCAACATCAGAAGCTTTAAATGATAGAAGTTGAGGTAACTATTTGAGAAAAGAGCATGGGAAACGAAGTAGCAACGCTAATTTGAACAATATGGGATTAGGGGGAGTAAGAAAAGGCAAACCAAATGTGTTTGATGAAATACAGAAGTGCATTGCAGGAAGCAATTGAAAGAGTTAAGAACTCACAACTTGATTTCCAGTACAACATAATATGACATCAAAACCAGATCAAAAGTATTTAGCTAAAAGACAAGTTGACCTTAACCCCCTATATAACATGCATGCCCGCCTGAACAAATGAATTTCTAATTTGCATTTTAACACTCTTTCCTATGAAGTCAATGAAATTATTTGATAAGAAAGGCATTTTACACAATAGCATAACATCCTCTCTACATATATAATTCAGATTGGAGCAAGCTTAGAGTTTGAGAAATTTGCATATATGCTAGCACAGCAGCAACAATTCCAATTACAAGAATCAAAATTTTCCCAGATTAAACGAATCCCAGAATAGAAAAGAAAAAAAAAACCAAAAACAAAAAGACAATAGTAACCCGATCCAACCACAGTAAAATCCGGACCCAAAGAATAAAACCCAGGCAAAACCCCGGCAATCTCTCTTCTTCACCATTTTCGACGATGATGGCTCTCCGACTGAGAACCAACCACCGAACCGTCACAAACCCATCTCTCATTCACCTCTTCTCGACTTCCTCCTCAGACCCATCCGACTCAACCGACCCAACTGAACCCAATCCCCAGTCCGACTCCTCCTCTCTCTCCAATTACTTCAGCGATGTCAAAGCCAGCCTCAGGCAACGGTCACAGTCACAGCAACAACAAAGCAGACCCACTTCACACTCACAGCAACAACACTTGAGACCCACTTCTCAGAACAACAACCCTTCTCTCTCCCGGCCTTCCAAGACTGCCTCCTTGGAAGAAATCCGCAAAAACCTTGCGGAGTTTCGGCTTCGATCCATTGGGCCAAACCCCACTGAATCAAACCCTGCACCTCCACCTCCGAGCCCCATGTCGCTTGAGAAGCTCTATAACAAAGGCGTGAGCAGCCGCAAGATGGAGTTTCGGACGGTTCGGGAGAGTCTGAAGCTTATAAGGCCCAATGCGAATGAGCAGAATGAGAGGAAGGGTGAGGGATTGTCGTTGTTGAGGTTGAAAAGTTTGGATATGAATCCGAGCCAGGATGTGGGTGTTAGGAAGGGAGCATTTCCGAGTTTGTTTGATAAGAAGAAGGAAAGAAGCGGAGAGAAGAGCTCGGATGCATTGAAGACTGAGTTTGTGAAGATTTATAGCTATAAAGAGTTGGGGGAGAAGCTGAGGAAGTTGAGGCCCGAGGAGGGGAAGGAGGGGGGCGGGTTTACATTGGGGGAGCTGAGTGAGAGGTTGGTCAAGTTGAGGAAGATGGAAGAGAATGAGTCCGAGTCTCGGGGTGGGGGATTGTTTGAGGGCTTGAAGCACAGCATGTTGAAGATATCCGAAGAGGAGAAGCATAGGAAAACTCCGAGTGAGTAAGCCATTTTTTGCTGTTTTGATTGGGGTTGATGTTAAGTTTAATAGTTTGTTTTTATAGAATTCAAATGTTTTGTTTTGTAAGGCTTAGAAATTGTATATCAGCAGAAACTTCATCGTTCTCACACCCACAGTTAATATTAACAATATCTCCTAGGTGTCTAAAGAAACTTGCCCCAGTTCTAAGTTCTAGATCATGGCCAGATTTTTTTTTTTCATTTATTTATTTATTTTGCTTTTCTAAATTAAAGAAAAGTCATGGCTTATCATTATGTCGAGGAAGATTAGTTAACAACATGGAGCTTGCTCCTTGGAGTAATTTACAACTAAAGCTCGAACAAATATTTTGATGTTGTGCTTTATTGATTTTATTTTGGGGTCCTCTGCAACTCATTGATTTATGTTGTTGTTTCAGTGCAGAGGCTTCATATGATAGATATAGGTCAAACTCCTGATTATATGATGAAACCCCCAAAGGAATGCTTGGTTGAGAAGGCAAGTATAGTTCTTTTAACTTTTGCATTATCTGCGACTTTTCACAATATTCAAAAATTCAATTTATCTTGGGGGAATTGCTCGCAATTACAACTTCAATGTAGAAAACTCATGACCATTAACAAGTTAAAGGAAGACATTTATTGATTTTTATAATATATATTTGTTTTCTGTTTATGACGATATATTGTTATAAATGCATATGGAATGAATTTTCAGAATAGCTCCTTCTTAAGGTCCTGAGTACTATCCTGATAGAAATGGAGACAGTCATTGATCATTATGTATATTCATACAGTAGAAGATGTAACTCGACTGGTCTTGGTATTATCGGTTATATATATATATATATATATATATATATATATATATATATAAATATATAAGTAGCACACAGTTGTGTTACTCTATGTCTTCTTATGTACATTCATAATGTATCTATCTATTGGAAAGTGTCTGTTTGTAGGGAGTTTAATGTCACTTGTATTGTTATAGTTCTCATATGAGGTAATATTGTCAATGATGATCTATATTCAGCAGTTTGGTGCCTAATCTATGTCTATGTTGAATGCAGTATTTCCATCCAGATAACATGTCTTCTGCAGAAAAGCTGAAAATTGAGCTTGGCAAAATTAGAGATGAATTTAAAATGTCAGAGTCAGATTGTGGTTCTGCACGAGTTCAAGGTATAGTATTTGATATTGTATTTTACTTCACCTTTTTTCAGTCATAGAAGAATGCAAAAAATGCATTCCCATTCTTACCATACAAGTGTAACTTTAATCTTTATCGATGGCATGCAATTCCTAATGTTTAGGAAGGCTTGCTTCCTCATAACTTAATATTTTTAACATTTATATATCTGTACATCACTACTAGTTAATACACTGTCATACTATTAGAGGAGGCCAGAAAAGGTAATAGGTTAATCTATGCAGAAAGATGTCTCAAACCTAATATGTGGTTGGCCATTGATTTTCATTTTTTAGTGCAGATTTGTATCTGGCTAGTTTCTTTGAATGGTGTACTCCCCCTTTATTTTGATATAGGAAACTATTAGGATAGTTACACATCAAGAACTGAAAAAAAACATCGTCTAAGTAACTATTATTAAGATGTTCTTCATCAATAGAATGAACTCAAGGGGAAGAAAACTAAGAAATCTGAGAAAACAGAAAGATATGACAAATGCTTGAATTTTTGACTTGATAAGAAATGAAGCTTGAAAAGTTCGGGAGATAAGCTTTGTGGTTTTTGGATTCCACAATGGTGTTTGAATTTTTTAGTGTCTACATAATGTTAAGGGCTCACGCCAGTCCTTTCCGTGGAGGACTGTTGTGTGTGCTAAAATACTGCTTAAGGTGGCTTTCTTTCCTTGGTCTTTGGCATGGGGTAGGACCACACTTTCCAAAATTTGAGGAAGAGTGGCATCATCTTAATTAGCAGTTGTTTAATGTCCAAAAATACCAAGGATTACTACCTTTTGTAATGTGGCTTTAGAGTTCTGGTGTTCTTTCCTCTTATTTTTCTCTCTTTTTTGAGGTTCAGTTGGTTTCTTAATTAGCAGTTGTTTAATGTGCAAAAATACCAAGGATTACTACCTTTTGTAATGTAGCCTTAGAGTTCTGGTGTTCTTTCCTCTTATTTTTCTCTCTTTTTTGAGGTTCAGTTGGTTACATCTGGTGCAGTGAAGAATTTCTTTTGTTAAAGATTCAGTGAAGGATTTCCTTTGGGCCCGAAGGGAATATAGAGTATAGAGTTAATACAAAGTCTTGTGATTCATGGCAAAGGAATCCCTTGAGTATATATGGAGGGAAAGAAAGCAACTACTGATGTTAATATTGTCCTAGTTAGAAACTTTAAGCACTCCAAGCACTGCACACACATTCTTTTTTGCTTGTTTTTGATGAAAGAAACCTCTATCGATTCACAACAACCTTAGACTGTAGTTTTATAGGACTTAGTGTTGTGTCTCAATTGAATTTCTTCATGGTTGTGAATAAGATTCTTTTGCTTATCTGAAAGGGGAGGGAGAGAACAAGGTGGAAAATTGGTATTTGGTTTATTGCTGGAAACTGGTTAAGAATACAAATTCTTGTAGTTTGGACAGCAGCTACAGTATTGTACAATATTGATGATATTAGCATGTAGAAATTACTGGAAGGGAAAGGGCATTAAATTATGCTGATGTTAGGCTTTTGTTTATGTAACTAGAGGGAGAGGTTGTAATTGCAATTCAGAAAGGAAAACATACGATGTGTTATTGTGTAGTACAGTGACCCGAGAATAGTACTTCATTTTCCTTTATAAGTTCAATCACAAAATGATCATTAATTGTGTTAAGGGTTGTATTCTGGGAATGGTAGGATACATTAGGATTTGATGATGCTTAGGTGGCTGCAAATGAGAAAGGATAAATTAGTAGAAAACCTTTGGAACCTCACTAAGGCCTTGTAGGAGTCTGTGATAGGTCCTTATAGCTTGTGATCTCATCATTTAAGATGAGCATGTCATGGCTTATGTTGATGGGGGGTCCATCTGAATTCTTGAACTACATTGAGTCAATTTTAAAGGGATCGCCTGAGCATCAGGCCTTGTAGTTGGACCCTCTGGACAGTAATCCACATTGATATGACATCTTACTGTTCATAGTCTTGTGGGTTACTGCTAGAGTAGGGGCTGGTTGGGATGGCTGCTGTCGTAGTTCTTATGTTCATAATTTGAGGGTAGAATATGAACTTTTGGGTATAAAATTTCAGGGGAGGTCCCATAGAATTTCTTTTAGGAATAGCAAATTTCTTTTTCTTTTCCTGGCTGGGAAAACATAATATTTCAACTTTGCTGTAATTAGTAGACAAATGGTATGTTTTCTACTTGTGATACTTGTAGAGGTTCACTAAACCGTTTCTCTTACACTCTGCAGTGGCACAACTCACAACTAAGATCAAACATCTATCTTCAGTTCTACACAAAAAGGTGACAACCATTGATTTGCTTTTAAACTTTGATTCATACTTAAAATAATATGTTTAGCATCTAATTCAGTAACAAGTCTCTGTCTCTAAGTAACAAGAGTCTTATTTCTTTCGTAGGATAAGCATTCACTTAAGGGTCTTCAAGCAATGGTGCAGAGGAGGAAGGAGCTATTGAAGTATCTCCGAAGAACTGACTGGGACTCTTACTGCCTTGTTCTCTCCAAACTTGGTCTCCGGGACACGCCAGATGTCAAACAAGAGTACAAGAAACATTACAAGAATTAGAGCATTGAATACGTTTTCTCTTTTTTTCGTCAGTAATTTACCTGTCTGGTCAACCATACATTCAAAATTCTGTATGGATAGAAAATGAAATAGATAGTTCATGTTGGTTTCATCTCCTTTTCTCTTCACTCGGTGTGAGTGTGTTGCAAGGCATAATTGTTTTTCACACTGGTTCTTATCCGTTAGACTGAGAGATGAAATTGAAAATAAAACCCCTAGATCAGTTTACCTCTTACATAACCTCCTATTTACGCCAATTTGGGTTTTTCAGTTCTAGTTTCTAATGCATTCATTTTGCTGGTTCGTAGTATGCCCAATTGTTGCTTAAATTTGCATGTAAATCACACGAGGGTTCCCTTAACCCAATGGCTCGTATATCTTTCATACTTTCATGTGACTAAACTTCACAACAACACATTGACCAAGAAAGCCAAGAAATTTTGTGGCAAAATCTGATCCAATTTATCGTGATCGATTAGTTAACATGTTGGTTCCTATCTACACTTGCTAATTGTAGAAATTAAAAACTTAACCGTTCTGCATCTTATGCATGTAATTGGCTCACTCTGAGGCGATTCTTCTAGGATAAGTAATCTGTCTGAATTATTGACCGAAATATAGTTACTTGTAAATTTGTAACTGATCGAAATTCATGTAGCAAGATCCAAATTACAAATTGATATCAACATCTGAAACATCATCTACAAATTACCATAGCTGTCAAAAACATTGAGTTTATAGTATAAGATGAACAAAATCATATCTTCAATCTCAGAAGACATGAAATATTAAAAATTTTGTTGAAAAGAATACTATAAAAGCTAGCCTTCACAAACAATACATCCATGACGCAAGAAATGGTTTCTTTGGCTCTCAGTAGGAACAGAGCCACCACAAGGTTGTACTATTTTCTTGAGTGATGGCCTTGAAAACACCATCCAAGGAATAATATCAACCCTGACGTTATCGCACGACCTCAAATTTATCTCCTTAATTTCTTTGCAGTTCGCCACCACTTCCTTAACCCCGTTTGCTGTCACATTCAGGCAGCCCGACAAGTCCAATTGCTGTAGCCTGGAACATCTTTTCCCAATTGTAGCCAACATATCATCATCAATTCTCAATCCTCTTGCATACAATACCTCCAACTTGGGAAGTTCAAAGTCAATTGAAATATTCTTCATCAAACCACATTCATTTATCTCCAAATGCCTAATCCTACAGCATCTATTCAGAACTTCTACAATGCCGTCGTCTGTGATGTTTACACAGTGGCTCAAATCAAGCAGCTCCAAATTCGGGCAAATTGATCCATACTTTGCAATAAACCCATTTCCCATTGAAGTATTTTGAGACAACTTAAGAGACTTGACTCCAAGGTTTGGCATGACATCGGTTTCCAAGGCTTCATCCCCAACATTCGTTCCTACCATCTTGATTTCATTTAAAACCAGACAGTTTCTTGCGAGGGTGTACAAGGTGACACCGGTGAGACTACTGCAATAGCTAAGGTTTATATAAGTGATACTAGGAAGGGACATGGATAGCTCAATGATTTCATTATCTGTGAGAAAATAAGCTCCTTCAAGATCCAAGTACTCAAGAAACGGGTAATGACTCACCAAAAATGAAATTCCAGCAAAAGTAAAGGTTGTACAATTAGAAAGAACGAGCTTCTTCATAGGAAAACATGCTTCTGCTACTGAACATAGCAATTCATCCGAAACCACAGAGTCCGAAAAATCAATACCAGATAAAGCCCAGGAGCTTATCAATGAGCACCCTAATGATCCAAAGCTCAACGAGGAATAACCTAACAAACAAATCAAAGACCCCCCAATTCCACAAACCGAAACACAACTCAAGTGACCACAGGCACGGATCAGTTTAGCCACACCATTTTGTGTTATGAAATCACAGTAATGAATAACAACTTGGGTCAGAAGCACACAATGCTTGGACATATGCATAAGGGAGAGATCAGTAATGAAGTGATTACCAGAAAGGTTGATCCTCCTGAGGCCCTTGAGATTCAATGTCAGTGAAAATATCCCAGAATCGGATATTGGTTTCCAATCCGACGACCCAGTTGAGGAACTGGTGGATCCAAATTCTGGGTAGCTAATGTCAAGCTCTTGGAGCCAAGGAAACGATTCTGCAATCAAGTTTAGATCACTGTCCTGTAAGAATTTGACCCTGGAGCAATCCAAACACTTCAAGTTCATCATTTTGGAACCAAACACTCTTATTCCATTTACTGGCAAACATGTTTGGTTGGAGACATTGAGCGATTCCAGGTTCAACCCAGATGCGGCAATTCGATAAAGAAGAGGGTTCATGTCGCCGTTGAACCCACTGAGGTCTATTTGTTTCAGCCATCGGAATCTATGGAGAAGACGAGGGAGCATGGACTGGAGCGTTTTATCGGAGAGTTTGAGAGTGAGTAAGAGGCGATTGGTGATGAAGAGGAATTGCTTGGAGACCAGAGAGAGTGAGGAGAAGTGAGAGGGGTGGTCTAGAAGGTTGAATATGTGTTCCCAGCATTCTCGTGGCAAATCTGATGAGTTTTCTGCCATTGCTTCTTCTCTTCCGAATCAAGATTTGAGAGAATTCAAATGACAGAAAGATGGGATATAATTGGGAAGGGGTAATAGGAGGTTGATAAGGTGTGGATTTCCTGAAAGTGAAAGGTAACTTTGGCCAAGGACGCCCCCTTTGGAGGGTCCATTTCTTCAAATTTTCCACTTTGGAGTCTGGACGATTCGCATCTTTCAAATTTTCGCACATCGTACACGCAACATATTCCTCTCTCTTTAGCTTTCTTCTTCTCAACTTTTTATATTTGCACACTTTATCTATTTTATTTTATGATGTCAATGAAATTTGAAATCACGAATATAATGTTACGCTCGCAAACTTGGTGTGCATAGAAATATTTTTGTTTTTAGGCCAGAATCTGTTTGCTGCGGTGGCTGGTGCTACATAATTTGCTCAGTCATATAACAGACAATCCAAACTCGTTAGGATTTGTTGAGAGCTAAAATTGAAATAAAGTTGCATCCTCTTCCTGTTAATGCTTTCAAGATATATTTTAATGCATTACTAAAAACAAACAAAAAAATCCTTTACTTTGGCAACAAACCGTTACAAATACTAACTTTATTGTTGCACATAGTATTTGTAACAACAATTTGTTTAAGAACAAGAGGAATTGACACACAGAAAGAGAGAGTAATATTTCAGAAAGAATGGAGATTTCAAGTGAGTTTATTTATCTCATACAAAGTGATATTTATAGAAATACATTTCAAGTGTGAAAGCTTAAAGAGAAAATCAAAATGATAACCATCTTGATGATGATTTTCTGCCATGCTTGTTGCCCTTTGGTAAAGCATGTTACATAAGTCTTCATACACTCAAGTACCTATTCAAATACTTTACGTATTTGTTTACATGATATAGACATACATAGTATTTATACATTTATACTACAACACTCCCCCTTGGATATTTCATGTTCAATAGTATTGTGTTGGTGGTGCGCTTCGAAGTTGCCTCGTTAAAAACCTTGCCAAGTAATAAAACCATGTGGGAAAAAACAACCTTGGTCGAAAGGGAAAAAGAGCACAACGTGCGTTGAGTGTGAAGTATGTTTCTGAATACTCCCCCTGATTTAGACTCCTCTTGAAGATCGTGGGAGTTCGGATATCCTCCTCAATCCGATGCTCCTTACATGTTTCTCGAAAGGAGATTTTGGTAGTGACTTAGTAAATAAGTCAGCTACATTATCTTCTGATCGGATTTGATTTACTTCAATATTTAGAAGTGTTTGTTATTGCTGATTGTAGAAGAATTTCGGCGATATATGCTTGGTATTGTCGCATTTGATGAAACCTAATTTCATTTGCTCAATACAAGCTGCATTATCCTCGTAAATGCATGTAGGTTCATTTGTGATAAATTTCAAACCACAAGTTCCTCGAATGTGTCTATTTATAGACCTTAGCCATATGCACTCACGCACGGCTTCATGTAGTGCAATAATCTCTGCATGATTTGAGGAAGTAGCAACAAGAGTCTGTTTTGTAGATCTCCAAGATATCGCGGTGCTTCCCATGGTAAAGACATAACCTATTTGGGAGCGACCTTTATGAGGGTCAGAGAGATACCCTGCATCAGCAAAACCCGTCAGAACATCATTATCATTTTGATGGAGGGGAGGAGGAGAACGTCGGTCACTATGGATAGTGTTGCCGGCGTTCACATTTCTTTTCTCTCTGTAGGGATAAAACAAGCCCATATCGATCGTACCTTTTAGGTATCGAATGATTGTCTTTATACCAATCCAATGGCGGCGTGTTGGCGCAGAACTATGTCGAGCTAACAAGTTTACTGCAAATGAGATATCCGGTCTTGTGCATTGAGCTAAATACAATAATGCGCCTATCGCACTTAGGTATGGTATTTCAGCTTCTAAAAAATCTTCGTCCTCATCCCTTGGACGAAACGGATCTTTCATGGGCTCAAGACTACGGTTGATCATGGGAGTACTCACAGGCTTTGTTTTATCTTCATTAAAGCGCCTTAGTAACTTTTGATTATATGCTGACTGATGGATCATAATCCCATCATTACGGTGCTCGAGTTCTATTCCAAGAAAAAAAACGTGTTTTCCTGAGATCTTTCATCTCAAATTCAGATTTCAAATATGTAGCAGTTTATTTTAACTCATCTAGAGTTCCAATTAGGTTCATGTCATCGACATAAACTGCTACAATTGCAAATCCGGATCTTGTTCTCTTAATGAACACGCAAGGGCATATTTCATTGTTAACATATCCCTTCCCAATCAAGTAGTCACTTAGACGGTTATACCACATCCGTCCGGATTGTTTCAATCCATATAGTGAGCGTCTTAATTTTATTGAAAACGCGCTCCGTGGTTTAGAGCCACTTGATTTGGGTAATTGAAGTCCATCTGGAACCTTCATATATATCTTTGAATCTAGATCCCCATAGAGATATGTTGTAACCACATCCATGAGCTGCATGTCAAGTTTTTCGGAAACTACCAAACTGACAAGGTAGCGGAACGTTATAACGTCCATTACGGGAGAATATGTCTCCTCGTAGTCGATTCCAGGGCGTTGAGAGAAACCTTGTGCCACAAGGTGGGCTTTGTATCTAACAACCTCATTTTTCTCATTACGCTTTCTAACAAAGGCTCATTTATGGCCAACAAGTTTTATATTTGGTGGTGTCAATGTTATAGACCCAAATACCTGTCTCTTTGTTAGTGAATCCAATTCAGTCTGGATCGCATTTTTCTATTTGGACAAATCTGCTCTTCGTTGACATTCTTCAACGGAGCGAGGTTCGATATCATCGTATTTTATAATTCCTTTTGCAATATGATATGCAAACGCATCATCAATAGCCATAGAATTTCTGTCCATAATTACATGTATACTAGTGTAATTCATGGAGATCTCTCTATTCTCTGGAATTGGTTCTACTATTGGAGCGTCCTCTAATGATGTCTCTTGGACATAACCATAATCCGGAATTTTTTCATGAGATGGATGATTTGTATCGATGATTAATGGATTATTTTGTGTCAAGCTCGCTTTCTTTCTTGGGCGAGAATCCATCGAACCTATAGGCCTCCCGCGCTTTCTGGCAGGAGCCATAGGTCTAGCCACTGCATCACCCATAGAGGGGATGTCATGTCCTTTAGTTTTAGGAACATCAATCCTTGCAGGTACGTTTGCAGTAGGTATGTGTGATCTTGTCACTTTAGCGATATCAGAAAACGCATCAGGCATTGATTCTGCTGCGTTCTGAAGATCGAGAATCCTCCGCACTTCTATTTCAGACTGTGTGGTTCGGGGATCAAGATGAGACAAAATGGGGACAGACCACGACAATTCTCGTCTTTTCTGTTGAACATTAATGTTCTTGTCTCCCCCTAATGATGGGAAGACTGTCTCATCAAAGTGACAATCCGTAAATCTAGCAGTAAATAGATCACCTGTTAAGGGTTCTATGTAGCGGATAATGCTTGGAGTATCATATCCAACATAAAGGCCTAAGCGTCGTTGAGGACCCATTATGGTGCGCTGTGGCGGCGCAATTGACATATAGACTGTATACCCAAATATGCGTAAGTGTGAGACATTAGGCTCATATCCGGTCACCATTTGGGACGCATAAAAGGGTTAGGTGGCAGTGGGTCTCAGACGAATAAGCACAGCTGCATGTAATATTGCATAGCCCCAAGCAGAAATAGGGAGATTGATGCGCATAACCAATGCCCTGGCAACCATTTGAAGTCTTTTAATGGCAGCTTCTGCGAGTCCATTTTGGGTGTGTACATAAGGGACAAGGTGTTCGACCTCAATCCCAATGGACATGCAATAATCATCAAAGGTTCTCAATGTAAATTCTCCAGCATTGTCAAGACGAATTGACTTAATAGGATGATCAGGGTGGTGAGCCCTTAATTTAATGATTTGTGCTAGGAGTTTAGCAAATGCAGCATTTCTTGTGGATAAGAGCATGACATGTGACCAACGTGTCGATGCATCAACCAACACCATAAAATATCTAAATGGTCCGCAAGTTGGTTGGACAGGTCCCCAAATATCACCTTGTATTCTTTGTAAGAATGATATATTTTCTTTAGTGTCCTTTGCATAGGATGGTCTTGATCCTACCTTTGCTAAAGAGCAAGCTTTGCAAAACGAATGATATGCTTTAGAAGTAACTCTTTGGACTAATGTTTGGTTCGTACTTCTTTTCGTTTTGAAGATTGGATGTCCGTGGGAGGTTTTTAATATACAGAGCATCATGTCACGACCTGGATGTCCTAAACAGTTGTGCCAAACCTTGTATGTGTCAGGATCCCATAAATTGTCATTCATGACATGGTTGGATTCAATGACTTTAATAGTGGTTGCATACAATCCACTAGAGCGACACATAAGTTTCTCTAAAACTCGTGTATTTCTGTAGCTTTTAGAGGTGATGCAAAGGAACTCTTGTCCATTCTCACAATGTGTTTGGCTCTTATGTCTTTAAAGCTTAATAGGGTCATTCCAGCCCTTGGAGCATATAGAGCTTCGGCGACATTAACATTTGTGCCATTTGGTAACAAAAATTGAGCTGGTCCTCGACCATGAATCAATTGTGATGGTCCTGCCATCGTAGTTACTGAGGATCGACTAGGTGTCATCCATAAAAATAATTGTCTATGTCGCAATATAGTATGTGTGGTGCCACTATCAAGAAGGCATTGCAATTCTCGGAAAACATACTGAAAGAGATAAAGTTCGGAATTTTAACACATGTCCATGACATTGAATGCGATACTTTATTAATAGGGAAAATAGTCAATGATTACATCAAAGTTATTCATAAGTCTATTCCAAATATCAAATTCTAGACAAATTGGTATCACTCAATCCTTTTGGTAATTCCAATGAAATATGACCAGGAAAGTAGAGAGATGTTGGTGAAGCGAGGCTCGCTTAAATACCCCGATCTCAATTGCTTTCCTAGACATCATACTTCATTGGGTACGCCACATAAGAAGGAGTTTAATACAATTGTTATTTATTGACTAAGACACATTTGCCATTCTTGGAAAATAGAAAGAGGATTATTCTAATCAAAGTCTGTGGCATCCTCGTGCGCTTCATCTACAGCTTTGAAGTCCTCAACGGTGAGATTGACATCTTCACTATTTTCATCTTCGGCAAGGTTAGCCTCTTGCTCTCTTGCTTCCCTGTACTCCTTGTAGCGTGCAGCTAATTGGGTACTTGCATGACATTGTTTAAACCAATGCTGGATTGATCCACATATATGACACATGTCATTATGGTTCCCTCCCTTCATTTGACGTGTAGGTTGTGCAGGTTGTGCACGTTGTGGATATTCCCTAGGAGGGTTGCTGTTACTACCACGGCGCATGGTGCGACCTCCATGGCTCATGGTGCAATTTCCACGGCCAGTGTTGCCATATCTCCCTCTTCCACGTGTGGAGTTGCCATCACGTGTGCCCGCTCTAAAGTTGCGGTTTCCTTCTTTATTGAGGCGGTTATATGGACCTGTTCGTCCTTCATGTCCCCTATTATTAGGGTACACATGTCCCCTATTGCTGGGGTACCGCTCCTTGTGCCCTCTCTTGGGTGCATTATAATTTGCCTCACGAACGCTCTTGGTTCCAATGGGTCTTGAATTATAATTCTTTACGAGAATGTTGTCGTGCTTTTCGGCTACCGACAAAATATTTATGAGCTCATTGAACCTCGTAATTCATCCAGCATTTACTTCAATGCGATACTGCTTTGATAGCAAGATTGCTGCAACGGGGAAGGTGGAGAGAGTTTTCTCAATTAGCTCTTCTTCTGTGAGGGGTTTTTGACAGAACCTCAACATGGATTTAAGACGAAGAGCTTCTGAATTGTACTCAGCAATAGACTTGAAGTCTAGGGAACACAAGGGCCGGGTCTGGTGCGTGGATGATGGGCAATATCCCCTTCGATGTGAGATGGTTCTCAACGTCGGTTTTCCAGCTATGGTAATCCGAACCTGTTGAGTCAAGGATTTGAAAATCGAGTCTAGGTTCATTCGACATCCTTGAAGATAAGAAGAAAATATTAGTTTCGGAGTTAAAACTTCCATGAAAAATAATAAGATTTCCGAGCTATGCTTCCAAGAAATCAATTTCCAAGAATCATTGTGAACACTCTTAGTTCATTGATTACGAACGCTCTTTAATTCGTTTGGCGTGAATTTCTATAATTCCGCTTTTGATTGTAAGTTCCCGAGAAAAAGGAAAAATGAGAGAAAATAAATAAAAACTCAAAAAACGGGAACTTTTAGTAAAGAATACCTTGAAATAGTGTTGCCGGAAATTTTGACCGGAAAAATTATCGGAGGTGATCGAAAGGATCGTTGGAAAAAGTGGAGAAAAATCGTCCGAAAAATCGTCCGAAAAGTCGCAGGAAAAGTCACCGGAAAAGTTGTCGGAAAGTCGCCTCGCAAATCTATCGATAGATGTGTCGGCAGCTGCTCGGCAGCTGCTGCGCATCGTCTCGGCAGCTGCTGCGCAGGGGTCTCGGCAGCTTCTCGACAGCTGCTGCGCAGGGCGTCGGCAGGACTCGGCAGCTGCTGCGCAGGGCGTCGGCAGCACTCCGGCAGCGGTCCGGTTCTGGTTATCTGCTTCCGGCGGCCCGTTCAGGCAGTTTCCGGCCGGTTCCGGCGATTCTGAGACCGGTTCCGGGCTTCTGGAATCAAGGGCTTTGATATGAGCTAGGGTTTGGGGATTTTCTGTAGGTTTGGAAAAATGACTTCGATCGATGATGAACTCTTCTTTCGTCAATTTTCGATTCTAATTCTATAGCAACTTCGTGTTGATAACGTGTTTAAGAACAAGAGGAATTGACACACAGAAAGAGAGAATAATATTTCAGAGAGAATGGAGATTTCAAGTGAGTTTATTCATCTCATACAAAGGGGTATTTATAGGAATACATTTCAAGTGTGAAAGCTCAAAGAGAAAATCAAAATGATAAAGTATCTTGATGATGATTTTCTGCCATGCTTGTTGCCCTTTGGTAAAGCATGTTACATAAGTCTTCATACACTCAAGTACCTATGATTATACACTCAAGTACCTATCCAAATACTTTACGTATTTGTTTACATGATATAGACATACATAGTATTTATACATTTATATTACAACACAATTTTAGTTTTTGCTACATAATATAGAATACAATGTCAACTGTGATGGTAAAAATCCATAATGAAAGATATTGCAACGGCATTGTTTCCGTACAAAAATGGCCAAAGTATTTAATAAAGGTATGGTGGAAATTTCACACTACATATTTTGTCCTGCAAAGCTGGTAAAATAAACCAAAATTGTTATAAATGTATTGAATTATCAAAATACAAGACCAAATTTATCATTGCTAAATTAACCAACAATTTTTTTTTTCCGGAATGATTATACTTCAAACAAATATATATTTTGGAAACATGCTCTCATTCTTCTCTTGCGAAGGCGCGGCCAATTCTCGGCCTTCGCTTCCCCTTTCTGCATCTCCGATCCATATCGGATCACTTTGAGGGTGATATTCTTGGCTAACGATGGCCCCGGCACCTACCATCTCCATCTTCACGAAGTTGTTTCCTGCGCCGCCAAGGTCGACGGTTTCAGTTTTCGCTCTGTTTCTTAAGTCTATCATCACTTCTTTCAAGGCGTAGTTCTCTGATGGGGTGGTCGCATCAGATGGAGGCAGGGACGTAACCAGGAATAGAAAATGGGTTGGGCTAGTTTAAGCTATATAAAAATTTTGCAAGTTTCCAACACTACCACCGTCTGCACAACAAAAGCAAGGTATTCAATTCGCCAACCTTAGAGCAAGTTCACCCGTTGGGTCAATAGGTCAGGGTCACTGGGTCAAGACATTGTTCACTGCCATTGGACATGTGTTTCCACTCGTTTTGTTTCTTGACAGGGTAATTACTATTCATTGAATTTTTTATTAATTTATATATTTTAAAATTGAAATATATATGATGTAAATAGATCATTTGCATACTATTTGTGAGCCCTGAAAAATTCATCGAGCTTATTTTTAGAAATTTTCAAAAGGTGAAATCCTCGGTTTAAGAGTTGGATAATAAAGTACATGGCACAGCGGGAATTGTCAGGAAATTTTTCGGATACCTGAGCAATTTATAGTGATTTTCCGAAGTTTTGAGATTTTAGAAATTATTAAAGGAAAAAAGGAGAAATTTGTGCAGTGCCATTAAAATACCCACTGCCTTCATCATAGCCGTCCAAATTCAATTATTGGAGAGGCTATATATAGGATCAGATCGGGTGAAACTTTGGTAGACCACGATAGAAGCTTCTAGGCTTCTGACTTGCGAGTGCGACCCGAAAACCTGGAAAGAAAATCCGACCGACACTCCACCGTCTGGCCATATCCCGGTGGTGGACCACCTGTGTTCTTTCCCTCTCCTCAGTGCCGACGTCCTCCTGACTGTGGATTACACAATTATCGATGAACGACGACGATACGAGGCTGGAAAAGATTGAAGTTTTTCAGCGATTTCGCAGTAATTTTGGCGGCTCCGATGGTCGATTTAACTGCATGAGGTAGGAAAACTAATTCTCTCAACACGCTCTACATACTAATATTCTCAGTTTTTGAAATCGATCCAGTTTTGATGATTTGATGCTCTGGTGGCCAATTTAACTGCATGGATTGTGGCGTGCTATCAGGCTTTATCATCAGTGGCAGCATAGGGGAGGCCAACTTGGGCCTTAAGGTTTCCCATGGTTGGTCCTAATATTTGGGGTTTGGTTTTAAGCCTTTTGGGCCCCACCTCTTAGGGGTGGTCTTTTGTTTTTGTAGATTAGATTTAATTATTGGGCTTGTTTTGTTTAATTTCAAGACTTTAGGCTTGCAGGCATCCTTAGGGAATCCCCCTCTGTATAGGGTGGGTCATATGAGTTAAGAATAAATTAGTAGTGTCGGGTTACTAGTTACTTAGCGCTTCTCTCTAGGTTAGTATTACGTAGGTAGCTTTAGGGCTCCCTTAACTGTATACAAGTTGTTTGTGCTCTCTGTGACTGGTCATTGTACTATCAACTACATTTCTTCTTAATAGATTGACACCCAAGTTATTGATAATAAAATAAATAAATAAATAAATAAAATTAAAATAAAAACTAACCAACAATATTATCCTAGGCTAGCTCACCTTGCTAGTAGAGGTACACTTGATGAGGTCTGGTTAGATGAGACGCCTGCTATTATTCATGATATTCTCTATGATGATTATTGTAGTTATTTCTCTGTAGCACGGGGTTCAGGTATTATGTTCCCCCCCCCCCCGGTTGCAAAATTATATTTTTAATATAATACATGAAACCGGGCGTGGGACTTAGCCTCCCAACTAGGCTGGGTTCCAAACCTTTTTTTTTAAAAAAAAAAAAGACCAACCGAAGACCAACACTATAGCACAAAGCTTTTCATACACAACGATTATGGAGCGACTAGGTGTCCACTTAGAGCAAGTCCACCTGTAGTCAAGAAATTTCAAGGTCGAAAAGTCAAGGCGTTGACCAGTTAAGTAACTATTTACTGCCACTGGACATGGGTTTCCACCCGTTCCATTTCTTGACCAGTCAGTTTTACTGTTCATTGATTTTTTCTTACATATGTTTTATACGAGAAATTCGGTTTCGAATCGATTTTTATTTTCGGAACGAATGTTATTTAGGGAGTCATGAAAATTGATTTTTTATACATTCAGAATTTGGAAAAACTTCATTCACAAAAGTTGTAGAGCTCGTCGATACGATCTCGTGAATATATGGAACGCAATATTTGGAGTTTGTATGAATTTATTATGAATTTTTCAAATCTGGGAATTTTCTATAAATAGCAACAAAAAAAATTTCTGTTTTGTTTCAAAGGACGAAATTTTTTCTTTTTTTCATTCCCCCTCCCGTTCTCTCTCTCTCTCTCTTGCGCTCTCCCAAACCCAGCTCGTCCGACCCGACTCGGATTTTTCTCCCTCCTCCAGCGTCTTCCGCCCACGATCCCGACGCCCCTTAGGTTGCCTCGCCTCGCCCATCCGCTGCCCCAGGCTGAGATCGAAGCAACCCCAGGTGGAGCAAATCAGACCCAACCCAATCATCTCACGCCCCAATCCTATCATCGTCCTTCGTCGTGTCTATCTCTCTCCACACAACACGCTGACGTCAGCCATGATAGGTACCCTGTCGAGCTGGCAGCTGGCGAGCCTGGGTCAGGAAATATGTCAAGGCTTTGCCTTTTTTCTTGGCCTCAGTCATGAAAAGGCAAACCTTGGCCAGGCAAGATTGGGCCGGTGGAGGGATGATTTTCTCTTTGCCCGGTCTACACCTTATTAATCCTTGCTGGTGTCCGGTCAAAACCACACCGGTGGAGTTGCTCTTAGTTATAGAGAAACAATATAGAATAATATATCAATCCCAACCATAACTGCAACAGTCATGAAACAGAATTTAAAGCATCGTATCGACCACACACTTGGAACAAGGTGCTTCAACTATTACTGAACTAATGTTCTTTTGATTCTTTCCCTCATAAAAACATTCATAAACCAAATATAATTAAATGACACAAGTATGTGGTTGTTAAACGAAAGGCACATGTAGTGATATTGGTATAATCAACTACATGTTCCTTAATTTATTTCCATATAAAGAGACCAAAAATCAAAATAAGCCATAAATTAAACTAATTTCATGGATAATATTTGTCATCCAAAATACTGGTGCTACTGCTTTGGCTTCATCATAAGAGACAGTAATAGCAATCATGTCATTGCTATAGCTAGAAGATTAGGAGACACTAATGTTCTTGTTGCGGAAGCTATTGATCTTCGTGATGGATTAGTCAAAACTAAGAACAAAAGTCTCTTAAACATCTTTGGTGAAGGAGGCTTTTAGCTTTATTAACTCTGTTAATGGAAACCGTGGTATTATGCAACACTTTTTCTTCAATTATCTTTCAGCATGTTCTAAGAGAAGGTGTGAGGGTTCTTTTGTGAATTGAACAAAGACCAGGCCAAAATTAACCCAACAACTTGATTAATGGGATGACTTTATGTGTGATTCAGATCATATGAAAAATAAATAAGTCTTGATAGCATGAAGTGTAGTTTGGGAGCTAGAAACACACTGCGGTAAAAGAATTGGAATGATCTTTAGATGATTTATAAGAAATTTAAGGTTTGGAAGGTTTGGGAATGGATCATAATTGGGTTTATGCTTGAATGTTTTGAGTGCTTATGGGTATTGCTAGATTGTGCTCCCTGATTTTTACACTAGTAGAGCTGTCCGTTTATAGACTCCATTAGAGAGGCTTTGAAGTTTCAGAACATTTGGGAGTTCTGGTTAAAGCAATGTTTTCCTATCAATCTATAGTTCTATACGAAATCTCTGCCCTAAATTTAGGGAAACTGATGCTTACTTGGAAGATGAGAACTTGGAAGAACGTAACGGTTTTACACAACAATTGACTCCCTGCAATTGACACTCCTTGTAGCAGTGGCAGCTCCAGTGATGGGAAATAAGGAACGAGGTGGACTAGGAGGGTGATGGGAATTGGAATGTGTAAACTCATCATTTAAGGAAGAAAAACAGTACTCATAACTTGCACAAGATTTCCCTTTCAATGATTAACAGAGAGAAGCTCTCGTACTTGGATTCTGCTAACTCTCTGTGTATATTTGGTTGCTACGGGGAAAAGAGGTGAGACGAGAATGAAGAAGAGAAAAAAGGGAAGTTGAACTTTTTTGATATGGGCTTTGGGTTTTAAAGGAAAGGCTGGCCCAATTCTCATGTACGCCATTAATTTAAGTCATTGGGCTTAGATTTTGGGTCCAAGACCGAAACCACCAATGACACTAAATCAATAGACGACAATTATGTGTTTATGTAACTTCCACACCACACCCACTTCTGCAAGCCCCAATAAGGTAATTATGGATCCACATACGTGCATTACGCCAATATTTGAATCAGACAACACGCATCAGACAATTGCACACATTTTTTCTGTCGTCTGAAAAGCTCAGATGACAATAAGAATTATTCTATTGTGTATGATTCAATCATACAACAATTATTCTAGAATATGTGTGATGTTGTCCGCATTTCTTTAAGGGACAACATATTTTCAGATTGCTGTTGTCCAAATATCTACTTTTAGACAACATAATAAATGATGATGTTGTTCCATTATTATTCAGACAATGGTTGAAATTTGATGTCGTCTGAATAAATTCAATCAGACAACTCTTTTTGCATTGCTATTGTGCAATTAATGATCAGAAAATCACCATATTTTTATGTTGTCTGATATTTTTAGTTCAGACAACGTCTTTTATTGTCCGTTGTGTAACATTGTTACAACAATTGGCCCTTAATTTATGTTGTCTGTTTTTAGGGTTAAAATTTATTCTGCCCTATAGGGTCAAAACTCAATTGTTTTTAGGGCTGGGATTAGGCCCAGCCCGTGTAGAATTTATTGAGCCCGGACCGGGACTGAAATTTTCGAGCCGAGCCTAAATAATATTTTTTTCAGTTTTTGGACCAGGTTGGGCCCGGATCGTTTTTTTCAGGCCGGGTTTTAGGGTTTTTAGGGCCCAAAAGGATATATAAAAAAAACAACAGAACTGTTCTCAGATCTTGCTCCAATCAGCCCTCCAAAGCCACAACTCAGATTTGTCCTCCAATCAGCATAGCTATAGAAAAATTGAAAAACTAGAGAGAGACCAAGAGAGAGAAATTTTGGGGATGAGTAAAGACAATTATCTACAATTGATCTGATGGGGAAGGAGGACTAGGGACTAGGGAGAAGGGAAAAGAAAAGAAAAAAAGACAATGGACTGAATGGAGGCGTTTGGGGCGAAGAATAAGAAGAGAGAAGAATAAAAAAATAGAGGGGAGGGAGGAACAAGAAGAGACAGGAAAACAAAGAAGAAAGAAGAAAGAGCGGAGACATTTCAATACATGGCGGTGTACATACACGGCTCATGTGCAGCAAAGGTGATTAGATGGTTCATATATTGATAGCCGAGCCCACATATCGTACGGTTGAGATAAGATGTGCACTTCCATCGTACTGCTCAGATTGTCGTGCACTTCCACCGTCGTGCACAGAATAATTTTCGAAGAGAGAGTCCAGATTCTAAGAGAGAATTGAATAGAAAACTAAAAAAACATGAGTAATTGAAGAGAAAGAAGAGAGAGAAGAAGAGAGTCTAGAAAAAAAGGAAGAGAGGAGAATAAAAAACTAAACAACTCAGAAGAGAGAAAAGAAGAGAGTCCAGAAAAAGAGGAAGAGAGAAGAATAGAAAACTAAATAAATATACTCACTATACATCAGTTCGGACCTTCGAGTTTTTTTTTTTTTTTTAACATTTAATGATCGAGTCCTGCTCGTTATATAATGTTTTCGGATCGGGCCTTAAAAAAATTGTTAAATTTTTTAAAGGGCCCGGACCTTTCGGGCTAAATGCCCAGCCCTAATTGTTTTACTCCATCCATTGACTTTGCCCGCCCATTTTTTGGAAAAAATTTTAAACTTGCCCCTTTCACCAAACCCCTTGTTTTAATTTGGGAAAGGAAAACAGGTTCAGATGCAGATGGAAGCCCAACACTCGAGAGTTCCCCATCTCTCTCCTCCGCCTCTACAAAACTCGGAGACCATCCTTTTGGCCTTATTTCGACACCGCCACCATCAAGCGACGGCGCATAGAGCCGGGAGAAAACCCCAGCCAACCCGTCGCTAGTTTCAGATCTCCACTCTCTCTCAATCAAAGCCATCAGATTCGCCTCACCAAATTGAAAAGAGATAGTCATATTCCACTGTCCCCTTCTAGAAGAAAGATGCAGGGAAGAGAGCGGCCCAGAGTGGCCTAAGATTAGTTATCTTCCATTCATCACGAGTAAGACTTTTCTTCGTCTATTACTAAACTAGTTGTTAAATTGGGCCATTTGATTCTTCTCTTTTAATTTTGATTAATCTATCTATTAGTTTGAAAAGGCAAACTGAACTAAAAAGTTTCTAATGTTTGATTGTTTCTGTGAAAATCCCTATTTCTTGTTTTAATCTAGCACTGACCAAACTTCTTTTCTATTGATTAGTTGGAAATATTGAAATCGAGAATTGACCAACACGGAGTACAATAAGTTTCTTGAAGTGCCGACATCAAGACAAATAAGGTATGTTCTTCAAACATGCTAGCACTAGCCTTTTCAATGCACTAAACCCTTCCCCTTCTTGATTACTTGGCAAAGGCTCGGAAGGTTTTTTTTATTTTTATTTTTCTTTTATTTTTTATGCTAATATGAGAGGAGTCTTGGGTTGGTGGAAGTTGCAGAGAAATAGAAGTTCCTCTATGATAGTCTACCTGACTGATTCGTGGAGTGCGAGCTTCAGCTGTGGAATCCTAAGGCTCCTCTAATTTCGTAATCGCATGGAGAAAGCCTGGTTAATCTCTAAGGCAGTTTTTGTTAATATTTTATTCTTTCATTTTTACTATCTGTTGTCTCAGATTTTACATGCTGTAATATGTAGTTGTTAATTGGGTTTTGGTTCAAACATCAATCCAATTGTTAATTTTAGTATGCTCAGTTGAGGAGACTTTGAAAATTTGATGGTCATGTTTGACCAAACGCAGCTTAATATGGTGGAGTATATAACCTTTATAGTTTTGATTTGTTGGTGGTCTGTATTTGTTGAAAGTCATATCTTGCCGGAAAGGAAGTATAGGATTATTTTAGGCTTTCAGCTGTGATTTGTCTAATAGAACTTACATGAAGTATAGTTTTGGATTTCTTTGGTACTACTAGAAGGTAATGTCCTATATATGACAGAAACGCTTACCGACAAGTCTGAATGCAGAGATAGATGTGTTGGTTTTTTTTTTCTTCGGGCAAGGTTCTTGTTGAATGCTAAGGATGCACATGTAGCCGATTTCAGCCATTTGAACATCAACTGTTGAGGGCCTCTTGTTGTTTTCTAATATCTTCCTTTTTTATGACTTCAGAATGTGATGCATTGCTTATACTCTCATGTTTATGACTTTAAGTGAATGATCTTGTATTCATGTACTCAGATGAATGCTTGCTGTGGTTTTTTATGTTGTGGTACTGGGAGTGAAACTTGGTGTGCAATGCAACTTTGGGAATAGAGAAGAAAAACTCTGGACATCTCAACTTGACAGAATGCTAAAGAAGCAGAGAATGAGAAAATACCATTGGTCAGATAAATTTCTTTTAACTGTCCTATCTCTTCTAAGTTCTCTAGCTACTGCCCACTACTTATGCATATTTGCTGATGCATGTATGTCTTGTTGATAATGCCTGCATTGTGCTATTATATACGTGTGTTCAAGTTTGAGATTTACTTTCTATAGATTATTCTTATTAATTATATTGCTTGCTGAATTTCTTGTTATGGTTTCACTTCTATATGCTATTTCCTTATTACTTTCTCTAGTGCCTTGTAAGAACTGCACTGCACAAATGGTATCAATATATTTTAGCATCAAAGTGCATTTTGAAAAGTGAGATGGGGCATTTATTTTGATAAGCTACCAATTTGGTATATGTATCAAGCAGCATTTTGCACCATCTTGCATCACATCTGGGTGTCCAATTCTCTTTACAGGTCGGCAACTGGAGGTTGTGCAGCTGTGGAACCATCTCGAATCCTCCTTGCAATGCCTCAAGCTTCAAATAGTTGTAGTTGAAATGTACCATCAATGCAGAATAGAATTTTGGGATGAATATTGTGTTGATGTTATTAGGATGAATATTGCTAATGGAATATTGTAGATCTTGTTGGATAAATGGAACCTTTTTGGTATTAATATTGAATATGATTGTGGATGCGTTGATTGATAGGTTTTTGTTAGATGCAATATCCAGAATGCATATCTTATTATCCAATCTCAGACAATGCAATTTCACCAGAAAACCATTGCCTACCAATTGAGCACAAAAAAATCAAATGAAAAAGCTGTTGTCTGTACAACATAACAACAATATCTTTTCAATTGGTTCTATTTCCAACATTGTAAAATACAATGACAAAGCTACATATTATATTGTGTGAAACAAAGGAAAACAACAAAAAGTACAAAGAAACTATTGTCTCACTTGATTAACCACTACATCATACTAGGAAAACCATGGTTGGAAATAAACTCCAATAATTGCAAAACCTAGAAAGTTGTTGTTTGACTAAACAACACACAAGAGTTTATTATGAGAAATATAGAGTGAAACTTTGACAGATAATGCTACACTATAAGTTGTGTTGTCCTAATGACCTCAGACGTTCATTTTCTTTACATTCTGATGACTTCATTCACTTTGGACAATAGCTATTTAGGAGGTCTATTGTCTTTTTTGGTGTTTAGACAACAGTTTTGTTAGTTCTTGCTCTTGTCCAAATTTTCTTCAGACGACAGAATCTCGCTGTTGTCTGATACCTCCATCAGATGACACTCACTTAGTCAACAACAAAGAGGGGTATCAGACGACAGTGAAAAACTGTCGTCTGATCGTATTATTGGCGTAGTGGTGGCATGATAGTTTAAGAGAATATGTGAAGTTTTGTCTTTCTAAATGTGGTTTTCATGTGTATTTCCTTATTGGGGTTGAAATATGCGTACAACTTGTATAGTGGTTTTTGGGGTATCAACAGAAGGAAACTTTATAGCACGCGAATGCTTTAATTAATCTTGGTCAATCAATTATCAATGAGTCGTGATATGTTAGTTCGGAAACCTAACTTACATTGTGAATGTCATGGGTACAAATATTACTAAGATCAGGAATGAGTGAGATGAGAAGTGTATCGTAAAAAAACTATGATCATTCAATTAAGACGAACAAGTTTGGGATAATTGTCTTCAGCTTACTGTGTTGTGGTTTTCTACTTATGAATCTTTTGGGTCGGGTTGGTCCTACAAGTTTTTATTTGTAATCCTTGTTTTAGTCTATTCTTATATAGAAAAAAGATCATTTCATTATGAGTGCTTCTACAGTAATATCAAGCAAAACTCCTAGTGCGCGTAGTAATTAATTCAAAAACATTGTCACCACACAATCATTAGTAAACCTAACTGTTTGAATCCAAAAATGAGCATTTTGACTTGACAAGTCGTGTCTTGGAAATTGAGCCAATGTCAGTGGCTCAAGCTATATATTGTCGACAAGTTCAAAATGTATTATTTAGAGGCTAAATAAAGCATACATGCAGAATTATGGAAGATTGTGTAAGCTGCAAGAAAGGCACGCCCATGCGAATATTCATACTCCATTTAATTAAGGAATATGACATGCGCGTGGGGAAGCATTCAACTACATTTTATGGTGGCTTAATTGGAAAATCTATCACAATTCCATTAGTGTTTAAGTGCTTAAACCTAACAATTTCATTAGTGTTTAAGTGCTTAAACCTAACAATTCCGTTAGTGCTTAAGTGCTTAACCCATCATGATTTGTTTAAGGCCAACCATCATGGCTTGGCAGCCTATATATAGAGGCTACGACGAAGTAACAAGGACACACACATTTTCATCAAAGAATCTCTACGACTTATCAAGTCTCTCCAGAGAACCTCTTTCTTTCTCTTACCGGTGATCACACTCCAGTCCTAGTCTTCTCAGGAGCCGACTGTCAGTGCCACCAAACCCTCTGTCAACGTACATTGGTCCTAGTCTCCTCAGGAGCCGACTGTAGTACAGCGACCACAATGGTTACAGAACCAGCCAAGCCAAGGTAACGCCCTCGCAACCCAGCGAAGCTAAAGTCACGCTTTAGCAAGATCTCAATACTTCCCGGTGATTTTGCTATGCTCAATCTACAATATTGAGTATCGATTGTGTGACAAGAAGAAACTGTAGCAAAGTCCTCACCACGAGGCACAAAGAATCCTGCGACGAGGTTGGTGCTTTCCTCGTCCTCAATCGCTCGAAAGAAGTTAGTTCAAGGGACACCCCCGACGACTGCACCCAAACGGTGCTGGCACGCCCCCGCAAGAAAAGAAACTATTGACCAGTTGCAACAAAACTGGAGCCAAACACTAACAGAATAAAATGCATTGCCAATAGACAATCAATAATAATCTCATATCAAGGACCTTGCCACTATACAATAGTGTACGTGATACATTAAGAGCCTATTTTATTATTGCTTTGAGATATTAATTCATTGCAGTATCAAAGATTTGAAAAGAAAAAAGAAGAAAAAAGACACCTTATCTTGGAATTATATATGTTTAAAGGGACAAGCCACCCAAATGTTTGATATGCGTCTTTTTTTTAATAGAAAATTACATATAAGTTGCATTTTGAAACTTTAATTAGCTATAAAGCCATCTAATTTTTTTTGTTCATATAAGGCCACTTGCTTCCTCAAATTTCTCTTACCCTGACGATTTTACCCTTCTATCTAAGAAAACTAACTGCTTCATATTAAATTAATCACTCTCTCCTCTCTCTTCCTCCGATCAAATCCTCTGAGATTAATCACTCTCTCTCCCCCTTTCTCACCGGCGAAATACTCCATTTCTCTCTCGCCGGTGAAGTACTCCCTCTCTCCACCATCACGTCGGCGATCGGAACTGGAACTGAATCTCCAACGCACAATGTCATTTTGCAACTAGATCTCCGATGCACAAACTGGATCTCCGACGCATGACGCCGACTTAAACGGGATCTTCGACTCTCTCCTCTTCCTCTCAACTCCACCGACCACATCTCCGTCTCAGGCTCCTTGACGACTCCCTCCGACTCCTTCCCTCCACGGTTCCGTCCTCCAAGTCTAGCTCCAAATCGAATAGTTGTCGATCAATGCCACAGTCTCCAATTTCTTCTCTGACATTCTCCCTCAGAATCTCACTGTTGACATTGCAGAGTTCAAGGCTACTGTTTTGAAGTCGAATCGGAGCTACTCCAAAAGTAGTGTGCTTCATGTTTTAAAGGTAACTCAATGTATCAGAGTATATATTTGGCTTATTGGATTAGAAATTGCGCGATTGTTCATAATGGCTTCAATTCTGGAATTGAGTTTTGGATGAAAGATTATAGGACTGTTTATGCTTCTTCTTCTTCGTTTTTTTGTTGCTTCTGGTTTTGAAAGGATTTCATATCGGTAATTATCATCACTCAGAATTGGTGAATCTTTGATTTTGTTGATGTCATCACTCGACGGCAACCGACTCGGAGTGAGTTGAATCAATTGCTGCTGTTTCGACTCAGTAACAATTACAGGTCATGGTCACCAAGTGACTCAGTATTACGAAGAGTCATTAAAGGTTGCAGATAGAAAGCTTGATGTATAAAGATGGTGCTCTGCTGACGTATTTTCTCTGAGCTTTGGCCATAATGATATGACAATTAGCAATTGATTTGGTCTTACTGTCCACTAAACTCGTCTATGCTTCTTCCCTCTAGATTTTCTATATTTTTGTTGGAATATCTTATGAATCAACAATCAATGATCAACAATTGCTTTTTCTTTTTGTCAGTGTTTTGTACAACTCTTAATTGCTTCTTCTAATTGGGGAGGGGACATATGAAGTCTTGGTATTGCTTGTGTTGTGATGTATTTTGATTGATGAATAATGAACCATTTCTTGTACGTTATTTGTTGCAGTTAGTAACTCTCTATAACTATTATAGCGACTTTTGAACATAGTGATAGTATCTTTCTATGTCTATGTTAGTATCTTTTCAACATGATGTCAATTGCTTCTATTTTCATTATCATTATTTCAAGTTAGTAGCTTCGTGTAATTGTTCTAGTGACATTTCAATATAGTGATAGTATCTTAATGTGTCTATGTTAGTATATTTTTAAGCTAATGTCAATAGCTTTTTTTTTTTTTTCCAAATTAGTAGCTCTCTGTAATTATTATAGTGGTTTTCCATCATAGTGATCGTAGCTTTGTGTACCTATGTTAGTAGCTCTCTATGTTAGTGAGAGTAGCTCTCTAATGTCAGTGAGAGTATCTCGTTCGTGTTGGTGACAGTAACTTTTGTTGTTGGTGAAAGTAGTTTTTGTTGTTGGTGAGAGTAATTTTCTGGTGTTGGTGAGAGTAGCATTTATTGTTGATGAGAGTAGCTTTTGGTATTGGTGACAGTATCTTTTGTTGGTGGGGATAATATCTTTTAGTTTGGGGAGCATAGGTTTTTTGGTAAGGAGTAGCTTTTGTTGTTGGTGATAGTAGCTTTTGTTGTCTCGCCGAAGGTTGCCGGAAATCTCACCAAAGTAGCTTTTGTTGCTAGTGACAGTAGCTTTTATTGCAAGTGATAGTAGCTTTTGTGACCTCGCCGGAGGTTGCCGGGAATCTCATCATAATAGCTTTTGTTGCTAGCCATAGTAGCTTTTGTGGTTGCCGGAGTTCGCCTGAGGTCTGTCGGAGACCCGTCTGAAGTTGGCCGGAGGTTGGCCCGAAGTTGGTCGGAGGTCGGCAAGAGACCTCGCAGGAGAGGAGAGAGAGGATGATTGTTGACTTTGTACTCTAGTGACATTCATGTAAATATCTTGGTTTTTAATATCCAAATTATAACACCATTTTTAATCTAGTGACCTTATGAGGGAAAAAACTAGTCGGTGGCCTTATGACTAAAAAAACATTCAAAGATGTACTTATATGTAATTAACCATTTTTTTAATTGGTTTGTTGGTTCAAAAGCTCAAACCGTACACTTGAGTGCTGAGATGGTGTAGTTATAAGTTATAACCAAACCAAATTGTTTTCAGTCATCCGTATAAAATAGAAGAAATTCAAGGGTATACCCAGATTATTAGAATATTCATGGTGGAACTTAACGAAATTGTGGAAGTCGGCAAACTTTGAAAATATTGTTATTTTTTATTTATTTTTATCTCAGATTATTATAACATTCAAATAAACATTACCTAAAGAACTGGAATCTTATTCCTCCTAACAGTTTAATCACTATAGGATACACTGCCCAAGGTACTGGAAGCTTATTCCTCAAAACAGTCAATCATTGAACATAAGGGGACACGTAGCCAAGGCGCAACATGCTGAGACCTCTACAGCACACAAAGCACACTAAAATTACAGAAAATCAACACCTAAAACATCTGAAGGGAAGGTCAGCCATAGAGATAGAGACAATACAGGGCTAGTCGTCGAGAACAGCCTTGGAAATTCCAAAACATAGCTTTTTCCTGTCTAGAACCAGCCTCCTTGATAGAATCAGCCTCCAGTAGTACTAGAGCAGATGGACTTCACACGTATCTGAGGCAGCTAATTGGTTCCAGTACCAGTACTTGTGGGGATGGGAATGGGAATATTCTAGGCTGCAAGTAGTAAACACTCTGCACTTAGACATCCAAGGCACCGCTCTCCTCAGTGGTAAATATTCCATATTGAAATGTTATGAGAAGAGGGGAGGGGTGGGGGAGACAATTCCAGAAGTCGATTCCAGTTCCTGTGAGAGCAAGTTCGACTATTTGACCTTCTCGATGGAGAAAACTCCAATCAACTATTTTCCCAAAATCATAAGGCAATGGTGGCAAAGGCAGAGGTTGCATATGTTTCATAGAATCACATTCCTGCGACATGAGGAGAACTTCTATACTGTCGTCAACCTTTTCGCAAGGTCTATATCCTCTCCTGTAACGTCTCCTGTGAGGGGTGTTCCAGGAGGAGATTAGGAAACCATCATGGCCATGTTGCTGCAAGTTGATTAGTGTTGGAACATTTTAATATTTTATTTATTATTGAAATTAAATTTGGGTGAATTTATTTTGTGTTTAAAATCTGAATTTATTTGTGTGTTTAAATTCAGAATTTATTTTGAGTTTTATTTGTAACTCATGGTGTTTATTTTGATTTATTTTGGGTTTTATTTCTTGTAACCTATGGCTATTGGTTACTACCCTATTAATTGTAGGGAGTGTCCTAAGAGCCTATAAATAGCACCATTGGTTGCATGCTAATATATATCCTTGCTAATGCTATTACGAAACACTACTATTCACCCATCAACTTTTTTTTCCAAAATCTCCCAAAAGTGTCTTGTGTGTTTTTTGGCCAAAGAAATGTGTTCTATTGGTGGAGCTTTGGGTTCCTCCAATTTGTGTAGATTGGTGTGAGCCATACAATTTATTGTTGGGCTGTTGTATCCTGGAGGGGACAAGTCAAGAGATTTCTGGTGCACTGACATTGTTTCGCAGAGGGCTTGAATCTCCTTAAAGAGAGCGAGATACCCGCGCCTCAACCTATTGTCAACGAGTTTCTCATATAGAAATTATAATTTTATTGTAATTTCTCTAACAATTTTAAGGAGAATCAACAATATGGAGCGTACTCAAGAGAAGCCATTTGACAATGTGGGAGATCTCAACAAGCCTTTCCGCTTCAAAGGTGCACATTTCAAGAGATGGAAGGGAAAAGTTCTCTTCTATCTTAATCTTCTCAAAGTTGCCTATGTGCTAACGGAGAAGAATCCATCAAAGAAGAGTACCGAAGGCATGAAGGATGATGAACTCCTTGCTCATGAAGAAAAAATTGAAAAATTTCAAAAAGATGAGTATAATTGTCGGTACTATCTCTTGAACTGTCTTACTGATCATTTTTATGATTATTATGATACAACATACTCTTCTGCCATATAAATAGTAGATATGTGGGAATCATGAGTAGCTTGGGTTTAATTCCTTCAGTGCAAAAAGATTTTGAAAAATGTGAGACTTGCAGTAAAGCAAAAATTACTAGAAGGCCTCACAAACATGTTGAAAGGCATACCGAGATATTGGAATTAATTCATACAGACTTGTATGAATTTGAGGGAGTTTTAACTCGTGGAGGTAACAAGTATTTTATCACTTTTATTGATGATTGTTCCAAATATGCTTATGTCTATTTGTTGAAAAATAAAAGTGATGCTTTTGGCAAATTTAATGAATTCCTCCTTGAGGTTGAAAATCAATTTGGTAGAAAAATTAAAAGGCTCCGAAGTGATAGAGGGAGAGAATATGATTCTTCTGAATTCAATTCTTTTGTTCAATCTTTAGGAGTGATTCATGAAGTTACTCCACCTTATTCACCTGCATCTAATGGTGTGGCAGAAAGAAAAAATAAAACTTTGATTGAGTTAACAAATACCATGTTAATTGATTTAGGTGCTCCCTCTAATCTTTGGGGTGAAGCAGTTTTAACTGCTTGTTATGTGTTAAATAGAGTGCCACATAAAAATACAAAAAATTACACCTTTTGAGGTGTGGAAGGGGCATAAACCAAATTTGGGTTATCTTAGAGTTTGGGGTTGTCTGGCCTTTGTGAGATTAACTGACCCTAAAAGACCTAAATTGGGTGCTAGAGCTACTATTTGTGTTTTCGTTGGATATGCTTTAAATAGTACAGTCTATAGATTTCTTGATGTTGAAAATCATGTTGTGATTGAATCTGGTGATGCAATTTTTCATGAAGAAAAATTTCCTTTTAAATCAAAAAATAGTGGGGGTCAAGAATCTAGAGAAAATGTTCTTACCCAACCTAGTTCTTCTTCTTCTAATTTACATATACAAGAAACTTATAAAGCTGAACCTAGGAGAAGTAAGAGAGCTAGAGTTGAAAAAGATTTTGGCCCTGACTATTATGTTTATAATGTTGAGCAAAATCCTTTTTCTTTACATGAAGCTTTATCATCACCAGATGCAATTTTCTGGAAAGAGGCTGTGAATGATGAAATGGAGTCTCTGATTTCTAATAATATTTGGAAATTAGTAGATTTGCCAACAGGTTTTAAAACCATTGGGTGTAAATGGGTCCTTAGAAAAAAGCTCAAACCGGATGGAAGTATAGACAAAGATAAAGCTAGACTTGTTGCTAAAGGCTTTAAGCAAAAAGCTGATCTAGACTTTTTTGATACTTTTTCTCCGGTTACAAGGATTACATCCATTAGATTATTGATTGCTATTGCTGCAATTCATGATTTGATTATTCATCAAATGAATGTGAAAGCAGCTTTTCTAAATGGTGATTTAGATGAAGAGATCTATATGGACCAACCAAAAGGTTTTATAGAACCTGGTCAAGAGCACAATGTATGTAAGTTATCTAAAGCCCTTTATGGTTTAAAGCAGGCTCCCAAACAGTGGCATGAAAAATTTGATTCCTGCATGATTGAAAGTGGTTATAAATCAAATGAATGTGACAGGTGCATATATTATAAATCTTGGAAAAATTCACATGTTATTATTAGCCTCTATGTGGATGATCTGTTAATTTTTGGCTCAAATTTGCATGTAATTGATGAGACAAAAACTATGCTGAAGAGCAATTTTGATATGAAAGATCTTGGTGAGGCTAATGTTATTTTGGGCATGAAAATAACAAAAACATGTGATGGTATTTTTCTTGATCAGTCACATTAAATTGAGAAAATTTTGAAGAAATATGATTATGTTGGCCACAAACATGTGTCTACTCCTTTTGATTCTAATGTTCATTTATTTCCTGTTGAAAGTGAAAATGATGTGATTAATCAAAAGGAATATGCTAGCATAATAGGCAGTTTGCGTTATGCAACTGACTGCACTAGACCTGACATTGCATATGCAGTTGGAGTACTTAGTAGGTTCACAAGTAAACCAGGTAAAAAACATTGGCATGCTATTGAGCGTGTTATGAAATATTTGCTTGGTACTAAAAATTATGGATTATTTTATAAAAAATATCCTGCTGTACTTGAAGGCTTTTGTGATGCCGATTGGAATACTCTGTCAGGTGATTCTCTCTCTACCACTAGTTATATTTTTACATTAGGTGGATGTGCTATTTGTTGGAAATCAAAGAAGCAAACAATAATCTCTAATTCAACCATGGAAGCTGAACTAATTGCTCTAGCTTCAGCAAGTGAAGAAGCAAATTGGTTGAGAGATTTATTGCATGAAATTTCCTTGTGGGAAAAACCTATACCACCTATATTGATCCATTGTGATAGCACTGCAGCTATTGGTAGAGTTAATAACCGTTATTATAACGGTAAATCTAGACCTATATGAAGAAAGCACAGTACTGTGAGATCATATTTGAGTAATGGAATTATTAATGTGAATTATATTAAATCATGTGATAATCTTGCAGATCCTTTAAATAAAGGCTTGGCAAGAGAAAAGGTCTGGAGTACATCGAGGGGGATGGAATTGAAGCCCATATCGTCATGAGCCATATATGAGGATACCCAACCCGGTGATTAGAGATCCTAAAAACTGGGTTCAATGGAAAAAACGAATCATAAGGTGGTCGTAAGAAAAAATGCACTATAGTTTCTTACTCATCCCTATGATGTAAGTGCATTAATCTTGTAACGTATATGTAGGTTGAGTTCATTAAAACTCTTAATAAAATCTGTAGCTCATATGAGTGAGATGTCATAGTTACAAGAGCATCCTTGACGGATTTTACCTATATGAGTGTGAGAGTGGGGCCGCTCTCTATGAGAATTGGGCTTATTCTTGAAATACACTCATGAAAATCGGGATAAGCACAGGGCCGTAACGTGCTGGCTAATAAAGCTCATATTAACACCTGAATTATTATGTGTGAGCAGTAGTTCTTATTTTCCCTTAAGCAGTTGTAGTTCAAGTCTGAGACCACTATCAACTCTGAAGTAGGGATTGCTGTTTCACTAAGTGAAGGTTCAATGCAGAGCACACCTTCATGATGCATAATGGTTCGTCTTTGGCCGGTATCTTTTGTTTATATTTGTTTTTAAAATATTAAAATGAGTGGGGGAATGTTGGAACATTTTAATATTTTATTTATTATTGAAATTAAATTTGGATGAATTTATTTTGTGTTTAAAATATGAATTTATTTGTGTGTTTAAATTCAAAATTTATTTTGAGTTTTATTTGTAACTCATGGTGTTTATTTTGATTTATTTTGGGTTTTATTTCTTGTAACCTATGGTTGGTTACTACCCTATTAATTGTAGGGAGTGTCCTAAGAGCCTATAAATAGCACCATTTGTTGCATGCTAATATATATCCTTGCTAATGCTATTACGAAACACTACTATTCACCCATCAACTTTCTTTCCAAAATCCCCCAAAAGTGTCTTGTGTGTTTTTTGGCCAAAGAAAGGTGTTCTATTGGTGGAGCTTTGGGTTCCTCGAATTTGTGCAGGTTGGTGTGAGCCATACAATTTATTGTTGGGCTGTTGTATCCTGGAGGAGACAAGTCAAGAGATTTCTGGTGCACCGGCATTGTTCCGCAGAGATACCCGCGCCTCAGCCTATTGGCAACGAGTTTCTCATATAGAAATTATTATTTTACTGTAATTTCTCTAACAATTAGCAACATTACAGTATTATCCACTATATCCCTTAAGCACTTTGCATCAAAAACGTTTAACTGTGTCCATCCTTGTTTGGGCTGGGTGACATTAAATCGGGAAAGCACTCCGCCACCATCCCAAATCCAATGATGGATATTGGGGCCGGCTACTAGATGGTTGAAGTTAATTTCAGTTAGGTGAACCGCGGTGTTGAGGGGATGACATGGAGGCTGATCCAGAGGTAGCCACTTTGAGTGATCAGAGTCGTCGGAAACCTCGAACGACTCACATGGAATGAATGGTAAAGTTACTCCTTTGCTTTCCACATCGCTAAAGAATAGGAATGTAAACGGAATCGATGGCATCTGCCTTCGACCTTTAGCACCCACCACCACTCATGCCTCTCCACAAAGTTCTTCTTGTTCCTCTATTTTAAATTTGCAACCCAAGCCGCCGGAAAAAGACATTTCCTCTTCTTCTTTTGTTTTGGAGCCCAAGCGTCCATGAAAAGCCATTTCTTTTTGCAAGCTTTCCTTATATTTCAATTTCTCCTCCGAAACTAGTGGTGCCGCAGTGGTAGAGTTTCTCTGGATTATTTCTGAAAATTTGTTGCTCCAAATCGCTGCTTCTCTTTTGATTCCACCATCATCGCCACACCCCGCCGCACGTAAAGCCTCATCGCCGCCGTCATCAAGATCCGCAATTTTCAACAACCTTAGGGTTAGGGCATATATAACACCATATTCTTTTAATTAGCACTGTCTTATGTAAGTACTTAGAGCAACTCCAACAGCTTCTCTATAATTTTTGTATTATAGGGAAGCAAAAGTCAAAGTTTTAGCCTTTTTTTCCTCTCCAACTACAACAGATTCCATATTCTACAACAATCCTTAAAATCTCCTTAATTCTTCTTTAAAATTTTAGAGATTGCTGTAAATTTAAGGAATTTGATTTTCTGTTTCCTCACTTTTCTTAAAATGGAGATAATTATAGGGAATTTGTTGGTGCAAACAAGACTTATTTTTCTCTAAAATAGAGAAAAATTAAAATATAGGGAAGTTGTTGGAGTTGCTCTTACCATAAGGGAAAATTTATTTTAAACAAATTATAAATCTGATCTTGTTTAAGGAAATCTCTAATTTGTGTTTGGCCCAAACTCTAGGTTACTTGACCTAGTGGTAATAGGGTTATAATAGAAGGATTTAGAATCCTATTCAATGTAGAATTACTTTTCTTGTATGTTCAGATTCTATGCATTGTAATCCTCTATATAAAGACGCACCTATTATCAATGAGAATACACAGCGAATTCCTCTCAATTTCAGTTTCTCTACAACACGTTATCAGCACGAAGCTCTAACCCTGAAACAAATAGCCAAAACCCTAAATTCTCAATCTCAAGATCCTCAGCATCCTCGCTGCATCTCCTCAGCATCCTCGCGACACCCCTGCAGCATCCTTGTGGCCTCATGACATCCCCGCAGCGGCCCCACAATAGTCCTCGCGGCATCTCTGCAGCATCCTTGCAGCCTCGCAGCATCCTTACAGCCTCGTGGCATCCTTGCAGCCACCCTATAGTATCCCTGCACTACCAAGCCAACAACTTTTTCGGCCAAGATTTCTGGCATCTTTTCGAGGTAAACTTATCTAAAATTTCCCGTTTTTGAAGTTTTTCAATTTCTTCTTCTTTTCTCAGGGACTTGCAAACTCCCTTCTTCTATCCCCCTTTCTTCATCATAGGGGAGATCTAATTAAGCCGAACTGTGGGGGTTCGTGCTCATCCAAGCTTGGAGCTTGTTGAGATCTCCAAACTTAGAGTTTGTAGAGAATTTATGATCGACCACTTACGTCATTGTTTCGATCTAATCCAATATCACTTGGAATTGAATTTCTTAGAAGTGATTACGCTCAGAAATTCCTAATTTCTTGGAAGCGACTACGCTCAGAAATTTTATATGTTTTCATGGTAGCTTTTTACGCTCCGAAACTAACCCTAATTTCTTGTTCTCTTTCAGGATGAGTAACCTGAACAAACTGGACTTCGCTTTATTGGGAACAACTGACTGTGGATATCACAAGTGGGTTCATGATGTGCGCCAGCATCTCAAGGCGGATGGAATCCTGGATACGATTCTCGAGCCTAGGCTGGACGTGCTAACTGTTGAGCAAGCTCAAGCTTTGGAAGCAAATAGAGCAGCCTTAGAGGTAAATAAGGAGAAAGCCATCATCCTAATGACTCGTCATATGGATGATTTGCTCCGGAACGAGTATATGAATGAAGAAGACCCCAGAAGGTTGTGGGTCTCACTCGAAGAAAGATTTGGCAACGTCCATGACTCCTTGCTTCCTGAACTAGAAGTGAGATGGCATAGCCTCCGCTTATGTGATTTCAAGTCAGTTCTTGATTACAACTCGGAAACACTTCACATTAAATCCTTAATGGAATTCTGTGGTAAAAAGATCACAAATGCGATGTTGATTGAAAAGACTCTCTCTACCTTCCCCATCTCTACATTGATGGTTTCTAAGAACTATCGAATCGATGTTGCTGCAGGACGAATCACAAGGTTTCATGGGCTCATTGGAGCTATGAATGTCGCGAAAAGCATGACAACATCCTTGTCAAAAACTATAATTCGAGATTCATGGGAACATAGCATATTCCGGAATCCAATTATAGTCGCGCCCTAAAGAAAGGGCGTCAAGAGCGAAACCTAATCTTAGGAAGGTAACCGCCAAAATAGGTGAACACGGAACTGAGAGGTCAACGTGGAAAGAGAGAGGGAGGCAACGCCTCTGGCCATGTTGGTGGCGCCACCAACACTAAGAGCCATCTAAATGACGCTTTCAAAGCACCTCAATCAATGGAGTCTGAGCACAGAGATGTATATTCTCGACATAGAGTATCCGGTCATTGGGCACAAATTTGTAGAGCTCATGCAGAAATTGTCACCGCCTACAAAGCATATTGTGAAGCAAGAGAAGCTCACAACGTGGAATAAGAAGATCAAGATGATGATCTAGAATGAAGGGTTAAAGACTACAAATCTGGCTGAGATCAATAGCTCGCCAATTCTGTTTAAGTCTTTATTTTTCCAAGAGATGTAATAGGTAATTGCCATATTATTTTTGTAGTAAATGCCTATGGTTTCATCTTTCTTCAAAGTAGGCTCAACCAAAGTAACTGTGATGTCTAGGAAGGTTCTGAGATTAGTGGTACTTAAGCGAGCCTTGCTCCACCGACATCTCTCTACTTACCTGGTCACATTTATTTTGGAAATACTGAAAGAAGTTAGACGGCTACCATTGTTTTGCATTAGCTAGCATTTTGGATTAGATTTTCTTTGGTCAAAGAGACAATGATGTAACTCCGTTGGTTTATGAATACAATTTCGAGTTCTTTTCATTATGACTCCATTTTGATTCAGAGCATATGACTTTGTGACTACGATGGCTGGGCCATCAGTATTAATTCAAGGACATGGAATAGCCCAAGTTCCCCTTGGCAAATGGCACCTTGATTACTGTCACAGAAATTCTCTACGCTCCTAGGGCAAATCGCACCTATGAGTAGCCAACGGATTCCATACGAAAACACATGTAAAGAACGGAGATGAGTTCCTTTGCAATACCTCTAATGAGTGCTAACAAAGGCGCATCTTAGAGAAGTTTATGTATCTCTCTAGTGGACTCTATGTCACTATTCGAGCTATTAAATCTAATAAAATTATAAGAGAAGATCTCTTGGATTTAGACACACATTGGCTTTGCCATGATAGGATAGGTCATCCTGGTTATGAAATGATGATCCGTCTACTAAAGACTTTACACGGACATCCATTCTTCAGAGTGAGAAGAAGCAAGAATCGAAAATTGATTCCTGGGCTTAACAAGACAGCAATAATTACAGCATCTGGTGCTGCAGCTGTCTTGGGGCGCCATAGGGCCGCCCAAGTCCCATGTGACAACCCCATAAATGGCACTACCCATGGCCATGACACCATGGAAGTCCCTTCCCATGGTCATGACGCCATGGATGATTCTCCCCATGATCGAGATGCCATAGATGCCACTTTCCATGGTTCAAACGCCATGATGGGTGACGTAGTCACACATTTTGCTTCTAATAGCGCTCCAGACGCTCAGGCCCAACCAAAATTCTCATTGGTTGCTTCCAAGGCCTCTTGCTCATTTTGTAAAGCCTGTTCCTTCGGGAAATTAGGACTGAGACTGTCCTATGCAAAGGATATGAAAATACTCATTATGTTCTTACATTGAATCCATGGGGATTCTGTGGACTGATTCAACCAACTTGCGGACGTTTAAATATCTCATGATGTTGGTTGACACGCAAACACACTGGTCACGTATTGTGCCATTGTCCACTTGTAAATGTTGCTTCTGCTACACTCCTAGCAAATACCATATGACAACGGGCTCACTCCCCGGATCATCCTATTTCGTCAATTGGACTTGACGATGCTAGAAAGTTTACATCGAAGAATTTCGATGGATATTGCAATGGGATTGATGTTGGACATCACATTCTCATGAACACACCCAAATAGTTTTGCGGAAACGACTACGAATGGTAGTCAAGACATTGGTAATGCGCACCAATCTCCCTATATCCACTTGGGGTGATGCAATATCGCATGCAGCTATGCTAATTCGTCTACGACCTACCACCACTCAATCTATGTGTTACAGCTAGTGACTGGGTACAAGTATTTTGTACTTACGCACATTTGAGTGAGTCATTTATGTGCCAATTGCGCCGCCACAGCGCACTATAATAGGTCCTTACAGACGAATGAGAAAATTGGATTTGAGACTCCAACCATCGTTCGCCACTTAATGCCCTTGCTAGGCGATCTCCTTACCGCTAGATTTGAGGGTTGTCACTTTGCTGAGACAGTCTTCCCGTTATTAGGGGGAGATAAGAACATGGATGTTCAACAGGAACGACAGGAATTGTCGTGGTCTGTCCCCACTATGTCTCATCTCGATCCATACTAAAAGTGACGAGATCACACATCTGCTGTAAATATGCATGCAAGGAAGTACATCCCTACAAGAGGACGTAGCGCCATCCTACACGGAGGTAGGCATGGTGCCAAAGCCAAAGAGAGTTGCACTTTGGCGTTACAGGCCATGGCCCCAGCTAGGATGCGTGGGAGGCCTGGTGGGTTTGAAGGATACTTTGGCACAACTCAATCCTTGGATCATCAAGACTCAAAATCCATCTCATAAGTATCTTCTAGATTATGGTTATCGTTGGGGGACGCCTCAACGTCAGAACCTATTCTTGAGAATATAGAGCTCTGTGAAAATTACATTAGTGTACATGAGACATGGGATAGAAACTCCATCATAATTGATGATGTAGTTGCACATTTCGTTGCGCATGAGTTTGTTGAGTCCAATGATATCGAACCACTCTCCGTTGAAGCATGAATACCAACGTAGAGAGATTTAGCCTAAATGGAAAAATGTGATCCAGGTTAAATTGGATTCTCTAACGAAGAGGAAGGTTTTTTGAACCAGTGATGCCAACACCTCCTATCATAAAACCTGTTGACTAATGGGTCTTCGTTAGAAAGCGTGTTGAGAAAAAGATATGGTAATCTCGCCTTATGGCGCAAGGCTTCTCACAAAAACGCCCTGGAATTGACTACGATGAGACATATTCTCTCGTAATGGATGTCATTGCACTCCACTACCCTGTCAGTTTGGTAGTTTCCAAATAACTGATCATGCAGCTTACAAATATGGTCACTACGTATCTATACTGGGATCTAGATACAGAATATACATGAAGGTTCATGGTGAACTTCATCTACCCAAGTCAAGTGGCTCTAGACCACGGAGAGCGTTTACAATAAGGTTGAAACGCTCATTAAAGTGACTACTTGATTGGGAAGGGATATGCCCCCACGTTTCCATAACAAGTTTCGGATTCTATCGCGGTTCATGTTGGACATGACCTTCATTGGAAGCTCTTAAAGAGTTAAGGGAAACCACTGAACACTTGAAATCCGAGTTTGAGATGAAAGATTTTGGGAGAACATGATTATGTCTCGGTTTGGAACTTGAGCATCGTGTCGATGGATGCTTAGGCATTTTGACAAGGTCAAGCCTTCAAGCACCCCCATAATCGTCTGTAGTCTTAATCCTGAAAGGATCCTCTTCGTCCAAAGGATGATGGTGAAGATGTGCTAGAGGCAAAAGTGTCCCACTTAAGTGCAATATGCGCATTATTGTACTTAGCTCAATGCACAAGACCGTACATCTCATATGTTGTGAACTTGTTAGCTAGGTATAGCTCTTCGCCAATGCGACACCATTGGATTGGTGTAAAAGATATCTTTCGATACTTGAGATGTATGATCGATATGGGCTTGTTCTATCCCTACAGAGAGATGATGAATTCGGACCCATCGCACACCAGAAACGCCTCCAACGCTGGCTTGCGTTTCCTATCCCCACCTCAAAACAACATGTGTTTTGGAAGGTTTTGCTGATATTGGGTATCTCTCTGACCCACACAAAGATCAATCCCAAACTGGTTAAGTGTTCACCATAGATAAAGACCGTGATATCTTGGGGGTCTACAGAACAGACCCTAGTCACTATATCTTCGAATCATGCAGAGATTATTGCTCTTCACGAAGTGGTTCGTCAATGTATATGGATTGGATCCATAATTACGCATGTTCGAACAGTTGTGGTTTGAAGTCTACCACAGATGAGCCTACGAGCATATAGGATGCTGCTTGTTTTGAAGCAAGGCTACATCAAAAGCGACAACACCAATCATAATCAGCAACAACAAACTCTCCTCAAGATCAAAGTGAACTAGGTTCAATCTGAGGACAGTGCAGCAGACTTGTTCACTAAGTCATTGCCTAAATTTCACTTTCGAGAAACATGTTGGTAGCATCGTTTGCAGAAGTTATCCGAATCCCCATGAGCGTAGTCATCAAGGGGAGATGCAAACATCAGGGGGAGATGTCTACATGTATGGTCTCGAAATGTGAATGGTGTGTTGTGCTCTTTTTCCCTTTCGACCGAGGTTATTTTTGTCCCACTGGGTTTTTGTTACTCGGCAAGATTTTTAATGAGGCAACGAAATAAGCACCACGTTTGGGCAACACAAGGGGGAGTGTTTAAGGAAATCTCTAATTTGTGTTTGGCCCAAACTCTAGGTTACTTGACCTAGTGGTAATAGGGTTATAATAGAAGGATTTAGAATCCTATTCAATGTAGAATTACTTTCCTTATATGTTCAGATTCTATGCATTGTAATCCTCTATATAAAAAGGCACATATTATCAATGAGAATACACAGTAAATTCCTCTCAATTTCAGTTTCTCTACAACAGATCTCTAATTCTGTAATTCAAAAAAATTATCATCTATGAGTAATTTTAATCTAAATTACTATTTTTTATTTAAATTTTGTTATATTCTTTGAGTTTCTATAACTTTCTACTTCTCCCGAAAGATAAAATTCTATTTACGTCACGTGTGTATATATATTGTGATATATGAAGGCAGGTCACTAATTCAAATGGTCAGTCTAATTTCTGCAAGCACACAATCAATTCAATATAATAGACATATTCATATATTACCGAACAAAATGCAACTCACATAGGTAGCAATTATTGCTTTGAGTACTAGATGCTCCATAAGAGAGAAAATCAACAATTAGACAAGTTCTTACAAGATTGCCGGTAGCCAGGAAAAAAAAAAAAGATCTTATGAGAGGGAGGCAGAAAATTAAGGCAGAGTGGGCTCCAATGGCTGCTGCAGTGGCTCATTAAAGCCTATATCTGGTGCTGGTGGAGTAGACTCAAATGGAAGTACTACTGGTGGTTGCTGTGGATTTTGGGGAATTTCAGGAATTGGAGGTGGCAGAAAGACTGGTGTTTGTGGTAGTGGATCAAAAGATGGTGGCTGATCAATCACACCACCACCACTATTACCGGTGTCTGGTGTAGTTGGAAATGGTAAGATAGGTGGTGTGTTAAACTGAAATGGATCTTGCGGTGGTAGTAATATTGGAGAAGGCTGATCAACAGGTATTGGTGGTGGAAATGTAAATATTGGAGAAGGCTGATCAGGTATAGGTATCGGTGGTGGTAAAGCAACTGTGGGTGGTAAGGTTGGAGTAGGCTCATCCTCAGGCAGTGGTGGAGTGAAAATTGGAACCAGTGGTGTTGCTGGAGTACCAGACTGATCACCAGATGGTGGCAAGTCTGGTAATGCAGGTGAAGGAAGGTCAATATCTGGTACTAGTGGTGGAGCTGGAATGGTTGGTGGTGTATCGGGGAAGGTGTCAGGAGGTGAAAGCCATGGAAGTGTGGGTGGTTGTATGTCTTCATCTGGTGGTGGTGGATAGATGATTGGTATTGGTGGGGGCAGGAATTCTGGTGGTGGTGGAGACGGCGGAGGTGGCGATGGAACCAAAGGCGGTGGAGGTGGAGAAGGCGGTGGCGGTGAGGGAGAAGGTGGTGGCAGTGGTGGAGGTGCGGATGGTGGCGGTGCTGAAGGGGGTGGAGGAATTGGTGGCGGCAAAGGTGGAGGAGATGGAACTACTGGCGGTGGGGATGGGATTACGGGCGGGAAGGGGCGTATAGGAGTAGGTGGAACTCGCGGTGGCCGAGGAGAGGGTCTTGGTGTTGGGGCAAAAGGGTTATTTGGGGAAGGGTTGGTAGGGAAAGGCCATTGGCCACAGGTTCCAAATAGGTACTGGAATAATGGATCACAGTTTGATCTTGTTCTTGACCTTGATCCACCATTGCTGCCTCTTCCTCTGCTTCTGCTTCTTCTGCTGCTGCTTCTACTGCTCCTGCTTCTCGTCTCTTCTGCTACATTACCTTCTTCCTCATTTTGCAGGTGTTTAGCTTCTGTGATTGTTTGGGTGATCAGAAGCAGAGCTAAGAGAATAGCAATGAATACTATGCATGCTTTCATTTCTGCTGCAGGTTCATGTTTAATGTTTCTCTAGGGTTCAAATATATAAAAACCTCATTAATTGCATGGACACTTTGAGAGTAGTCAAATGCAAGGTTTATGTCAAACATGTTTTTATTGGAGGTTCTATGAGGTGATCTGGTGCAATATATGCATGATCAACTGCAAAAACTGCGATGCATTTATGTGCTACAATCACTATGCATATATGGAGATATGCCTGTAACTAGAGGCCAGCTAATTCGTTTCGAATTTCAACATATAGATTGGTATGGCTGTGAATTAAGGGACTGCATTGTTTGAAGTGCCAATCTTGACAACATGCAAAACTAATAAATAATATTGTTGGTTCAGAATCTCTATGTGCAGATAATTGAATGCACATATGTATATATGCTTCCTTAATTTAGAGATTAATCTTAGGGTGAATGACAGAGTCTACATTATGAGTTGATCAATTTGTGATACATTCTGATCGATATCTGGATTAGTCCCAGTAAGTTCTTATATACTTGTATCAAGAGCTGGTCACGTTACGAAATGGATAGGTATCAACATGAAATGGGTTCGGATTGGACCAGGATGAATGAGATTTGCATTGTCTCATGCTCTTGCTGAAATATAAGACTCCCACTGCCGACACTCAACCTAGCAGAGAAATCTGTGAATTTAGCATCGTTAGACATTTTAAACAAAAGATTTACAAACAAAGATCCAAACAAATTTTGGACCAAGATTACAAATAAAATGAAAGAAAAAACAACACTAGTCCAACAACAATAATAGCCAATTAAGGGAGCAAACTCTCCAAGAGGAAAACCTAGAAGGAAATCCTCTAAGAAAGGAAAAACCCGGAACCTTTGCAGTCACCTCCAAAAACTGCCTGTCCTCCGGGGGACACAAAGACGTCACCAATCTTTCAACAAGAGTTTGGAAAGAATCCAAATCACCTAATCCGCCAATCGCATGACGCTAAACGAGATCCCTGTTGGGAAAGAAGGGTTGCCCTAATACAAGGTCAATGAATAATTGGTTATCTCAGGATCTAACTTTTCCCACATCTCGTGTGATTTGCGGAATAACAACAAATAAATAAAAGAAGACACAATATTTAACGAGGTTCGGCAAATGTCTACGTCCTCGGGGCAGTAGTAATACTCTCTTCCACTATATAAATAATGGAATTACAAGGCAATCTCATTTTGGTGACTAAACTTCACCGAAGTAGTAACACACACTCTATCTCTCAAGAGGAATTTTCTTCTCACTCATCTCTCAAGTGAGGATATCACTACTATCTCAAACTCTATTAGTTTGGAATGACTCTTGCCTGGGTTGTTTTTCCTACAACCTTTCATGCCTATTTATAGGCAATTGGGTTCATGGATATGGCATGCAATTTGAAGCAAAGTCAAGTTTTCTTCCAAGTTTGGCATGCCTAACTTCAAAGATGGTTTGCTACTTACCTTCCAAGATGGTTTGCTATCTACCTTCTTTGAATTTTCTAACCCATGCTTTCCTCATGTGATAAATCACCACATAGATTTCCTCCTCCATTAAGGAGGGACTGCCCATCAATCTCCCCCTCCCGACGTAGATAGAGGGATGCGCCAATCCTGACGTGCTTATGCAAAATTCAAACTTGTCATTTGGTAAGGACTTCGTCATCATATCTGAACTATTATCATCTGTGTGAATCTTCTTAAGCTGTAGTTGCTTAGCTTCCAACACATCATGTATCCAGTGATACCTCACATCAATGTGCTTTGATTTCGAGTGAAAACTCGAATTCTTACTCAGATGAATTGCGCTTTGACTATCACAATCATACTTTTGTTGCTTATGGCCCAATTCCTGTAGGAATTTCTTCATCCACAAAATTTCTTTGCAGGCTTCCGTAGCTGCTATGTACTCCGCTTCTGTAGTTAACAAAGCAACACATTTTTATAGCTTTGATTTCCATGAGCCAGCTCCCCCTGAAACTGTAATTAGGTATCCTGATGTAGACTTTCTTGAGTCAACATCTCCGGCCATATATGCATCTGTATACCCTATTAGTTCAGGCTTCCCACTTCCAAAGCATAAACCCATTTTGGAAGTACCTTTGAGATATTTAAGAATCCACTTCATAGCATTCCAATGCTCTTTGCCTGGATTAGACAGAATTCCGCTAACAACACTAACTGCGTGTGTTATGTCTAGTCTTGTACACACCATTGCATACATCAGGCTTCCTACCGCTGAGGCATATGGCACCTAAACATCAATGTGTTTTGATTTCGAGTGAAAACTCGAATTCTTACTCAGATGAATTGCGCTTTGACTATCACAATGTAGAACATACTTTTGTTGCTTATGGCCCAATTCCTGTAGGAATTTCTTCATCCACAGAATTTCTTTGCAGGCTTCCGTAGCTGCTATGAACTCCGCTTCTGTAGTTAACAAAGCAACACATTTTTGTAGCTTTGATTTCCATGAGACAGCTCCCCCTGAAACTGTAATTAGGTATCCTAATGTAGACTTTCTTGAGTCAACATCTCCGGCCATATATGCATCTGTATATCCTATTAGTTCAGGCTTCCCACTTCCAAAGCATAAACCCATTTTGGAAGTACCTTTGAGATATTTAAGAATCCACTTCACAGCATTCCAATGCTCTTTGCCTGGATTAGACAGAAATCCGCTAACAACACTAACTGCGTGTGTTATGTCTAGTCTTGTACACACCATTGCATACATCAGGCTTCCTACCGCTGAGGCATATGGCACCTAAACATCAATGTGCTTTGATTTCGAGTGAAAACTCGAATTCTTACTCAGATGAATTGCGTTTTGACTATCACAATGTAGAACATACTTTTGTTGCTTATGGCCCAATTCCTGTAGGAATTTCTTCATCCACAAAATTTCTTTGCAGGCTTCCGTAGCTGCTATGAACTCCGCTTCTATAGTTAACAAAGCAACACATTTTTGTAGCTTTGATTTCCATGAGACAGCTCCCCCTGAAACTGTAATTAGGTATCCTGATGTAGACTTTCTTGAGTCAACATCTCTTTGGCCATATATGCATCTGTATAGCCTATTAGTTCAGGCTTCCCACTTCCAAAGCATAAACCCATTTTGGAAGTACCTTTGAGATATTTAAGAATCCACTTCACAGCATTCCAATGCTCTTTGCCTGGATTAGACAGAAATCCGCTAACAACACTAACCGCGTGTGTTATGTCTGGTCTTGTACACACCATTGCATACATCAGATTTCCTACCGCTGAGGCATATGGCACCTTTGCCATTTCTTCCTCCTCTTTCTCACTTGTAGGACTCTGCTTCGAGCTAAGCTTAAAGTGACTAGCACGTGGAGTAGCAACTGGCTTTGCTTTTTCCATGTGGAACGGCTCCAATACCTTCTTGATATATTTTTCTTGTGATAGCCACAGCTTCCTATTCTGTCTATTGCGGGTAATATTCATACCAAGAATCTGCTTTGCTGGTCCCAAGTCCTTCATAGCAAAAGACTTACTGAGCTCTTTCTTCAGTTTGCTAATCTTGTCACCATCTTGTCCTACGATCAACATGTCATCAACATACAAGAGTAGTATGATGAAGTCACCTCCTGAGAAATTCTTCACAAATACGCAATGGTTTGAAGTTGTCTTCTGATATCCTTGCTCATTCATGAAAGAATCAAACTTCTTGTACCATTGTCACGGCTCCTGCTTTAGTCCATACAAACTCTTTTTCAGTTTGCAGACTAGATCTTCCTTGCTTTTGACTTTGAATCCTTCTGGCTGCTCCATGTAGATTTCCTCTTCAAGGTCACCATGAAGGAAAGCCGTCTTCACGTCAAGTTGTTCAATCTCCAGATTTAAACTTGAAGCCAAACCAAGTACCACCCGGATAGATGTTATCTTCACTACAGGCGAGAAAATTTCTTCAAAGTCAATTCCCTTTTTCTGATTGAAACCTTTAACGACCAGTCTTGCCTTGAATCTGGGTCGTGAGCTATTCTCCTCAGTCTTCAATCTATACACCCATTTGTTTCTAAGTGCTTTCTTACCTTTTGGTAACTCCACCAGCTCATAAGTTTGGTTCTTATGCAAGGACTTAATTTCTTCTTGCATGGCTTCCAACCACTCCCCCTTGTGGTCATCTGTCAGAGCTTCTTCATAAGACTCTGGCTCACCTCCATCTGTGAGAGTAACGAACTCATGTAGAGGGTATCTGTTTGAGGGTCTGCTTTCCCTGACTGATCTTCGAGGGGTCGATGCCTCTTCCTCATCATTAGTTGCATCATCAACTGGATCATTAATCATTGGGTCATTTGCTGCATCACCGACATCTTCGGTATCTCTCCGGTCATCCTGGTTTATTGGTGGAGGAACTTTATCCGAGTTCATCGGATATTCTCTGGGTTGTTTAGGCTTCTCAGTCTTCTGAGTATCTTCAATGTTCAGGTCTTCGAAGAAGACAACATCTCTGCTTCTGAAAATCTTCTTATTGACAGGATCCCATAGCTTGGTCCCATATTCTTCATTTCCATATCCCAGAAATATGCATTCTTTCGACTTGCTATCGATTTTTGATCTTTCATCTTTGAGAATATGAACAAACGCTTTGCAGCCAAATACCTTCAAATGATTGTATGAGACGTCCTTTCCGGTCCAAAACCTGTTTGGCACGCCACCATTTAATGGAGCTGAGGGAGAAAGGTTGATCACATCAACCGCAGTCATTAGAGCTTCACCCCAAAAGTTCTTAGGCAGCTTAGCATGAGATAGCATTATTCTGATTCTTTCAACAATAGTTCTGTTCATCCTCTCGGCCACTCCGTTGTGCTGAGGAGTCTTTGGAACAGATCATTTATGCCTGATTCCGTTATTTTTGCAATAGTGTCTGAATGCCCCCATGTACTCTCCCCCGTTGTCGGTGCGAATGCATTTCAATCTCCTGCCTGTTTCTCGTTCAACTTTGGCATGAAATTGCTTAAATACTTCGAGCACTTGATCTTTAGTTTTCAGTGCATAGACCCATATCTTCCTGGAATGATCATCAATGAAGGTGACGAAGTATCTTGCACCTCCTAGAGTACTGGTGGTCATGGGACCACACACATCAGAATGTGCAACATCCAAAACATTGGATTTCCTTGGTGCAGGAGAACGATGGAATGAAGCACTATGTTGCTTTCCAGCCAAGCAATGCGTACATGGTTTTAGAGGCATATCTTTAACATTGACACCAGTTAATACTTCTCTTTTGGCTAGAACAATAAGTCCCTTCTCGCTGATGTGACTGAGCCGCTCGTGCCATAGCTCGACCGGCGAATCTTCTCCTAGTATAACTGCATACCCACTACAGATTTTTGCATAAGTCATGTAGAGAGTGTTCTCTTTCCTCCTTCGGGATAGAATTTCTGGATCATTATTGAGCCTCCACTTTCCACCACCAAAGACACTTGTGCAGCCTTCATCATCAAGTAATCCTGAGGAGATCAGGTTGAGACGCATGTCTAGAACGTGCCTCACATCCTTGAGAACCAAGCAGTGGCCTGTGTTGGTTTCAAGGGAAATATCTCCCCTTCCCACGATCTTGGACCTCTTATCAGTTCTCATCCTGACATTACTGAAATTTCCAGTATTATAGGATGTAAAGAACTCCCTTCGTGAGGTTACATGAAATGATGCACCAGAATCGATGATCTAACATGTATCTTGAGATGGCAAATTAACATGACCCTCTCCATAAATGATGAGTACCTCTTCTTCGTATGAGATAGTAAAAGCTGTGTCTCTGGCACCACCTTTCTCAGCCTGCTCTCTCTTTAGCCTCTTGCAATCCTTCTTTATGTGGCATTTTCCACCACAGTGAAAACATTCAATTTCATTCTTTGGGCTGAACTTGCCTTTTGACCGATCCTTCCCTTTGCCTCGGTTGTGGAATTTTCTACTGCTTCCACAGTTGTTGGTGAAGAGGGCTTCTGACTCGATCGATATTCCTTGCTCCTTCCTCCTTGCTTCTTCGTTGAACATGCTGTCTTTTACAGTGCTCAGTGTGAGAACGCCTTGAGGAGCTGAGTTTCTTAATGACACCACCAACGTGTCCCAGCTATCTGGCAATGAGCTTAGTAACGATAATGCTTGCAACTCATCATCAAGCACCATCTTCATATTCGTCAATTGATTCACCATGCCTTGAAAGTCGCTTAAGTGTTCCGAAACACTTCGACCATCCGTGTGCTTTGTGTTCACCAACCGCCGAATGAATGAGGTTTTGTTTTGTGCGGTCTTTCTCTCATACATGGACTCCAACTTTGTCCACATTGAGTAGGCATTGGTTTCCTGTGCCACATGATGGAAAACACTTTCATTAACCCATTGACGAATTCCTGCAATAGTTTATTAGTTCAGGATGCTCCAGTCTTTGTCAGTCTTGCTTGCTGGCTTCTCTCCACCATTTTGAAGAGGCTCGTAAATATCCTTGGAGTAAAGGATGTCTTCCATTCTGGGCTTGCAAATGGAGTAATTCGATGATATCAACTTAACCATTGTTGTTGCTGATGACGACGACTCTGCCATCTTGATCACCACTAGATGCCACGAACAATGAGCGCCGGGCCCTGATACCACTTGTTGGGAAAGAAGGGTTGCCTTAATACAATGCCAATGGATAATTGGTTATCCCAGGATCTAACTTTTCCCACCTCTCGTGTGATTTGTGGAATAGCAACAAATAAATAAATGAAGACACAATATTTAACGAAGTTCGGCAAATGTGTCTACATCCTCGGGGCAGTAGTAATACTCTCTTCCACTATATAAATAATGGGATTACAAGGCAATCTCACTTTGGTGACTAAACTTCACTAAAGTGGTAACACACACTTTATCTCTCAAGAGGAATTTTCTTCTCACTCATCTCTCAAGTGAGGATCTCACTACTATCTCAAACTCTATTAGTTTGGAATGACTCTTGACTTGGTTGTTTTTCCTACAACCTTTCATGCCTATTTATAGGCAATTGGGTTCATGGATATGGCATGCAATTGGAAGCAAAGTCAAGTTTTCTTCCAAGTTTGGCATGCCTAACTTCAAAGATGGCTTGCTACCTACCTTCCAAGATGGCTTGCTATCTACCTTCTTTGAATTTTCCAACCCATGCTTTCCTCATGTGATAAATCACCACATGGATTTTCTCCTCTATTAAGGAGGGACTACCCATCAATCCCATCCAGAAAAGCACAAGAACTCCAACTTCCAAATCTCCAAACCATACAAAACATCAACTAACACCAGCAACAAAACACCAAGCAAAGATTTGCCAAGTACAATGGTAACCATACAAAACAAAAAGAAAGAGAAATGAAGAAAGGCAGTAGTGGAATTGTTGACGTGTCGATGTAAGACATACGATACGACACTGATTTTAGAGTTTCGAATTGGCGAACCTTCGTTTAAAATCTGATTGGTGAGAAAGATGTGCACCTGAAGTACTGTGAAGAATCTGAGATTGGAAAAAATTAAAAGAAGAAGAAAAGAAAAAAGAAAAAGAAAAAAAATCAATGAGAGGGACAAGAGGTGGATGAGAATAATAGATTGGGCTAAGAAGCTTGAGATCTAAAGATGAGGAAGATTCAAGTGATGGGAGAAAGAAAGGAAAAAGAATAAAATACATACATGCCATTGACAAGGCAAAGATCGACCATGAAGGCAGGTTGGATAATAGTACCATTCACAAATCCACAAATCTACAAATCTGGCTTATATTTGTTTACTTTCTTTTACTCTGCTTGTGCAGGTAAGGCTAGATTTATGAATAGAGAACTCTAGTCACTGCATGTACTGTACGTGGTCCGGATACTTATGTCACGCCCCGAATTTTGAATAAAGAAATTTAAATCCTAAAACGCGATAACCCAACAATTCTCCCAAATGCTTAGAATTCTTTTCATTTAAACTAAGCAACAAAATAAATTGAAACCACAAATGTTAATACAAACTCAACCACTAGAATCAAATATTACATCACCAAGTGTTTACAAAACTCGATAAACCAAATACAAAAGTAAACGCTCACTAAGAGCATACTACGAACAACAGTACAATAACAAAATAGGTTCTGAACCTACCATTGCTGCACTACACGCCGTGATCTCAACCCTGATAGTCATGACCTGCAGGAATAACTCCTACACTATGGAATAGTGCACCGAGTTGCAAACAACAAATTCAGTAAGCTCTTTAAGCTCGTATGAGTAAATTCAAATAAAACGACTCAATCTCGCATGCTTGACAGTTTCTCAACTCAAGAATAAATTAAAGCAATCCGAAATCAACTCTACAATTTAGTAAGAATCCAAGTCCCTCAATGGACAATAAAAGAAAGAAACCACCCGAAACTTTCTTTGAAAACCGTGTACTCATGGGCCTCAAATAACCCACGTGTTACCCCCATGCAATACAATGACAGACAGACTAGAGCTCTAACTGATCGCAACCACTCACTCAGCCAAAAGAGTGGTTCCTGATATATTTGCCTCAGTCACTACTGTGACACCAGATCCATAGATCTGAAAACATTTAAAAAGTCCTGCATGACTCAAAATGTTGCACCAAAACTCAAATACTCTTTCAACACAATATCAATCAACAATTATATGATATGTTGCCTTCCCAAAAGGAGTAAATGACCAAAACAATCACATGACTAAAATCACAATTATTATGCATATCATAATGCCACACCATCAAGATATATTTCACATAAATATAAATATAAATACACACACACACACACACACATGGTCATCCTCTCAGCAATGCCACTAATACCAACTATAGTTCACAATCGCCAAAACTCAAGAAAAATCATTTTTATAATTAAAAACTCATTTTATTTACCTAGGAACCGTAGCCGATCGAGTTCTTATAATTTAAAACAAGAGATAATGCTCATACACCCCAAATCCATCAATATATTTCCCATACACTCCACCAACTTATTTTCATTCCCACTCACACAAAACTTTCCACTTTATCCCTCTACTTTTCAAAATCACTCTCTATTCATCCCACTAATACCTCTTTCTTTTCTCTCTTAATTATTATTTACCTTTATTGATAAAGCGTGGTGGGCCCATATCTTGAAATTATCTGTTTAAATGCTAATCACAGCTAAGCTTCATCCTCTGAATTCAAAGGTAAACAGTTAAAACTTTATTATCCATAATCGCATATTTAGATATTATTCTGTCTAGATTGGATTTACTTGCAAATTGTAGAAAATTTGAAAAGGAACTAGAAGAAGAACGAGAAAAGCTAAGAAGAGCAAAAGATTTTAGAGCTAGGCTCAGTCGAGCCACTCTTAATTACTGGGGTAGAATATTTCTAGTACAAAGACGAATCTACAAGATCGAGAAAAGTATAGAAGAACTAAAGTTCTTGGTCCAAGAGGAACAAACCCTCTTGATTATTTGAGCATTAGTTAGATCTGCACATCACTGATATCAAAGCTTGAAGAAAAAGCTCAAAGGGAATCCGTAATGGGGATAATGTCTGAATTAATATTAGAGAAGTTGAATTCTCTTCTAAAATTTTCTGATGATAAACATCAGAGTCTGCAATAAAAATTGCTAGATGTCAAAACCATCTACAAAAACTACTAGATATAATATCCCAATTAGAAAAATTGGAAAACAAGATAGATTATATCAAATAATTTCCAAAAACGGAAGAAGAAAAGCTAACAAGTGTTAGTAGAAAAGTCACTGAACAGCAAAAAATGCTGGATTCTATGAAAAATATACTGAAGGACAAGAAAGTGCCTCTAGTAAAGAAAGCTAATGTATTCAAACCATTAGAAAGGCTAGACAAGAATCCTGTTAAGAAATAAGAATATGATTTTTGTAGAACCATCTACTTGTCTGACTAGTATTCGGTATGAAAATCCAAAACACTTAGAAGCAAGAGATATCAAGTGATGAGCATCTTTGGAAAAAAGAAAGGAGTACAACTCCTAAATGCTGAGGAATTTGAATACAATGAAAGTGAACAGGAGGTAAAAAAACTCCGTAATTCCAAAATTAGATTTTAAACAAATCTACAAAAGGGGGAAATTTGAACTGATGGATAGCCATCATTTCAAGTTACTTGAATTTACAACCCCTTCTACTATAGGAGAAACAGATCTCTTAATGATCACTCCTGAAGAAGTTGCCCGAGAAAGAACAAAGAATTATCAATTCATGCATATTGGGGCAGTCCAAGTAGGCATAAACTGTTCAATACTATCTGTCTTACAAGGCAATAGACTACAGATTTTCAAGCTAGTCTGTTGGGAACACTTGAAGCATCTCTATGCAACCAAGTGGCTTATTTCAACTGTTTTCCAAATTTCTCAACCAGCTTGAAAGATGCAGCTCACTGTCTAAGACTGAGAGTCAAGACAGATTGCATATCTATGAAAAAAGATATGCAAGAACTCGCAATAGTATACAGAATATACTATAAACTGATGAGTATCACAGTAGAACCCAAAACAAGGATATCAAATATCTGAGGTCTTACTACTGGATTCCTCACCAGTCAGAAGAACCATTCACAACAGATTCACAAGGTTACTTGGAACAAAGTAACTTTTCCTATTGAATAGAAATTATCTGGTCAGAAAAAACCACCAGAAAATGCAAAGGCAAAAGTCTTTGAAGCAGAAAGACTAGAGAAATCAGTCTAAATTTTGAAAATCACAGAAAAAGTGATACATGTCCTGAAAATATCAGGGTAAACAAAAATCTTCTCAGAAGAAGCTACAACATGAGAGAAGCTAGTATTAGTGGCACTAAATTCACTGTGGAAGAACCAATAGATCTTATTACTGAAAAAGAATTAGAATCTGATATCAATAGACAGTAAATATGCTAAGAGCAGAAAAGCTCTATGAACTCTATGATGAAGCAGAATCTTGCGAAAATCCTGAACGCTTAGAAAAACTAATCAAAGAAATGAAAAACTTCAAACTAGGAAAGATAAGAAAAATTCTTCCTTATCAAGATATCGAGATGGAAGACGGAGATAGCTCCAATGCCAAAACTTTCATCATTAGAGAAAAGGGAAAATTGAAACTCCCTGAACAGAACGCTCCTACAGGCAGAAAAGAGGAAATAAATTCCCATAGATTTGTCCCATAGGGCAATAAGCCTAGAGTACCAATTAAAAATTATGGTTAAATCTAGACAAAGCTCTAGATAAAATAAAAGCCATTGACCAATGGGTAGACAGCTTGATGATGGCATCTATTCTCACCCTTGGAAAATTTGAAGCACCAGATCTTCAGGTGTACTTTGAAACTACTCTGACTGGAGTAGCAAAAAATTATTATCTGTCCTTCAAAGAAACAGCCAGAGGAAGAAACTGGCTTAAAGAGATAAAAAATTTAGAATCTCCATATGATTTTGCAGCACCCATGTACGATCAATTCTGTGGAGATCTCTCAAACCTGAGTGAAAAGGCTAAAGAAATGGCCAAATCAAATATCTATGTTCTCAAAATTTGTGACAAAAGATATTTTGAAGAATACTTGAATGAATTTCAAGAATACTACTATACAATAGGCGAACTAGAAAACACAGATCTAGTAAACCGATTACAGAGAAAACTCCCTGAACCATGGAGAACAGCTGTGAGAGAAAGCATAGCTGAAAAACCAATTGAAAGATTTTCAGTTGGAGGAATTGCCGATAGAATCTGGCAATTCCTAAAAGTGCAATGCAAAGCAAATCTCAGAGCCAAAATGGCCAAGAAACAACTCAAAGGAGTAGAAAACTTTTGTTACGGAATACTGGATATGCCGACCAATTGGGGTTGTCATGAATCCAAGTTTCGTAAAAAACATAAGTTTCACTCAAAACGGTTCAGAAAGAGTGAAAACAGAAAAAATTGGAAATTTAAGAAAAGTTCCAATTTCAAGAAACAGGATGAGGATCCAAAAAAGAGAATCTTCAAGAAAAAGGAGAATAACTATCATCAGAATAAACAACCAGGCAAGAAAGCTTACAGATGCTAGTTATGTAAAGCAGAAGGACCCTATGCTAATGAATGCACAGGAAAGGGTAAAAGATCTAGTAAAGCCCTATTTGAAGAATATGAGCCCATAGTAGAAATTGCACACATGAAAGGCTACGAAATAGCCTATTCTGATGAAGAAGATGATGACAGGTCAGTATACTCTGCATAGTCTGAAGAAGAAGAATTATCTTACCCTGAATCAGATTCCGAAATAGAATATTTAGAATCTAGACAAATGAATGTTCTCAAAGTCAAAAACTGGGAAAAAAGTAAGACAGAAACAATAGTGTTTTCTTATCAGGTGAACCCTGGTACATTCATTTGTGACTACTGCCTATGTCATGAGAAGAATGGACTTCTGATGTTCTGTGAAGAGTCAAAAAAGACTTATCACAAAGAATGCTTCATAGCTGAAGCAAGAAGAAAAACTAAGAATGGTCTTATCAGCCAATTGGTAGAGCAAGAGTATGAAGAATACCTCTTTGAACAGAAAGACAAAAAGGTAGAAGCCTTGTTCCAAGAAATTACTGAATCTTCCTAAAATATAAAGGAAGACGAGATCGATGAAGAAAAGGTCGATGAAACAATAGAAATGGTTGAAATACCAGAAAATGCTCCAGAAGAATATAAACCATTTATACCTCAAGAACAGGCTCAAGAAAAACAATCGAATATCATCTCTACTAGTAGATACAGTAACTACATAGAGATTGGATTAAAATTTCTGATCATAGAAAATCATATACATGCATTTGTAGGTAATAGATCAGGATTTATAGTTGCAAAAAGATTTGCAGTTCCATATGAACTCTGGAAAGAAGATAATAAAAGAATAGCTACTGGTGTCCAGTTTGATGGAAGCCATCTAGTCATGAAAAAAGTAGCTAAAGATGTTCACATCACCATTGGTGGAGGAACATTTATCATCAACACTCTTTGGCAATCTGAAGGCCAAGGATCAGATCTCTTGTTGGGAAATGATTTCCTTCTCTAACAAAGATTTGTCCAAGATGAAGAAGCAATGGGATTTAGAAAAGGAGATAGAATGTTTTGGGTAGATAGACTTACCCAGGGAAAAAGTGTGGTTGGCCCAAACTTTACTACTCAATAACAGATATCGCAACGAAATAGTGGTGATCATAAGACCTACAAGCCAGATTTGAACTTGTTCTACAAATCAAACAATAAGAAGAATTGCTTGTTGCTGAATCTTCTGAAAAAGAAGAAAAAGAAACTAGTGAATATGAAGAAGCTAGTTTCATACATGAGCATAATCTCAAACACTTCCAGAATAAGCTTGAGTCTCAGAAAAATTCCTACTCTTGATAAAATCATGACAATGCTAGAACAAAATATAGATGTCGACTCTCAGAAATTTTGGGAAAAAGACCCAGTGGTCTGTGAATTAAGATTACATGATAAGAATGCTATCTGTCATGTCAAAGCCATTCCTCAGTACAAGAGGAAGATAAAAAAGAATTCAGAAAAGACATTAAAGATCTCTTGAACAAGAGATTAATTCAACCATCCACTAGCCCTCATCATGCTCTAGCCTTCTATGTGAGAAATCATGCAGAAAATGTTAGAGGAAAAGCTAGAATGGTAATTGACTTCAGAGACGTCAATAAGAAGACCGTTAAAGACTGTTACCAAATTGCTCAAGTAAGAGTCTTGATCAATCAGCTTAGAGGAGCTTTATCTTTTCAAAATTTGATGCAAAGTCAGGTTTTTGGCAAGTCAAGATGCATCCAGATAGTGTTCCCCTCACTGCATTTGGAACACCACAAAGTCATTACAAATGGTTAGTAATGCCCTTTGGCCTAAACAAGCCCCTTCAATCTTCCAAAGAAAGATGGATGACATCTTCAAACATGTTGCTGAATTCTGCATCGTCTACATTGATGACATCCTTGTCTTTTACAAAAACAAAGAAGAACACATGAAACACCTCTATGAGGTTGTAAAGCTGATAGTTCAGCATGGAATCATCTTATGAGAAAAGAAAATCTTCTTTATCCTAGATGAAGTTGATTTCCCTGGAATAAATATCAAGAATGGAGTAATAAAACTTCTAACCTCACATCTTTGAGAAAATCTGGAAATTCCCAGATAGAATTCCCGATGCTAAGAGTCTAGAAAGATTCTTAGGAGTTATTAATTATGGAAGAGATTCATTCCCAAGATTTCGGGATTAACAGCAATGTTATCTCCTAAAACAAGCTCTAGAAGAAAATGGAACTTCACATAAGATGATGAAAAATTTGTGAAGCAGATAAAAGCTCTCTGCAAAAATCTCCCTCCTCTCCAACAACCAGAAGAGAATGATGAAATCATTCTCCAAACAGATGCTAGTGATAATTACTGGTCAGGTGTTGTTCTTGCAAAAACGCTTGGAACTAACATTGAAAAGATCTGTAAATTTTATAGTAGCAAGTTTAGCCATGCAGAACAAAATTATCCCACAGGGGAGAAAGAAATTTTGGCTAGCTATCAAGAAAACAATTTTAAATTCTCCAGCTTTTCTTAGAAAACCCTTTACTGTATGCACCGATTGTGCTTGAGTAAAGAATTTTAAAACTTTTAAACTTGATAAAGCTACTGATAGAGGAAGACTAGCAAACTGGGCAATTATTTCTTTACCAATATGAATATAATGTTGAATTAATTGCAGGTAACAAGAACTATCTCTAGACGCCTTGACCAGAGAAATGGCAATGTTCAGCCGAAAAGATGACGACGAAGGTCACAATCTTAGAAACAAAAGAACTGGGAAAGAACCTGAAAAGGCTGAGAAGTTCAAAGAAAAAATCCTCAAAAGATTCTTGCTAAATCCAAAAGGACTAGCCACAATTGATCAATCCCATGGTACAGGATTGGCTAGCCCATCTCAAATGCCAGACGGTAAAGGCTCATCAAGACAGTTGAAGGCTGTTGCTTTGCTAAAATGCAAATCAACTCCAACTGGAGTAATAAATGTTTTTAATTATAAGTTAAAAACTTTTGCAAATCCTGTGTTTAGAACTGGCAGGAGATTAGCTTACCACCATAAGGCAATTTTGGACAACCTCTTATATGCCTTTCAAGAAAAAAAAACAGTGGTCTCATGTTCCCTGCTTTGTTTGCCCTAGCTGAAGAACTCCATGAAAATGCCAGACCACAATTTGAAGAAATCATTACACAGTAGAGTGTTGTCCAGAACAAGAAAATCCAGTATCTTGAAGATCCTGAAAGTGCTAGAGTTCCTGTTTTAGCACTAAGAATCAGACTAGTTCGACTTTCATAATCTTATTGGAAGTCAGAATTCTGCCTCATTTCCTCCAACCCTCTTCGTCATTCCTGGACCATATGTTGGAACATATGTGGTAAATGTTCAGAGTGAACATCCTCAAGAACACAAGCTTTGGCTTGTTGAAAATGGTTTTGTCCATAATCTTTGGACTAAGACCAATGATGATCTTAAGAGCTTACCACCCATCATAGTCAATATAGTTAAAAATGTCAGAAAAAATGACTGTATCATCAGGCTGAAATTCAGATCAACTCCTCCAGAATGGATCCAAAACAGAAATGGTGAAGCTGAATATATTTCTCCATATCATTATGTGAGGATTATACAAGGAAGATATCTTAAGCCTGTCTGCGTTGGATATAACGGCCAGCCAAACTCTAGCATCCCCTGGATGAAGGCCATGTCCCTAGACTATATCAAAAAGATCATCGAAGAAGACCCAGAAAATACATTCCTGGCAGCAGGAGAAAAAATCATAATCACTGCCTATGATCATCCTGAAGTAGTAAGCAATGACCTTTTCCTATCTGTCAAAAGAAAGGAGATAGACTCCTCGTTAGCATGTCTACAGTGGATCGAAAAGCTTGAAAGTGACAACCACTACAAAATATGCTGGTACTGACATGGAAGACAATGAAGTCAAAGCCAGGATAGAAAATGACAACCCTTTTGCCCTTGGCCACAATTCTAAAACAGATGAAAACATGTGAAGCAACAGGTGTAAAAGGCACAAAAGCAGCTTTGGCTTTTCCTAAAGATGCTTTTGCTTTTCAGAAAAGAACAAGGTGAAAAACATTTCACCTAAAGCAATCTGCTTTTCGCCAACCGACCTCCATCATCAGGAGTACTCACAGGAGCAGAAAATAATTGAGTTGTGCTGTACATTTTTATGTTTTGAATTCTATTTTGAGTTCCGATCCCTATATAAGGAGCCTTAAGTTCAGTTGTAAGGCATCAGAAAATTGAGCAGGAAACATATTCTCTCAAGAAGTAAGAAAGCCATAATAACAGTGTGCTTTTTCCTTCCTGTCTAGTGTGGAAGAACTGTCTTTCCAAGTAAGTATCTGTAAATCATTCTTACGGATAGCTAAACAGCTTTTTAGCTGTTTACCTGAGAATGAGGCTCTGAATTTTAGTCTATACTTATGTTTAAATAAGTAATTTCATATTGCTCATCCACCTTGTCAATATTTTTTCAATATATTTAAAGTTTGTTATATCTGTTGTTAGCCTTATTCTTGTACTATTTTTTGGTTTAAACTTTCTGTTTCCTAAGAAAAATTTGCCTCAGCTTAAGGTAGAAATAAGCAGCAGTGATTCCACATGTTACAGTAACCGCTAGACAAGCAAAGGTTAGACCCAAAAGTCAGCATAGGACACCTTAGGCACTACTTTAGAAAAGACTACCCTTATAGGTCTTTTCTTCTAAGATTTGTGTAAACGGACACAATACAAACTTGTTGGTACAAGCGGGTACAATACATGTGATTTCCGGGTAAAAGGGAATTGACCCTTAAAACAAAAGTTTATTTCTAGAAAACAATTTCAGAATTTAGCAATTAAATTGAACAATAATGTAACTCAGTTCATAAATGAACCACATGAGATTTACTCACCTCTAGATCCCGTTGCTTTTTCTCTTACAGTCGAGATAAAGTATAGAAACACACGCTGTCAATCACCTAAGTAAAATAAGGTGCCAACGTAGCACATGATTTAAAACAAAAGCGATTACGGTTCGAACCGAACATTTGAACCCAAAATCGAAGATTTTGTCAATCGAAACAAAACTCCCTCCGAGACCTCCCAAGGTCTTTAGAACACTTCTAGGATCAATTTCTAAAAATTAAAAGATGATCCAATGGTCGGATCCTCACAGATCACAAACCAAGAGAGCCGAAATTACATAAATCTAGCATATGACCCCATTATATATCAACAAGCTCATATTGATGAGTAAGTGACAACCATGGAAACAGAACCCAAAAACTTGGCAGGACGCACTGCCGGCAATGGCTGAGCGTGGGTTCCACGCACCGCCAACGACCACAAATTGGGTCATGATACCTATGCCAAAACCTTCCTCACAACGTGTATAACAACTTTCAAAATTACACTAAAGTCAGATTGTAAGTCATTTGGCCGGAATTTACCTCGAAAGGAAAGGGGCCGATCGAAGCCCTAGAAATTCAACTCTTCGATTCTTCCTCCATACTTCAAATCATTGCAAGCTACTTAGAGGGAAGCATCTACGTCTCCTGGGCTTCAAAAGCCCTTAAGAATCATCGCCTGAGGTGGCCGGAATCATGAGAATTCACGATGGGTCGGAGGTTGTGCTGCCACTATCTTCTCCGCCTTGCTGCACCTTCTACAGCCCAAATTGCAAACCACTACAGAGTTGAAGAGAAGGAAGAGACTAATCGAACGGGACCAGTGGCGAGGCCAACGGTGGCCGGATGACCCAGGTAGGGCTGAAAAAAGGTGAAAGGATATTTCCAGCATCGAGAGGAAAAGAGAGAAAATTCAGATCCGGATTTTCCCAAAATAGAAACTAGGGTTTTTCTTATATTTTTCCCAAATTTTTCTATTTATCCCAAAATGAAAACTTTTTCCGAATGCCATATCTTCTTCATACGAACTCCGCCCACATATCCATGAGCTCATATCGATGCGCTTTACGACTTTTGTGAAGGAAATTTTCACAGAATCCTAACATATAAAAAGTCAACCCCTGAATCAAAGCATTTCGAGCGAATAATTGTCCGAAATAATATCTATTTCATGATTAAACAAAAGAAGAAGGCATCGAAACTATAATTTGTACTAACTGCGAGATTTATTAATTTCATGCAAAATACAGGAAATTAACATGAAAATCCAGGTCATTACAACTTATTATACCTTTCATAGGCATGTCTTATTCTTATTAGCCCAAATTACCACTTGACAGTGCCACACGATACTCCGAAACCATGAACATTATTCCCATGCCAAGAGCATTTTCTCTTTTCTAATATCAAACTTTTTCTTCTTTCCCCTTGACATCCTTTGTACTAAAAATAGTTTACCTTGTACTAGACACAAAGAACAATAAAAAAAAATCTGTTTAATTGCTGAAATGTGATATTTAAGTGAGATGACAATCTTTTTGTTTTTGTCCTAGAATCTCAGGATCTACTCTAGCTAAAATTGAATGAGTTTTAGCTTACGGAGGGAGATTATTCAATGCATTTGTGTTTCTTTGGGTTTCATGGATCTCTCATGCATTATCAAGCTATTTACATCAATTTCTTCCATGGATACCTATAAACCTAAATCTCAGACCCGTACACTCTCAACCACAAACTTCGAACCCCAAAAAATCAAATTCTTATAAGGACTTTACTACCCTGTACTTTCAAGGGTTCATCAGTTCAGTCCCTGCACTTCTAAATTAATCAGAAAATTCCTTGCGCTCTCCAATTTCATCAAATCGATCCAATCCCTCACCACTCTTTCAATTTTCGGGGAAAATTTCCAAATTATCCATCTGCATTCACAATACTGACGCATCGGCGGGCTGTCTAGCGATGGATAGTTTGAGAATTTTCCCTGTGAGAATGTCCCACGTCAGCATTTTAGGAGCGAAAATTGATGGAATAGTGACAGATTGGATCGATTTGATGAAATTAAAGAGTGCAAAGACTTTTCTGATTAAATTAGAAGTGCAGAGACTGAACTGATGAACTCTTGAAAATAGAAGGTAGTAAACAAAATTTAATCCTTCTTATAATCTATACCCTAAACTGAAAACCTAAAGAAAGACCCAAAAAAAAAATATTAGGGCAGTACATGCAAGTTTAGGGTATAAGATTTATAGGTGGTCTAGAGATTAGGCTTTAAGGTTCAGAGATTGGTGTTAGTAGGATCGTTGAACCCTACAATGGGTATGTCTACATATATATAATCTTGCTCTGCTAAAGAGATCCTTAACTTAGCTTAAGGAACGGATTTCCATATTTTAACCACTTTTCGATCACATATTTACATCTTAACCATTCAGTTTTTAGGCCCTAATGTATAGATCACTTATACAAATTTTCAGTGAAATTGATGATCGTTAAGTAATCCAAAACTGCAATTTACATGAACAAATTGAATATGTCAAATCTGAACCGTCATCAAAATTACTGTTTTGGATACCTTAACGATCATCAATTTGGCTGAAAATTTGCATAAGTGATCTACTCATATATACCTAAAAACTAAACAGTTAAGATGTGAATATGCATTCGAAAAATGGTCAAAATATGGAAATCCGTTCCTTAAGCTAAGTTAAGGGCCTCCTTAGTATAGAAGGCGTGTATATGTGTGTGTCTATATATATATATATATATATATATATATATATATATATATTTATATATATAGGCCAGATCAGAAGCGGACGTCTGGACAGATGCGAAAGTACTGACATCCATCCTCAGGTGTCGATGGCGGCGTTTTTGTTTCCAGACGAAGACTCTGGACATCCCAGACAACATCATCATCAAGAAGAAGGCGATCAGATTCTCAGTGATGCGCGGCGAGCTCGCCTAAAACAATGGAAGTAGCATCAAGGTCTACTTCAAACTCTTCATCGGTGAGTTCAGCAGCAAGAAGAAGCTCAACATCGAGGCCTGGTTCAGTCTGGCAAGAGCAACACTGCCCGTCGACACTAGATGCTGCTATAAGGACGGATGTCCGCACTTTTTCTGTTTTGCAGGTGTTTGCTTCTGAACGGCTCCGTGTGTGTGTCTATATATATATATATATATATATATATATATATATAGACAGTAATGTTCACGGTTACTAATGATCAAAGATTTTTTGGTCACTCATCCTTGGATTTATCAAGGGTTGAGATTAAAAGAATGAATTTTAAATATTTTAATCTCAACCCTCGAAATTAAATCCAAGAATGGGTGGTGACCAAGTGATCATCATTGTACATCAGTAATATTTACACGGTTACTAATGATCAAAGATTTTGTGGTCACCCGAAGGTTGAGATTAAAAAATGGATAGTAAAGTGTTTTGAATTTTGAATTTCATTTGGGGGGCTTGCTTGCTTCCCTCCTGATCCCCATTTCCCCTCTAGCATACCGAGATATCTTCTATTTAAATTAATATGGGCATAAATTATTGTTTTGCTATCAATTTTAGTGAGGGGAAATTGGATTCCAAGCTCTTTGTGGGAGATTTTTCAAGTGGGTTAATAAACAAAGTAGGTGTCTTGACTCTTAAAGAGTACTTGAGTCTGTGAGGTCATGGCCTCGATGTTCTGGTGGATTGCTCAGATAATTAAGTTAATTGGATGTAGATGTGCTTACAGCATTCTTATAATTAGGCAGATATTGAAAGCAAAGATCTGAACTCTCTCTCTCTCTCTCTCTCTCTCTCTCTCTCTCTCTCTCTCTCTACATATATATATATAGAATCTTTCTATGTTAGGACCTCCTTAGATTTTAAAATCTAAGAATTTTCTTGAATAGACTAATTTTCGATCGCATATCCGCATCTCAACTGTTTCAGTTTTTTGTCATAATGTATAGATCACTTCTGTAATTTTCAACCAAATTGATGATCGTTAAGGCATCGAACTAGATTAAATCAATGAATAAACCGAATCTATCTAACTTGAATCATTCGTGTTTATAATTGTAAATCGCAGTTTTGAATGCCTTAATGTTTATCATTTTGGCTGAAAATTTACATAAGTGATCTATACATTAGGACCTAAAAACTGAATGGTCGAGATGTGGATATGCGATAGAAAAGTGAGTACATTCAAGGAAAATCTTAAATTATAAAATCTAAGGAGGTCCGTAGCATAGAAAAACTGATATACATATAAACATGATAGAGATTTAACTTCAATAAATGTGAAGGAATGACATAATTAACTTGATAAGCAGACCAAAATTTCTAATCCAAAGTGAGTAGAATCAATTCACCAGCCAAAGAAAGCCTAGAAAGATAATAGGGTTGGTTATAAAGCTAACAAAAATCTCATATATAGAAAGTTTGTTGTGAACAAACAATATGTACTCAACAAATGGCATAACAGAAAATTAAAGTCGATTTACATTTTGACTCAAATAATTGGTGAGGATACTTTTAATGCTACGTCTACTATGTGATATATATCAGATGTGTAGAAAAATATAGATATCTAGCCACTGATTACTATATAGGAAATAACAATAAAAGGTTCGACAATGAAAAGAACTTGCCGGAAATATATGAGAAGAAATAGAGACCATACCGAAAATGAATGATCTTCAGACATAAATGCGGTTGTTAATTTCCTTTGGTTTGGAAATGCTTGCTTGTAATGTAATGTGTATTATTTATCCCCACTCTATTTATTCCATACATTAAGTTAGATTTAGATTCATGACCCCATCATGTGATGCAATGTGTATAAATGTACATGCAGTTAATTGTTTTTGTATATATTTATGTCAGGGTGCAGTTATTCCAACCCTACTAAATACTTTATTCACCCTATAACTAAATTTTTATTTTAAAATTCCAACATTGTCCCTAACTACAATTATTAACAAAAATAGTGAAATGAGAAATCAATTTTATCAATAAATAAAAGTTTACCCAATAGACATCCATTTTATCATCTCAGCTTTTTTCACAAAAAAAAAAAATTATCATCTCATCTTCTTCATCACTAGCCTATCAAACACTCAGTTAGACGAAATTTTTCATGCTATATATAGCAACAAGTGAAAATAATTGGTGGTTAGTATTATTTTATTCTACTTCATATGATTCTACGTCACAGTAGTTGATGAAGGGAGAAGATAGAGAAGAGGAAAAAAACCGAAAGAGTAAAAAGAAATTAGAAGGCATGGATTGTAGCACGACGGTGTGTTTTTTTGTTTTCTTTTCCAGTTTCACATTTTCAATGATGATATCTTTTTTTTATCTAAATTATCTGAGGGTAAAATTAGAAGTTTCAAGATAAAAATTTAATTGTAGGATGAACAAAACATTTGGTAGGGTGGAAATAACCCAACCCTTTATGTTATTATTTAAAAAAAAAATATTTATGTATTATTTAAGAGATTCGAGATTGTTTTCTTATTTTTGTCAAAATATTATTGCATTGAAAAATATAGATGACCATAGATGGTGTTTCTAGTACATATAACTGTAGTTACAACCAGCACACTTGCAAGTTGCCAAACCAACTTAAAAAGCATTAATCAAAAGTTCAAAATCAAATGCATAAGTTACAACCAAACCAACTTAAAAACCAAATGAAGAATATGCAAAAGCAAATGAAGAATATCCAAACTCCAAGGGTCCAAGGTTGCAAAATGGAAACCAAATCACAAAGAGAAAGAGAGAGAAAACACTAAGAACTAGTGCAGCTACAGCCACATATATGAACTTCATTTCCTAATGCGTAGGAAGCAACCAGGAACACAAACTCATCAATTTTTGATTTTTTGAACTGCAAACAGTAAGACGAGTTTAGTCTTCATATACACACATTACAAACAATAAAGTCATCAGTAACATATACACACGTTACAAACAAAGGTATTGAATTAGTTATCACCGTCAATAACATATATACTCAAATCAGTAACCAAATCACACCTTTAGAAGTAGACTTTGGAGGCTTTGCAGCAGTACTAGTAGATGGTGCCTGAGTTGAGGTTTTATCTTAATATTCTGCAAGTTAAAAGAAGAGCAAACAAAGGTTACCAACAGAATAAGTTGTGCAGATAATCAACATTAGTAGTTGAATAATGAAAAATTGAGCTTTCTCAACGTCTTCATAGAGTTGCACTTCCTCGATGGTTGGAACATACTCTAGACCCATTATTCCCGGACTCTTAAGCCAATTTTGCAAGCATATAAGGGCTTCAACACTTCTAGGAGTTAAGGAACTCCTCTGTGGATCGATTACTCGCTTGCTTGTGCTAAAGCATGACTCGGAAGCTACTGTGGAGACTTGAATGGCTAGCACATCTCTCGCCATAGCTTACAAGTTGGGATATTTTGATCCATTATGCTTCCACCAAGTTAAAATTTCAAGGCTTTCCCCCACTCTAGTCCTCTCAAAGGGATCAATAATGTATCGATCAACTTCACACTCCACCACAATTTCATCGTTGTTCTCAAGTTCTTTCGCCCAATTATCCAGCATCTCGGCCATTTTGCCACTCACACCTCTCTTACCAGATTGCGTTTCAGTTTTAATGACCTGTTTTTGGACTAAGGTTGCACTCAATGAAGATGCATATAGATCAGTCAAGGCTACTAGCAGTTCTTTGACATTTGCTTCCTTCACTTTAGCTTCACCATCTTCCATGCCCAACTGAGTCTTGCAAATATGAGTGAAATTGCGAAGTTATACCTCAGATCAAGAACTAAGGCAACCAAAAGAAGCTGGTTGACATCATCGATGTTACCAAAATATTTTTGAAACTTATTGTTCATCCTCATTGCCATCCGAGCCATGAGTGATTCAGTTTCATTCTTATAAGCCATTCCAGGCTTCAAAAATAGTCCATTAATCTCACCCTCTATTACCACAATATCATGGAAAGCTGAATTGGCAGTAGGCTTCAATGTAGCGCTTACTCTCAATGTAACATCATAGAAAACTCGCAAAAATTTACAGAAAATGGCAGCCCTTTCCCAATCATCATCATTAGGATGACCTACTCTTTTCCTACGACTTTTGGACTTGGCTTCCTCTACCACTTCTAATTCTTCATCTACCACTTCACCTTCATCGAAATATCCATTATATTGATGCACATTCTCTTCACCTAGCCGAACAAAGGATTTTTTCAATGCAAGTGCTGTCTCCAACATTAAAAATGTGGAGTTCCACCTAGTCGGAACGTCAAGAATGCAAACTTTGCTGGAATCCAAAATTTTTTTCTCAACACACAACTTGAACTCATCAAGCCTTGAAGAAGAAGACCTCATATACCTCACTGCATTTCTAATTGATGCAACAGACTTGTCTCGAATAGACAAGCCTGATCTAACTATGAGATTCAAAATGTGAGCCAAGCACCTCACATGTAGATGCTGCCCTCCTAAAACTGAGAGAGTTGTCCAATTCAACATCTTCTTCCGAACATACTCCACTGCATGTTTGTTGGCAGTAGCATTATCAACCGAAATGGTCAATACTTTATCTATCTTCCATTCAACCAATCACGTTTCTAAGATCTTCCCAATGGTGACACCCGAATGATTGGGAATACAGCAAAAGTTCAATATCCTTTTGTGCAAATTCCAACCTCCATCGATAAAATGCGTTGTCACCACCATGTAATTGACATTCTGTAACGATGTCTAGGTATCGGTGGTTAGACACAATCTGTATTTGCACAGCTCACCCCTAAGCTCCTCTTTCTTGGCATCACACATAGCCAAGAATCTCTTCACAATGACCCTTCTGCTAGGGATTTCCCACCGAGGAATGGAAACTGAACAAAAGTACTTAAATCCCTCCTTTTCTACCTGACTAAACGGTAATTCATCCATAACTATCATCACAACAGCAGCCTCTGTACAAGCTTCTGGAGACCACTGTCTCATCACTACAAAATTGGTACCCGTACTCCCATCACAAGCCAACATCTTCTGTCCTTCCTCCAAATCTACTCTACCCGGATATTGTTTGCACACGTTCTCTATATGACGTCTAAGAGTTGAAGTACCATTAAAAGAGGAAGTGGCTTTAAACACAGTACCACAATACTTACATCTGGCTTTGCTGCAATGTCCGACTACATCTTCCTTCCCTACTTGTTCCGAGCTTGTAAATGGTTTGTCAAATTTCTCAAAATGATCCCAAACATTGGACCGGCAACTACTACTTTGAGTTTTGCTCGAACCCTCCCTCTTTTTCTTTAGTGTCTCCGCCTGGCTTGCAGCGGCGGCACCACGATCAGTCGCCGTACCGCCATCAGTCGCCCCACTGCCCTCAGTTGCCGCACCACCCTCAACCGCTGGACTCACCGGCACTAGCTCACTCCCAGAAGTGGCCATTTCAAACTGACGAAGTCACAAACTAGCTTCAGTGGAAATCTGGGAATTGGTAGATGAACACGAATTGATCTGGAAATCTAGAAATTTGTGATCGCTTCTCGGATTAAAAACAAACTTATCAAAGAAAACTGGAATCGCTTAAAGCCAAATTGGGGTTTTAGGTTCAAAGAAGCGGCGGAGAGCTCAAGCCTCAAGCCTTAGCACGACTTGAGTAGGTCGAATTGCAAAATGAGTCGTTTAGAGAAATGGGCTTTGGTGATCACCTGTGTTTAATCTCACAGTAAGCAGTGTATAACCAGCCTATCACAGAGGGACATATGACACTATGGGTTATTCGGCCCCTTATCTGGGCTTTAACACTGCTGAGAACTCAGGCCCAGGACAGGCCAGTTTTATTCATAAACGGTCCGGGCCTTAAAAATTAACATTTTTTTATCTCCAAGCCCGGCCCGAACCGGGCGGTCCGGACCGATCCGACCCGGTTTTTCGGGTTTTCGGGTTAAAACGCCCAGGCCTAATCTAAATTAACGCTTAAACGGTGAGAAAAATATTTTAGAATTTAGGTGAGGGTTAGGCGCTCTAAGTGGCTATGCGGGCTGGCCAGGTAGTCGGGTTATTCGAACCGCTCCCCTCTCTCTCTCTGCCATCTAGATTAATGCTTAAACAGTGAGAAATCATTTTAGAATTTGGGTGGGGCTAGGCACCCTAGGCGGCTATGCGGATTGGGTAAGCAGTCAGGTCGTTCAAATCCCTTTTTCTCTCCCCTCCCCCCCTTCTCTCTCTCCCTCCCCCCTACCAATACAGTGTCAAGTCAATCCTATAGAGCTAGATTGTTCTCTCTCTCTCCCCTTGGCTCTTGCCGCCTATCTCCTTTCCCTCTCATTTTTGACGCAGATCGACGCTGATGCTCGAGAACTCAAAAGGTCTCTCTCTCTCACTCTATATATATATATATATATATATGGATATATATATATATATATATGGATATATATATATATATGGATATATATATATATATATATACAGCTCTTCTCCACTGCTGACGTCCGCAGTTTTTCTTAGGTACGGATTTCCAGTTTTGACCCATTTTTCGATCATATTTTCACACTTAACAGTTCAGTTTTAGGGTCCTAATGTATAGATCACCTCTGCAAAATTTCAGCCAAATTGGTGATCGTTAAGGCATCCAAAACTACAATTTACAACAATGTACACGAACGGTTCTAGTTTGGTGTAAATTGCAGTTTTGGATGCCTTAACTATCACCAATTTGGCTGAAATTTTACAGAGGTGATCTATACATTATGACCTAAAAATAAAACGGTTAAGATGTGAAAATATGATCGAAAAGTGGGTCAAAACTAGAAATCCGTACCTTTTTTCTTAGGTGCGAATATATCCGCACCTGAGCAAACATATATATATATATATATATATATATATATATATATTTGAAGCACCTTTGTATCTTTTCTTTTAAAGTTCTCTTGATAATTTAACATGTCTAGGGGTCATCATGGGCCGAGCTAGGGCCAGCCCTAACCTAAATTTTAGAGCTTAGGGTAGGGTAGGGTAGGGCCTAGTCGAAGTCAACGAAACTTAGGGCCGGGCCAAGGCTTCAATATGTAAGCCCTTACCCGCCCTTAAGGCCCTTCTCGTAAGGTTCAAAAGGGCAGGACCGGGTCGGCCCTCCAAATAGGGCCAAATAGAGCTAACAAGGGCTGAAAGGGTTTTACTTTGTTTGACAAAAAAAAACACACATTATCTTTTTTTTTTTGGCAAAATGTTGCTCAATATTGTATGACTTGTATTGGTAGGTAATTCAAGACTCATTTTTTATTGTTGACCCTATTTAATATATACCTTTTGTTTAAGTTACCATAATAACATTTATAAATATTAGTTAAAGATGTTATGTAATCTCCTAAATTAATTGTTTTTTAACAAAGAAAATAATAAAGAATATAAATCTTCCTAAATCAATTACAAAATAATAAAGGGATAAGTTGTATGATAAAAAATGATGAACATATTTAGAAAATAGAAATAGAAAAAATAAACAATTTTTAGGGCTTGTTAGGGCCGACTTAAAGGGCCGTGCCGGGTTTGGCCCTAATGGGTTCAAATAGGCCGGGCCGGGCTTCATTTCCATGGCCCTTACCCTACCCTATTTGAAAGGGGCTGGGCCGACCCGCTCTAAAGTAAGGGCCGGGCCGGCCGGGCTTGAAATGGGCTTAGGGCCTAAGGGCCAAATGATGACCCCTTGAGAAAAGAGAGAGAAAAGGGGTCACCGCAATCTGAAAGTGAAGAAGGGTTAAAGAGAAAGAGAAGAGAGACACATAAATTCCAGAGGCTAATTAGAGAAGACAAAGACTTTTCTAGGGATAAATAACAGCCCATGAAATATTTTTGCTGTGACATTTTTTTTTTAGAAGAATGTCAACGCATTGCATTGATCAGTGAAATTACACATATTAACCATTCCGGTGGGCTCTCAAAAGAGTCACTACCTAGATAATTCAATTTTTTTGAAGATCATAAAGCTCAGCCAAAAATACCCTAAAACATCCTAGAAAGTCAAAGGCAAGGATATCCTGGACATTATTGGTGGCATATCTCATTCATGAGCGAAAGCCGGCCCTATCTCTAAAATGATAGGAACCTCACATACCTCATCAGTCTCCACCACATTAGCCTCCAACGTAGACTCAGTAGAATGCATCAAAGCAACAACCTCATCCTCCACTAGTACCATAGCAGTAACCCCTTCACTCACCTCAAGTTTGCTAAACGTTCTCTAGATTTTCACTCTAGGGCCTTCTTATTTTTTGAACCTTTAGGACGACCACGTTTGTTCTTCTAAGATAGATCCTCACCACGCCATTATTGTTGGGCAATCTGTAATCAGCATCAACCTCTATACACACCAATTTAGATGAATCTGCCTTCAGCTTAGCCTTCTTTCCTGGTCAAACATAATCCGACCTAACTAAACGCTTCACACCGCTCAATAGCTCCACCTTCATGGCCATAGCCACCACCTCCAGCACAACTACCTACGTAGAAGATGCATGTGCATTCTATCCCGGCACCACCTTCAGGAGCTCCACAATTTCAGCCAAGCTTGGTTGTTTTCCATCTATTGACATTATCCCTAGGCCAGATGACATCAACCCTATCTTTTTGGAACCTAATACAGAAACCCCAGCCTTAGGGTTTGGAGCTGGAACGCCAAGCAACTTGTAGAACGCGACCTACCCTCTATTCGCTCAAAGGAGGACCCAACCGACCCTAATAAACCTGCCGCCGCTGCATTGCTAGCCTTCTTGGTAAGGAATTGGTCGCAAATCTGTCCACCATGGTCAAAAAATCCATAGCCCCAACACTACCTTTTCACCTTCTCATAGACCAAATCCACCTTCACACTATAGATGCAGTGAAGTTGATCGTGCATCTCGCCCATAGATGCCTGCCAACATCCAAAAGCACCCGAACATGTTGCTTTAGGAGGTCGTGCTACAACGCATACTGCTCAGCCCTGAGATATCGCCCCCTGGAATTCTGATCAACATCGAAGATGCCACCAGCCACAGTCGCGGTAGAAGACGGCATACCACCGTCCAAGCCTCCAACGAGTACAAAGGGATCGGCTCTTGATTTTCAATTTCATCATTTACCTCCAATAGTAGCATCTGACCTTTGAAATGCCAGAGACCACTGTGCAGCACCCTTTACTCTTCCTCCCTCACCCATAATCAGAACTGAAACAGCCCCCTCCAATTTTTTGTTTGACAAATGATCACACATTCCCCACACCATCGTCATTGCCCTAGGCAGACCAACCACATCTTCTTCCCAAGGTATGACCCATCCGGCCAACCAAATAGAAAAAAATCGGCCAACGCTTCGGCTCCACCTCCACCATTGCTATGGCATTATGTTGTTTATTAACATTGGCCAGTATGGCCAAACATTAGTTATGATAGGATTTGGGATAAGTAGATTCACAATTACCCGTTCATATTATCATCCATTATTTAATAGTGGTTTGTGTTTTGAATGTAATTACTCAATCAAATTATAATGCTATTTATCTCATCCATTAGTATTTATTATAAATAAAATAAAATAAAAAATTGCATAGGCCCCCATTACCACCGCCCAACTAATGCGTAGCGAGATTTTTAAAATCTTGATTATCTAAAATCCCAAAAAAGAAAAAGAGAGCATGAAGTAGATGATTTAAACCCTCCACATTAGGTCTAGATTGGCCTATCTCAGCCCAAATCACAAGAAAGAAGAAGCAACGTTGAGGAAGAGGAAGCAACTAGTGATTAGCAACCAAAAAAAAAACCAGGAAGGAGTAGAATTCAATTTGTCGAGGTATTTCTTTGGTTTCTCCTCCCCCAACCAGAACCACAACAGTGCAATCTTGAGTACTTCTAAGTCAAAAGTCCATTCAAACTAAACTGTTCTAAAGTGGGTTTAGACCAATTTGAACATATAGATGTTTATATTCTCCAATTATTATAAACTCATGCCCTAGCCAATTTACTTTGTTTCATTACCATTCACAAAACGTGGTTTTATTTCCATTTGCAAAGTGTGTTTTTATTTGCATTCGTAAAATGTGGTTATTTAGGAAAATACCAAATCTATAACTCTATTTTTTTTTTTTTTTTGAGAAATAGATAACTTCATTACTTATCCATGGTCAGAAGGCACGTACATCATAAGTTGTCTCATACCAAGAGTTCTAGATGGCACAAGCTGCTAAACATATGACAGGTGACTCTTATTGTAAACACATACATACACTTATTGTATGTCTAGCCAAATGAAACAAAACCAAACTATCTAAGTTCTTGCCAAAGCAATCCTAACCACCTAGAGACCTCAATTGGTGTACGACTAGGGAAGCTAACTTACATAGCACCAGATTCTAAATCAAAAGCTAGACAAAACTAGAGAAAAAAACTAGAATAGGCAAAAGCCCCAAAGTCCACTAGAAAAGGCTAGACAAGAAAAGAAGGTCCAACCCATATGACCACTAGACTTGGCCCAAGGACAAAGCCCAAGCACAAGACCCAACCACTATAATTAGCCCAGAACCCTAGCGATGAGCAAAGCACTAGCAGCACAAGCCAAAACACTGTCGAAATCGCCACTACTAGCCATCAAAGTTTCCATCTCCGTAGCACACCTGGTGACCACTCCACCAGCGCACATCAACCCAGCTGAACCAGACTCATCCCGTTGCAGCCCTATCTACATTTGAGCATGTCCTCTTCCAAATCAAGATCACATAGATTGCAACCTTCAAGCTTCCAGCAGTCTCCAAAAGCTTCTGATCCCTTCACTAGCCAGTATCCAAATCAAAACCGATCTGATCACCAATCTGGATGCAAGTCTCAATCACTAAACTAGAGGCATCCTAGAAAACCTAGTCCCGTTCGACCACACGGCGCATACCGGCAAAACCAGAGGTTCCCGTGGCATGGCAATGGAGTCAGACGAGTGAGAAGGTCGATTGAAGAAGAAAGTAGGTTGCAGAGGCGCACCAGGGTTTTGAGAGAAAAATTTTATCGATTTAACTCTATTTTTTTTGTTAGAAGAATTATAAATGTGGTAATATTACAAAGAAACCTACGGATGTGCAAAACACGGTACAAACTGATTGAAACTAATAGATATATATGGTTTTGTTAAGGTTTTTTAACTTTAAAAATTGAAAGCCGGTTCAATACCGAACCAAATCATTTATGACCTGGGTTAGTTGGTTTCACTTGTGCTTAAACCGAGGAACTCAAACCGACCTGTATGTTTGAAATATAGTAGGATAAAGTTTTAAATTTATACACATATCAAATAGACAATTATATACTCATTTGTCCAGTTCATTCTAAGTAAGTTTGAAATCTCCAATTATAACTTTATTCTTAAATGATATACTATCATTTTGAATCCAAGGCCCATAGGCCTAGAAACCCTAGTGTATAATCGCTACACCTCCTTTGATCCTCTCACATCACATCTCTCAATCTCTTATTCTCTAACCTTTAACACTACAATATTAAGCTAGCATTGATGGCGAAGCCATCAAATAAGTGAATAACTTTGAATCTATTCTCGATTTTGGTTTTTGAATATTAGTTTTTAATTTTGATTATTGAATTTTAAATTTAGATTTTGTTTATTCAACAGAATTTTTATTATTGAGATTGAATTTTACCATAATTTTTTTCATAAACAGCATGTTAATATTATATAAATATAAGTTAAAACCGCCTAACTGACCGAACCAAATCATCTATAATTGGATTGGATAGGATTAGATCAAATTAAGCTTAATATTTTTGAGACCGTTTGTCCAAAATGCCTAAATTGCTCACTTTGGATAGAGACGGTTTGGAGTCCAAACCGATCTAACCCAATCTGTGTGCAATCCTAAGAAACCCATCATGCCTGGCTTGATAAAAATGAATTCCCCACATATGATATCACCATTGCAACCACCTAATTTCCCGAGGAAGACAAAAAACCTATAGAGTGCAGAGCATCAAAACATTATCAAATGATATTACAGTTGCAACCACCTAATGCCCAAGAGGATGATGGCATAACATCTGGTAACACATGTCATCTCTTTTACTCTAGCCTACTACTTGAGTTTATACTGACTTGATCATCGAATGGTCTTTGTCTAGTACCACACCAGGCACGTATCTTGTTTTGTAGGTGCTCAAAGTAGCATACCGAAGAAGGACTCTTTAGCCCTCAAGACTTGATGGTTGCGAGTTATCTCCAACGTACTGTATATGAAGATAATCAGCCTCCACAATCATAAATGTCCTTTGAATATAATGAACTTAATTCATATAAAAAGCAAAATCAAGTTAACAAAAATTAGAAAAGGAAAGAAACAAAGGAATGAATGAGAAACACAATTTCAATCCAAAATTATTGCAGGGAGTTTCAATTTCTAACTTTTTTAGTTTTTTGAAGATAGAGTAGAGGTTTCATTAGATCGCAGGGCCAGAACAACACATACATAAATCTCTATATGCTTGTACCATAAATTAGTCTGAAAAATCTTTTGACCTAGTGTAACAAAAGACCCCATAGTTTATTCAAAAACAAAAAAAGACCCTATAGTATGTAAACGAAGCTAACCATCAATAAGCTAGGCAAAATCACTCCAAGGAGACTAACTCAAACTAATATAATTTCACAGGGATCCCAAACGCGATACCCTAAAGAATATGAGCCCATCATATTAGTCCATATTTGAACCGGTAGTTGAGCCATAAACCCAATCAACAAGAGAGTTGAGGCACCCCTTACGTGGTCGAATCCGCAAACTTAAAAACCACACCAACCTAGACCTAATTGCCACTGGATCTGCCCATTGATCATCATCATCGTCACCCAATGTGCTCCGCCGAGAAGCTGTTACGGAATCCAGTGCAAAGTGCCTAGTTTTAATGAGTCGATCGTCGAAAAAGATAGACCCTGGAAGGCTGGTATTAAACAATAAGGTAAGAGGGGAGACATCCACTTAGAAAAGAGATTGGCGCCAGTCATGATGGTTTTAAGTTTAATATTAAATGCTGGCTTAAAGTAATAATTATACAAAAAAAAAAAAAAAAAAAACTTAACATGCGCTAGAGAATGCGCCTGATCAAATCAGCCTTCCTCTTTCTCCGTCCAGCAGGAAGGCTGCCTTGGTGGGTGTCGCCATCGTACGGGTTCCGTCTTTATTTGCCTTGCGGTGGTGCGTCTGTGCTAGGTGTATGGGTTTCAGACTTGTGGTCCAAGAGTCCAAATCGATCGACTTGGCCTGGATCTTCTCAATAGGTCGGGTAGAGGCAAGACCGATCGACGACTGTCCTCCAATGATTGGAGGACTGCTCAGCGGCAAGGAAGTGCTACCATCAGTGTCTTCGTTTTGATGGTGATTGCTCACGGTTGGTGGTGGATGAAGCTTCCTTCTGGGTTTGGTGCGGTGGTGGATAAAAGCAACGGCATGGTGGTAGCTGACTGTGATCGGGTCGGGTTGTGGTCACAAGACGGCGAGTGGATTGTCAAGCCTTCTTTCATTGTTGGGGAGGTGGTGGCGGCTACTCAGAGTGGTGACTGGGTCGAGTGCGAAGTGGCCTCGTGACTGGGAGTGTTGGCGTTGGTCCATCTGCAGTCGTAAGGCTCACCGTTCCTCCAGACTATTGCTTCAAAGGCATTGGCTTGGGTTCTTATGGCTAGTTTTGCTGGGTTTTTGGTTTGTGATTTTGTTGTTTGTTTGTTTTTTTTTTTTTGTTTTTTTTGCTGTTTTTAGTTTTTGAATTTGTTGGTTATATCTCAAATAAGTCCATACTCTTATGAGTTAGGGTTGTCGTCATGGATTCCGATGACTGGTTAGATTTGGGTAGCTGGTTCGTTGTTAATAAAACTCAGTCTTCTGCCGGCTTAAGGCTGTGTGTGTTTATTACTCAGTCTTCTGCCGGCTTAAGGCTGTGTGTGTTTATTATCAGCTTGTATTGAGATTTTCGTGAGATCTTGGACTGGCCTACCCAATAGTTATCTATTGTGGTCAGATTCGTCTCAGTTATTACTATCTATTTTAGTCAATTTAGCTCGATCAATTGCCAGCCTCGGCCTTCATCTTTGGATCCATTGACATGTTAGTCTCTCTTCTTTAGAGTGAGAATATATAATTGTTTGACTTAATTGTAATATCTTGTTAGGTGTTGTGATTATAGTGTAATTGCAGTTTATTTGAATGAATTTTCTATTGATAAAATGTTTTTTTCCCCCACAAAATAAAAAAGGAAACTGTTATGAGATAGAAAATATAGTGGTTAGTGAGATTTTTTTTAATAAAAATATATTTTATAAATGTCATAATTGTCCTTATGATTTAATCAAATCTCAAATTTTTTTAATTTTTGAGAGTTATTTCCGTCAAAAAAATTTTATTTTAGCTAATAAATTTTATTCTCTTAATAATAGTATAGATAATTATACTCTTAAGCTTATATAGAACGTTGAGTGAGTTTGAGATGGTTCCATGGAAGCATGTGAAGAAACGATTCAATATAGTGGCCCATCAGCTGGCTAGAGCGACGCTAACATTGGCAGAAGATTGGTGTTGTAAGGAGCAAGGGCCTTCATGACTGCTTGAGTTAATTGCTGGAAGTTAGCTTGTCTATGTACTGGGGGTCCTCATTTTGAGGATATTACCCCATATCGATGTAAAATCTTTGGAGTTAATAAAGTACCAGTTCAATAAATAAAAAAAGCTTATACACAACGTGCTTCAGAAGCAAATGTCTGCGAAACTGAAAAAGTATGGACCTAAAAACATTGAATGAAATCCACCAATTAGCTTGATTAATTCTGAAACCCATGTGTGGGTCAAATTATACCGACCTGCCCACACTGAAACCATCTTCTGTCTCACTTTGGAACAATTTCACCTTGTGCTGATTGCTAAATGGTGTGTTTTCAAATTTTGTAGAGTTTCATGAATATCATATTCAATAAGGTCGCCTTGACCAATATAGGCGGTGCATTTGGACTGTTCATATCTCTAGCGGATGATTTATCCCTAATTGAGCTTGTAACTCAATCAATGGCCTGGTCTAAGTGTATCCAAGCATGCTCTAAGGTCCATTATTAGAGCCCGGCTCTACAGCTTAATCTGAAAAGTGCTACAATCAAGGCAGAAACCTTACTGTCAACTGGATACCTTTCATAGAGGCATGTTCGAGATTGCTCTTACTTAAAATGATTTTTCAAATTTGGCAAAAGCGTTTTGAATAAGGAAACACAAGATTACTAAAACCACTTTCAAGTGTTTTTTTTTTCTTTTAAAAAAATATATCATGTTGATATATCATTAACTCAAGGAAGAAAGGGTCATTACATATCCTCCTTCTATCATTTATGGGTAGATAAAAAGTTTGTGGTAGTACCACAGCGATACATAGATTAGGTCCAATCATTTGACGGTTCTCATGCTCACTTTAAAGAGAGCCTATTAAACTATGAACTAGTAATGCATATTAATAGACTATGAACTTCAAAAAAGAAACTAACTAAATAATGGATACAAAAACCCATTAGATATTCTGGACTCAAGAGAAAGCAGGCCCAAAATCAATTTCAAAGCCCCAGGCCCAATCATCAGCCCACAAAGCCCATCAAGAACACAACCTAGCTGCCCCCAAGTTGTTCTTGCTGTCAAGTGTTTTTAAAATGATTAAATTCAGTTTACTCCCTTTAAGTTTGGAGGTAATTTCATGTCAGTTGTTGTCATTTCAATTTAATCAGTTTACCCCCAAACTTCTTAATTCTCTCAATCTTGTCCATTCCGTCCAATTTGGACGTTAAGTCTGACTTTTGACGGCTAAAATAGTCATTTCAAGATAAAAAGAAAACTTAAAAAAAAAAAAAGAATTTTTTTTATTTTTTTCTTTCTTCTGTTTTTTGTTATTATTTTTTATTTTTTCTGTTTTTTCTTTTTTTTTGTTATTTTTTTATTATTTTTTTTTTTTGTTTTCAACCTATTTATATAAAAAAATAAAACAATTTAAAATAAAAAAATAAAACAGAAAAAAAAAAAAGGAAAAAATAAAAAATAATTTTATTTTTTATTTTTTCCTTTTTTTTCTGTTTTATTTTTGTCTTCAACCTATTTATATAAAAAATAGATAAAAATATTTAAAAAATTCTTTTTTTTTTTAGTTTTTTATTTTATTTTGAAATGACAATTTTAACTCTCAAAAATCAACGGTCCAAATTAGATTGAATAGTAGAAATTGGACACGACAGATTGAAATTGGAAAACTTGAGGGATAAACTGATTAAATTGAAAGGACAGAGACTAACATAAAATTACCCCCAAACCTCAGTGGGTAGGGGTCATCAACGGGCCGGGCCGGGCCTTGCTAAATTTTTTAATAATGGCGGGCCGGGCCGGGCCGGGCTTTATTAAAAATCGAAAGATCCAAGCCCGTCCATATAAAGCGGGCCTTGCGGGCTTTTCCGGGCCGGGCCGGGCTTGGCCTTGCGGGCTTTTTCGGACCGGGCCTTGCGGGCTTTATTTATAAATAAATATTTAAAGACACAAATATTTTTTTTTTAAATCAAGCTTTGGAAATTCATTGGATAATGATCAAATACAACCAAAGATAATAGATCTATATTGTACCCAAAAAAATCTATATTTATATATAGATACTAATTTATTGATAATTAAATTTTTAAAGACACTAATTTTTTATAAATTTATATTGATACATCATACACTCCAAAGAGTAACATATAGCAATTCAAAGAAAATGAGAAAACCGACCGTTGGATTTGATTATTACAATAAATTATACGTGTGGTTAAAAATTTAGTCAATTTCACCGTAGTTTCGAACTCAATAGGATTAGTCAACCGTAGTCACTTGCATGTTTTCTTGGTTGACTGATGGCGTGATAACCGCAAAAATTGCTTATTTTTTTACATCACGTTTATAAATATTTCATCGATGGATGTGAGTGGACATAAGATAAAAATTTCAATTTTAATTACAAATACATTGACCAATACCAATTTGCCTCTTAAAGTTGCATAACTTGTACATTGCATTTAAATTGTTAAAGTTCATTCTAAAGCAAACATGCAGTGGAAAATGAATTTGAAAAAACCAACCGTTTGATGGAGAGACTGTAAGATTTTATGGTGGTTGTAAAAAATCCAGCTAATTTGGTTTTCGTTTCGAATTCGATCAACTAGGTCAAACCTAGTTACTCTTATAAACCTATATTTATATATCACACACTCCAAAGAGCAACCTCTATCAATTCAAAGAAAATGGGAAAACCGACCGTTGGATGTGATTATTATAATAAATTATGAGTGTGGTTAAAAATTTAGTCAATTTCACCATAGTTTCAAACCCGATCGGATTGGTCAACCGTAGTCGCTTGTATGTTTTCTTGATTGACCGATGGCTTGATAACCGCAAAACATGATTATTTTTTCACATCATATCTGTAAATATCCTATCGATGGATGTACGTGTACATAAGATAAAAATTTCAATTTTATTACAAAGACGTTACCCTATATCAATTTGTCACCTAAAGTTATATGACTTGTACATTGCATTTAAAACTATTGATGTCCATTCTAAAGCAACTATGAAGTGGAAGATGAATTTGGAGAAACCAACCGTTCGATGGAGATATTGTAATGTTTTATAGTGGCTGTAAAAAATCCAGCCAATTTAGTTCTCGTTTCGAATTCGATCAACTAAGTCAAACTTAGTTACTATTATAAACCTATATTTATATATCATACACTCCAAAGAGCAACCTCTATCAATTCAAAGAAAATGGGAAAACCGACCGTTGGATTTGATTATTACAATAAATTATGAGTGTGGTTAAAAATTTAGTCAATTTCACCATAGTTTTAAACCCGATCGGATTGGTCAACCGTAGTCGCTTGTATGCTTTCTTGATTGACCGGTGGCGTGATGACCGCAAAACTTGCTTATTTTTTTACATCACGTTTGTAAATATTTCATTGATAGATGTGCATGGATATAAGATAAAAATTTCAATTTTAATTACAAATACATTGACCTATACCAATTTGCCTCTTAAAGTTGTATGACTTATATATTACATTTAAATTGTTGAGGTTCATTCTAAAACAATCATGAAGTGGAAAATGAATTTGGAAAAACCAACCGTTTGATAGAGAGATTGTAATATTTTATGGTGGTTGTAAAAAATAAAGCCAATTTGGTTCTCGTTTCGAATTCGATCAACTAGGTCAAACCTAGTTACTCTTATAAACCTATATTTATATATCACACACTCCAAAGAGCAACCTCTATCAATTCAAAGAAAATGGGAAAAACGACCGTTGGATGTGATTATTATAATAAATTATGAGTGTGGTTAAAAATTTAGTCAATTTCACCATAGTTTCAAACCCGATCGGATTGGTCAACCGTAGTCGCTTGTATGTTTTCTTGATTGACCGATGGCTTGATGACCTCAAAACATGCTTATTTTTTCACATCATATCTGTAAATATCCTATCGATGGATGTACGTGTACATAAGATAAAAATTTCAATTTTATTACAAAGACGTTGCCCTATATCAATTTGTCACCTAAAGTTATATGACTTGTACATTGCATTTAAAACTATTGATGTCCATTCTAAAGCAACCATGAAGTAGAAGATGAATTTGGAGAAACCAACCGTTCGATGAAGAGATTGTAATGTTTTATAGTGGCTGTAAAAAATCCAATCAATTTAGTTCTCGTTTCGAATTCGATCAACTAGGTCAAACTTAGTTACTATTATAAACCTATATTTATATATCATACACTCCAAAGAGCAACCTCTATAAATTCAAATAAAATGAAAAAACCGACCATTGGATGTGATTATTACAACAAATTATGAGTGTGGTAAAAAAATTAGCTAATTTCATCATATTTTCAAATCCGATCTAATTGATCAACCGTTGTCACTTGTTTTTTAGAATATATATGCACATATTTACTATAAAAATATGAGAATTTCCACACACACACACACACACATATATATATATAAATATAAACACACACATACACACATCTATATATATATATATATATATAAACACACACAGTGCACACATATATCTATATATATATATATATATATAAGCACACACACATATCTATTATATATATATATATATAAACATACACACATACACATATATATTAATATATATATCTATATATATATATATTCACAAACACACACAAATATATATAATATATAAAAAATAGTTTACGGGCTTTTACGGGCCGGGCCTAGGCGGGCTTTTACGGGCCGGGTCTAGCGGGCTTTTGACGGGCCGGGCCGGGTTTTTCCGGGCTTTTTAGCGGGCCTCCATCTGCCCACCGAGGCGGGCTTTTGCGGGCTTTTTGACGGGCCGGGCCGGGCTTTTGGCCCTCCGGGCCGGCGGGCCTCCATCTGCCCACTTGATCCGCGGGCTTTTTGATGAGGCCTATCAGTGGGATAAACTGAATTTAATCATTTTTAAAACTACTCATGAGGACAAAATCTAAATATTTTCTCAGTTTGTTATATGTTTTTAACTAATTTTCTTTAGGGTGTTTCTACTCATACTTCTAAAATTGATATTTAAACCTTGCCACTTATTAAACCACCAACTTACTAAAACCAATACGCAATATGCTAACTACACCTCCATAATTTTCCCAAATTGTCTTTATCCCATAAAATCTAAACCAAAGTCAAAGTTCTTTGATAAAATTCAATAACAAGTCGAGTTCTTCTTCCACTTTAATCTCCGCAGCTAATTCTTAAAGAAGATGAAGATGAATGAAGAAAGATGAGGTGCAGAGGATAAAAAAAAAGGCAGGAAATATAAACTATTTCCATTAATGGAGTTGTTAGTGTGTGATTCCTCTAAGGAGGTTAAGCTGACGAGAGGTATACTATAACGGATGCTTACGCTGAGATCTGGCAAATAAAAGAAAGGGTCGTTAAAAGGAAGTCCGGAGAGATCTGGACCTCAACCCTTCGAGCTTAAGTTAGAAAGAGGTAATGCGGAAACCATCTTTGAAATTGGGAAGATGAAAACACCAGATGGAACAATCAATGGAATTCGATGAACAAGCAGTACTAGTAAATGGGAACACAAGCAATTGCTAACGCAGTGTAAACCTCTCCACTGAAGAAACTTCACTGCGTGGCTTTTAACGTAGCCAACACGAGAATCAAATCCAATATGAATCAAATCGTTATAGATCACAAGTAGTGGTATTCAACACAACCACATTTACTAGCAACAATACTAACTTGTTCATAACTGTAAAAGACCTATTCTAGATAACTATGAAGCAATCTGTTTTGATGAAGAGATACTCGCCTCATGCTTTGCCTCTCCTATTGTCCTTGATGCCTTGGGAAAGTCATGTGTCGAATGGGGATCGTCCAATATACTTACAGAAGAGTGAAAATGATCGTTACTTTGAGCATGGAACTGGCCTCCTTTATGTACGCGTTGGAGACTACTGGGGCCTGCGCCAGCTGTTTGGCTATCTCGGCCTTGGAGGATCGTACCCGTCCATGTATGTGGACACTTGTGCTCCTTTCGATCACTGGCTTGTTATCGCATAAGCACGGCTGTATGCTCAGCAAGTAGGCCTGCCAACTGGATTATTGCATCATTCTTACAATATGATGACCCAAATATGCCGAGCATGTGCATGAAATCTTAGCAATATGATAATCATGATAATCCTTCTCAAAGATTACGAACAGCAATATGCTAAAAGAAAAGGCCATACCAGAACCATAAACCCACAACACAATCATCACTGCTTTTGACTAATTAAACAAAAAATGCAATTTTGTTTATTGGTGATATCATCAAATTTTTGACGTAAAACACTACAATGGCAGAAGTTGATGATGATAATTCTTTACGCGTAAAAATTTTGACACAGAAAATCTTAGGAGGGTTTAACGTTAGTTAAAAAGAATAGAAGAATATAAACATTCTAAACCCAAGCCTCTCATATGACAGCTCCCAAGCAGTGGTTTGGTTAACTGCCAAAAAATAAAATTAATGCTTCAATTTTCAACTAGGTACTAGACTTTCATTTTCTTTCATAAATTAAATATAAATTAGGATTAATATTGGAGGAGATGGAGAAATAAATTATGAGTTGAAAAATACAAATTTGTGGAGGTAAAGAGAGAAATATTTTGTTTTTCTTCTTTGCGTCCTTATTTGTAATTTCATATGAGTTGACATAATAAACAATAGGGTGCGGCTATTGCCACCCTACAAACTACTTTGTTCATCCTACATATATTTTTTTAGTTTCAAGTTTACTTTGTTCACCCATTTATGGTACCCAAAATACCATTTTTTCTACATGTTCTTCTCACCCTTACATATATTTTTTGAGTTTCAAGTTTGTTTTGTTCACCCTACATGCTCTTCCGTTTTTTTAGAATGCAAGAAATCCTCATAATCAAGCTTAAAGGATCGACCTTCTCAGGGAGCTCGGTAAAGCCCATTATACAAGAAGCAAAGACGAGGGCCTTCCAACTCGATATTAGGATATATGTTCTTCAAGAAATCAATATTTAAGTCCACTCAATTCTATGATAATGACCTGAAGAAGAATCCTAATAGATATGTTGTATGCATATGTATGTTTTCATATAGCAAGAGAATCCAACTTGAAGAAAAGAAAACAAAAACGTGATTACATCATTTTCAAGCTCCAAGTTGGTGTTTTCAGAGAGGCATAGTTGTTAATATAACATGAGAACGATTGAAGATGATGAGTGCTAAAAAAAAAGTGTTAGGGTTTAATGATGATTGAAACGATTAAGCTTCAAGTTTAAGTACGTGTCCTATAGGGAATAAGAAAACAAATTGTAATTTTTAATAAAACACTATCCTTTATTGTAATTTTATTTTATAGTATTTTCGTCTTTCAATAAATCAGAAAATTGTAGGGTGAACAAAGTAGTTCGTAGGGTGGCAATGGTCTCACCCTAAACAATAACGTCAAAAAATATGGAGGTCAAATGCTAATTTTGAAGCTATAAATAGAAGCACCGTTTTCTTTATTGATTCAAAAGTGCTTCTAACCCTACCAAAAGCAATCTGAAACAGGCCCTATAATGGTGGGCGATAAATAATAGCAAGAAAGGTGAAAGGCTAGTTTGCTTCCCTTTTGAGGTTCTCCAGTGATCTTGTGTGATGACCTAGGTTCTTGCAAAATAACAAGTAAAGTTTCAACCATTGTACACGACAACCCTTTGGCTTAAGTAAGGGGTACCCTAGACTCCAACCAATGAATTTAAATAAACATAAATATTCAAACATTTCTTCAAATACACTCACCGGTTAGTCCTTTTAAGATAATCATTAAACAGAGACAAGCGTGGCTCATGACCAATCATTTTACCGATATTGTCCCAACTTAATTACCCGTTAGGTGTTGAGTTTTAATCACAAAAAACCTCGATATAATTCGGTGTGAGCCACCACTTATAATTTATATTTTCTTTTATCACTTTTCTATTGTGGGATCTTTCCTCTCCAATACGCTCCTTCACGTGCAACTCTAGGTTTGCACATGGACTCAATTAACAAATCCAATTCTCACATTGGAAATTGAAGCACAAATCCCACATTGAAGACTTGGCGAATCAATTAACAAATCTAATTCTCACATCGAAAATTGGGACACAAGTCCTATACAAGAGACTTGGTCAATTAAATAACCATCAAATCGAAATATTTTTTATGCCCAATTTAAGGAACACAAATCGGATCCTTGACAATTGGAGACGTGATTGGAAAGGGACTCATTCTGATACCATATTAAACAACAACAAGCGTACCCCTTGGCCGACCATTATAGCGATATTGTCACAACCTAATCACCTGTTAGGTCTTATGTTTTAATCACAGAATGTCTTGGTATAATTAGGTGTGAGCCAGCCACTTATAAGTTATATTTTTTTTATCACTTTTCTAATGTGAGATCTTTTCTATCTAATGCCAACACCAGGTAAAGACACGTGTCGGCCTTCCTACCATCCTACCCTCTTTTTCATCTTCTCTTTTTTAGGGAAAAAAAGAGGACCAATTAACAATATTGTTAAAAACAAAAAAACTAGCGCTCTACTAGGGTGTTGTGTGGTTGCCATCGTGGCGGTCGCATCTAAAACCTTCCTCCATGAGAATGGAGGCTCTAGGATACTTGTGTAATGACCTGTATTTTCGTATTAATTCCTCGTATTTTTTGTAAAATTAATTATTGTCCCAATTAGTACAAATTATGGTTCCGAATCCTTGTCCTTTTGATTAATCCAGAATTAGATCTATTTCGAAACATTATTCATTCGAAATGTTCGATTTAAGAGTTGACTTTTTGTATGTTTCGATTTTGTGAAAGCTTCCTTCACGAAAGTTGTAGAGTGCATCGATACGAGATCGCGGACATGCAGAACGTGAAAATCGGAGTTCGTATGAAGAAGTTATGGCTTTCAGAAAAAGTTTTCATTTTGGTTAAATAGGAAAAATCCAAAAAAATATCAGAGAATTCCCAAATTTCCAAAAACGGAAATTTTTCTCTCTCTTCTCTCCCGACCCAGTTTTCGCCCAGCCATTTTCGCAGGCCCGTTTCTCTCTCCTCTGGCCACCAATCGGCACCGTTTGTTCATTTCTCTTTGCCTCAGTCCCAACTCTATCTCTGTGAAGTTTCAAGAAGTGGTTGGCCTGTACACGGCACAACAAGGCCGAAAAGATAGGCAGCGAAGCTGCAAATCACTCAAATCGGAGCTGACGATTCCGGCCACCATATCAGTTGATTCGTAGGGGCTTTTGGAGCTCTGAGGACGTAGAAGGTGTCTCCCAAGGTAGCTTGTCACGATTTCACCTGTAGAGATCAAATTTTGAAGTTTTAGAAACTAGGGTTTTTCGGATCCGTCAGCTTGCGAGGTAAAATTCGACAATTTGGCTTATATTTAGATTTTGTACTAGTTGTGAAAGTTGAAATTGAAGTTGAGATGAAGAACTTTTGTTTAGGAAATTTTGTCAAACTTGACTTCAAGTGGGCAGCGGCACCGCCACTGTGGTGGTTGTTTCTGGCCACTTCCGGCCACCCCAAGAACAGTTCTATCCATTTTCATGTTCTACGTGTCGATTCGATCGTTTGCATATATAATTCATAAATTTTGGATATCGTATGATTAAGTTGTGAATTTTTAGGTTTTCGATTGTTTTGGCTTCGATCCGTGAGGATCTGGCCGTCCAATCGACTTGTAGTTTTGATATGTTGATCGTATAAGTATTCCTGAGACCTCCAGTGGTCTTGGATGAAGTTTCGTCTCAATCGGGATTACTTTCGGAATTTTAGGGCAAATGGGAGTTCGAAATATAATCGTTTTCGATTCGTGGACTAAGTTAGGATTGTATTGTACTTAGATGATTGACGGAGCGTATTCGATTACTTATCTGTTGTAAGAGAAGATGCAGCAGGAGTTAGAGGTGAGTAAATCTGACATGGTTTGTTTATGAACCGAGTCGCTTATTATTCAGAATTGATTGATAATTGTGAAATCTTTTAAAATAAAGATTTGTTTTCAAATGATATGAACTCGATCGACTATTGTTCATAGGACTGCGGTTTACTAGTAAGAAAAATGAATTTAAGTATAAAATGAATTTCTTGGTTTTAATACATATGAACTATAGTTGGTATTAGTGGTCATTCCTGCGTGAATGACTATATATATCTATATAAAATTTACGTGGAATATATATATTGGATGGCGTGACATTGTGATATGAATGAATTGTGATTTATGCAGAATATCATTTTGAACTGTTGTTTATTGTGTTGAATGAGTAGTCGAGTTCGGTAAAGTACGTTTTGAGTCACGTAGGACTTAAAATGTTTTTGGATCTATGGATCCTGGTCACAAGTAGTGACAGAGGCAATTATTATCGCAAGTTTGAACCTCGATCGAGGTGATAGGCTATGATTCAGTTAGAGCTCTAGTCTGTTTGCCATTGTATTCAGGGGAGTAACGCGTGGGTTACATGAGGTCTTTGAATACACGTTTTTAATTGTATTTCAGGGTAGTAACACGGGGGTTACATGAGGCCTTTGAAATACGTGTTTTTAAATAGAGTCGTGTGAGTTCTTTCTTTTATTGTCCATTTGAGGGATTTGTGTTTCTTATTGATATGGAATTGGTTTTGGATTGTTTTAATTTCTCTTGGGTTGTGAAATTGTCAAGCATGTGGGTTTGTGTCATTTTAATTGGGTTTACTCATACAAGCTTCACAAGCTTACCGGGTTGTTGTTTGCAATCCCAGTATACTATTGCATGGTGTAGTTGTTATTCCTGCAGGTCAGGACCACCAGTACTGAGTTCGAGGTGTAGTTGCAGTAGTTTAGGTTTTTAACCTATTTTTGTTAGTGTATTGCTGTTTTTGGTATGCTCCTAGCGAGCATATACATTTGTATATTCGCTGTCTTGAGTTTTATAAACACTTGTTGATAATGTTCAGCTCGAATGATTGAGTCCTTCTTGTGAATATGCTTCTAGATCAGTGTTATTGTTTAGATTAAATTGAAAAAGTTTCTATGTAATTTCGGGAAGATGGTTATGTTATTGCGTTTCGGATTCGAACATCTTTATTCGAAATTCGGGGCCTGACAACTTGCGAGGCGAGGAAGTGCTGGAAGAATCTTTGCGCAGTTTGGCTTGTTTTCTTCCCGCTAGGTTAAGTTTGTGAAGGTCGGGGCTAGAAGATCTTTGGGTGAGGGATTGACCATTCGAATATGAGATGGTTGGTGGACGCGGCGGTGTTGTGTGGGAATAGGTCGAGTGGAGTTCCGATTTGATCTAGAGGTCCACTTTGTGGTCCCGGAAAATAATCGATTGTCTCGGTTCATGGCAGTCGGGCGAGTTGGAGTGGGGGGGGGGGGGGGGGGGGCAGACGTGGCGTGGCATCTTTAGCAGATTCTCTATTCTGGTTCTTTAGCTATTTTAGAGAGCATATTTAGCTTTTAATCCATTTTAGTAGCTGCACCAGACTCCTAAGTGGCTATCTATTATAACTTTTAGCTAGGGTTGCCACTTGGTTTGGTAATTACCAAACCGACCGAATACCAACCGATGTTTTAGGTTTGGTAAACCGAGTTTTTGGTAATCGAGACCGATAAAACCAAAATCGAATATTATTGAAAAAGTTGGTTTGATTTTGGTAAATACCGAATCTACTGATTATCTAAATATTAGCTTTATATACTATAGTTTTCAATACGCATACATGTCTATTAGGAAAGAAACATAAAAACTTTGATAAATAGTATGAACATTTCTACGTATACTACATTAATATTACATGTATTTTAAGTAACCCGGTCAAAGATGGTTAAATAACCTAGTTTTATTGAAAATGGCTAAAACTTGTCATATGTACAAAAGAAAGCTATAATAAGTAGATGAATATCAAGTTTATGACTATAATAATGAAAAATCTAGTATTGTTCATTCGAATTTATATTATAAAGAATTAGTGTTCTAAAATTGGTAATGTCGAAAACTGAAATACCGAATTTGGTAGATATAATTGAAAACCGAAAATTTTGGTTGATAATTAGTAGCTCAATTTTGAAACCGAAAGGTTTAGTTTTAAAGTTGATAATACCTATAACCGATTCGAACCGACCAAATGACAACATCTCGCTCCTAAATATAGAGAGCGAGATGAGGCTATTTAAAACATTCATTTTAAGTTTATTTATGTAAATTATTAATACATTTAAACTATTTAATCTTCATTAAAAAAAATATAAATTCAAAATTAGCTAAAATAAAGAGCACTGGTGCAGACATATTTTTAAAGTGACTAGCTAAAATGACATTTTAGTTACTTTGACTAAAATTTGACTCAAAAATAACTAACATGATTAAAGATGCTCTAATCTTTCTAATTATTATCGATAAAATTGATATTTTCTCTAAAAATTAAGTTTAGAAACGATGTACTTTTGAGCTCACAGTTACCCAATTCCTAACGTTATACTTCTGTCAATCTTTTACAATTTAACTTTCTCTTTAGGTGCCTTGTCTTCGACTGTTTCTTATTAAAACCCGAAGGACAGAAAGCTTTCTCCCCTGCATTTGGTAGATTGATAAATAGTCTTGATATTTTGGTAAAGGATAATGGCTTTAATTGAAGAAGGTCGTGAGTCGTGACACACTCACGAGGGAAACCATCCCCTGTCCACTATCAACATCATCATCCCGACCCCATAATTTTTGGAGTTCCTCCTTTTGATAACTACCACCCGATTCCATACCAACATATGGGCTTTGGATTGACACAAATCACGTAATAAAGCGCTTTCTTGGTTTCCCTGCAATACCACTTTTTTTTTTTTTTTTTTTTGTCTCCTCCAAACTAGTGAGCAAACAAACACGTGTGTAAGGATATAGATTCAAAATTTCAAAACTTTCAGTACACAAGAAGTAGCAGCAGCTCAAATTCTAGACCCCTCATTTTCAGTCGCTCTGTGGAAAAGGGGATATGAGTTTTGCTGCTGCGTTAATACCCATGTGGGTCGTAACCACCGCTCTGATTGTAACCATAATTGAGGGCAGGCCAGACCCAACAGCTTCCACCACTTCTGGCCACATTATGCTACTTGAGGAACAACCCATTACTCACTTTTCTGCAAAAATGGAAGCTCAATCTCCAGGTATTTCAGCAATCCAGAGTTTCCTTCTTTGTTAGCTTTTAAGTTGGTTTTTATCCTTTACTTCCGTTCTTGGTCTTTTTGGGTTAATGGGTACTCATTACTTCCACATTCTGCCACTGAAACTCAAGTTTTATAAATGGGGTCTCAGTGTCAATTTGTTCATGTCAGAAGTTTATTATGTTTTTTCCTTTTCCTTTTTCTGTGGGATGCCTTGCTAGATTAGTGATAAAACATAGGGGAAAAGAAAGAGTTGATAAATTTGAAAATCTCCAGTCTATGTTCTTATGTAAGTTAAACCAATAATAAAACTTTAAATTAATTACTTTTACTTGCAGGGAATGCTTTTCATATGCTTTATAATATATTTTTGTCTTGTCCTCTCTTGTTATTGTATAGAGAATGTGGGGATGGAAAGGAATGGATATTGTGGATCTGTACAATGTTAATTTTCTGAAACCCCAAAAAGCAATTGTGGCTTTGTAAGCGCAGCAGTGTTGATTACAGTTCCGTCCGGCCTTTTTTCTCTTTTCTTTTCTAGATTACTAAATTTCAGGAAGGAAATATAATTTCAGGGTTGAAAGTATCCTTTCTGGATTTTCATTTCTAGAATACTAACTTCTATGATTAAACCTTACCCTGATTCTTGTATGATTTCCCCATTATGGACTTCACATATGCATTTGTTCATATACTCAATTAGTATCTGGTCGACTCATCTTCTGATTATTGACTAGAATTTTGGATATTTTCTGTTAAACCAGGAGTCCCTGAGGTTAGAGTAGTTCACCATCAAGATTTGAACAAGAGCATTCTAGTAGCACTCATTGTTGCTTCCACACTCCTTGTTGGAATTCTTCTGTTCCTGTCATGTTGTTGGATCTATAGACAGAAATATTCGAAACTCTCTAATGGGAAAAGGCAAAAGACAAACGGTATCCTCTTCTCATTCAAATTTCGTTTAAATTTTGGTTTCTACTTAATTTACAAGTCAATAATACTCATAACTTTATTTGTTTTCTCTTCTCTTTCTTTCTTTGTATGCATGTGAAGAAGTTCCAATAGGGACGCCATTGAATGCACTTATGGTTGAATTTAATTCCTTGATGTTGGGGAATAGAAAGGGTTCGGTTGTTGTATTCAATTATCAATTGCTGGAAGCTGCAACAAACAAGTTTAGTGAAAGTAATATTTTGGGTGAGGGTAGTTCTGGACCTGTTTACAGGGCTAGTTTTGATGGAAAATTCATTGCAGCTGTTAAGAAAGTAAACAGCATAAGACAGGATGCTGAAAGAGAATTTGAGGTAATTCCATCCAAAACTGGTTCTGGATTCAGTTTCCTGAATCTGATTCTCTTGTTGAGGTCCTTTGTTTTATGAAAACTAGTTTTGCTTTGCAGAATGAGGTGACCTGGTTGGGAAAAATTCGGCATCAAAACATCATCAAACTTTTGGGTTACTGTGTTCATGGAAAAACAAGGTTTCTTGTGTATGAAATGATGCAGAATGGCTCCTTACAAACTCAATTGTATGGTATGAACTTTCTATTGGTATCAAGTAACGTAGATGGAAAAGACATTTGCAAACAGTCTCATCGACTTAACAATTTATTTTGTCCATCTAATTCTGCAGGACCTAGTCATGGATCAGCTTTGACATGGCATCTGCGGTTGAAAATAGCTGTTGATGTTGCCAGGTAATTCCATTTAACTAATTGCGTCCCACCCCCCGCGGGGGCGTTTTTTTCATTATGTACGTATGGTTGCATATATATATATATACATGTAAACTTGTTATTGCATCACATATGCTCTTTTAGGGGATTGGAATATCTTCATGAGCACTGCAATCCGCCTGCGGTGCATAGAGACCTGAAGTCATCTAACATTCTTCTTGATTCCAATTTTAATGCTAAGGTTAGATCCTTACACAAATCTTTATCTACCATCATAAACTTTTTCTCATGCAATGAGTTTTTGCTTATTTTAGCTTTCAGATTTTGGTCTTACTGTCACTTCGGGATTGAAGAGTAAGGAGAACATAATGCTATCAGGAAATTTGGGCTGTGTAGCACCAGAATATAATTTGGATGGTATGTGAGATTTATGACTGTTGATATACTTGATTACTGGCTCGCTTAGTTACACCAGTTATTATAGGATTTGAAACTCCTCACATTTGCCTGAGATGGTGAGCGTAGGATGGGGAAGGGTTAAATCCTAACTGCAAATATAAAGAACTTTAGTTGCCCTATGTACCAAAATGGTAGATTCTCTTTTGAGAATTCTTGCATTTTTAGTTTTGCGATGCATTGGTTATAGATGTAAACAAAATTATGCATATCTGTACATGACTAAATCTGAATTTGGTGGTGATGCACATTATGAGCATCATTCTATTGCAAAATCATCTGAACTTCCAAAAAGTCTCGAACATACTTGTGTCTGTAGAGATTAGCTTGGTTTGTCATGATTTGTTATAAAAAAGAATACAATTAATACCTGAAACTGCTAAGATGCAACTCTTGTTCTTGTGATCTCTGTTTAGTTGACTAAGTCAGCATCCTTTTTTTTTTCCAGCCAAAATCCTTCCAAAATACCAAATCATATCTTTCCTCCTGTTATGTAAATTACTTAAAGTGCAGTTTGCCTTAGGTGAGTGGGCAATGTACTCATCTGCAGACAGATTTTGAAATCTTATCATTTATGGGCAAACACCATCACTTCAAACTATCAGACCCACTGTGCCTTTTTTGTGCATCCCGAGAACTGTTGAATTTATGTCTTGGCTGTTGAGAATTTGCAATTATTTTCTGTTCTGGCTCAGCATGTAGTTTTTACATTGCACTTTTTGCAACTTTAAGGCAAAAAACTGTTAAACAAAAAATTATCCCAATTATCTGTAGAAAGGAAGTCAAGTAGCTACAAACTTAGTGGTTAATATCAAATATGGCTTATGAGGCATCTTGTCATGTGAGCAAAATACTTCTGTTCCAGAAAATGGTGTTCTAATCCATTGTTAATTAATACATAATTATATTTCCAAAGTATGCCATTTTCCTTGTGCTTGCATCTTGATGTAACCAATATGGTTGGTACAGTGATTGTGATGGCTCATGTAATCTTCTTTTCAGGTAAGTTAACGGACAAAAGTGATGTCTATGCTTTCGGAGTAGTTCTCTTAGAGCTCTTGATGGGAAGAAAGTTGGTGGAACATAAAGCAGCAGATGAATCCCAATCTATCATCACATGGGTAAGGTACTCTGAGTCTGTATGCTGGCCCTACAAGTAGTTGGAGTTTATTGATTCAATTGATTTCCTGACATGCAGGCCATGCCCCAGCTCACTGACAGATCAAGGCTTCCAAACATTGTGGATCTCGTGATAAAAGATACCATGGATTTAAAACACTTATACCAGGTCCATTTAAAACAGTATGTTGATACTCTTAGAAGTGTTTGTTCTTGTATGAGTTGTTAAGTTGAATTTATTGCAATATGAACAGGTTGCTGCTGTGGCAGTATTATGTGTGCAACCTGAACCAAGTTATCGACCTTTGATAACGGATGTACTGCACTCGCTAATCCCTCTTGTACCTATGGATCTCGGAGGGTCGCTGAGAATTGCAGAATGCATACCCTCTGTTTGAGCCAAACCTTCCCACTGGTTACCTGTGCTGTATGACTCGTACATAATCAAGGCCACAGATGGTCACATTTCTTATTGGTGGACAATGGTTTGAAGTGGTAGTTAGCACTTCTTGTGTTCTGCCCGTCCTTTTGCTGTATCTTTTTCCTCGAAGGATTCAGATCAAGGAAAGTTTTGATTGAAAGAAATTTATGCTCAGTGTTCCATCTATTTGTAAATTGAACCAAATTGAATGTAGGACTTTCATAGAAATGAGAGCAATATTTTGTTTTTGGGCTACCTCAGACATTTCTTCAATTCAATAATTCATTTTGAGTCTGATGTTTTGCTGTGGTAATTGAGCTTTTACTTCTTTGCTTAGAGTCTAAGCAAGAGTATGGAAGAGAATTAACAGTGGATGATTGGCTTTCCCTATGTAAGTGGGTTCCGCATCAACGGTCGGCAGCCTAAAATGGTGAGTTTATACCATACGGAGGTTTATGACTACTGTATCCCCTATAATCAAATCGGTACCACATTGTGTACTTTCAGTCCTTGTCAAACTGTATCCTCTTGTTGCTTTGTGGAGTTTCTATATGCTTCTCCTATAAGGTTGATTTCATCAATTGTACAGCAGTATCAGCAGTCTGGAAATGCTTCTCTAAAGAAATTGTGGGAACCGTGACAAATCAGTCTGCAAATCAAGTCTTTTTATTATTATTAGTACCTTGTAGTTTGGCATATTTAGCCTACAGCATGAGACGAACTATTTTGGTTTTACCAACTGTTCTCATTTGGCAAGCACATTCTTTATCTGGGTTTCTTTGTCTTGATCGATTAATATCCACGTTTTTTTTTTCTCCAATCACTTGAGCATTTCCAAACTTCTTGTTTATGTTGATTTCCATGATGGAGTCAGCAGTATTTTCACATAAAATACACTGACATAACCAAACATTTGGATCTTAGCCATGGAGAAATTCAACCAGAAAAAAATAACATAAAGTGCATTTCAGGAAGGATGGAAACATCCGCCAAACTAAGACGGGGATGAACAAACATGTTACCTATATGCAACAAAGACGTCACGATGAATTAAAACGAGACAATTACTTCACACCTATATGCAACAAGGATGTCACGATGCTATCAATGCTCTGTGTAAATTATTACAACAAATTATTTAGCGTGTTCACAATCGATATTCTCGATTAACACTAGCGAACACCTTCTACATAAACTTCCTTCTAGTCAAAGTACCAAGAGTACTCGCTCTTTTTTATTCTGTTTGTTCACAAATATTAGAGGGAAACAATGTCCCTTTCAAGCTGGCTTTGCACTAAGAGCACCAAGAACATGCTCGTAAAAATTGTTCACCCCGGCGGGCACGTGGAGCTTCACGATTGTACTGTTCTTGCGGCAGAGCTCATGCATCGGAACCCAAGATGTTGTGTTGCCTATCCACAGATCTTCCAGCAGCCGTGGGCGATTGTTGCACCGGACACCATGCTACAGCTAGGCCAGAAGTACTATGTCGTGCCCATAAGCACCATCCGAAAGCTTCAACGCCACTCCTTGAAGTACTTGCCTTCTTCGACTCGAGAATTTCAAAGCAAGATCACATCACCAGGCAAAGAAGAGGAAGCTGATCATCAAGACATGGTCAAAACTTGTTGGTTTTTCATGAATAAAAATTCTCCCAAGTTACCATATGCTTGTTTGGGACATTCCAGCAATGACGAAAACAATGTGAATAAAAATAAGGAGGGTGTTTAAGAACAAGAGGAATTGACACACAGAAAGAGAGAGTAATATTTCAGAGAGAATGGAGATTTCAAGTGAGTTTATTCATCTCATACAAAGAGGTATTTATAGGAATACATTTGAAGTGTGAAAGCTCAAAGAGAAAACCAAAATGATAACCATCTTGATGATGATTTTCTGCCATGCTTGTTGCTCTTTGGTAAAACATGTTACATAAGTCTTCATACACTCAAGTACCTATGATTATACACTCAAGTACCTATCCAAATACTTTACGTATTTGTTTACATGATATAGACATATATAGTATTTATACATTTATACTACAACACTCCCCCTTGGATATTTCATGTTCAATAGTATTGTGTTGGTGGTGCGCTTCGAAGTTGCCTCGTTAAAAACCTTGCCAAGTAATAAAACCCTGTGGGAAAAACAATTTTGGTCGAAAGGGAAAAAGAGCACAACTCGTGTTGAGTGTGAAGTATGTTTCTGGATACTCCCCCTGATTTAGACTCCCCTTGAAGATCGTGGGAGTTCGGATATCTTCCTCAATCCGATGCTCCTTACATGTTTCTCAAAAGGGGATTTTGGTAGTGACTTAGTAAATAAGTCAGCTATATTATCTTCTGATCGGATTTGATTTACTTCAATATTTAGAAGTGTTTGTTGTTGCTGATTGTAGAAGAATTTCGGCGATATATGCTTGGTATTGTTGCCTTTGATGAAACCTAATTTCATTTGCTCAATACAAGCTGCATTATCCTCGTAAATGCATGTAGGTTCATTTGTGGTAAATTTCAAACCACAAGTTCCTCGAATGTGTCTATTTATAGACCTTAGCCATATGCACTCACGCACGGCTTCATGTAGTGCAATAATCTCTGCATGATTTGAGGAAGTAGCAACAAGAGTCTGTTTTGTAGATCTCCAAGATATCACGGTGCTTCCCATGGTAAAGACATAACCTGTTTAGGAGCGACCTTTATGAGGGTCAGAGAGATACCCTGCATCAGCAAAACCCGTCAGAACATCATTATCATTTTGATGGAGGGGAGGAGGAGAACGTCGGTCACTATGGATAGTGTTGCCAGCGTTCACATTTCTTTTCTCTCTGTAGGGATAGAACAAGCCCATATCGATCGTACCTTTTAGGTATCGAAGGATTGTCTTTATACCAATCCAATGGCGGCGTGTTGGCGCAGAACTATGTCGAACTAACAAGTTTACTGCAAATGAGATATCCGGTCTTGTGCATTGAGCTAAATACAATAATGCGCCTATCGCACTTAGGTATGGTATTTCAGCTTCTAATAAATCTTCGTCCTCATCCCTTAGACGAAACGGATCTTTCATGGGCTCAAGACTACGGTTGATCATGGGAGTACTCACAGGCTTTGCTTTATCTTCATTAAAGCGCCTTAGTAACTTTTGAGTATATGCTGACTGATGGATCATAATCCCATCATTACGGTGCTCGAGTTCTATTCCGAGACAAAACCGTGTTTTCCCGAGATCTTTCATCTCAAATTCAGATTTCAAATATGTAGCAGTTTCTTTTAACTCATCTAGAGTTCCAATTAGTTTCATGTCATCGACATAAACTGCTACAATTGCAAATCCGGATCTTGTTCTCTTAATGAACACGCAAGGGCATATTTCATTGTTAACATATCCCTTCCCAATCAAGTAGTCACTTAGACGGTTATACCACATCCGTCTGGATTGTTTCAATCCATATAGTGAGCGTCTTAATTTTATTGAAAACGCGCTCCGTGTTTTAGAGCCGCTTGATTTGGGTAATTGAAGTCCATCTGGAACCTTCATATATATCTCTGAATCTAGATCCCCATAGAGATATGCTGTAACCACATCCATGAGCTGCATGTCAAGTTTTTCGGAAACTACCAAACTGACAAGGTAGCGGAACGTTATAACGTCCATTACGGGAGAATATGTCTCATCGTAGTCGATTCCAGGGCGTTGTGGGAAACCTTGTGCCACAAGGCGGGCTTTGTATCTAACAACCTCATTTTTCTCATTACGCTTTCTAACAAAGACCCATTTATGGCCAACATGTTTTATATTTGGTGGTGTCAGTGTTATAGACCCAAATACCTGTCTCTTTGTTAGTGAATCCAATTCAGTCTGGATCGCATTTTTCCATTTGGACCAATCTGCTCTTCGTTGACATTCTTCAACGGAGCGAGGTTCGATATCATCGTATTCTATAATTCCTTTTGCAATATGATATGCAAACGCATCATTAATAGCCATAGAATTTCTGTCCATAATTACATGTATACTAGTGTAATTCATGGAGATCTCTCTATTCTCTAGAATTGGTTCTACTATTGGAGAGTCCTCCAATGATGTCTCTTGGACATTACCATAATCCGGAATTTTTTCATGAGATGGATTATTTGTATCGATGATTAATGGATTATTTTATGTCAAGCTAGCTTTCTTTCTTGGGCGAGAATCCATCGACCCTATAGGCCTCCCGCGCTTTCTGGCAGGAGCCATGGGTCTAGCCACTGCATCACCCATAGAGGGGATGTCATGTCCTTTAGTTTTAGGAACATCAATCCTTGCAGGTACGTTTGCAGCAGGTATGTGTGATCTTGTCACTTTAGCGATATCAGAAAACTCATCAGGCATTGATTCTGCTACGTTCTGAAGATCGAGAATCCTCCGCACTTCTATTTCAGACTGTGTGGTTCGGGGATCAAGATGAGACAAAGTGGGGACAGATCACGACAATTCTTGTCTTTTCTATTGAACATTAATGTTCTTGTCTCCCCCTAATGACGGGAAGACTGTCTCATCAAAGTGACAATCCGTAAATCTAGTGGTAAATAGATCACCTGTCAAGGGTTCTATGTAGCGGATAATGCTTGGAGTATTATATCCAACATAAAGGCCTAAGCGTCTTTGAGGACCCATTTTGGTGCGCTGTGGAGGCGCAATTGGCACATAGACTGCACACCCAAATATGAGTAAGTGTGAGACATTGGGCTCATACCCAGTCACCATTTGGGACGCAGAAAAGGGTTGGGTGGCAGTGGGTCTCAGACGAATAAGCATAGCTGCATGTAATATTGCATAGCCCCAAGCAGAAATAGGGAGATTGGTGCGCATAACCAATGCCCTGGCAACCATTTGAAGTCTTTTAATGGCAGCTTCTGCGAGTCCATTTTGGGTGTGTACATGAGGGACAGGGTGTTCGACCTCAATCTCAATGGACATGCAATAATCATCAAATGTTCTTGATATAAATTCTCCAGCATTGTCAAGACGAATTGACTTAATAGGATGATCAGGATGGTGAGCCCTTAACTTAATGATTTGTGCTTGGAGTTTAGCAAATGCAGTATTTCTTGTGGATAAGAGCATGACATGTGACCAACGTGTCGATGTATCAACCAACACCATAAAATATCTAAATGGTCCGCAAGTTGGTTAGATAGGTCCACAAATATCACCTTGTATTCTTTGTAAGAATGGTATATTTTCTTTAGTGTCCTTTGCATAGGATGGTCTTGATCCTACCTTTGCTAAAGAGCAAGCTTTGCAAAACGAATGATATGCTTTAGAAGTAATTTTTTGGACCAATGTTTGGTTCGTACTTCTTTTCATTTTGAAGAATGGATGTCCGTATGAAGTTTTTAATATACGGAGCATCATGTCACGACCTGGATGTCCCAAACGGTCGTGCTAAAGCTTGTATGTGTCAGGATCCCATAAATTGTCATTCATGACATGGTTGGATTCAATGACTTTAATAGTGGTTGCATACAATCCACTAGAGCGACACATAAGTTTCTCTAAAACTCGTGTATTTCCGTAGTTTTTAGAGGTGATGCAAATGAACTCTTGTCCATTCTCACAATGTGTTTCCACATGAAAATCATTGGCTCTTATGTCTTTAAAGCTTAATAGGGCCCTTCCGGCCCTTGGAGCATATAGAGCTTCGGCGACATTAACATTTGTGCCATTTGGTAACAAAAATTGAGCTGGTCCTCAACCATGAAGCAATTGTGATGGTCCTGCCATCGTAGTTACTGAGGATCGACTATGTGCCATCCATAAAAATAATTGCCTATGTCACAATATAGTATGTGTGGTGCCACTATCAAGAAGGCATTCCTATTCTCCGGAAAACATACTGAAAGGGATAAAGTTCGGAATATTAACACATGTCCATAACATGGAATGCGATACTTTATTAATAGGAAAATAGCCAATGATTACATCAAAGTTATTCATAAGTCTATTCCAAATATCAAACTTTAGACAAATTGTTATCACTCAATCCGTTTGGTAATTCCAATGAAATATGACCAGGAAAGTAGGAGATGTTGGTGGAGCGAGGCTCGCTTAACTACCCCGATCTCAATTGCTTTCATAGACATCATACTTCATTGGGTACGCCACATAAGAAGGAGTTTAATACAATTGTTATTTATTGACTAAGGCACATTTGCCATTCTTGGAAAATAGAAAGAGGATTATTTTAATCAAAGTCTGTGGCATCCTCGTGCTCTTCATCTACAGCTTTGAAGTCCTCAACGGTGAGATTGACATCTTCACTATTTTCATCTTCGGCAAGGTTAGCCTCTTGCTCTCTTGCTTCCCTGTACTCCTTGTAGCGTGCAGCTAATTGGGTACTTGCATGGCATTGTTTAAACCAATGCTCGATTGCTCCACATCTATGACACATGTCATTGTGGTTCCCTCCCTTCATTTGAGGTGCAGGTTGTGCAGGTTGTGCACGTTGTGGATATTCCCTAGGAGGTTGCTGCTACTACCACGGTGCATGGTACGACCTCCACGGCTCATGGTGCTATTTCCACGGCCGGTGTTGCCATATCTCCCTCTTCCACATGTGGAGTTGCCATCACGTGTGCCCGCTCAAAAGTTGCGGTTTCCTTCTTTATTGGGATGGTTATATGGACCTGTTCGTCCTTCATGTCCCCTATTATTAGGGTACACATGTCCCCTATTGCTGGGGTATCGCTTCTTGTGCCCTCTCTTGGGTGCATTATAATTTGCCTCACGAACGCTCTTGGTTCCAATGGGTCTTGAATTATAATTCTTTACGAGAATGTTGTCGTGCTTTTCGGCTACCGACAAAATATTTATGAGCTGATTGAACCTCGTAATCCGTCCAGCATTTACTTCAGTGCGATACTGTTTGATAGCAAGATTTCTGCAACGGGGAAGGTGGAGAGAGTTTTCTCAATTAGCTCTTCTTCTGTGAGAGGTTTTTGACAGAACCTCAACATGGACTTGAGACGAAGAGCTTCTGAATTGTGCTCAGCAATAGACTTGAAGTCTGAGAAGCGTACATCGTTTGTATATTTGTAAAGCGCTCTTGTAGCGCCTCCCATAAATCCTTTGCATCTTTAATGGACATGTACTCTAGTCTGAGTGCTTTGTCCATATAACGTCGCATCAAGATGATTGCTTGTGCATGCCTCTTGGGTGTTCGATGGAACACAAGGGCCGGGTCTGGTGCATGGATGATGGGCAATATCCCCTTCGATGTGAGATGGTTCTCAACGTCGGTTTTCCAGCTATGGTAATCCGAACCTGTTGAGTCAAGGATTTGAAAATCGAGTCTAGGTTCATTCGACATCCTTGAAGATAAGAAGAAAATATTAGTTTCGGAGTTAAAACTTCCACGAAAAATAATAAGATTTCCGAGCTATGCTACCAAGAAATCAATTTCCAAGAATCACTGTGAACACTCTTAGTTCATTGATTATGAACGCTCTTAGTTCGTTTGGCGTGAATTTCTATAATTCCGCTTTTGATTGTAAGTTCCCGAGAAAAAGGAAAAAGGAGAGAAAATAAATAAAAACTCAAAAAACGGGAACTTTTAGTAAAGAATACCTTGAAATAGTGTTGCCGGAAATTTTGATCGGAAAAATTATCAGAGGTGATCGGAAGGATCGTTGGAAAAAGTTGAGAAAAATCGTCCAAAAAGTCGTCGGAAAAGTGTTGAAAAGTCGCCAGAAAAGTTGTCGGAAAGTCACCCCGCAAATCTGTCGACAGATGTGTTGGCAGCTTCTCGGTAGCTGCTGCACAGCTGCTCGGCAGATGGCTCGGCAGCTGCTGCGCAGTGTCTCGACAGCTGCTGCGCAGCTCTCGACAGCGGTCAGGTTCAGGTTTTATGCTTCCGGCGGCCGTTTCAAGCAGTTTCCGGCCGTTTCCGTCGATTCTGAGACCGGTTCCGGGCTTCTAGAATCAAGGGCTTTGATATGAGCTAGGGTTTGGGGATTTTTTGTAGGTTTGGAAAAATGACTTCGATCGATGATGAACTCTTCTTTCGTCAATTTTCGATTCTAATTCTAGAGCAACTTCGTGCTGATAACGTGTTTAAGAACAAGAGGAATTGACACACAGAAAGAGAGAGTAATATTTCAGAGAGAATGGAGATTTCAAGTGAGTTTATTCATCTCATACAAAGGGGTATTTATAGGAAAACATTTGAAGTGTGAAAGCTCAAAGAGAAAACCAAAATGATAACCATCTTGATGATGATTTTCTGCCATGCTTGTTGCTCTTTGGTAAAGCATGTTACATAAGTCTTCATACAGTCTAGTACCTATGATTATACATTCAAGTACCTATCCAAATACTTTACGTATTTGTTTACATGATATAGACATACATAGTATTTATTCATTTATACTACAACAGAGGGCTGTTTCCAGAGAAATTATTGCTTTGTTTGCTTGCTAATGGGGACCAAGATTAAAAAAGATGGTGATGATTCAAAAGGGGAAGCAAAATTATCACCGAGCACCAGTACTCCTACTAGTTCTTCAGAAACCAAGGGACTTGCAAGGAAAAGGGTCGGCAGAGATTTGACAAGAAATGGGGTAAAAGGAACACCTAAGGGAATGGTTGTTCGTTTTAGTGCAAAAGCTATCGAGTAGTATGCTGCATCGTTGGGTCTCCAAGTCATCTCTCAAGCTGGTTTTCAATCATCTAACAACATTCTTGAATCTGTCAGTTGAAAGTTGTTTAGTGGAAGAGGTGAAGACTAGGCAATATTTCACCTTTTCAATTCAGTTGTTTGTACATATTGTCTTAGCTAGGAAATGTAATCAGGCAACACATATGTTAGCTAGGCAAGGTTTGTTTTTTCCTCCATCTCAAGTTTGGGTAGAGGATGGGCCACAATGGGTCTCCGATATACTTACTACTGATGCATGCAAGTACCAAAGTTGCTTAATACCTGCAATTTCTTTTCCAAAAGAATAAAATTTATTGAAGGAAATTGACTTTTGTGTGCCTAATCAAACTAGGAGTAGTTCTATGATTGTAATAGAACAGAAGATTCTAGAATTCCTAGTCCTATTTGGAATAGTTTTCCTTATATCATTAGAATATGTACTTTGCAATCCCTATACATATGGCTCCTATTATCAATAGTGGAATACATAATTCTCTCATCAATTTCTCTCAATTCTCTCATTTTTAAACACGTTATCAGCACGAGCCTTAACCACAAAAGTAAAAGAAAACCAGAAAAATATTTTACCACTGCTAGCCTACCGCCGCTGCCATCTTCTACCGTCGCTATGCACTGCCCCTACTCACATGTGTGCCGCTGCTGCCCCTACAGCACCACCACACACCTGTTGCCCCTACAGCACTGCCGCAAGCCCATTGCATTCTTCTCATCTCACCTTTCCTCTAGTTCCTGTGCATATCAGTCTATTTGCGTGCCCCAAAATGTCTAGTTTGGGACCTCCATGATCAAAATCCTTTCTTCATCAAAGTTGTTCGCCTTTGTCTCTTCAATCTGACCTCCAAATTTCAGCCCTATTGGAGTTGTTTTGAGACATGTACACTAATCGAAGTAAGAGCTGTTCAGAAGCGAATCTGCTCCGAACTTCAACAAGTATTTAAGATTGAAGTTCCTGCTTTCCGCAGTTTACTTTCTTCTTCTTTTTCTCGGAGACTTGCAATATTCCTTCTTCTACATCCCGCCTTTCTTATCACGTGGATTCGATTCTCAAAGCGGAACCGTCGGGAGTTCATGCTATATACGAACTAAGGGTGTTCATAAAATACAGACTAAGAGCATTCGTGAGCATCAAAATATTATGAACTAAGAGCGTTCATAAGCTACGGACTAAGAGAGTTCGTAAGCATCAAAATTTGATCATTTAAACATCATTGTTTCGATCTAAATCCAAACTTCGGAAACTATCGTCAACAAAGACATTGGTTATAACTCTTTCACAACTAGGCTCACCCATATTAAGTGTGATGTCTAGGAAAATAGTTGAGATAAGTGGTACTTTAGCTAGCTTTGCTCTGTCGACATCTCCTCTTACTTTCTTGGTCATTCTTAATTGGAGTTACTGAAACGATTGAGTAATTACTACTTGTCTACAGCTTGATTTGGATTAAAATTTTGATCTAGAAACTTTGATGTAATCATTGCCTTTCATTGAAATAAAGTATCGATTTTGATTTGAACTTTATTCATTCAAGTATGTTTCCTGGAGAGCTAGAATGCCTCATGGACTATGCACACCATACTTCGAAATAGGCTGTTATTTCTTGAGATGACACATAATCGATCTTCAGTGACTACAATAGCAGGGTCATCTGAATTGATTCATCGTCGAGGACCAGCTCAATTCTTGTTACCACATGGCACAATCATTCATGTCACTGAAGCTCTCTACGCTCATAGGGCAGGAAGAACCCTTTTAAGCTTCAAAGATATAAGAGCCAATGGTTTTCATATGGAAACACATTGTAAGAATGGACGAGAGTTCCTTTGCGTCACCTCTAATGACTACAAACATAAAAGAGTCTTAGAGAAACTTATGTGTCATTCTACTGGGTTGTATGCAACCACTATTTGAATCATTGAATCCAATCATGTTATGAGAGATGATTTATGGGATTCTGACACATATAGATTTTGGCATGACCATTTGGAACACCCAGGTCGTGATATGATGATCCATATATTAAAGATTTCACACGAACATCCATTCTTCAGAACAAAGAGAAGTAAGAACCAAAAATTGGTTAGAGAAGATGCACCTGCACCTCACAGAGCCAAGATTGTGCAAAACCGGCCACTTGGGGTCGGCATCGTCGACCCCCTATGGCCTCACCATGGCTTTGATGCCATGGACACCCTCGTTGACTCCTTTTTCTACTTCTCAAGTCAATTGTGACTTTATGGCTCAACCAAAATCCTTATTGATTGCTTCTAAAACCCATCATTCATTCTGCGAAGCCTGCTCTTTAGCAAAATTAGGATTGAGACCATCCTATGCAAATGACACTAAAATATACCATCCTTGCACATAATCTAAGGTGATATTTGTAGACTAATTAAACCACCTTGCGGACCATTTAGATATTTTATGGTGTTAGTTAATGCATCGACACGTTGGTCACATGTCATGCTTTTGTCCACTAGGAACGCTGTATTTACTAAACTCCTAGTGGCTCACCACCCTGATCATCCTATTAAGTCTATAAGACTAGACAATGTTGGGGAGTTTACATAAAAAACTTTTGATGATTATTGCATGTCCATTGGGATTGAGTTGAATATTCAGTTCCTCATGTTCTTACCCAAAATAATCTCACAGAAATAGCCATTATACGACTACAAATGGTTGCTAGAGCATTGGTAATGTGCACCAATCTCCCTATTTCTGCTTGGGGTTATGCAATATTGCATGCAGCTGTGCTTATTTGTCTAAGGCCCACTGCTACTCAACCATTTTTTGCATCTCAGATGGTGACTAAGTATAAGCATGATGTCTCACACTTACCCATATTTGGGTGTGCAGTTTAGGTACTAATTCGCCCCCACAGCGCACCGAAATAGGTCCTCAACTACGATTAGACATTTATATTGGATATGATTCTCCAATTATTGTCCGCTACTTAGAACCCTTGACATGCGATCTCTTTACTGCTAGATTTGCAAATTATCACTTTGATAAGACAGTCTTCCCATCGTTAGGGGGAGATAAGAACATAAATGTTCAACAGAAACGATAGAAATTGTCGTGGTCTGTTCTCACTTTGTCTCATCTTGATCTCCAAACTGCACAGTCTGAAATTGAAGTGTGGAGAATTCGATCTTCAGAACGTAGCAGATTCGATACCTGATGCATTTTTTGATATCGCTAAAGTGACGAGATCACACATACCGGCTGCAAACGTGCCTACAAGGATTGATGTCCATAAAAATAAAGGACATAGCAACGTCCCTAATGTCATTGGGCATGGCGCGCCACCCATAATGGTGATGGCGCAATGGCTTAGGCCATGACTCCTGTTAGGAAGAGCGGGAGACCCAAAGGTTCAAAGGATTCTCGCCCAAGAAAGAAAGTGAGTTTGGCACAAAATAATCCATTAATCATCGATGTAAATAATCCATCTTATGAGAATATTCTGGATTATGATTATGTCCAAGATACATCATTGGGATACGCTTCAATGTCAGAACCAATTCCAAAGAATAAGGAGATCTCTATGAATTACACTAGTATACATGAGATAATGGATAGAAATTCTATTGCTATTCATGATGCATTTGCATATCATCTTACAAAAGGAATTATAGAGTATGATGATATCAAACCTTGCTTTGTCGAAGAATGTCAACGAAGAGCGGATTAGCCTAAATGAAAATATGCGAACTAGGCTAAATTAGATTTACGAGCAAAGAGATAGGTGTTTGGGCCTATAATGCAGAGACCCCCAGATGTAAAACCTATTGGCCATAAATGCGTCTTTATTAGGAAGCGTAATGAGAAAAATGAAGTGGTTAGATATAAAGCCCGCCTTGTGGCGCAAGGTTTCTCATAATACCCTGGAATCAACTACGAGAAGACGTATTCCCCCGTAATGGACGTTATAACGTTCCGTTACCTTGTCAGTTTGGTAGTTTTTGAAAAAATTGACATGCAGCTTATGGATGTGGTTACAGCATATCTCTATGGGGATCTAGATTTAGAGATATATATAAAGGTTCCAGATGGACTTCAATTACTCAATCAAGTGGCTCTAAACCACAGAGATCGTATTAAAGCGCTCACTATATGGATTAAAACAATCCAGACTGATGTGGTATAACCGCCTAAGTGACTATAGATATATTAACAATGAAATATGCCCATGCATGTTCATTAAATGAACAAGTTCCGGATTTGCAATTGTAGCAGTATATGTCGATGACATAAACCTAATTGGAACTCTAGATGAGTTAAAGAAAATTGTTAAATATTTGAAATCCGAATTTGAGATGAAAGATCTTGGGAAAATATGGTTTTATCTCGGTTTTGTCTCAGTTTAGAACTCGAGCACCGTAGTGATGAGATTTTGATCCATCAGTCTGCATATACTCAGAAAATCCTAAGGCGCTTTAATGAAGATAAAGCAAAGTCTGTGAGTACTTCCATGATTGACCGTAGTCTTGAGCCCAGAAAAGATCCGTTTCGTCTAAAGGATGAGGTTAAAGAGTTATTAGAGGTCGAAGTGCCCTATTTAAGTGCAATAGGTGCATTATTGTACTTAGCTCAATGCACAAGACCAGATATCTCATTCGCAGTGAACTTGTTAGCTCGACACAGTTCTGAGCCAACAAGCCTCCATTGGATTGGTGTAAAGACAATTTTTCGATACTTAAAGGGTACGATTGATATGAGCATATTTTATCCCCACAGAGAGAAGAGGAATGACGGAAAATTGGGACAGGACCCCAAGAGGCAAATTGCTGCCGTCCATAGCATGACTGCCAGACATGTTACCGCCGCATGAATCTAAGGTGGCTAGTGTTCTCCACCTTCCCTCCATCAAAATGACAATGATATTTTGATGGGTTTGCTGATGCAGGGTACATCTCTGACCCTCAGAAAGGTCGCTCCTAAATTGGTTATGTCTTTACCATGGGAAGTACTGCGATATCTTGGAAGTCTACAAAACAGACCCTTGTTGCTACTTCCTCAAATCATGCAAAGATGGTTGCTCTACATGAGGCCATGCGTAAATGTATATGACTAAGGTATATAATTAGACATATTCGAGGAAGTTGTGATTGGAAGTCTACCACGGATAAACCTATGCATTTATGGGGATAATGCAGCTTGTATTGAACAAATGAAGTTAGGTTTCATCAAGGGCGACAACACCAAGCATATATCGCCTAAGTTCTTTTATAATCAGCAATAACAATCACTTCTAAAGATTGAAATGAATCAAATTCAATCAAAGGATAATGTAGCGGATTTGTTTACTAAGTTGTTACCTAAATCCACCTTCGAGAAACATGTGAAGATCATTGGATTAAGAAAGTTATCTGAACTCCTATGATTGTAGCAATCAGGGGGAGGTATGATCTCTACATGTTTGATCTCGAAGAGTGAAGGACGTGTTGTACGCTTTTTCTCCTGCTCGAGCTTGTTTTTGTCCCACGTGGTTTTTAACTAGAGCAAGATTTTTAACGAGGCAACGAATGAAGCGTCACCACCTAGTTTGAGCGGCACAAGAGGGAGTGTTGAAGGAAATTGAATTTTGTATTCCAACTAGGAGTAGTTCTATGATTGTAATAGGAGAGAAGGTTCTAGAATTCCTAGTCCTATTCGGAATAGTTTTCCTTATATCATTAGAATATGTACTTTGTAATCCCTATATATGGGGCTCCTATTATCAATAGTGGAATACATAATTCTCTCATTCTTAAACAAAATTAAAATATACTGGACCAAGAAGAGAGACATTAGCTAATTTAACATTTGGTTTCTGTCCATAAGTGCCAAAAATTTGCACATTAGTGTCCAAATTAGTTTAGATAAATATGTCCCCTTTCTATAGTGGTATCATAATCAGAACAATTTCTTTCCTAACTATTTAAAGTTCATAATTTTACAAAAATTAATTGAATTGGAGATCATTTAACTATCAACTATATTGAAGAAAAACACATTATCCCTCCTTGCTGTGCTATGGTTTTGTATCGTATCAAGAGACTTCCTTCATAATTTTCAATAGTGAATCGAGTTCCTCCCCTTGATTCTCTTGTGGTTTTACCAAGACCTTGTCTATCTCCTTTCACGGTGGTTCTCATTGGCGTTTGTGTTCCTTAAGTGTTAGGATTTTGTTTTGGGGTTTTCTAACCTGTGATGTTTTTATCACTACGATTGGTGTATGCTGTGGTGTTATGTGTGAGCCTCAGAAAATTTAGTGCACTTAATGAGATCATCTGAGGAATTGAATTTTTGATCTCAACAATTATATTAATGATTGGAAATCATTTCTAAATTTTTCACAAGGCTAGGTGAAATCTTCAAAATTTGGACTCTATAATAAAGTAGCGACGAGTCCATGAGAATTTTCAGGAGAATTTCTCGTAGAGATAGGAAGATCAATTCTTTCCCCTTTACAGCCTTCTCACTTTTCTAATGTGATAGTTTTAGCAACACAAGAGTATATAAAACATTCTTTCCACCCCTAGTTTATGTTGGAACAATAGCGCTTGTAAAAGGAAACCACATCAATGAACAGCTTAAGAATTTGCAGGAAAAGCGAAATTATTTGGATAATCTCAAAGGATACAATTTTGGTAGTATACCGTCAAACAGACGAAAGTCAATACAGAGAAATACTTTGAAACTATGGCTAAGTTAGAAAACAAATTCATGACCAAAATCAAAATTTTTTTTTCATCAACTGAATATTCGGTTTATCTTAGAGATATGCGGCACTGTGACGTGCACAAGCTGATGAGGTGCAGTTTGGGGCGTTACATTAGGGCATGTGTGTGTGTGCGCGCGCCCCCTTCTACTAAGGAACCTTTTTTTTTTGTCATTTTAAGGGATTCCATGTGGGACCCACATTTCGACATCTTCATCGTTCATAGATCTCAATGTGTAGATCACTTCTGTAAATTTTCAGCCAAATTGATGGTCGTTAAGGCATTCATAATCTTGATTTACATTTCTAAACATAAACGGTTCGGGTTGGACAGATTCGGTTCGTCCATTGGTTTGAACTAGTTCAGTACCTTAATGATCATTAATTTAAGTGATTTATTCATAGGGATCTAAGAAGTAAAAACTGATCGAATGATCGGTATGCTGATATGTGATAAAAAAGAAGGTCCCTCAAGCGCTTCCTTAAAATGGATAAAAATGAGATCCCTAACTAGAAAGGGCTATAGATCAGTTTTTAGATCCCTATGAATAAATCATTTTTACTACTTGATGATCGTTAAAGTATCAAATTAGTTCAAACTAATGGACGAACCGAATCTATCCAACCTGAACCGTTTATGATTAGAAACGTATTATATATATATATATATTAAAATAATAACATATTAATAAAAAAATAATTTTTTATTATTATGAAAACGGATCGGATCAACCTAAGTCCCTGTTTGATCCGTTAAATAAATGGATTAAAATATCAAGTTTTCAATCCGAACCCTTCAATAACCGGGGATTCGGAACTGATTTGAATCAATATCCAGTCCATTTACAAGTCTACATGTTTTTCATTTTGAGTTTCGATTTTCCAAACATCCATATTGAAATCATTGTCAATCATAGCATGCATGTATTGTCTTATATATGTGTGTGTGTGTGTGTATAGCCCTTCCACTAAGGGATCCATTTTTGATTCCTTATTTTAAGGAATCCCTTGTGGGACCACTTTTCGATCACATTTCGGTTGAAAATTTGCAGAAGTTATCTATACATTAAGATCTAAAAACTGAACAGTCGAGAATGTCGAAATGTGAACGAAAAGTGGGTCCCATAAGGAATCCCTTAAAATAACCAAAAAAATAGATCTCTAAGTTGAAGAGCCCTATATATATATATAATATTTATCCAGAGCGAGGCCTCGCTCTGAAATTGAAGTACCAGGTTAGAGTTTATGGTCACTTTTCAGTCTCATATCCACATCTCAACCTTTCAGTTTTTAGGTACTAATATATAGATCATCTCTGCAAAATTACATCCAAATTGATGATCTTTAAGGTATCTAACTCGTTTAAACCAATAGACGAACTGAATCTGTCCAACCTGAACCGTACTATTTTAAGACAGTTATCAATTTGGCTGAAAATTTGCATAGATGATCTATACATTAGTATTAAAATACTGAACGGTCGAGATGTGGATATTCGACCAAAAAATGACCATAAACTCTAAAAGCGCATTCTAATTTCAGAGTGAGACCTCGCTCTGGATAGGATATGTATATATGTGTATGTGTGTGTGTGCTAAATTGATGATCGTTAATGTATCGAACTAAATTAAATAAATAGACGAACCGAATCTGTCCAACCTGAACCATTCATGTTCATAACTGTAAATCGACATTATAAATCCCTTAACGATTATCAATTTGGCTAAAAATTTACAAAGGTGATGAACTCATATAGACCAAAAAATTGAACGGTTAAGATGTAAATATGTGATCGAAAAGTGGGTGCAATAAGTGATCCCTTAAAATGACTGAAAAAAAGATCTCTTACTAGAATGGCTCTGTATATATATTAACTACACATAAAGTGTCAGAACCCATCCCGAAAATCCTTTCAAATTTTCAAGATGGACTCTGCGGGGCCCACTTTTAAGAAAAATTCGACAGAACTTCCCTTAAAAGTGGACAACCCAGCCTGTGAGAAAAACGACAAAAACAAATTTTTCTAAATCCAAGATCCCACAACATGCAGTCATCCTATATTTCACAACCACCACAAGTTATTAAGTAAAACCAAAGCGTAAAGGCAGTAAAATTTATACAATACAGCCTGGGGTTCTAATCTTCAACTCCATAAGTAAAACACGTCTCTGACAACGAGATTAATACACAATAACAATAAGTCTCTTAAGGTTATCAGAGCAATCTACGATAAAACCAAATATATTACATGAGGTAGGTTAATATTAACCTACGAAAGGCAAGTGGCAGAACTGGTGCTAAGCCTCGATCCCACGCCGGATAGCAACACTGCGAACTGGGCAAAGGAAACCGAAAAGCCCAGGGGAAAGTAAGCGATAAAACATTAGTTGTGAGTGGACAAAATATTCAATTAAGAAAGAAATGTTTCTCACTTTCCCATATTTATTGTTTAGAACGTTCTTATGCATGCAATAGGGAACTAAAGGTTTTTAAATCACTTTCATGACTAAGCCAGCCCCTCTGGCTTAAGGGAACTTCGACCGACCCTGTTAGTCGGACGAATAAATAAATAAGTAAATAATTTAAAAGGTATGAGGAAAAACGTCATCACCATACAATAAAATAAAGTGAGCCGCTAAGGCTCAGGTCGGAGTGTCCCACACTCAAGAGCATCCCATGCTCGGCTCTACTCACCCACTAACACAAAGTAAGTAGGGAGGAGTACCAATAGGCTAGCTAGCAATAAAGTATATCGACCCAGGTATGGTGGGTAAAAACCATATGAAAATCGAGAAATTGTGAGATTTCCTCGAAGTCTCACAAGAAAGGAACTTAGTCCAACGACGTGACCCCGCACGCCAACATGATTCAAAATTATGAATCAATATACTAAAATAATGTAAGTTTATAATCTCGAAGAAATCATCCCTTTCCGAAGATTTTTCGAGAAACCCGAATCTATTAATAAATAATGATACTTTCATTTTCAGAAATAATCTTATCGAAGATTATTTCTAATAAAAAGTTCGAAATGGAACATAACCACTTCTAATCGGCAATTTGAACCATAACTAATTTCATAATCAAAAATCGAATAATATGCTCATTAAATAACAAATACTTTAAATAATTTCGTAACTTAGAAAATTTAATTGCATGCATGACTTTAAAATCAAACGTCCACTCACCGTATACGGCTAAGCTTGCCGTCGATCCGAACCCTCTTCGTAGGAATCCTCCTCACGTCCTGTACAATATAACGTTCATAAACCAATAAGTACAGGACGGATAAAATTTAAATCCACCAAAACCAAACCATATCCCAATTGTTATTATTTACTTAAAAATCTCCAATTTCACTTTTCTAACTTCATTTCTTTACTTTGAGCTTCTGATTAAGGAATTCCGATACACGGATTATCCGTGAATTAATCAATGAATTTCACACCATCACGAAAACCATATCTACACTTCACGAAATTAATCCGAGGTCACCAATATGGAAACTACATTATATCAACGATTAAATGGCCAAATTAAGACAGTCAGAAACCTGCCCTACACCACCTCACGCGCCGCCCACAGTGGCGGCGAGTGGCGGTTACTCGCCGGAATCAACCTCCTCCTATGGCCACCAAATTTCATCCACAACATCAATTCTACTCACTGGTCATTTCATTCAACTACAACACATCCAAATAACAATCAAAACCAGTCGAAATCAATGAATGAACATAAACCCAGAAATTTTCCAAGAACCCTAGAATTTCAATTCAACGATTCGACTTCTACACAGCAAATCGAGACACAAGGCCATAGAGGAAATGATCAGTGAAGAAAACCGAACCTTCGACACCGGTTTGGTGGCCGGAGACGACCGAAATCGCCGGAAATCGCCGAAAAACCCAATCTGCTATAGTGAACTTCGTGGCTCAATTCCGAGCTCCTCCGGTCGAGATACCGTGAAATGCGACCATGGGCATGACGAGGAGGAAGAGACGAACCTAGGGATGTCTGGGTTTCGTCGTGGGGCGGCCGGAATCGAAGGAACTTGGAGGAGGAGGATTCGGCCGAACTGGAGGAGAAAGAAATCGGGGGAGAAGAGGGAGAAAAGGCCGGGTAAGTTTCCAAATTTGGAAACTTACCACAGTAACTTTCTATTTAAAGAACTTATGATGAACAGTAACCGGGAATAGTAAATTTAGTTTTTCGCTTATAACTTTCGCATACTAACTCCGATTTTTTACGAACCACGTATGCATGTTCTTAGTTTAACATCCTCTACGACTTCCATGAAGAACATTTTCTCAAATTATGACCCGAACAAAAAGTCAACTTTTAGGGCCACTAAAATCATATAACGGAGTAAAAATTAAGTGTAACTGACATTTACCGTCAAATTAATAAAAATCGAAAATTCTGGGTTCGGGACGTAACATAAAGCATAGTATATAATAATTTGCGAGCTTACAGGCCGAGCTTCAAACTCCTAAACCAAGGCCAGCCCTAAGCATCAACGGGTTGAGCTTTTACCTATCGGTCCGAGCGGGCCTCCATTGGGCCATTGCTCCGCAGGCTAAATAATGACCCATACTTATGGCTAGCTTAGCTTACATACTATGAGATTATTTACATCAGATTAATTTTTTTTTTTTTGAATGCCACAATTAAGTGCAAGATTCAAGTTATTTTATTTTATGTGGAGCGACTTTACATAATCATGTAGGCTCTTATAATATTAATTGAGCTTCATTGTAATAGTGCATGTTACCCATATTTCCTTACTTCCTTGATCATTAATTTAGGGTACAAGCATATAGGCTTCCTGATAATATGATGTTCTAGTCTCGGGTAGTCGGGATCTAATGAAATCTCTTTCTTATATATATAAAAAAAAGGTGTATTGTAAATTCAAAAGGAGTTTGTTTATTGTGATTTCTTTTTATATTAGATAAAAAAGAAGAAGGAAAACTATGAGTAGGATTGACGACGGAGTCCAACGCAACAGAATTTGACATTCCAATATTGTTCGGTGAAATAAATGTTTACTAGATTTATTTACATTTTGATAGATATTTATTAGATTTATTTACATTTATAGATTCTAAACATATGAGGCTTCAATAGAAAGTATTATCCTTAATTATCTTTCGTCTTACAAAGGTAGGTCCCTCGGGACCGAGATTCGCGTAAAATACTGTCAATTTAAAATGAAAATAGCATTTATTGACGTATTGGAAATTGTGGTTGTAAATTCCTTTTACCTAAATTGAAAAAGATATAAAATGAAGCAATGGTCAAGTAGGGAAGCCCTCTGTAAAAATCTAACAGAAGAGTTGCTTCAACACACTGTCAACTAGGAATGATTGTACCGGATAATATGTACAAGTACTGTTTGGGTTGGTTAGTTTCTTTGTTCTGGCCATATGGTTGGTTACTTTCACCCCACAATTTCTGTAAGCATACGCCAGTTGGACCTACTTCTCACTTATATCAGCCGGTCTCAGTCACACAAGACATCAGAGGAGGATCCATAAAAAGCTCGAGTTCAGATGAACTCGTCATGCAGAAACATTCCACTCAAGTAAGACTTATGTCTGCATTCTGGATTTCTTAAAATTTCACTTGTTTTCCATGAATACTTGTTGGTATTTTCACTCCACTTTTTCTTGGTTTGATTTTCAGGTTGAGCTAGACATGCCCATTTTGAGGCCTGCCCCAAATGTTGCAAATATGCCTCAGCCTGCCTCAAATGTTACAAATATGCTCAATTTGAAGACTGCCCCAAATGTTGCAAATCCAAATCCCTCTAAACGAACAGAGCTGTTAGAATCAAATTTTATAGACCCTAATGGTATCGTTTTGTTCCTGAGTATCTGCTCTCTTCTATCCAGAACTTGAATTGGTTTTTCTTCATACGTTAGATCTTCCCGTAATCTTATGGGCTGCTCTTGAAGGACATGAGAAGGATCAGCAATATACTTGCGGAGCATGGAAACATGGAAGACATCATGTACCTTGGACAGTCTTGAAGGTAATACTAGCCGATAAGCGACCAAACCAATCCGTTCAGCAATTTGATATGGTCCGATGTATCTGGGGCTGAGTTTTCCACGTTTTCCAAACCTTACAATACCCTTCCAAGGTGATAGTTTTAGAAACACCCAATCACCAACTTTAAATTCTAAATCTTTCCTTCGATTATCCGCATATCTCTTTTGTCTACTCTGGGCTGCCTTCAGCTTTTCTTTAATCACTTTCACCTTTTCAGTTGTAATCTGCACCATCTCTGGACCAATAAGCTTCCTTTCTCCTACTTCGTTCCAACACAAAGGAGTACGACACTGTTTTCCATAAAGAGCTTCATAGGGAGCCATGCCAATGCTGGAATGATAACTGTTATTATAAGCAAATTCTATTAAGGCTAGGTGGCTGTCCCAATTTCCCTTAAACTGCAAAACACAAGCTCTCAACATGTCTTCTAGAGTTTGAATAATTCTCTCCGTTTGCCCATCTGTTTGTGGGTGAAATGCAGTGCTGAACTGAGATTGAGTACCCAAAGCTTCCATCAGCTTACGCCAAAACTTTGAAGTGAAACAGGGGTCCCGATCAGACGTAATAGAGACAGGTGTGCCGTGAAGTTTTACTATCTCATTTATGTAAAACTCCGCATATCTATCTATCTTATAAGTCTTCTTAACAGACAGGAAATGTGCGGACTTGGTGAGTCGGTCTACAATTACCCAGATGCTGTCATGACCATTTCCGGTACGTGGTAATCCGGATACAAAGTCCATAGTGATATGTTCCCATTTCCATTCAGGTATTGGTAACGATTGTAGCAAACCCGAGGGCTTCTGTCTTTCGGCTTTCACTTGTTGACATATCAAACACCTACATACATAAGCTGCAATTTCCCTCTTCATATTAGGCCACCAGTAGTATTCCTTCAAAGTCCGGTACATTTTAGTCCCGCCAGGATGCACGGCATAAGCAGAACTATGGGCCTCCTCTAATATCTCTTGTTTAAGATCATCTCGGTCTGGCACACAAATTCGATTCCCGGACATCAAAGCTCCATCCCTGCTGATAGTGAAGTCTACTCTAGTACCATTTTCCACTGCCTCTTTCAACCGTTCTAGATATTCGTCATGTTGTTGTGCTTCTCGTACTCTATCAATAAAAATTGGTGTCACCTGAAAGCTGGCTATTAAGGCTGCGGATTCTTCAGTCACTTCCAAGTTAACTCCAGTAGCTCGTAATTCGTAAAGAAGTGGAACCCGCACTGCTCTCAAATACGATAAGGAAGGAGAGGGTGGCATGGTAGGATATGATTTCCTACTAAGAGCATCAGCTACTACATTGGCTCTTCCTGGATGATACTCGATCGTACAATCATAATCCTTGATCAATTCCAACCATCTTCTTTGTCTCAAGTTTATGTCTCTTTGCGTAAGCAAATATTGTAGACTCTTGTGATCCGTGAAAATTTGACATCTGGCTCCGTACAGATAGTGTCTCCATAATTTAAGTGCAAGTACCACAGCGGCAAGCTCAAGGTCATGCGTCGGATAATTCAATTCATGTGGCTTTAGCTGTCTGGAAGCATATGCAATCACGTTCCCATGTTGCATTAAAACACAACCCAAGCCTTGCCTTGAAGCATCACTATACACCATAAATTCTCCACTATCGTCAGGCAACGCTAACACCGGAGCACTAGTTAGACGTCCCTTAAGTTCTTGAAAACTTTGCTCGCACTCCTCCGACCAGACAAACTTCACACCCTTCCTAGTCAGTCGAGTGAGAGGAGCTGCAATTTTTGAAAAATCCTGTACGAATCGCTGGTAATAACCTGCTAGGCCCAAGAAGCTACGAATCTCCGTCACTGTAGTAGGTCTCTCCCAATTTAACACTGCTTCTACCTTCTGAGGGTCCACACTAATGCCTTCTGCAGAAACAATATGGCCCAGAAACCCTACACTGTTGAGCCAAAATTCACATTTATTAAACTTAGCGTACAACTGTGCTTCCCTCAAAGTCTGTAGCACAACCCTCAAATGCTTCACATGCAGGGAATCATTTCTAGAGTAGACCAGAATGTCATCAATAAATACGATCACAAAACGATCCAGATAAGGACGGAATACTCGATTCATAAGATCCATAAAAGCTGCAGGAGCATTGGTTAGTCCAAATGGCATTACTCTGAATTCATAGTGACCATATCGTGATCGGAAGGCGGTCTTAGGGATATCAGATTCCCTTATCCGTAATTGATGATACCCGGACCTTAAATCAATCTTAGAAAATACTGTAGCTCCCCTCAACTGATCGAACAGGTCATCAATTCGTGGCAAAGGATATTTATTCTTCACCGTAACCTTATTCAACTTTCTGTAATCAATGCACAATCTCAAAGTGCCATCCTTCTTCTTAACAAATAAAATCGGGGCACCCCACGGAGACACACTAGATTGAATGAACCCTTTATCCACTAATTCCTGTAGCTGAGTCTTCAATTCTTTTAATTCAGCAGGGGCCATCCGATAAGGTGCTTGAGATATAGGTGTTGTACCCGGAATCAAATCGATAGTAAAGTCTATCTCTCTTACAGGGGGTAAGCCAGGTAATTCATCTGGAAATACATCGGGAAATTTCCTAACCACTGGTATATCCTCAATACTCAACTCCTCCCTGCTGGTATCTACCATGTGAGCTAAGTAAGCCTGACAACCCTTGTTCAAAAGCTTTTCAGTCGTTAAAGCTGAAATCAGGCAAGAAGGGAGAACATTCCGATCCCCCTGAAAGAAAATTATCGGCTTCCCTGGACTTCTAAACACTACAATCTTGCGAAAGCAATCAACATTAGCCCGGTGAGTTGCTAAAAACTCCATTCCCAAAATCACATCGAATTCTACAAGATCTAAAGGGATTAGATCAACTTCCAAATCAACATCATCAATCAAAACGCTACAACCTTTAAAAACCCACTCTATCTTAAATGATGCTCCCGCAGGTAGAGATACATACCGCTCGCCCATAAGGGGCGACAGCGGTACATTTGCAAAGCATGCAAATCTACTTGACATAAAAGAATGCGAAGCACCAGGATCAATTAAAGTATAAGCAGGTTGACCAAACACAGATAACATACCGAGGATAACATTTGGTGAATCGCGGCCCTCCTGCTGAGTCATGGCATGTAATCTTGCATGAGTCGTGGGGCGTCCTCTCTGACCTCTACCCTGCTGGGAACTGCCACGAGTTACTGCACCGGCGCGCGTACCGCTGGAAGAAGCAACATTATCACTAGTAGAAGTACCAGCGGATGACTGACCTGTCGCCTGAAAATGGGTAGATGCAACTCTCTGAGTCAACAGGGGGCAGTCCCTTTTAAAATGATCTTGTTGTCCACACTCAAAGCACCCACTGACTGATATTGCCCATACTGGGCTGGCTGACTAGCTGGAGTTCTGTGCTGACTGCTAGAACTAGCCCTGCTCTGTCCAAACTGACGTCCATCCAACTGTCCCCGATTGAATCTCCTGGTGCGCCCCCCGCGTCTAAATCGAGATCCAGCACTAGATCCACTACTCTCTCCACTGCCTGCTGATGATCCTGAACCGGAGGTGGAAGCTGATCTCTTCGATGGGCCCTGGCTAAGACTGTCTAAGTCTCGGGGTTGAACTCCCGATAGATACATAGTCTCCAGCCTCAGAGCGGCGTTAACCGCCTCATGATAGGTGTAAAAGGGTATGGCTGTTAACTGGATACGATAATCACCCCCCAAACCTTCAATGAACCTGTAGATCCGCTCCTCCTCAGTACTTATCAGATCTGGCACAAACTGGGCTAACTGGGTGAATCGCTATTCAAACTCCGTCACCGACCTATCCCCTTTCTCTAGATGTAGAAACTCATACTTCATCCTGTCACGGATAGCTGTGCCATAGTACCGCCTATTAAAATGTTCCTTGAACTGTTCCCAAGTTATCGGACCGACGTCCCCCAAATCTCTGCTAGTCGTATCCCACCAATCAAAGGCCACTCCGTCAAGAAAGTCTACTGCCAACCCCACTTTTCGTTCCTCTGGACAATTAATCTGAGCAAAGACCCTCTCCATCTTGTTCAGCCAATTCTGGGCATCCATAGCATTCGGAGCATGGGAGAAACTATAAGCTCCATGTCTCTTTGCTCGCTCCATGGTAAAATCAGTCCTGGAGCCAGGAAGCGCTGCTGTCAACTGTTGGACAATACGTCCCAAGGCATCTGCTAGTCCTCTGGAAGCATTCTCATCTCCTGGAGAGGGAGGAGTCTCCCCGCGATTTCGGCGTCTAGGAGGCATAGCACCTGAGATTAAAAAGAAGATTAAACAATTTATAGTAAAGATACCAGGACAACTACCTTATACACCTGAGAACATACTAGCATCGAAGAGCACATGATGGGGATCCGCCGCGGTCGGGCCATCACTCGGAAGATACTAGATGTCATCAAGTACATAAGATAGTAGAAGTGACAGGAAACAGAAAACCTAAAGCTCTGATACCAACTGTCAGAACCCATCCCGAAAATCCTTTCAAATTTTCAAGATGGACTCTGCGGGGCCCACTTTTAAGAAAAATTCGACAGAACTTCCCTTAAAAGTGGACAACCCAGCCTGTGAGAAAAACGACAAAAACAAATTTTTCTAAATCCAAGATCCCACAACATGCAGTCATCCTATATTTCACAACCACCACAAGTTATTAAGCAAAACCCAAGCGTAAAGGCAGTAAAATTTATACAATACAGCCTGGGGTTCTAATCTTCAACTCCATAAGTAAAACACGTCTCTGACAACGAGATTAATACACAATAACAATAAGTCTCTTAAGGTTATCAGAGCAATCTACGATAAAATCAAATATATTACATGAGGTAGGTTAATATTAACCTACGAAAGGCAAGTGGCAGAACTGGTGCTAAGCCTCGATCCCACGCCGGACAGCAACACTGCGAACTGGGCAAAGGAAACCGAAAAGCCCAGGGGAAAGTAAGCGATAAAACATTAGTTGTGAGTGGACAAAATATTCAATTAAGAAAGAAATGTTTCTCACTTTCCCACATTTATTGTTTAGAACGTTCTTATGCATGCAATAGGGAACTAAAGGTTTTTAAATCACTTTCATGACTAAGCCAGCCCCGCTGGCTTAAGGGAAGTTCGACCGACCCTGTTAGTCGGACGAATAAATAAATAAGTAAATAATTTAAAAGGTATGAGGAAAAACGTCATCACCATACAATAAAATAAAGTGAGCCGCTAAGGCTCGGGTCGGAGTGTCCCACACTCAAGAGCATCCCATGCTCGGCTCTACTCACCCACTAACACAAAGTAAGTAGGGAGGAGTACCAATAGGCTAGCTAGCAATAAAGTATATCGACCCAGGTATGGTGGGTAAAAACCATATGAAAATCGAGAATTTGTGAGATTTCCTCGAAGTCTCACAAGAAAGAAACTTAGTCCAATGACGTGACCCCGCACGCCAACATGATTCAAAATTATGAATCAATATACTAAAATAATGTAAGTTTATAATCTCGAAGAAATTTCCCTTTCCGAAGATTTTTCGAGAAACCCGAATCTATTAATAAATAATGATACTTTCATTTTCAGAAATAATCTTATCGAAGATTATTTCTAATAAAAAGTTCGAAATGGAACATAACCACTTCTAATCGGCAATTTGAACCATAACTAATTTCATAATCAAAAATCGAATAATATGCTCATTAAATAACAGATACTTTAAATAATTTCGTAACTTAGAAAATTTAATTGCATGCATGACTTTAAAATCAAACGTCCACTCACCGTATACGGCTAAGCTTGCCGTCGGTCCGAACCCTCTTCGTAGGAATCCTCCTCACGTCCTGTACAATATAACGTTCATAAACCAATAAGTATAGGACGGATAAAAATTAAATCCACCAAAACCAAACCATATCCCAATTGTTATTATTTACTTAAAAATCTCCAATTTCACTTTTCTAACTTCATTTCTTTACTTTGAGCTTCCGATTAAGGAATTCCGATACACGGATTATCCGTGAATTAATCAATGAATTTCACACCATAACGAAAACCATATCTACACTTCACGAAATTAATCCGAGGTCACCAATATGGAAACTATATTATATCAACGATTAAATGGCCAAATTACGACAGTCAGAAACCTGCCCTACACCACCTTACTCGCCGCCAGCGGTTACTCGCCGGAATCAACCTCCTCCTATGGCCACCAAATTTCATCCACAACATCAATTCTACTCACTGGTCATTTCATTCAACTACAACACATCCAAATAACAATCAAAACCAGTCGAAATCAATGAATGAACATAAACCCAGAAATTTTCCAAGAACCCTAGAATTTCAATTCAACAATTCGACTTCTACACAGCAAATCGAGACACAAGGCCATAGGGGAAATGATCAGTGAAGAAAACCGAACCTTCGACACCGGTTTGGTGGCCGGAGACGACCGAAATCGCCGGAAATCGCCGAAAAACCCAATCTGCTACAGTGAACTTCGTGGCTCAATTCCGAGCTCCTCCGGTCGAGATACCGTGAAATGCGACCATGGGCATGACGAGGAGGAAGAGGCGAACCTAGGGATGTCTGGGTTTCGTCGTGGGGCGGCCGGAATCGAAGGAACTTGGAGGAGGAGGATTCGGCCGAACTGGAGGAGGAAGAAATCGGGGGAGAAGAGAGAGAAAAGGCCGGGTAAGTTTCCAAATTTGGAAACTTACCACAGTAACTTTCTATTTAAAGAACTTACTATGAACAGTAACCGGGAATAGTAAATTTAGTTTTTCGCTTATAACTTTCTCATACTAACTCCGATTTTTTACGAACCACGTATGCATGTTCTCGGTTTAACATCCTCTACGACTTCCATGAAGAACATTTTCTCAAATTATGACCCGAACAAAAAGTCAACTTTTAGGGCCACTAAAATCATATAACGGAGTAAAAATTAAGTGTAACTGACATTTACCGTCAAATTAATAAAAATCGAAAATTCTGGGTTCGGGACGTAACATAAAGTATAGTATATAATAATTTGCGAGCTTACAGGCCGAGCTTCAAACTCCTAAACCAAGGCCAGCCCTAAGCATCAACGGGTTGAGCTTTTACCTATCGGTCCGAGCGGGCCTCCATTGGGCCATTGCTCCGCAGGCTAAATAATGACCCATACTTATGGCTAGCTTAGCTTACATACTATGAGATTATTTACATCAGATTAATTTTTTTTTTGAATGCCACAATTAAGTGCAAGATTCAAGTTATTTTATTTTATGTGGAACGACTTTACATAATCATGTAGGCTCTTATAATATTAATTGAGCTTCATTGTAATAGTGCATGTTACCCATATTTCCTTACTTCCTTGATCATTAATTTAGGGTACAAGCATATAGGCTTCTTGATAATATGATGTTCTAGTCTCGGGTAGTCGGGATCTAATGAAATCTCTTTCTTATATATATAAAAAAAAGGTGTATTGTAAATTCAAAAGGAGTTTGTTTATTGTGATTTCTTTTTATATTAGATAAAAAAGAAGAAGGAAAACTATGAGTAGGATTGACGACGGAGTCCAGCGCAACCGAATTTGACATTCCAATATTGTTCGGTGAAATAAATGTTTACTAGATTTATTTACATTTTGATAGATATTTATTAGATTTATTTACATTTATAGATTCTAAACATATGAGGCTTCAATAGAAAGTATTATCCTTAATTATCTTTCGTCTTACAAAGGTAGGTCCCTCGTGACCGAGATTCGCGTAAAATACTGTCAATTTAAAATAAAAATAGCATTTATTGACGTATTGGAAATTGTGGTTGTAAATTCCTTTTACCTAAATTGAAAAAGCTATAAAATGAAGCAATGGTCAAGTAGGGAAGCCCTGTGTAAAAATCTAACAGAAGAGTTGCTTCAACACACTGTCAACTAGGAATGATTGTACCGGATAATATGTACAAGTACTGTTTGGGTTGGTTAGTTTCTTTGTTCTGGCCATATGGTTGGTTACTTTCACCCCACAATTTCTGTAAGCATACGCCAGTTGGACCTACTTCTCACTTATATCAGCCGGTCTCAGTCACACAAGACATCAGAGGAGGATCCATAAAAAGCTCGAGTTCAGATGAACTCGTCATGCAGAAACATTCCACTCAAGTAAGACTTATGTCTGCATTCTGGATTTCTTAAAATTTCACTTGTTTTCCATGAATACTTGTTGGTATTTTCACTTCACTTTTTCTTGGTTTGATTTTCAGGTTGAGCTAGACATGCCCATTTTGAGGCCTGCCCCAAATGTTGCAAATATGCCTCAGCCTGCCTCAAATGTTACAAATATGCTCAATTTGAAGACTGCCCCAAATGTTGCAAATCCAAATCCCTCTAAACGAACAGAGCTGTTAGAATCAAATTTTATAGACCCTACTGAGCCAAATAAAAGTTTGAAGGTTGAAGATGATTCTTTTGGTTCCACAAGGGTTTCATCAAACGATAAAATTGAGGCTAATGGAGGTACAGATCTTAACAACATTTTGAGTTTTAACTGCTCAATTTTGTGGTGCAAAAATATAACTCGCTGTTGCAGTTGTTATCTCTTCTCCATGGGGTTTTATCAATAATCAGGGTTTTCATTAGACCATCACAACAGACATCCTCAAAATCTACTTGAAGCACATGCATCTAAAATGTTGCGTCGTTGAATTACATGTATACCCCACCACAGTACTACACTGATCATTCTCATATCATTTAAAGGTCATTTAGATAACTATGGTCTACGGTTTCTTTTCTTAAGCAGAATACCTTGAAAGAAAAAGATTTCAGAAGGAAACTATATTCTTTTTCTGAAGCAGATGTTTACATTTTCTAACACTTGATGTCCGAGAAAGTTGCCCAAAAAAAAAAAAAAAAAAACAGAGAGAGAGAGAGAGTAAAAAAATGCTGCTTTTACCTAGTTGAAGCTTATAAAATCTATTGAGAAACCAGGTTGCATCTCTAGTAAGTAGTGATTGTATCCCCAATACTCATATCTGTTGATCTGTTTTGCTCAGAGTTGCTTAGCAAACTATGTTGGAATGTGGGGAATAAGAATGAAGTGGTTACCCCAATTAACAATCTAGTAGGTACCCAAAAAAAGAAACCAGCAAAATCACATCTGCTTGAGATTTGCACTAAACAAAAATGGGAGCCTCCTGTGTTTGAGTGCTGCAAGGAGGAAGGGCCAAGCCACAGGAAAATGTAAGCTGAAAATAAATTCTACAGCAGCTGCCAATCATGAAATATAGACTTCTAGATAGGAATTTTTATAAAACCTATACTTCTTATTTTGTTACTTTGCTATATGAGAATGGTATAATTGGCGTAACCATTTTTATGTATTGTGAAGTTAGTACCTAATCAATCCCTATATCTAAACAGGTTCACCTTCAAGGTTAATGTTAAAGTGAATGATCCCAATACAGATCTTGAATGCTTTAGTTCTCCTCATCCAAAAAAGAAAGCTGCAGCCGAGCAAGCATCTGAAGGGGCACTGTGGTACTTAAAGCATCTTGGTTATCAGTGAAAGTATGGCTGAAAATTGATTTTTGGCTCCACAGTTTAAAAATAATAAGTTTGCATGATGCAGACTAATTTTTAGTTTCATCTAGTTTCAACAAGAGCTCTCTAGTCTTAGAACTACTTGTCGTGCAACCAGTTCGACATTGTAGAAAATTCCCATCCTGAATTATAACTTCAATTCTGCTGCTGCTAAGGAGTGTTACATTAATGAAGTCATATTATTGCGAGTTTTACTTGCTCTTACGCTCATGATCTTCTCTATCATTTGCTACATTATATCCTACACAATCACTTTAACAGCCTGGAAATTTTAATTTACATCACGTTTCCTAATACCACACGTACACTAAAAAACAGAGTACATATTGAACACGTACACAGAGTCGCAAACACTATTTCATAAACAGTTCAAGAAGAACAACAACACTTCCATATGAATATGTTGCCCTCTGAAACTTTGGCATCAATCTCTTGTTGATGAGTCATCCGGGAGAGAACCATGAAAAAATAATGCTAGGAGGCAATGCAATAGTCTGTGTATCTAAGAACACTGACAATTCAGAGTGAATAAATGCTATGGGAAACCAGAATTCTGTGGTGAAATGAAAATAATAAGGCACTGAAATATGTGAAAATATTAAAGAGCTGAATGGCTTCAACTGCATCTCTTTCCCATAGTAAGACATTGGTTATTATCTTCTTATACCAGATTCTTCTCTTACTGTGAAGAACAAAGGAAAAAAATGAAACAAAATAATAGCTTCTCAAGTTGTGTAACGGGAAGGAAAAGTAGCAACTTACACCTATAGGTCTATTGTTCCATAAGGCTTCTCGATCATATGCTCACTTCACTGTACACACTGTGTTAGAACAAGTGATCTTGGGTAAATATGTAAAATGATTTTTAATTAGCATTAGTCTTTAATTGTTATGTAGGACTAAGTTATGGAAACTGTCGAAAACATATGAAAACTTACATAAATGCTAGAGGTGAACTTGGCTAAGAAAGAATTTGGTTGGAGAATTTTGCCATAGCTAGTATCAGTAGCTTTGGCTGTGAGGTGTAATTGCACCACTTCAACATTACAGTAGATTTTTATTTTTACTGAAGTACATTTGTAAGGGTAAAGCCAAACAATTGAATAAGCCCTAAGAGAGTTTGAGTTGAACAGACACAAGGTAATATGACGGAAGCGAAAATTGGGAATTTTTCATTGAAAAAAAAAATACAATAATAGTTCATACAGCAGAATAGGATTTCTATGTCCAACCTTGGATTGTCTATGACACATCACCCGTTGGATTATTTAACCCTTACATGCTCCTACAAATCAAACAAAGAACATTTTTCTAAGAAAAAAATGAAGAAAAAGTGATGAACAACTATATTCTCATGCCATGTGCTACGTTTATCCCTCTTCAGCTTCACCTTGCCAAAACTTCCTGTCACTCAGACAGTGTAGTGTTGCTGAATGGTGTCGATGTCAAGTCCTTTGAGTTTGACAACCGATTCCACGTGCCCCTTGAGTGTATGAAGCTCCCTCAACCTGGAAAATCCAAACAAGCAGAGCAAAGATTAGGGTCCATTGACTACACTACAGGTTTCTATTAAGGGAACACCAGCTTCCAATTCCAATTACCTAGCAACTTCAGCTCGCCTCTTGGCCTGTTCGGCGATCTCAGACAGCTCTCTGTAGTTGTTCTTGTCATTGAAGAGTTCAGATGTTTCGGGAGGCTGCAGCCCATGCAGGGTTCGTTGAGCTGTTGCCCATTGTGCCTCCCTCTCTCCCTTTCCATAATCCTTCTTTGTTGTGAAGGCAGTCTGCATAAGAAAGAAGCAATCAAACGCCGAAAAAAATTTCTATGGGAGATGAAAGGCAACATATTTTAAGCAGGAAGTTTTGATCCAATACCTTATTCTCAAGTACAGTATCCCAGGCCTTGCCACTCAATGCATATCGAATTATGAACTTGAGAATATCCAATGGTATGTAGGTGATGATGCTGTAGAGCCAGATAACACCTGCCCATCCCCATCCCATACCTTTGATTCTTGCAAAGCCCCAATTTGCATAAACAGCGAGAATTGTAGCAAGCTTAATACATAGACATGAAAACAAAATTAGCTTATGGTTCTTTGCAAAATATACAATACAAACAAACATTATCACATCTTTTGTCTTGCAACTCACCAGCTGTGCTATGCAAAAAGCAATCATGAGCATGGCACCGGGGCGTTCTACAAAAGACCAGCTTCGGGATCGAGTGACAAAGATGAGTGCCTGACTGATAATACTAACTTGAAGGTAGACTGCTGCCGTAAGCTCCCTATCGCTGCCTCTGATAGATCTTACACCAAACTTGTCCTGCATATATTCAATAAAAGTATATTGTTTCGAATAAGGTCCAAGGACTGCTACAGAATCCGGAACAGTTACTAAGGAAAGTATTTCTAGCTAAATGTTTGTATTGTAAGAATTTTCTTACTGAGAAAAAGTCAGAATCATTAGCAGCCCAGAAGAAGACAACAGTCATGACAGCCATGTAGGTGCCAAGGACGACACCAGTGGCAAAGATCTCCTTTAGCTTCCATGAGTCTGGAAGAGGAGATGGCTTCACCCTATCCTTTGAAATAGTCATGATTGTTCCATCATTAAGTATGGCAATAATGAGAACCATGAAAGGTGAGAAGTCAAACTTCCAGATAAGAGCAAGGAGCAAAAATCCAAGGACGACACGAATTGTGATGGAAACAGCATAGATGGTGTAGTTCTTCATCCTCTGGAAAATGGCTCTGCTTGTCAGCACAGCACTGATAATCACAGACAATCCTGGTTCGGTTAGGACAATGTCAGAGGCGCTCCTAGCAGCGTCCGTGGCATCATCGACTGCAATACCAATGTCTGCCTTCTTTAGCGCTGGGGCATCATTCACACCATCTCCAGTCATCCCACAAATATGCTTCCTCTCTTGCAGCCGCTTCACAATTTCATATTTGTGCTCTGCATGGTTCCTCGTTAATTAGTTTCTATTATAAAGCATATTCAGAAATTTCCATTCAGATTTGGTCAGAGTTACCTGGGAAAACACCAGCAAAGCCATCAGCCTTTTCAATAAGCTCATCAATAGGGAGGGAAGCAACAGACTCGTCCTTGTGTTCACCAAGGAGGGAAGAAGAAGGATACATGTTGGTTCCCATGCCGAGTCTGCGGCCAGTTTCCTTACCAATGGCAAGTTGGTCACCAGTGATCATCTTAACATTGACACCAAGATGAAGGGCACGTCGAATGGTCTCTGCACTGTCATGCCTGGGAGGATCAAAGAGAGGCAAAAGGCCTACAAACTGCCATGGTGTTCCAGCACTCTCTTTGCTTTTTTCTGGCACAGTCTGGATGCAAACAATTGAAGAACAGAGCAACTTCAGTTGCATGAAAGAAATTAAATTTCTATGCTCGAGAACAGGGGAAAGTAAATAAAAACACCTGTCTAGCAACAGCTAGGGAACGGAGACCGCGATCTGCAAACTTGTCAATAATTGCATGTGCTTTCTTCCTTGCATCGTCTTTGAGCTCGCAGAGGTCAATGATCTGAGAAAAGATTACATACCATGCCATAAGATTAGATTAGAAGGTAAAAATAAATTAAAGAAATGAGCATCAGTAATAGTTGCAAGGGTGACTTATATATGACCTGCTCCGGTGCACCTTTGCTAACTCGGTGCCAATTGCCATCAGAATCAATGTATGTTATGGCTGTACGCTTTTCAACAGGATTAAAGGGCAAAAAGTGGACCTCAGTTATACCTTGCCTGGCCTGCAGCCACAAACAAAGTACAATAACACAGTTAAATTTGGCTTCCTGATCCCGAAAGGACTGCATAGGTTACATAGAAGGCAAGATACCTCCTTGGGGTCACCCAACATTCCAACAATACATGTATCAATAGCATCCTGATTCTCAACCCTCGAAGCCCTGGCGCCGAGCAAAATGAGACCATCCTTGTCAACATCCTTTACAAACACCTATAAATCAAACGACCTGTCATTAATTTCATTCCCCTAGACAATGAAAACAATATGTCCAAAGAATCATTTGGTTTCTTCTACCTCGACCATGGTCTTGTCTACTGTAAGCTTGTTGAGGGTCAGGGTCCCAGTCTTATCACTGCATAGGACATCCATGCCAGCCATCTCCTCAATGGCTGTCATCCTCTTTGTGATAGCGCCTTGTGTGGACAGGCGGTGAGAACCAATAGCCATGGTAACTGACAACACTGTTGGCATAGCAATCGGAATCCCTCCAATGAGAAGCACCAAGAGATTGTCAATCCCATCCCTGTACTTCCTACGCTGTATTGGATACATAACCACTATTTCTATTACCATTCCTATGGCAATAGAGCATATGCAGAAGTTTCCAATAGCTGTCAAAACCTGATCACCGCAGCCAGATTCACATTAGAAACAAAAACATAGAGATGCAACATGTATAATGAAAAATTACTGAATGCTCACACTTTATACCTTTTGGAAGTGGCCCACATTGTTGGTGCTGTCAACCAGGTGAGCAGCCTTACCAAAGAAGGTGTGAACCCCTGTGGCAATGACTACTGCCTCAATTTCTCCTTGCTTGACAGTGGAACCCGAGAACACTTCATCCCCGGGGAACCTTGTCACAGGCAAAGACTCACCGGTGAGGGCAGACTGATCTATCTTGAGGGGATCTCCCTCCAAGAGGCGCGCATCAGCTGGGACAATGTCTCCCAACTTGATGCTGACTACATCTCCCGGTACCAAGATTGCAGCCTCTAGCTCAGACCATTTTCCATCTCTTAGAACCTACAACATTACATACAAACAAGCATTAAGCAACTTCGCTCCATTTTAATATATAATGTAGTCGACATATTTATTACTAATTATCACCTTGGTTTTTGGGGCAAGACCAGCCATAAGAGCTTCTGCAGCATTGCCTGCATTGTTTTCTTCGATAAAGCTGATGGTGGAGTTGATAAATAACAGTGCAGTAATTCCCACAAAGTCTTGCCAGTCCGGTGGCCTTCCCTGCATTTGTTCAATTCATTAAAATCCTCGTAAGACTATCCGTGAGAGAGAGAGAGAGAGAGAGAGAGAGAGAGAGAGAGAGAGAGAGAGAGAGAGAGAGAGAGAGAGAGAGAGAGAGAGAGAGAGAGAGAGAGAGAGAGAGAGAGAGAGAGAGAGAGAGAGAGAGAGAGAGAGAGAGAGAGAGAGAGAGAGAATGGTAGTTTCGTTACCCCTCCATTTGCTAAGGCAATGGCCATGATAGCTGCAATTTCCATAACCCATGATAGGGGATTCCACATAAAACCCAAGAACTTCAAAATCTTGTTTTCCTGTTCCCAAGATTATTTATCAACACATCAGTTTCTTTTCCTTTTTTATATAAAAAAAAATGACAATCTATATTGAATAATACTGAGGAGTACATGGAGTGATGCCGAAATGCATCAAAAATATAGCGTTAACAAAATGAGATGCATGGATAGAATTAATATTAGGAAGAAAATTTCTGGAAAGTTAGTACCTTTTTTTCCTCGAGCTTGTTTGGGCCAAAGACTTGAAGCCTCTTCTGCCCTTCATCACTTGACAGCCCCTCTTTTGTGCATTGCAATTGCTCAAACACTTCCTGAACTGGAATTCGCTCCTGCGATCACACACAGCAACACATTGTTAATACATATAGGCGGTTCGACTCATTGAATTGCATTGAGAATTTGTCCCGGTATCTTATATGTAATACAGAAAAAAAGCTTACAAGGTCAACATTCTCCTTCTTGATTTCTTCCAAGCTAATCCCTTTGCCTTCTGCCATTGAATCTCTCTTTTTCTTTTTTCACCAAAGCACACCAAACACAGGACACAGATTGTTCTAAACGCTCTCAATGCATAAATTACACGCCTATATATAAATTGGCACAACTCACAGACTTTTATAGTAAGTGAGCGCTAGTATACAAGAATATAACCCCAAAGGAGAACCTCTTATTCCAATAAATTGTTCTTGAAAAGCTCCTTTATTCCTCTTGATCAGAACCAATAATCACAGTGTGCATACAAGAATATTATCGTTGGCACTGAGAGACTAAAGCATGAGTTCCTCTTATAAGGAAATGGAATTGGTCTTATAATGGAAAACACAGATTGAGCGAACGAGCGGGAGTTTTGCTGTGCTCGTTCGACTTTTGCCCCGGTCATTCGGCCACTTAGAAGAAGCAACTAATTGTTATACAACTTTCTTTACGCTCACTGCGCTTTGTCATTCTTACATGTCTCAACAATATGGACCAAATCAACTTCTTCGCCTTTGTACTCGGTGTTTGTTTCATATTAAATTATTAACTCTCTATTATCTACAAACGAACAATTCGGTAAAATTTGTAAAATTGAATGGGTGTTATGACCAAGTCACCAAGTAAAAAGAAGAATTTACCGTTAATGTACGACACTTAATTCGTCTTTTGATGAAAAATATTTTACTTTCTTAAATCACCTTGTATCTATAAAATATTTTACTTAATGCTTAAGCATTGTCTTTCCGCTATGTCATCATATTTGTAAAGCAAATAGAGCAGACTATAGAGCACTCTTCGTTAATTAGTGCATGTTAGAATGCATATCCTTAGTTGAGACACCTGTTATTATCTTGTGTGATTTTCTTAGTGCTTATTGTATTTTGGGGTTTAGGTAATGTGTCACCCACCCCCACCCCAGCGTCGGCGGGCTCATTCTTTGATTTCATTAATGGTTAAAGCTTAAGGGCAGCTTTTTAAAAATAAAAAAAAAAATAAAAAAAAAATAAAAACTTTAGCTTCCACCACATTTTTTCATGCAACTCAATTCAAAGAAATCTTTTTCCTCCTTCTTCCTCTAATGAGTTTTTCATGGTCTTGAAAAATTATTTTGGATTCATGAGTCTTTTTTAAGAGAGTTCAAAACACAACTAAGTTTGATGTTCTTGAGGTTTAAAGTGCTTATATTCCCACAAAGAAGGTCGTTGTACTATGGGAACCATTTGCTATTGAAACTTCTATTTTTGTATTTAGGAGATAGTACCAAGTTGATCGAGCAGTTCTAGACTTGATTTAATTTCATAAGATTTTTCTGCGTTAGATTGTTTTCACTTAGATTTGATTTACACATTAGATTGTTTTCACTTAGATTTGATTTACACATTCTATTTGATACTTTTTGCATAAATGATTTCTTCATTTTCTTATAAGATTAGCAATTAGAGCACCATAGTTTACCAGCAAGCTTAATGCGTGGGTGTTCTTGAAGAAAACTATCTCTGTGCAAACAACTTTGTGTTCCACTCTGCCCTTATGTAATGATGCGATAACCGCATAGAAGGATTGTATGTTTGGAGTTAACTATTTAGTTCGAGTTTTTTTTTTTTTTATTAGTATTATTGTTGTTGTTGTTGCTATTGTAAATATTATATATATGTGGCTGTCCACTGTAAATACTCATTAGTTATGTCCTTATGGTGTAAACTCTACTCCTATATAAATAGGTCTAATGAGAATGAAACGCACCCTTTTACCTTCTTCATATTCTGTTTCTTCCTTCTATCTCTCTCTTATTCTCTAGATTATAACAATTATTATTATTTGTATTATTATTATTATTATTATTATTATTATTATTATTATTATTACTATTATTATTATTATTATTATTATTATTATTATTATTATTATTATTATTATTATTATTATTATTATTATTATTACTATTATTATTATTATTATTATTATTATTATTATTATTATTATTATTATTATTATTATTATTATTATTATTATTATTATTATTATTATTTGCGTAAAGGTACTGAATTTTATTGATAGTTAAGTAATCATGCTGCAAGACATCTTGTGTACATTCTGGAATTAACTATTTAGTTCGAGTTACAATGTTGGTAATTCTAGATATGATGCAAGTTGTACCTAGTAGTGTTAAAACGTTGTCATAATGTTATTAAGAACTTTAATTCTCTCCCTTCCCTTACTATCAAAAACAAAAAACTGGATGTGATTAATTTAGTCTATGACAATGAAATCCCTGAACCACATTTTAATTAAGTCTAAATTTATTGAAATATCATCTAATAATAAAAGATAAACCACATGCCCAAACTTAAGGTTTTGCACCAAATGAATGAGGCTCACTATCTTTCTATACGTTCGCATATTATTTACCTCAAAAAATACTAACGAATGTTTTACATTTGTTTAGTTACTAGTTAAGTTCGATTACAATATTGATATAGTTATGGATGTGATACAAGTTGTAGTTAAATAATTATAAGTCATTCTATAAGATAGAATTATGTGGCACAACCGACAAATTGAATTTAGTCAGTTAAGAACATAGAGATTGTTCCGAACAAGCATGGACTCAATACATAAGTTGCAAGCGCGTATATATCCATATGGCATAATCCACAAGCTCATATAGTAAGTGAGCCTAGCATACATGACCGAATATAACCCCCAAGGAGAATTCCTTTCAGATTCGTTGTTGAAAACCCTCATTTATTCCTCGTGAGAATCAACAGTAAGAAGAAACTGAATAGACAAGCCGGGATTTTGTTGTGCTCATTCGATTTTTGTCCTGGTCAACTAGTTAATTAAAAAAAATTATTGAATTATTATACAACTTTCTTTACACTTACTACGCGTTGTCATTCTTGCATAACATAACTATATGGACCAAAATAACTTCTTCGCCTTTTTAAGAAATTAATATCAAATTATGAATTCTCCATAATTTGTGGACAAACGATTCGATAAAATGTTGTCAAGTTGAATACATGTTATGACCAGTCTTCTGGAAAGCGTTTTCAGGGTAACCCAGGAGCCTGCATCGATGTAGGGCAGAATTGATTTGCATCTTCACAGCCAAACTGCTATGCCTGAAAAGCAAGCACCTCAGGTGATGGGAGTTGCTTTATAGCAAAAACATATTGGGGGGCTGAAGCGTGGAACTTTGAAAACAATGAACATTTTGTTTCTGACACTTTTCCGAACGAAACATTGCTGTTTAATTTAATTGGACAATTCCTATAGTACGTACAACTACTTGCCTACTTGGATTCCCTTTTTCATTTATTTTTGGAACGTTTTTTTTTTGGCAAGAACAGAAAATTATATTAATAAAACAAAGGATTACACAAAATGAGGACCCAACTGGGCCACTGACAACACAAGGGCTGACGAAGGTCCAACAAACCAAAGTAAAAAAAAAAGTAAGTAGGCCCAAACCAGGCGAGCCCACAACTCAAGCAGCACCTCAGACACAGCAAGATGAATGCAGAAGCAACAGCACGCTGCCATGAAGAAATTTGTTTGCAGACAGCATCACGAACCGGCAGCATCACATCATTTATTTTTGGAACTTGATTCTTGGTTGGGCTTCTTTCGTGGCTTTGTTAGTTTGGTCTAGTGACTTTAGTTATTTGGTATTTTTGTGAATCATAAAATTATAGCAAGTAAAACAAACATTTATATATTCATTACGATACTCGTTGCGGGAATGAAACATGCCCTCACGAGGCCTTTGCCTTGGAAAACATTGATTATCACTAAGTAAAAAAGAAGTATTACTATTCACCAAAGATAATTTGTCTTCTTATTGGAAAGTCATTTTTCTTCCCAAAGTCACTTCATATCTATAAGTATTTTCCACCAAATTCAACACAATTAAAATAATTCATATTCCCCCTTCAGCACGAGTTTTTCATAGTGTTTTGAAAAATTATTTTGAATCCAAATATGACTTCTTTCAAAAAAATGGTTCAAACATAATTTGGGCTCAATGTTCTTGATGTTATAGTGTCATTGTCGCTAAGGAGGTTGTATTTTGGGATACATATCACTGAAACATTATAATATCCAAAGGAGATCAGTATCAAACTCTGGACTAGAGTTAATTGTTAAAGGTTTTTCTGAGTTAAATTGTTTTTACTTTGAATTCATTTATGCAGTCTATTTTATTTGCATAAATTATTACTTGATTTTTTTTATTGTATAGCAGCAATTAGACCTCCATATTTCACCATCAAATTTGATGCACGGGCTTTTTGAAGAAAATCATCTCTGCAAACCGCTTTGTCTTTAACACTGTCCTGTGTAACCACAACAAATGATGGTACATTTATTAGGAGCAATGTTTTTTTTTTTTTTTTGGTTATTATTTACTTCGTGTTACAATGTTTGTAGAAGGCTGGATGTGATATAATAGTAGTGTAAAATAGGTGCGATATATTAGAAACTTCGACTCTCACCCTTTTCTTTTTATAGAAGTTGATTGTTATTCAATAATCAACAGTCAATTAGTCATAGCTTACAAAACTTGCATAGAATTCCGGCAAGAAAATCCGGTAAAACTTATCCAAGCTCAAGCAAACTAATTAACATCATTGGGAAGCTCACAATTAAAGAAGCCTATCTAAGAATGACAAAGCTTCGTCTCCTACGGAAAGAAATCACTCAACTAGTCATCCCTTACCAATCACGCAATTGTGGAACAAGTAAGGAACTAAAAACGTCATAGAAGACTCATATAAACTAAATCACACTTACACAGGCTTAAACCCTAGCTTAGAACAATTAAACAATAAGCAGCTCCTTCCCATTCGAGTTGGAGCATAAATCCACACCTGCATTATTACCTTCCGCTTTCTCTGGAGATAGTATACGTTTAGTCTGACGTCCAGATAGACGACCCTTCTTCTTTGGACGACCCTTCGTCGCCAGCCTCTTATCACAAGTGATGTGCTCATATTATCATATATCTCTATGCCTCTTAATCTTAATATTTATGTTTAGTTCTCTTTATTTATGATTTATTTATGCTATTTTAGTGTATTTGTAGGTTTGTTTCATTGGAACAAGAAAAGAAGCTAACTAAAATTGAAAGGCGACTGAATCCCCATGTCCCAAAATCTGCTTGTGCAGAACACTCGACTTCGCCGAATTACTGGGAAAATACCAGATCGAATCAAACAATGACCTTATATCATTGGAAAACTACGGATGTCTACTTTCTATAGATTTTACGGATGTTGATTTCAATACTTCTGGAGAAAGTTATGGTTATTTGAGTGAAGATAGGTCAGAACATGAAATCTGCTTGGGAATTTACAAACATTTGTAGAGAACTCAAGTTTCATGGCACAAGATCATCAATCCTAATGTTTCAAGGAAGTTGATTCAGATGAGGATGCAAAGAACACATGTATTCCTACTTCTACAAGAGGTATTTCATGGTTTTCTCATTCCAAATCAAGAAATGAATCTAATCTCAAGTTTTACGAGGAAACATGAAGCTAAAGATGAGCATAAATCTTCTCTATATGAGGAAGCACGAATTTTACATGAAAGGCAGTCTCGGGAACACAATGTAGATGCCTAAGGAGCAGAGACGACCCATCCATCTTTCCCTTCTTTTCCCCTTCCATTCTTTTTATGTTTTTTCCTATGTTTTATTTAGTTATCTTTTGCTAAACCTTTTTCTAGGGTTAGGATGATGCCCTATCATGATTGTTTATGTACTTTGATGTTATATTGATGGATTTATAGTTTCTTTATGATGAATTCTTAGTCACGATTTGAATTGATGCTTTATGTTTAAGTTCTTTAATTGATCACCTTAGGGCTTTGCATCTAATAATCAGAAGATGAATTTGAGGCGTACCTACAATATAATTCAAATTAGCTTCTTCTGATTAAGAGTTGTGAATTACATTATTGTCGTACATGAAGTAATGGTTTGCATGATTCTCTTTTTTTCTAAAACGTAATGAGTCCTATGTGTTAAATTTATGCCGTACCTGGATAAACTGCATGCTAGGATATATGACCTCTGCCGTACCTGGAGAGATCATACACTTAAGGAAAACTATGGTCTAAGCGCCGTACATGGACTTAGATAAGGGAATTGTCATAAAAAGGAACAAAAGAATCTGTTAATTGCATTGAAACATAAATAGGATTGTTAGTGGTTGATTCCGAAACCCTAGGTTTTATCATTATTTGTTTGTTTCTTTAATTCTCAAATTATTTCTTTATTTGAAAATCCAAAAACCATATCTTCTTTAGCTTGATTGTTTACTTGATTTTGTGTTTGGATTAATTAGGTTAGGATTTAAATTAATTATCAATCCTCAATTGGAACGATCTCGTACTTGCATACTATATTAACGACGATTCGTGTGCTTGCTAGTTTTAATTAAAATTCCACAACAACAAGGACCAACCCGATGGCACTTCTCATATTGCAGCTCCACCACCACCGAAACAACATGTGAGAAATCAAATCTCCGCCATGCCCAAATCCTCCAGCGAATATCCTGAATCACATGAATCCTCTAGACATGATCCTTTCTCAGCATCGCCCCCTGATCAACTTGAACAAAGTCCCTCAATGCCCATCCGATTAGGGTTAGAGCTTTCTCATTCAGCATTGCAATTCGCAACCCTTTCACAGGCACCCACATCTCAAGGAGATGCAGCGGCGCCGCTTCGAGGACAGAGACTCCATCTTGTCTGCCAGCAACAACATGGAGTTGTTATAGAACCAAAGACCCCCCCTCCCGACGGAGAGTACCTGATTCTGCACCTCCATATCCTTAAATTGGAAGACAAAGATGTCCTCTTCCTCCTCTTGCCGGATCAGAACCCTCTCCTTCAATCCCCAAACATTGGAGATTGTCGCCGAGAACCTTAGAAGCACCACTGCCTTCTTGGACAGAAGTCGGCCATAGAGATAGAAAAAAGAATCGTGGATAGCATTCTCTCCACCAACCAGGCTTACCACGGCCTCCTCTAACAGTGATGATGGAGCCACCGCTGTCATCTTCTTACTGGACTAGATCAATTGGATGGATATAGCAAGAAACCCTAGTAGAGCCAAAATCGACTTGTTATTCAAAGCTTTGAACTTCGACTCTCACCCTACCCGTTCTATTAAAAAGAAAAATTGGATCGTATCAATGTACTAGTCTGCGATATTAACTGTGCTCCATGAGGTATATTTAAGTTGTTATGAAGTATTATTTTAAGAGTCTAGGGACACATAATTGTATATATATTTTTTTTTTTACACTTCTTGTGAACCCTTCAAATATAAAACATTTTATTTGTGGAGATTAAGTGAATGGCATGATCTTATTTATAACCAAAAAATAAATAAATAACAATGGATTATACTTTTTCATTGGGGCATTGATAAATAAGGTCATGCAAAAAAAATAAAAACTGTCAATTCTTTTATAATTCAACGACATTACACATAATGACTCATCCTCGTGGGGTTCAAAAAAGAGCCATTACCTAAGTAAACCCATCTTTTAAGCTATTAAGCCAAACTAGAAAAGCCCTTAAAAAAGCCATGAGAAATCAAAAGGCATATGAGATGGGGGCTAGCCTGCGACATCTCTTCTAAGCAAGCAGAGTGATCGTACACCAACCACACCCCCCCCCTCCCCCAGGCGAAAAAAAAACTTGTTGTGAAATTTTAACTAAAACTCACAAGTGCCCGAATCGTCGTTAGTAAAGTGTGCAAGTACGAGGTCGTTCTAACTGAGGACTGATAATCAATTTAAATAATAACTCAACTAATCCAAACTAAGAACACAAATTACATAAAGAATCAAGATAAAGAAGATATAATTTTTGGATTTTCAATTAAACAAATAAATGTGAAAATAAAAGAAAGAAACAAACAAACAAAATATGAGTTGAAAAGCAAAGATGATGGAACCTAGGGTATCAGGATCAACCACTAACACTCTTATTTATGTTTGGATGCAATTAACAAATTCTTTTATTTCTTTTTATGACAATTCCCGTATCGAAGTTTAGGTACAACACTTAGACCATAATTTTCCTTAAGTGTATGATTATCTCCAGGTACAGCAAAGGTCGTATATCCTATCATGCAGTTTATCTAGATTCGACATAAATTTAACACATAGGACTCATTACGTTTTAGAAAACAAGAAAATCATGCAAACCATTACTTTATGTATGAAAATAATGTAATTCACAACTCTTAATCACAAGAAGCTAATTTGAATTATATTGCAGTTACGCCTCAAATTCATCTTCTAATTATTAGATGCAAAGTCATAAGGTGATCAATCAAAGAACTTAAACATTAAGCATCAATTTAAATAGTGATTAAGAATTCAACATAAAGAAACTCTAAATCCATCAATAAAACATCAAAATACATAAACAATCATGATAGGGCATCATCCTAAACCTACAAAAGGGTTTAGCAAAAGATAACTAAGGTAAAACATAACAAAAACATAAAAGGAATGGCAGGGAAAAGAAAGGGAAGATGGATGAGTCATCTCTACTCCTTTGGCGTCTTCAATGAGCTTCAAGATGTCCTCCTCATGTAAAATTCATACTTCCTTATATAGGGAAGATTCCTACTCATCTTTGGCTTCAAGTTTCCTTGTATGACTTGAGATCAAGTTCCTTTCTTCATTTGGAATGGGAAACCCTTGAAATATTTTCAGTAAAAGCAGGATTAAGTTCATCCTTGAATCCACATCTAAATTAACTTCCTTGAATCATTAGGATTGATGATCTTGTCCCACGGAACTTGAGTTCTCCACGAATGTTTGTAAATTTCCAAGTAGATTTCCTATTCTGACCTATCTTTACTCAAATGACCATAACTTGTTCTAAAAGTATCGAAATCCATATCTGTAAAATTTATAAAAAAAAAAGGGTAGACATCCGTAATTTTCCATTTATGTAAGGTTCATTGTCTAATTCGATTTGGTAATTTCTCAGTAATTCAGCAAAGTTAGAAGTTCTACACAGACAGATTCTGGGACCTGAGATTACAAATTACCTTTCAATTCTAGTTAGCACATTTTAGCTTCTTTTCTTGTTTCTACGAAACAAACCTACAAAAACATTATAATAATTCAAATAAATCATAAATAAGGATAACTAAACATAAAAACCAAGTTTGAGAGGCATAGAAATATAGGATAATATGAGCACATACACTTAGACTTTGCTAGTCCTCGAGCAAAACAAAGAAAAAACTAACAACACAGAGACATAAAATAATCCAAATGAAACACACTAAGCCGTTCAACCTTAGCCTCAAAAATCTTATACTTTCATGGCATCAAGATTAGCATAACCAAGAATCAATCCAACAATTATTCGAAAAAGTCAACAAAAACATATAACTTGACATGTAAACATGTAGGACATGGGGTGAAACTGGTGATATTAATCTCAGCATGCTTCAAACATGTAATAACCGCAATTTTTATTTTAATTTCGTGTAATTGTGTGGAACGAATATTGTACAATTTCACGAATGTTGCTCGAAATATTTCATTTTTAGAATTATCGAAATTCTGAAACGATTGTTTTAACGAAAAGCTCGAAATGTTCGATTCAAGAAATCAACTTTTTATACATGCAAAATTTGGGAAAACCTCCTTCATGAAAGTTGTAGAGCTCATCGATACGAGTCCGTGTTTATGTGGAACACAAATATCGGATTTTTTTTTGAATTAGTTATCGCATTGAGAATATTTTTCCATTTCGGGTATTTAAGGAAAAAACCCTAGCATAATTGGAAACTTTCCTTTTTCTCCCAGCCTCCTTCCTCTTTCGGAAACTGTTCTCTCTCACGACCGAACGCAGGAACAAAGCAAGGCTACACCAAGCTCTTCCCCCTCCACCGGCCATCAATCGACACCGGACAACTTCCACTGGCTTCGCCTCGAGCTGCTCTACCCGTTGGACATCGTCACTCCCTCCGACACGGCTTCAAGGTCCGGCAAAATAGCTCGAACCAGTTGCACCCGAAACTGAACCAAACCATCCTCCTCGTGTTTTCAGCCACCAACCCACACAAAACTTCTCCCTCTATGTTAACTCGACCTCCTGAAGCTCCCAAAAGCAACCTTGTATGGCGGCGTGGCCTGTGGCGGCGGCTGGAAGCCAGCCCTGATCGAATCAAACGAAACTTTCTATCCGGATATCTCAAGTTGTAAAGCTTCGTTTTGAGTGACTCTTGAGCTGGGGAGTTCGCCTTGAGTTGCTGAACAAATCTCCAGAAGGGATTAAAGCCATTGGTTAAAGTTTCTACGTCGAACTCAAGCTCGCCGGATTCTGGGAATTTTTCGGCCACCGTGACTATTTTGGTACTTTTCGACCCCTTCCAATTATTTTCTGATCTTGAGCTAGTTATGAAAAATGATCAGCATGTTAAAATGAACAAGAGCAGCTTCGCCATTAAATCCGACGGCCCTTTTCGGCCACCTCCGGGGGTCAAAAATATGGTTTCTGTACTTTTTAAGAATCTACATTAAATACGATCATTTAGGCATATTATACATATTTTTCGGATATCGTATGATTTAGTTATGAATTTTTAGATTTCGATTGATTTCGATCATTAGATTTGTGATCTGTGAAGTTAGGACCGTCCGATGGACTTGTAGTTTTGATATCTTGATCATATGACTATCCTAGTGGCTTTTTGTGGTCATGGGTGAAGATCTGACCATTGGATCTTCGTATAATTGCAAAATGGTGATTAGGGAGGCGATTCGTGAGAATCCGTCCGTCAGATTTTCGTATAATTTAGAATCCGACCGTTGGATGGTAGTTTATATATGTTTTGGAATTATTGGATAAAATCAAGTCACATTTGATTAGGTAATTGACGGTTTGTACTTGGGTGAACTGGTTCGATGTGATTTATGTTTAAATTGAAGACACAACGGGAGTTTCGAGGTGAGTAAAACTCACGTGGTTCATATTACGAACCGAGTGCTTTTAATTTATTTATTTTGTCGTAATTGTGTGAAAAATATTTATGGATTAAATATTTGTTTTTAAAATCTCATGGGCTTGATCAACTACGGTCCATAGATAAGTAAATGAATTTTAATTATACAAATGAGTTTCATGATTTTATTGTGTGAACTATAGATGGTATTAATGGTCATCCCTGAGTAGATGATTATGTCTATATATATATATATATATATATATATATATATATATATTTACATGGAATATATATATTGGGTGGTGCGTTGTTGAGTGATGATATGATTGAGTTGGAATGATGATTTGTATTATATTTCAAATGCTTAAATTTCATAATAATATTATGTATCTTGGATGGGCTGATGTCATTGTGTGAAACATATTGTTGTGCTCGTTTTATGGATTTAGGGTCAACGTAGTGACTGGTATGGGGAAATCGGACGCTCTAATCCTAGGTGGATTATGGGATACGATTGATTAGGTGAGTTGGATGCCACAACCCTTGTCGGGTAATGAGGCTAGATTTAGTACAAGTATCAGACGTTCTAAATATGTATGTATGTATATATATTGATGAAATACGATAACGATAAATATGTCGGATGTCATAACCTGGGCCAGGTGACGGGCTACCATTCAGTTAGAGCTCTAGTCTGTCATACACCGTATTTGTATAAATACGATTTCGGGTTTTTGAGAAGAAATATGTGAGTTTAGATTCCGCATTGAGTTGAGATTGGTGATTGATTTGTGAGATTGTGGTTTCTTTGTGGATGTTTGGAATTGTTGGGTTTTGACTTGAGTGAAAATAAATATGACTTAATTAAACAACCGTTCTTTCTTTTTACTCATACGAGCTTTCAAAAGCTTACTGGGTTTTGTGTTGTTGCAATCCCGGTACACTATTCAAATGGTGTAGCGGATATTCCTGCAGATCAGGATAACCAGGGAGACGACCGTACTGTTTAGGAGTTGCAACATTTATTTGTTTTTCATTTGAGTGGTGAGGTTTGTTATGCTCATTTAGAGCTTTACAATTTAATTTATGAGTGAGTTCTAATAATTAACCGGGACTAAATTCGGGATTTAAAATTAAATTCGTGTGGTGGGGTTGTTAAGAAAATGAAATTTTCAGGTTGATTATTTTTAAGTTGTGGTAATTCATGTTTCGGATTTTGAATTTTGATTCTAAAATTCGACGCGTGACAAAACAAGTTATGACTCAAATCTCACCGGTTTACCCTCTTTCTTCTCTCAGATTCATTGGCTCATGCAAAATCATATATCCACTCAAAGTTATATGTGAGAGAGATGACATATAAGAAAAAAAAAATTAGCTCACATATAATAGAAAGAAAAGCTTTTTTTTTTTCTGAAAATATTTTCTCAACTATGATCTCATGAAGGATACCAACTATTCACACAAAAGGACACAAGCCATAGGTTCAACTCTTATAACTCATCTCCACAGAACAAAGGCTGCTATTTTCAAGGATCAAATAGGTCTTATAATTAAGGTTGTAAAGGGGCCAAGGCTTAGGGTTTATAGAAACGAAGGGATAGGAAAATAATAAAGTATCCTAAAAACCTAATAGAGCTCTTGTCGATGTAGAGAGACAATCTTGAAATTTCACCAAGTAAAAACGTCATAGACTCCTTAAATGTCTTTATGAAGGGTCAAATGTCATCATGTTAAGCCCATGTTTCATTCTATACTTCTTTTGAACACTTGTGAATTGGAAAAAGACCAATTTATTTGCCTTCATTTTAAAGCACACTCCAAATTCACAATGGGGGGACAAAGATTCATAAACACTTAGGGCCCGTTCGGTAGAGAAAATAAGAGCCTTTTTCATTTTTAAAACCAAAACAACAAGAAATTGTGTTCGGTAGAATATTTTTGAAAACATTAGTAATTAAAATTGAAAATATTTTCTAACTTTACTCTAACCATATGAAAATATCAAATTAACGTTTTCAATATTTTCTCACACTTTGTTTTCATCTCACAAATCTCCAACCCCTAAACTTCATCTAAATCACCAATAGTTGGATACTCAAAGATATGACACTGCCTAATCGGATTCTGACAAACTCACCGCCGTCAGACTTGTGCCCTCATCTGATTCTGACCAAACCAAAAAAGCACAAATCAAACTAGTCAGTTTTGACATCAATGATTGATCAGATGCATACTAATTTCTTTGAAAGCATTTAAATCTTTGCTTCTGTCTTTCCAGTATTGATCTTAATTAAGCTCTCTCAGGTTGTAAGTGGATCTTACATTCTTGGATTTTACTTTTCACGGCACATACATACATTTATATTTTTTTTTCTATGGACAAGTCTTAACCCATACTTGAACTTCCTTCTCTTCTCCATCTTCATTCTTGATGCCAAAAACCTGTTGTATGTCTCAAAAATTAGCTCCACTAAGTCTTTAGAACAAAGGATAAAGTTGTAACTATACTAAGGTTTAGGGGTTAAGGATTATGAGGGTGATAAAAAGAAGGCTCACTGTAGGCTCAAAGGGGTTTATCTAGGAGGTGTATATCTTGTGTACACAAATAGGGACACATGACAATTTGGCAATGATGATAATTTCCTAGGTTACCTTTATCCTTTCCAAGGTCCAAGCATGTATGGATAAAAGTTTCAATAAGTATAAGAGTGAATTCGAGCATTCTATGGTCCATTACAAAGCTATGGCAAATAATCAATCAAGATGAAAGAATAATAAGATCAACAAATCATCGCCAAGAAAATAAGATGACATATATTTCTTTTTCATCTAATACTCAACAAAGAAAAAGCAAATAGGCTCAAATATCTCACATAGGTTATGTATGTAATCAGAAACTTATCCTAACATGCTCTTGTTGGATCATATTTCATATACATATTTGTGCCCTAATATATGGAAATTCCTTGTTCTAAAGTCAAATTTAATGTTGATTAATCTAATTCCATGCTTTGTAAAAAATCTTGACAAGAGGAGAAAAAAATGAAATTCTGACAAATTTTCCGTGCTCCACCACTTTTTGCGGCACAAGAGGCGGCGCATCACCACTCAAGGTTGTGCCATGTATTTTCTGGCCACATTCATGGATGAGCAAGGAGGATAAGTACCATAACATCTATTCCATTCACCATCATTCTATCTCAACTAAATTCCAACCTTTTTGGTTTCAATTCAACCAAACACTCTATTACCCAAAAGTCCATCATCGTTAACACCAATATCTAGCATATTTTAGGCTTAATCATCATCCCTCACTCATCATTTCTTACTCCAACCTACACCATCACTCCCATGCCATTTTCCCTTGATTTTGGGATCTATTACCATTTTTCTACTCCACCTTCATGCTTCTTGCAAGATGTGAGCTGCTCCCTTTGCTTCCCAACACCATTTTCACACCTCTATCTCTATTTATTTAAGCACCCATTCTCTCAAGGAAGAGGACATCACCCACACTTAGCCACTACATCTTTTTCTCTCTCTCTATTCTCTACACAATCCACCATCATCTCTTCCACAAAACCTTCATCTCCACCACTTCATTTTCCAACTACATCCCTACTTATAACATCTTACATATACCAAGTATCATCATCATCTCAAGTCTTGAAGAATGAGTTCAAGGAAGAAGCTAGAACACAAGAGAAGCCACCATATCATCTCCATGACAAAGTTTCCATGATCAACCACTTCATCATCCTTCACTTGTGATCATCCCTAGTCATTTCTAAACTCTATTCTTTGATAGCTTAATATTTTCCATTATGTTGATGCTAGTTTATGTAGATATGTGTGAGTGGTCTATTGTAGGGGCTAGGGTTGAAAGCCCTAGCTAAACTTGCAATGAATTGATGTTTGAATCTTATTTGATGCAATTTCCATAATCATCTTCACATGCTAAATCAAGAAGTGAATTTTTGTATTTGAATCTAGCTAATTTGAATATTTTTCATTTGTCATTACATGAGCAATGTTTAGAGAGTAGTTAACTTTGAACATTAATAGCATGATAGCACATAGGTGAGTATGTAAGGGTAGTGAGTTAAAATCACCTTAGACCTAGGATTGTTTTGGTTACTTGATTATCTAAACTCAAAACTTTATGTATTTAAGAGTAAGGAATTGATACTTATCCGGTAATATAACTTATTCTTGGGTAGTTAGTTTCGCGCACTTATCCGGTGGGAATTGATAAAATCAAAGGAGTTTATGCCTTAGTAGTCTTATTCGGATGCTAAGAGGGTAATTGGATACTTGAGATTGTTTTACCTATAGTTTGAACATCAATGCATGCAAGGGAGGCTAGGGTGAACAACCTAAAACGCTACTTCCATCCATTCTATCACATCTAATTTAGCATAGCCTAGTTTACATTTCAAGTTCTTATTTTGTGTTATTTTGAGTTGAAACCATCTCCAAAGCAAAAATCAAACCACTACGCCATCTTGCATATATTCATCATGAACTTTGGTTCACTTGTGAGCTCTTGTTTATGATTTGTATATTTGTATATTTATCTAGCACCCTTTAGGTTTTCCCTAGCAAGAGTGAGTTTTCCAATCCCTTGGGTACGACTCATAATCCCTACACTATAAATTAGTCCTTATACTTGAGGGTGGCTATTTGGCTAACAGCTCTTTTCTGTACCATGTAAGCAAGACCACATCCACTACACATACATATTAGTGATTACAATCATACATCCTTATTAACCAAAGAATAAAGTCAAATATCATCTTAATTATATGATCCTCTTAAGCCATGATTTCTAAAATATATACTCATCATAGTTGTTGAAAGACATCCTAAGACTCAAAAAAACAAAACCAAAAACAACCATGCAAAATGAACAAAGAAAACCCATTTCTTTTTCTTCTCATTTTTATGATTTTTTATTTTTTATTGTTTATTTTTATAAACCTAGAAACTAACAACTAATAGAAACAAGATTTGAAATCCCTTGACCATCATAACACAAAAAATAAAGTTAAGACCTACAAACCAAGCCCTATCCAAACTTGAAGCCCTGGCCCAAAAAAGGGCCCAGACAAAAACAATGTTGTTGAGGACACCCAACAAGTAGTGCACCACAACCACTGCTCTACCACCGCCGTCAGCCGGAAAGCCAACATCGCTCGCATTAAGTCTGTCGTCCCTAACGTCAGGCTCGCCTCCAGATCTGTAACCATCTTTCGCCTCAAGAAAGACTTGTCTGGCAAAAGCAGCCAAACTTCAACCCAGAGCAACACCTTCGACACCGTCGCTAGTGACTTGCCGCCCCAGAGTCTCAACCCACCAAACTAGGTCAGCCGAGCTCCCGCGTGGAAGAACGCCATCATTGACCCCTTCCAGCCGTCGGCATCATCACCGGATTTGAACCAATCCTATTGAGCAGTGCCTGCCTATAACTGCATTACTGGAAGCACAACAACATCGAGCCCAAACCCGCAATTCCAACAACCCGAAATCACCTTGCCTCCTCTTTAAAAAGCTACCCAACCAGCGAGGAAAAGAAAGAAGAAAGGAAAGAATCCCAAACACCACCGCATCAACGACTTCCGATCAAAACCTAAGGGGGAAATGGCATCCACACTTATGGATGAATTGCTAGGTTGAAAAGAAAAGTTTTCAATCCCAACCCTAGCAGAGCAGCACTAGGTTTTTTAATTAATACATAAAATATGTGTAATCTATGTACATGTAAGTTATGTTAAACTAAGTTATGCAATATGATTTATTTGAAATTACTCGATCAACTAAAAATAAGATGACATCAAAAACAAAAAAATTACAACTTATGTCATTGTATCCCTCCAAACCGATCTCGACCCCAAAACTCTCTCTCTCTCTCCCCTCAAATCCTCAAAAATGCTGTCATTCACCGCCATGACGTCCACGAATCCCTCCACCACATCACCAATAGTGACCAGACCCTTCGCAAGCTCTTTGTCTGCCTGGACGAGCACCAGATTCCAGGACTCTGCCTGGATGATCTCCCTCTTCAACGAGGAGTTGAAGTCCGGATATCTTAAACAAAATCTCTCTGTCCCAAAGATGGAGATCTAGTTTCGCCAAAATCGAATCTATGCCTCTATGAGTCCTAAGCTTATTAACCTCAGAAAATTGGGCCTCTAACATTTTTGGGCTAGCAAAACAGTGTTGTGAAGGGTATGGGAGACAGGGAGGAGAAGGCCGAGGGTGAATGGGTTAGAGGTGGAGGTGGGGAAGTCGGCGAAGTCGAAGAGTTGGGCCTGGAGGTCAGTGAGCTTGGCTTGTATTAAGGCCCATTCGCCTTTGAAGGTGTAGATAAGCGGGATTTCTGAGGAGTTTGTAGAGGTGGGTGATACCATTTTGTCATGCCTCAAACCCGGTTTTGGTGGATTTTAAGTACTTGAAGCAGAATCAAAGGTATGAGTGCTAAAAATAAAATAAAAATTAAAACAACACGAAATACATTTTTTGAAATCATCAAAAATAAAAAATTTAAAATAACAAAAAGCTAATCATAAAGAGAAATAACGCATTCTAATCTATCTCGCTCTAATGTTTTGTAATGTCCGGTGTCGGTGAATTTTAAACATATGAAGCTGAATCTAAGGTGTGGGCGGTAAAAGAAATATTTTTTCTGAAATTGTCAAATATAAAACATTTGAAATAACAAAAAAAAAATCTATTCAAGGGGTTTTACCAAATTTTAAAAATGATCAACAAGATCGAGATAGGGTGACAGTGACATGTCATATTAGCTACATGGGACATGCAATATTGCAGATATCGTTCAAATGTTCCATAACTTAGCTCATGTGGAAGAGCAGCTAAAAGCCTAAAGCCATGTGCACACAGACTAACAATTATGCTCTTCGAGACAAATTATTTGGATAAACTGGTTTGCTCATGTGAAATAATTGGGTGAGACAAAATGAAGGAATTGAACTGCAAAGGGGATCACAGTACCAGGTTAATGCAGTGCATACAACAGGAGAGGGAAAGGGCAAGCAAGAGGGCGAGGGAGGGGATAGGGAGAGGGAGATGATACCATTTGGTCCATTAACCCCACATCATAAAAGGAGGGTAGCCAAAACCATGTGCATGTGCTTGCTCTAAGATCATATATATCCATGGAGGTACTCATCCACTTGAGGGTAACATGGCTATCCATGTGAAGGGACATGGCAATGGAGGAAAATGATCGAGGGGGGAACACACATTACATGCATGCATGCTCATGTTGAGAGAAAGAACTTTGGTTTGGTTAGGTTTGCTTGTACATGTTCTTGGGCAAGATGCAATAGAATTTTGATTGAAGATGTATATTGGGTTATGGGAATTGTTTGCTCGACCACCAACCTGCACCGTACCGCAGACAAAAAGCCTTTTCAAGGAATTTAATTTCCAAGACTCGATCACTAATTGATTCATCATATCTGAATCCAATAATGAGGAAATCCAAATTTTGAATGCATAGACATTTAACTAACATTTATAGGGATGATTAATGTCATAATATGTGATGATTTCCTCTGACCTTATGATTAATTTGGGCTGTTGGACACATGAGATTCCATGTATTATGACTGATTTTTTTTTGTTGTTTTTGTTTTTGGGCCTTCTTGATTAGCATGATATGGAAAGCTGAATTTGTTGGAACCTGGATCAACTTTTTAATCAGAAAGAAATGCTCTATTGGAGTACATTTTTGTTGGCTTATGAATGCAAAACTTGTCTTCTTTCGAAAGAGTAGAGGCTGAGCCACAGGAGGATCGAGCTTACACACGACACAACTCTTCCTAAAGAGGCATATACAATGAAACAAGGGGGTGGAGATGTAAACTGGACCGTTCCGGAAAAATGCAACGCATAAAATATAAAAGTCCATACGACTGATCGATCAAAGAAAGAATTGTCCCATTTTCGGTTATTATAAGTCGACAAGACACTATAAATAAATGTTCCATAAAAAAAAAAACTTAAATTATGAACTCCAGAATATGTCAATTCATTTTCAACTTAGTTACCTTCTCAATAAATATACAAATACATGTATATGAGATAAAAATTGTCAAATGATTACCGACTATCAAGTCAAAAGAAACTGTGACCGAAAAATTTGCAAGAAAACCACTAACCTAGAATCAATTTCAATCCAAAGTGATTGCCAACTACTTTGCCTAATTACAATATCTGTGAGATAAATCTCTCATTATATTGCCTAATCATTTTGATAACATGCGGGTCCATCTTGTTGGAAGCTGCATGACCTTGTTGACTAGCAAGACAAGCACACTCCAAAAGTATCGGGCAAAGTTCCATTTCTACCTTGACCGTCCCAAACCACTGATCAGTACGTTGATCACGTCGGAATTATGCACCAATCTTCAGGATATTAGTATGATGCTAAAGCACATTACTCTACTCAGGAATTTCTAATGGGTGACCATCACAGTACTACTGTACTACTCGATCATTTGCTCCTGAGTTTAAACAATGATCGAGTTCCTCCGTGGAATAATATGGTTTACTGAGTTTGAAGTGTGGATTGCTCTAATTTCTACCATAAAATTGGAGACGATGCAAAGAAATAGATGAAGAAAGAGAATCTACTACTACATTGTTGTATCTTTTTTTGTGACTTTGGTCAAAAGTGAGGCTTTTTGGCTAGGGATGAGTGGATCTAAGGTGGAAGGATAACAAAGCTGTCTAATCTATATATCATTCTGAGAAAAGCAAGTGAGAAAACAATGAAAATGTTTCTGAACAAGGGAGGAAAATCAATCATCAAAATCCCTTCATATTTGGCTCTATCTGATCAGTGCGCAATAGGTATTAGAGAGACACCTATACACATGCTCCCTGACTACTTCATAATTGAACCAAAGCATTATTGCACTCTGTTGCGCGCCTTCTTGCTAGTTTCAACCCCCACAACTGTTGACTGAACCGGTTGCCTGCTTCATACATTAAAAGAAAACCGAAATGGGCAAGTTTTGGACAATCAATCACATGACAACTACTTACGGCAAACATATTTTAGAATTGGTACCAAAGATCTTCTAGCATACTGCATGTATGCGTTGAAGGAGATTCAAGACTCATTATTATGGATTGTGTTAAAAGGTGATTAGCATTTTTAAGAGATTGAAAACTGTCATTAGTAAATAAATCTCATTTACTTGATCATGCAGTGGTTCAATCTAAATGTTGGGAATGTGACCTTCTATTTAGTGTTTTACCATTGTTCAATTTTAACTAATTAGCGTTGGTTACTTTCAGAATTTTAGGTTGTAATTTATTTTTACTATAAAGGTAAAAAAAATTCTACTATATAATTTTCCATCGATATTCATGTTGAAGCTTTACTTATAACATAATCAGCGTGCGCAAGACAAAAGAGGTTACAAAAACGTCTTATTCTTGTTAGACATTGACACCCAAATTTCCAAAAATATCTTGTTCGTGTTAGACAATGAACACCCAAATTTCCATATCATGTTTTATACTCTCACTAATATGTTTGTCGTCTTTTAATTGTTTTCCAATCTTTCTGGCCTTTTCATTACGTTGTCCATATCAGAGCACAGAGTGCTCTTCTTTATGGAGTAGTTTGCAGACCAAAAGAGACAAGAAGTAATTTAAAAAGACGTTAAGGTTCCACTCAAGATTAATTTCAATAATACTTCTACTGGGTCTTCAAGAATCGATCAAGATGGTAAGTTAGGAGTATTTAGTGTCCAGTTATTGGCCCGAAACAGAAACTAAAAATAAAAGCATCAAGTTCTGTTTCTCCATCTTCTGATTACAAAGAAAAAACGAGGAAAAAAGAATCGAACTCTCGCATTTGGGATGTGTCGGGGAAATGCTCGCTACTAGTAGAGCTATACCAGCACCCACTTACATTCTATGTCCAATAACAGTGTGATATAGCTGCATATTTCATTTTACCTAGCTAATTCTTCCATAAGTTTGGATACATACTACTACTCAGCTAAATCTAGTTACTTTTATTAAATATAGCTAACCCAAAAAGTTTTCATTTTTTATGTAGAAGATGCTAGAGTTTAGTACTGCCTATGCTTGAACCCCGGGACAAAGCTCAATGTACCCATAATCAAGCAACTCCTCTATCATTTGCTCAATGTGATCCTCCTCAAGCGGCTGAAAAAGCTCCTGATGTTGATCATTCTCAACTTGAACACCCACCTCACCAACCCAATTCCCCTCACCCCATTGAACTCCACCGTACTTCCTCTTCTCCGACCAATCCAACCCCGAAAAGCCGCTATTTTCGACAATGCAGCTACTACTAGAAGTGACGGATGGCATATACTGTTGCTGCAGCCCTACTTGTTGCACTGGCTCCTCTTTTGGGGCTGGTCTTTTCGTCATTTGTAGAGAGGCCATGTTGCATTTGTGAAGCTTTGCTATCAAAGCCGATGAGAGAAGCTGGGATGAATGTGACATGTGGTCGTTGGGATTGAATGCGAAATTGGTACGTGCTTTTGGACCGCACATGAGTCTTGCCGCTTCGTCGTAGGCTCGCGCTGCGTCCTCCGCCGTTTCGAACGTTCCTAGCCAAATTCTTGTCTTTCTGTAAACCAAAGAAACGCGTTTCTTATTCAGACTAATTAACACAAAGACATTAATATAAGCATTAATGAAACTTCTTTTTGAATAATTGTGCAGATGGGCATCGCTTAATTAATCCAAAGACAACGTGAAAAAAGACTTCCTTTTAGTGGAAAAAAAAATCAACTATTACAGAAACGTTTCTGAAGAATAGGATATAAACAGTGTATAGGCTATATATATATATATGGTAGTTGGTAACTTACAGTAAAGGGTGGCGAATTTCAGAAACCCAAGAACCCCAATGCCTTTGTCGGACGCCGCGATAACGCTGTTGGGGCCTAGCCATGGTGGTTGTGGTGGTGGTGGAAAGCGAAACGTTTCGAGAGTTTCGAGGGCCCTGAAGTGTGTGTTGCTTTGGGTGAGTAGAAACACAAGAGATGACTAGTGAGTAGTGAGAATGCAAGGGAGGTTTATATAGGCGATTTTAGCGGCCTTTTGAGCAATGGTGGGGACCCTCTCTATTCCTACCCTTTTCTATTATTTTTTTTATTATTTACCTTTATAATTACATGCCTATAAATATTTCAAACCAATAGTTGGATGTTGTCTCTTACTTTATTGATTTTGGACTAGTAATGAGGGTATGGGGTTTTAGTTGTCCTCAAAATAAACACAACTAGAGGACCATAATTGCACAATTTTTTTTCCATATGATTTTTATTACAAGTTTTTTTTTAAATAGAGAAATGTTCACTTTTACATTGATTGGTGAAATTACACATAATAAACTACCTGGTTGGTATTTCAAAAGAGTCACTATCTAAGTAATTCAATATTTTTAAACATCATAAAACTCAGCCAAAAATTTACCTTAAAACATCCTAGAAAATCAAGGAGCCAAGACATACCAGGTATGTTTGGCGACCTCTGAGAAAACCTATGGATCCCACCCACATAAAAGAAGGAATCCGTATAAAGTAATACAAGAAAATAAAAACCAAAGCCTAAGCGCATGCCCAATTGCATATTTCACTAGGCCATGAACCTAGGGCAAACCCTAGACCACAGGCCAACTGCCATCAGCCCCACCCCATCTGTTGCACCTCTGCTGACCAACCTGACACTGCCAACGTTGACAAAGCTAGGTCCAACCACCGCCCGGTGCAGAACCAGCAAGCTGCAGCAACCTTCTCTGAGCCTCAACTACGTCAGACGTCGACCAACCCCATCAAGCTCGCGCCACCAGCCTTTTAGCCCGGTAATTCAAGAACTAGCAAGCCCCCTTCTGACCACGTCGACGCCGAACGTCCGACCAAGAAGCAGAGCCCGAGAACATACCCTGATCTGGTAAGAATACCACACGCCTATATTGCCCTCACCTCGAAAAGTTTTGAGAAGACGACGACAGGATACCCTGCCACCCTCAGTCCAATTTGCAGATCCGCCACTAGAAAGCTACAAGCTCCACTACCTCTCAGAGAGAGTTTCAACATCGTGTGAATGTCGAATTTTGAATAATAAAGTAAAATTTATTACAAGTTGAATTTTGGCCACTTTGTTTTATGTTACTTTCATTAGAGTGATGATATGATCGCAAGAGATAAACATAAAGTTTTCAAAAATATGAGAAGATTGTTGAAATGGCTAATTAAAGTAATTAATGGTTAATCACATTATACAGTTAAGAACTTAAGAATATGTATCATTTTTTTTATCAAAGAAAACAATATGTATCATCCAACCACCATATGAGTACACGATATGATTACTGAGTTCAAATACAAACCAATGCAGTCTTACGTAAATTGATACAGCCAAAATCAGTAACTATAATTACTGACGGGGTGACTTATCTGAATTGTATCAATTTCATCAATACAATTAGTGTAGGGTGAGGCTATTTCCACCCTACCAAATGCTTTTTCACTCTACAAGTAAATTTTTATTATCAAATTTTCAATTTCACCCTCAAATAATTTTAAAAAGAAGAAAAGATAATATAATTGAAAAAGAAAATTAGCATACCATCAACCCCATGCCTTCTAGTTTCTTTTTACTCTTTTTTTTTTTCCTCCTTTTTTTCCTGTTCTCTATTTTCTCTCTTCATCAACTACTATAACATATAATCAAACACGATTCACATAAAGTAGAACAAAATAATATTAACTAACAATTCTCTTCACTTATTGCTATAGCTTGAAATTTCATCTAATTATTTGTTTGGTCGGCTAGCGATGAAGAAGCTAAAATGATAATTTTTTTTTGTATAGAAAGTTGTTAGATAATTCATAATTAGGATGACTGTTGGCTAAAGTTTTAATTTAAAAAAAAAAAATTGACTTCTTATTTTCATTGTTTTCTATTAATAATTGTTGTTAAAGACAATTTTGAAATTTTAAAGAAAACATTTGGTTAAGGATGAACAAAGTATTTAGTATGGTGGAAATAGACGCACCCTACAATTATATCCAATGTGTACCATATTTTATCATTTAATTGAAATATTACTATTTTTTAAAGAACTAATTAAACGCTTAACTTCTCACTATTCTTTTTCATTTTTAGTTGCATTGTCCATTCTTTTTCACTATCCAAGTGTTACCGAATTCCTAATACAAGAAATATAAAATCCTTCTAAAATATGTAATGAAGATCATGCAAGTATAGAGGGGTACATGGGTTTTTTGTACTCATTGTAGTGGGTAGTGAACATGAGTACGTGGCTTACATCACAATTTCTAAACGTAGGAGACCTACCCATATGCCTCAATGCAAGATCAAGACAGAAGGCCATGTTTATTGTAATTTGCATGCCCATCCCTCCATTCTATCTCTCTCTCTCTCTCGTGGCCTTGTAACCTAGCTATCATGCTAGTAGCTTCTATATGACCCTTTTGTTACAATAATATTGGTCACAAAATTTTATATTGCTATAGCTAGAGGAGTCTCTTAATGCATAGAAGCCATAGGATTTAGGTCTTTCCCTGAGGCATACTAATTTGGTATTGTTAATTAGGTAGGAACAGAATGCCAAAGCAAGACAGGTTTTCATTCAGTGAAATTGCATCTTGTATTAAGATTGAGCTATGGTAGCTTAGTTGATATGTTTACATCTTGCATTTCCTATTGGAGCTGGTTTCTTCGATCTCCTATAGAGCCCTAGCTTGTTATCACCAATGCGTGTCATTTCATCTTCATAACATTTAACAGAAGAGTCTTGTTTCTAACTACTTCTTTTCTTTAATAAATTACAGTCTAAACCCACAAATGTTAGGTTAATATATATTATTTATGCTACACGACTATCAAAACGTTACGATCTATGTATTCATAAGGATCGATTGTAGAGTGCCACAATTTAAACTCATTTAATGTTTAGTCTCTTGGTTTTTCTTCATACAGAAATTCGTCTTAAAATCATCGTCTTCCTAATGGAATTACGTAGTCAATGCTCTCTCCATCTTTACCGTTACATCATCTTGCTAACACAATCATCGTCCTGATAATTGAATATAGTGTAACTTGAGAAGCAATTGTGTTTAAAAAAATAATATGTAGAAATAATAAAAATAGTGTATCATTCAAAACAAAATAACACAAATAAATCTATCTTTCAAGACAAAAAAAAATATTACCTAAATCTTTTTCTTTTAATCACAAAACAGCTACGAATAAAGATCTATCCTATTAAACTACATGATTACTCTTGTTTATGAGGTTGCTTTCTTAATTTTGAGTGTAATTATCATTGGTCATTTACCAACTTGGCACTCGTGCATGCATATATGATGATGTAGCACTTAGAGTAAGCCGGCCAAATTATTATCAATAAACAAATATCTTCAGGTATCTTTCACAAATTCTGTGTACGTCACAATTTTGTAAAGGGCGTGAAAATAGATATGTTTCTTTATTTTCAAGGCAATGAGATCATCCTATTCTCCTAATAACAAAACAAACTAAAAGAATGTTTTCAGATGTCAATTTTTCAATGTATATCTTTCTTAGGGCATTTTTTTTAAATCATTGAATCAATTAACGATTACAATCGTTTAGAATGACATCCCTTATAAATTCGGGAGCTATAACAAACCAAATTTGACTATTACTATTTCTTAAAACATGAGAAGCAAATCCATGAGCTACTGTATTTGCTTCCCTCGGTACATAATTAATTCTACAACCACCAGGATTTTGCAGCACTAGTCTGATCTCATCAAGCAACATACTCATTGTAGATAAATCCGGTTTAGTTGAATGCAAAGCTTGAACCAATAAAGAGCAATCAGATTCGAATAGTACCTGCTCATGCTGTAATGCCACTGCCAAATTGATCCCTCCCTTTAACGCCACCAATTCTGCATGCAAAGGTTACCTTACCAAAGGGAGAGGCCTAGCAGCACCAACTTGAAAATCACCATTAGCATCTCGGATCACAACTCCAACACCCCCCTTTCTTGTTGTCGGCTGGAATGCACCATCACAATTAACCTTCACCCAATTCTCTTGTGGTCTTGTCCACTTCACCGATTGCCTCCTAGTCTCCGTCTGCACATTTACTTTTTTGAATTCCTCATACCAACCCATAGTGAACAACACTGCCTCAGATGCATGTTGTCTCTTATGTTCCCATAATTGACTGTTCCTGTTTCTTCAAATCCCCCATAAGAGCATCAAACACCTAGCTATCTGCTCCTTTGTCAAACTGTTGATTGTACCCAAAAACCAATCTATAAAATTATTGCCCGGCCCAGTAGACAGCTGTAAACCAACTCTATGCCAAACTTCCTGTTGTGAGGGTTCTTTTGAATTAAGCAAGACTATGCCAAAATTAACTCAATAACTTGATGTTAATAAGAGAATCTTATGCATGATTCAGATACTGAGTGAGGCTTGACAACGTGAGGACGTTGTGGGAGCTAGAAACACATTGTCGTGAGAGAATTTGTGGATTTTTTAATTCGGGTTTCTGGAAGATGGGTTTAAAGGGGGGTTTTGGGATAAAAATGGCTAAAAGCTGGGTTTTATGCTTGAAGGCTTGGAAGCTTGAAGGGTTGGAGGCTTTTAGATGTTTCTAAGCTTTCTAGGTTGTTGCTAGATGATCACTTCAGTTCCAAATCTCTCCTTTTATAGGCTTAATTGAAGGGGTGTTGTGGTGGCTGAGAACCTTTAGTTTTCTGGGTAAAATACTTATCCTTCAGCTCATACAGAATTTCTGCCCTAAAATCTGGGACATAAAGGCTTACTTGAGAGATGAAGTCTTGGGAAAAGGAGAAGGTCATTGCAGCCGTGGATAGAGATTGCAGTAGAAACAGCCGCGATGGCACAAATCCTAGAACGAGGTTAACAAGGAAGTTTGGGAGTTGTGAGTTCATCGTTTAAGGAAGAAGGGGATATCTATCTACCAGTCGTAAAGTTTCTCCTTGCCAACTGACATGAGGGATTGATATTTCTCTTGGATCTTTAGGTTGAGTAGTGTATTTAGCAGCTGCAGGAAAGGAAACGAGGTTAGAAGAAAGATGAGGAAGGCTTGGGCTATCTTACTTCGTTTGGGTTTTGGGCTTTCTTGGGCTTTGAGTTTGAAGGGAAAGAGGTTGGCCCAAATCTCATATTCACCAATTCGCTATTGATTTAAGTTACCAGGCTTGGATCTCGGGCCCAAGACCGAGACCACCGACGACTCTAAATTAATAGACAAGAGTTATGTGTTTTCGTAGCCTTCCACACCGTACCCACTTCTGCAAGCCCCAAGAAAATGTATGGATGTGGCTTTGGTCCACATCTGGGGCGCGTTTAATTGGGTCGAGAGATGAATATAAAACCCTATAATTTTATAGGGTTTTATCCAAATTGCGTGTTTATGCTAGTTTATGTCGCGATGACATATTCATTTGTCGCATGATTTTTCAGGTATCAACACCTGTGCATATGGACAATCAACAAAAACATGCAAACTGTTTTCCAAAGTATGAGGACAGAATTAACACCCCATCTCTCCATTATAGCCTTTAGTACTCAATTCCACCTGTGTAGGAAGAATATTAACCGTTGTCTTCCATGCATGTAAAGCTACCTTGCTAGGTATTGTAGCATCCCATATTGCCTTCCACACTGCCTTATAAGGATCAACAGGTGGTGGGGGGGCTAAAATTAAACCCAAAGCCAAATCACGAGCAACAAAGTATGCACTATTTGTAGTAAAGAAACCATTCTTGTGAAAATGTCAAATTTGTCTATCACTCTGTGCATGCCTTGTCAATGAAATGCTCAATATCAAATCAATATCAGCTTGGGTAAAGTACCTAGCAAGTAGATTTACATCCCAACTCCGAGTAAATGGGTCAATAAGCTCCTCAACAAAGTAGGGTGCATAATGTGAAGGAGGTGAAGGCGGCTTTCTGGGTTACACATTTGGAATCCAATTATGATTCCATATCTCAATACGCTCACCATTCCTATTTGCCATCTGAGGCCTTGTACTAACACCTGCCTAGCTTCCACAATGCTCTTCCATGAAAATGAGGGTGTGCCCCCTAAACCAGTTATGAGATACTCACAATCAAAAGATAAATAGCTTTATACAATCTAGTTATCAGTGAATTTGGATTCTGCAGCAACAACCAACTCTGTTTATCTTGGCCAGATTAAACCAATGCAAATTCTCGAAACTCATACCACCCTCCTTCTTAGGAACACATAACCGTTCCCAAGATCTCCAGTGAATTTTATTTTTCTCCTCTGAATCTCCCCACTTGAAACCGGCACATAACTGGTGCCTATCATCACATAGACCTAAAGGGAGCATATAGTAGTTCATTACATACATTGGAACAGTTTGAGCAATAGCTCTAATTAGAATTTCTTTACCTGCACCACTAAATAATTTGGCTCTCCAGTTGACGACTTTCTTTTAAGTTTCTCTTTCAAGTAAGTAAATGCAGCTGTCTTTGATCTTCCAACATGAGTAGGCACTCATGTTTATCCACCCTTTGCACCCTAAGGATATCTGCCAGATAGAATTGCTTGTCCATACTAACATTCTTACTAAAAGTGACATTGCCTTTCTGTGAATTTACTCTCTGCCCAGAAGCTACCTCATATGCATATAAAATATTTCTAAATTGTTGACATTCTTCTTCAGTTGCAGAACCAAACAAAAAACTATCATCGGCAAACAATAAATGATGTAAAATTGGTGCAGTAGGAGTAACTTCGATAACTTGTATCCATTGTTGTTGTGCAAAAAAACTCAATTAGAGAAGACAACCCTTCAACACATAAGATAAATAGATAAGGTGACAATGGGTCACCTTGTTTAATACCCTAGATGGTCAAACATAACCCCGAACTTCTCCGTTCATTAAGAAGGAAGAACTGACTATTTGGATACTAGCCATCATTAGATCCACCCACTCTTCTGCAAACCCTAACTTTAAAAGGATTTATCTCAAAAAATTCCACTCCAGCCTGTTATACGCTTTACTAATGTCAAGTTTTAGAGAGAAATACTCCTCCCCGCTTCTCTTCTTATGCAGAAAATGAGCCACCTCAGTTGCCACTAAGGTATTATTAGAGATCAATCGGCCTGGTACAAACACACTATGTAGTGGAGATATAACCTTTCCCAAAATCTTCTTCAATCTATTGGCCAAAACTTTAGAGCAAATTCTATAGACCACATTACATAGCGCAATAAGCCTTAACTCAGTCATATCTTTCGGGTCCTTCACCTTGGGAATAAAGGTGACATGAGTAAAGTTCACCTCTCTAATAAGATTTCTAGAAACTAGAAAAGAACGTACCACCCTACAGACATCACTAACCACAATATCCCAATACTTCTGGAAGAAGAAATGAGACATGTCGTCCGGACCCGAGGCCTTGGAAGGATGCATCTGAAATAATGTTGCCTGAATTTCATCATTTGTATATTCTTTCAATAGTTGCTGATTCATCTCAAATGTAACTTTGGGATGGACAGTATTCAAAATCAATTCCAAAGTTGCCTCGTTAGTGCCTTCTGTAGAGAACAAGTGACGATAATACTGAGTCACTACATTCTCAATATCACTGGTTTAGTTACCCAAGCTCCATCTGTATTCTTCAACCACTTGATCGTATTCCGTTGTCTCTTGTTTGATGTTTTTCTATGAAAATAAGATGTATTCATATCTCCCTCTTTCAACCACATTGCCTTGGATCATTGGCTCCAAATGGTTTCCTCCTCTGTCAGCATCTCATGTAACTTGCTATTTAATTCCTGCTTCTCAACAATCATAACAGCATCAAAGGGGGCTTGTAATAGTTCATCCAGCCTTACCCTAATAGCTTGCATCTCTGTTTGTCGAAAGAGAAAAGTATTACGCTGCCATGTATAGCCAGCTGCTTCCCGATTTTCTTAATCTGCTAACAAACCTTTCGTATAGGGTCCCCTTCAGTAGCCTTCCACCATCCATTCTGAACAACAGCCTCACAATCACTATGCCCAAAATTACTCAAATCAAAATCTACACCTCTTTCGACTCATCTGCTACAGTATCATTACAAATATCAATCAAGAGTGGACTATGATCAAATGAACTCGGGTGTAGGTGTGTAGTGCATGAATGCCTGAACAAATCACACAACTCCATGTTCCACAGTCTGCGGTCTAACCATTATTTTGTCAAATGATCAGACCATGTATACGGGTTGCCGTAAAACCCTATATCAATCAGAGAACAATTTGTAATGGCCTCCAGGAAAGCTTGCATCTGCCCAAGCCTCCTAACCCCACTGCTAGACTTCTCATTGATATCCACAATCTCATTGAAATCACCGCACAACAGCCATGGAAGATTTATCTCTGCCACTAACCACCGCATCAGAGCTGAAGTCTCCCTTCTGTCCTTGTCTGAGTGAAACCATATATACCCATAAGCCTTCATTCATCAGATGAGCCTCTTACCCCCACGGTCACGTCTACATGTCGTATGGAGTAGTGTCGGACGTTGACTGGGACATCATTCTGCCATAACAGTGCCACACCCCTCGAGCCATTCCCTTTCGGATACCTCAAAGTTTCCAGTTGCCTTTTGTCACCAAAAGTCTCAGAGAGGAAGAGAATGTGAGGTTTCTCTTGCCTGATTAAATCTATCAACGCTCTGCGTCGATAACAACCTAGAATGGCTCTGCAATTCCAGGCTAGAACGCGGTAGGCCATCACCGCCTTGTGCACTGCTGTTGTGGCGATACTTAGAGCGTCGTCACTACTCTGCTAAGGTTTTAGTTTGGTAGCACGAATGCCTTGGGTCTCTTTTTAGTTATAACATTTAGTCCTTTCTTAAGGCCTATTAGTTTTGAACTAATGGATCTCTAATCAGATAAATTTTTTTTTTTTTTTTACTTTTGAAATAGATTAATTTTTCTTCTAAAACAGATCTCTATGCGGAAGGAAAGGACATGAAGCACTCACACTTTTTTTTTGTTGAGAAAATGAAGCACTCACACTAGTTAGCCAAAGATATGCAAAGGCTGGGTTTCTTTATTAGCATTTTCATTGGTAATTTAATAAAAGAATAGAAAACAACTAGGGGCTAAAAATGACAAAATTTTAACCAACAGAAATTTTAGAGAGGGAGAGGGTAGTACAGTTTAAATTTTATGCATAAATGTTCTTGATTGTTTTACGAGTAAAGTAAGAGTCTTAATTGAACAAGGGCTTTTAGTACTAGTGAGTTTTTTTATCCCTAAATGAATGTTCAAAGACTAATTTGTTACTGCACGATATAGTATATATGGGGGGTAATTAACTTGTAACTTTGATGGATTGAGAAGTTTTGACTCTAGGGCTTAGAGAGCTATAAACTTTCCATGCTAGTCCACGATAAAGTAAGAATCAGAGAGCTCTCGCTCTCTCCCCTATGCAACGACTAACCTTAGCGTTTCGTCGTCTGATTTCCTTGGCCTACGACGATGGCGTTCGCGGTCCTTTGCTGGCGAGTCCTTTAGACTCCAGAATCTCTCTTCTTTAACCATCAGGTTGCTGCGCCCTAATCTCAGCTTTTTGGCGTTGGCATTCATCCGTACGGGCTTTGTCCGTGTCGCTACTACTCTCTGTTTCAGTGATGATGGTGGACAGAGGTGCCGTGGTTTGGTGGATCCAAATCAGACATAGGATCTCTGTCCTTTCATGGGAAGAGGCACTGAGTTCGGGTCTTCTTCAAGGGTAGTGATTCGATGTCCTGGTGCTAATGGGTTGCTTTGGTGGTGGATGGTGACTCTGTGTGAGGATCCTCTCCGGCGGCGGTCATGGTTGCAATAGATACTACAGTCGAGGTCTTTGGAGCCAGGGGTTAGAGCACTTAGGCCAACAGATTGCTAGGGGATTCTTATTCTAGTGTCGGCCTGGCCTTGACGGGGATGCAGCGGTGTAGTTCGAAGGGGCGATGTTGCGAATCTGGAAAGGTGTCCAGACGTCGGGCTGAAGCCAGGGTGCCCAAGTACTTGGGTGCCCAGATCAGATTCAGTTGGGCCTGGGCCTTTGTCAAGTTTGACCCCTCAGACTTGATTTTGGATTCGGGCAAGATTTGGATCCTTATTTGGGACCCGGGTCATATTCAAATCCGGATCTTGGATCCAAGACAGCTGCTTATATTGATCTGGTATTTGTTCTAGATCTTTGGAGTTCGTTTGCTAATTTTCGAGTTTATGACACCCTCGGTTACTTTCGAACTCCTGGTGAGCGATTCACCTCTCCTAGGTGATCATATCACCATTTACAGCTACGGTTACTATTATATTTACACTGCTCTTATGACATATGCAGTGCAGCGATGTCATTCGGCATCAGATCACATGGTTACCTTGCATTCTAAATGCGTCTTTATTGTTTTCCTACATCATAGATGCATTTGTGCATCTAGTTATGCTTTATTGTTTTTCTTTCGATGCTTTTGCATCGCTCCATGTACTCCTTAGTTTCACTTAATATAGCTTGCCGTCTTTCCCTTCAAAAAAAAAACTTAGATGGATTGATTTTCAAGAGACACTATTATAGAGGATCAATAAAATCATAAATCAAATAAAACAAATGGACGAAGTAAATGACGTAAACTTGAATTAGTGGCATATATTGATGAATATATGATGATGTAGCACTAAAAACAATTATGGTTTAAGTGAATTATATAAGAGTGATCATATTAAGGGATATCAAAAAATAAACGATATCGGCTATAAGAATTGCACAGTGTCAATGACATAACAAAGCAGCTAGAACTTCAATAACGTACAACCGACATCGACTTAATTTGAAATCTATAACAGAAGATTATTTTGTTCATCTTCTTAGCAATAAGTGATGTTTTTGTTCATTATTAATAAAGGCAAATTTCAGTTTACTACCATGTGGTTTGCACTCAACATCATGTTAGTCATTCCTCTTTCAATTTCATCAGCAACACCCTTGTACTCTCAATTTCGATCAACCATGTCCAAAATTTACTGAGACCTCCAAATGATCCATTAAGTGATGACATGGTAGTGACAAATTGATCATGTGGGTCCACTTGAAGGGCTAAAATGGGCATTTCACTCTATTTAGGGGGTAAACCTTCGTTGCTCTGCTCTCTAGCATCCAAATCCACACCGCCCTTCTTCTCTTTCTTTTCGGCACCTGAACCTGCAAAATCACCAACACTCAGATTGGCAAATGCCTTGGCGTCATAGGAATCACTTCCTTTATTCAAATTGGATCCCACCACCGACAATTCTAGGTTATCTTCCACCAATTTGTCAAAGATATCCTTATCCATATCCTCCACCTAAAATGAAGGAGGATTCGAATCCATTTAATCTAATCCCAGCAACAAAATTGAAAATTCAACCCCTCAAATCCCTATAAAGTTTACAAAAAGCTTCAAACTTAGAGATAGAATCCTCCAAACAAAAAAAAAAACTGAGATCCACAACTCGACGCCTCAAATCCCTATGAAGTTGGATTCAAATCCAGACATCCTCAGTGTCATCGTCGTGTTGCTCTTCGAAGTCAGCTGTCGGTGCGTATACAACAGGCCGGGAAGCTTCTGATGCAGACCTGGACAAGCTCACTGCCAAGCTCGATCCCAAAGTGGTAGATCTGGTCAACCTCCAACAGAATCGGCTCAACGATGTTATGTCGGATCAGCTCAAACTTTGGGTTTCTGAAATGGTAGGGCAAGTTCTCTTTTTCATCGGATTTTGGAATCAGGTCATGGAGGAGTAGGGAAGACAGTGAGGATGCTAGCTCTAGGTTTGAATAGGATAAGGCGGTGAAGAAAAGGGTGGTGATGGCGATGGCGATGCCGATGAGGACGAAGATGATGCGCTGCTCACGAAGCATGTAGCGGATTGGGTTGGTCTATGAGTTTCAAGTTTTGTTTTGCGGGGGAAATTTGAGAATAGGGTGTATTGCAGTTCTTCTTGATTGTGGTAGTGGTGGCCCGGTTCTATGAACTATGATTGGGGTCCATAGCTTCAAAAACTACTCGGTGTAGATCAGAGTTCAAGCTGGCTCCTTAAAATGGAGTGAAATATCCATTTTAACCCTTTAAGTGGGCCCACGCAATCAGTTTATCGTTGCCGCATCATCACTTAACGGATCATATGGATGGCTCAACAAATTTTGGATCACGGTTGATCAAAATTGAAAGCACGAGGGTGTTGCTGATGAAATTGAAGTGGAAAGGACTAACATGATATTAAGTGCAAACCACAGGGTGGTAAATTGAAACTTGTCCTACTAATAATTTGAAAGATTCTAAATACAGAATTGAGCTAAAATAACAAAAGATCGATAATGATTAATGAAGCCCATAATGTGATTGAAAAGTAAAAGCGATTGCAATTAGTTAGTGACACTTTCATTTTTTTTTTTTTTGACTAAACACTTTCATTGATATAGATGAAATTACCATAAATCACCACATGGCATTCAAATGAACAGACGATTAGAGCAAATTATGAACAGACGATTAGAGCAAATTACTTTCGAACCTGGCACATCGATCATCCTGCTCTAGAAAAAATTTACTGCTTTGACACTTGGCGCTTGAAGAGAAATGCAATGTAAATCATGCAAAGGTATTTTTGTTTTCTGTCTATTTCAAGCATCAATGTATTATTATTGTGAGGTAAATTTTTGTTTTGTATTTTTCTTTTTCTTTTTTGACCAATGTCTTGTAATTATTTACTGTAATGTATTACTGTCCGGTTATATTTTATACCACATATTAAGGTTTTCACCATTCATGTGGAACACTAATTAACTCTTAATAGTGAAACCTACAGGGTCACAAGTCATAGGGTTATTTTTGTTTTTTGTTTTTTTAAATAAACTTATAAGAGTAAGTGTCCTGTCATGAGAAGAATATTCATCAAAAAAATGTTAAGTACGGCATGCAATCATGCATAATTAGGTCTACAATTATTGATATTAAGTTGTTCTCTTCTTTGATTAGATATGCCAGGACCTAGTTTGAAGGGCAAGGGAAAAATATAGGTAGGTGTGGTAGGGGTCTATATACTATGTCTTACTATTCTCCATAGTTTATAGGCTCACTTTAATAAGTGAGCGATTAATTCCAATATAGATGGTCTGTCTCTATGTATCACAGTAGTTCTCTTACGTACTACAATTTCTTGATCTGTCTAGTTGAAGGCAACATAATGATATGTAATGGTCATTTTGACATGCGTTAATGAAATTCACTTTTCTTTCAAAAAAGATATGTCAGGGCCAATGAACTTCAGTTTCCTAGCTAGTTAGAACATTTGTAGCAATTCTAGCCAATTTTTATTCAATTTTAGTCAAAGTAGCTAAAAAGTCATTTTGACTAGCAATTTTAAAATTTTGTCTATATCAGTGCTCTCTATTTTAGCTACCTTTGAATTTATATTATTTTTTAAATGAAAATTACATAGTTTAAATGTGTTTATGGATTACATAAAATAACTCAAAATAAATGTTTTAAATTATAGAGAGCATCATCTCGCTCTCTATATTTAGAAGCGAGATAGCTAAAAGTTATAATGCAGAGCCACTTAGGAGTCTGGTGCAATTGCTAAAATTTATAAAAAGCTAAACATGCTCTCCAAAATAGCTAAAGAGCCAAAATAGAGAGTCTGCTAAAAATGCTCTTAATTTCATACAATTAATGTTGACAAATACTTATGTTTTGATGGAATACTTGAATTTTGAAAACAAAGTAATGTGGAAACACACAAAAGTCAAAACAATCAACCAAGCAAGTTTAGCCAATCACATTATTAGAAATGGAATAATCACTCATGATTAAAAGCCATTCATTAATGATATTTTGCAATTAATCTGTTGCAAATATAATAATCTGAATTAAAATTTGGGCTAGTTTCATTTTACCTCCTTGACATTCACACTTTAAATCAGTTGTGTCCCTACACTTCTGATTTCATCACATGTACCCATGTGCTATCCAATTTAATCAATATTGTCCAATTAATAATTTTTACATCAATTATTTTGTAAATTGAAAATATGGCTCTATTGGAATCCCTTATAAGCTGGCGATTTTCACTAGCGTAGAATGCAACATTATAGCGTAACTAACATGAATTTTAAAATATATTACACAATAGTTAGCAAACAAAAACTAAGGATTGGACCAGATAGATTGAAATTGGTAAGTAGAGAGGCACCCGTGATGAAATGAAAAGTGTAAGGGCACAAGTGATTCAAGGTATAAAGGTCAAGGAGGTAAAATAAAAAAATTTTAATCCAGTGTAATATAATTGACATCAATTTTAATTATTGGTTGCTCTAATCGGTTACTATTAATATGTATCACATTAATACTAGGGATGTAGACAAGCGGAGTTGGCCTAAAGATTAGGGTATTTAGGAAATCAATAAATTATTATGATTTTGAGCTGTCCTAACCTAGCGCTCTGCTAGGGTTTTGAGAGAGTCTCTCCTTTGGTTTTCTTTCTCTTGTACCTTCTCCTTTGATCTTTCAATGGAGGCCATAGCAGGCTTCAGCCTGTTCATCTTATGCGCTTATGGCGTGATCGGTGGCGGCGACGGTCTGAGTCAGTCCATCTCATATGAAGGTATGGGCAATCTGGTGATTGTTGGTAAGGAGAGTGTTGTTGGGGCTCAGGACGAGATGAGTGGTTTGGGGTGGTGGTTTCTGGATCCGCTTCCACCGGATCAGAACCCTGAAAACCTGGACGACGAGGGTTTTCAGAGGATTGAACAAGCAGATCGAGCACTTTGCGACACCAGGGATGAGATATGTCGACGATCAGAGGAGTCTAGGTGAGGCTCTTTTGTTGTTGGTGGCGTTACTAGTGTTCAAGGTGATTGAGGAAAGCTCGATGCTACATGTGGTGGGGGTGTTGCGTATTGCGGCGGTGGCCGGAAGCGAGTGATAGAAGATGATCGAAGGAATCTTGGTCGATGCAGGCCTCCTCCTGTGGCAGCGGCGGTGGTTGGTGAAGTCGGCGTTCTAATGCCCTATGATTGTAGTAGGGTGCCCTTAGTAATCTGTGGGGTGCCTTGTGTAATTGCCATGTGGGCTGGAGCTTGGTGAGCTGGTGTTTACTGGTGGGCCTACTGGGCTTGCCTAACTTTGGAAGGGAAGGAAGGTGACTTGTCATCTTCCATTCCTAGCATTTAGTTCTTTTTCGGGTCGCAAAAACCAGATGCTCTGAGGGTTCATTTTACTACTTGCTTCAGAGTTTCTAGGTTTTTGTTAGAAATAATGGTGCGTAGACTTTCTTAAAGGTGGGTGTACTTGGGGCATCCTGGGTCTTATTTTTGTTTCAGAATAGGTTTTAGGGTTCTCTAAGGAACGATTCTTACTGTCAACCCTTTAGGGGTGTTTCGTTTTTGTACTGCTTACTGAATCTATATAATGGGTTGACCTCTTTTCTTCAAAAAAAAAAGATTAGGGTATTTATATTTGGCTTTATTTAGATCATGCGTCATATTATTATTATTTTTTTTGAATCTAGGAAATAACTTTATAAATAGAAACTCAACAGAATTTGTTTATAAATGATATCGTAACACATCTAGATAACATTTTTTTGGAGTGTTATCAAAATATAAGAAACTTGTGCTAGCCTAAAATCAGAGTGACCATTACATACCCTTCCGCTGCTATCTACAGACAGAATAAGAAATAAAAATAAAAATAATAAAAAAACTATTTGTTTAGACAATCCATTGGCTTTTCAAAAAAATAATGACAAGCCGTCACCAATACAACCACCTTTTAGCCAATTCACATACCATTATTCCAAACAAAAATCAATAATCCCCGACGCAAGAATTAAAAAAAAATCCTCATATTATGATTTTTGCGACCTATAAAAATCTAAATACCTTTTGGAATAGGAGTAACAAGCTCCCCTTCCATTCCTACTTCCTCTTCCAGAACCTCAACCTTAGCAATCTCAGCATTCTTGGACACGCTTGTAGTTCCAAATTCACTAGAAGAATTGATATAACTCTTTCATTTCCTAGGTTTTTTCTCCTGCAACTCCGCTTCAAATCCCTAGCAATCTTGGGTTTATTATTGCTCCCACGTGGACACCCAAGCTTCTTTTTCTTTGGTGAAATAATAATTTTACCATTCTTATGCTGCAACATCAAAGTTATGTTCTCATCCACCTTGAGTGCAAGAGCTGGAAATGACGAGTAACTTTTGCCTGCATTGAGCATATCATAACCCACCCTTGTTTTTGTACCCACTAAAGCCAGACTAGGCATTTCCAAGTGCAGTCTAGGCTTCATCACCGCTTTTTTCACAGTAGGTGTAAACTGCACCGGCATCATCTTGGTCGTGGTGCTAGCAGGCACCAATGACTCCCAATTTTTCAACCATCCCATACCACCATTACCTGCCAGAACCTGTGTAAAATAGATGTACTTTCCGGCAAACTTGGAACCATGCGACTCATCACCTCCCAGTGATGCATGGACTCTTCACTTTCCCAGCAATCTTGGAGCCATGCAGGCCATCTTCCCCAGCTATTTCCACCTATTGCAGTACCAACTCTATACCGTCCTCAGTACCATAATTAGGCAGGATCTGCTCCAACGGTGTTCCCGATCCAATATCTAAACCCAGACAACCCACCTCCAGCGACAGTCCCACTAACGCCATCTCCGGTGGCCCCTGCTGGAACTCCTCTTTCTCTTTCACCATAAATCCATCACAACCCGTAGCATCATGCTCAAACAAGCCACAATCTCTACAGAAGCCCTTGACTTTTTCATAGATCAAAGTTACCTCAAACTGAACCGAGGGAGAAAATTCAAAAAAGATCCAGGTTCGGACCCTACACCGGGTGTCCAAGATCAGCCTGATTCTCTGTTCCTCTTCCTTCCGTCATTGATCCATTACCTGACCAACGGCAGACCCGATCAGGTTTAGTACCGCCTTATTTCTGAGCTTTACTAGTAACCCTTTGACCACCACCCAAATCTCCATCTTCCACAGCGGAACCGCCTTCACCGAGGCAACTCCGTTGTAGTCCCCTACCACTAGCATAGTGTTCCTGTAGAACCACGGTCCTCCATGCAAAGCTCTATTACGGTAAGTTTCATGATCGAGTTGAAATAGAAAACGCTCTCCAGATCATGGATAGATTGATAAGATTTGATGCGCCAGATCGAGGGAATGGTCCTTTTGAAACCAAGAAGTGATCCTATAAATCGAGCAGACACCCAACCATATACCACTGGTTGTCCTGCACACCGCTGTTCCCAACGCTCCAAAAGACACCCGTGCAGAATCTGACGGGTTGAGAGTAGCCATGGTACCAGCAATAGCCTTCGACATGGAACCATAGCAGAGAAAGTGGCTATGTCTGATCCGTGGGCGCATTTGAACTTGAAACTTCATGCATGATGACTACTTCTTCGTTAGCATTTGAGGGTGTTTTTCTCTCATTTTGTAATAATGATTAATACATGCATTTCAAATTTCAATTCAACGAATGTAAAAATAGTTCAAATTAATATAATATTATTTTGGGTTAAATACTATTTAGTCCCTGAACTTTTGCTAAAAAAACAATTCAGTCCCTCACCCTTTAATTTGACATGTTTACTCATTGTTCTTTCAGTTTTACACCTAATAGGTCCATTCTGTTAGACTCCGTTAAATTGTGCCGTTAACTCCTATTTTAAAGATAAAATTACTATTATAGCCCTGACTTTCTCTTTCTTTAATTTTTTTAATTGTTTTTATTCTTCTCCCTTATTTTTTTTGTGAAGACCCAGATTTTCATACAATAAATTTATGTAATTCAATAATTGTTATATAAATTGAATTGTGACATTTGGGATTATTTGGATTGTCGTGGGTTGAGAAAATTGGTTCCGAATGATTTTATTTTCAAAAACGAACGTTATTTAGGGGGTCGTGAAAATCGACTTTTTATACGTTCAAAATTTGGGAAAACCTCCTTCATGAAAGTTGTAGAGCTCGTCGATACGAGTCCGTGCATATGTGGAACGTATTATTCGGAGTTCGTATGAATAAGTTATGAATATTTGAAAATCGAAATTTTTCTATAAATAGTGGAAAAATCTGAGTTTGTTGTGAAGGACGAAAAAATTCCATTATTGCACATCAGTCCCCCGTCTCTCTCTCTCGGCCTGGTCACTGTGCCTTCCGACCCAGTGACCCGACCCGACTGGAAGTCGGGCCTCCCGACCCCGCCGCCGCCGGACCCGGCCCTCTCCCGCATCGCCGCCACACGCCTGGTCGATCCCCGCCATCGCCACGCCCCGCCGCTGCCTCCAGACGTGGATCGAAGCTTCCTCCCGAAGTGAAAACCCGACCCGGCCGGAAAACCACTTTTCCGGTGGTGCACGGGCCGATCGTTCCCATTTTCGTGACGTGCTCTTCCTTCTGATCATCCCCATATATAGCTTGCATCACGATTTTGAGTGTAGAGTGGTAGATCAAGAGTTGAAGATTTCGACGTCCCTGATTCGATCTGGAGACTGATCAGAGGGCCGAGATTAATCCAACTTCAAAGCCCGATCTAGGACGATCCAGACCTCATCTCCGAAAAAGTCAGGTATTAAAGTTGTTCAAAATTTCATTTTGAAGAAGTTTGTAGTTGACGACTTTTGCATCGGAGGTGGTTGACCGGCGTTGACCGCCGCGTTGACCACCGTCTGACCGCCGCGTGTGGCGGCGCGTCGGACCGAATTTTGAGTTTTTATTATCTGGACGATGATCTATGCATCCATACGAGCGTTTTGAGATATAACTTGGTCATGTTAGAAAAAGTTGATAAATAGTCAATTTCTGTTTTAACGTTACTATTTACGGTTTTACAATTTACCTTCGGTTTGAGATTTACGAAGATCAGACCATCGGTTTTACTTCAAATTTTAATATGATGTTCATATGACTGTCCCGATGACTTTGTGTGGTCACGGGCGAAGATCCGACTTTTGGATCTTCGTATAATTATAAATAGTGATTCGGGAGGCGATTAACGAAGATCCGTCCATCGGATTTTCGTATAATTTTGATAGGATGTTTCCAGGGGCAATCCGTGAGGATCTAACCGTTGGATTATCTTTATTTTAGAATCCGACCGTTGGATTATCTTTATTTTAGAAATCCAACCGTTGGATCATCAATTAGGTTTATTTCATGCTTCGTTGCTAAGTAAAGACCGTACTTGATTAGGTACTTGACGGCTTGAGTTGACGAGCATTGGATTTTTGTGAGTTATATATATATAGAAGACGCAGCAGGAGTTCGAGGTGAGTAAAACTCACGTGGTTCATATTACGAACCGAGCATTTTAATTTATTGATTTTTAGTAATTGTGTGAAAAATATTTGCGGATTAAATATTTGTTTTAAAATTTCATGGACTTGAATCACCACGGTCCATAGGTAAGTAAAGTGAATTTTAACTATACAAATGAATTTCATAATTTTCTTGTGTGAACTATAGATGGTATTAGTGGTCATTCCTGAGTGGATGATTACGTATATATATATTTACGTGGAAAATATATATTGATGAGTGGATTGTTTGATTGATGATATGATTGAGTGGAATTGATTGAGTTGATTATATTACAATTGTGTAATTCCATAATAATATGATGTATCTTGGTTGGGTTGATTTCAGTATGTGAAATTATATGTTGTGTTCATTTATGGGTTTAGGGTTGATGTAATGACTGGTGTGGGAAATCGGACGCTCTAATCCTAGTGTGGATGATGGGATACGATTGGTTGAGTATGTGTAATTATTGGACGTTCTAAATATGTATATAGGTATACATATTGATGAAATACAATAATTGATAAATATGTCGGATGCCATAACCTAGGCCAGGTGACGGGCTACGATTCAGTTAGAGCTCTAGTCTGTCAAATACCGTATTTTTATAAATACGATGATGAGAGTTGTGGGGAAAGTTGTGAGTTGGGTTGTCTTGATATATTGAATTGGTGTTTGATTGAGATTGTTATTATTTGCATATGTGGAAATAATTGAGTGTTGCTGTGTGTGGAAATAAATGAGATTAATTTAAGCAACAGTTCATTCTTTTACTCATACAAGCTTTCATAAGCTTACCGGGTTTTGTGTTGTTGCAATCCCGGTACACTATTCAATGGTGTAGCGGATATTCCTGCAGGTCAGGATAACCAGGGAGGTGACCGAGCTGCTTAGGTGTTATAGCAGTTTTGTTATTTATTTAGTTGTGAGGTGTGTGTATGCTCATTTAGAGCTTTACATTACATTTGAATTTGTGTTGTAATAATTAACTGAGACTAAGTCGGTTTGATTTTATTTCGTGTGGTGAGTGTGTTAAGAAAAGAAAAATTTTCATGTTTCGGGGCGTGACATTTTTCTTCTGATTTGCACCAATAAAATTACTAATTTTTTGTAATTGTTTTTATTCTTCTCTTTTATTTTTGGTTTCTTTAATGTTTTTAATTTTTGTATTCTTCTCTTTTATTGTTTTTCTTCTGATTCGCACTAACTAAATTACCAATTTTTTTTAATTGTTTTTATTATTCTTTTTTTTTTTTTTTCTTTTAAATCACACCAATAAAATTACTAATTATTTTTATTTTTCTCTTTAATTGTTTAATTATTTTTATTCTTCTCTTTTATTTTTTTCTTCTCTTTTAAGGACAAAAATTACTATTATATTCTCTCCCTTGTTTCTTTTGTTATGACTAATTTTATTGGGTGTTTTGGTGAGCCGGAGAAGAAAAAAATAGTCATAACTTCTAATACAATTTTTATAAAATGATTGGTGTGAATAAGAAAAAAAACAAAAGCGAAGAATAAAACAATAAATAAAATTAAAGAAAAAGAAAGTCAGGGCTATAATAGTAATTTTATCCTCAAAATAGAGAGTTAACGGGACAACTTAACAGAGTATAACGGAATGAATCTATTGGATATGATTATTTTTTTCTTCTTCGGCTCACCCAAACACCCAATAAAATTAGTCATAACAGAGGAAACAAGGGTATAATAGTAATTTTATCCTTAAAAGAGAAGAATAAAAACAATTAAAAAATTAGTAATTTATTGGTGCAAATCAAAAGAAAAAAAAAAACAGAGACGAATAAAAAAATTAAAGAAAGCAAAAATAAAAGAGAAGAATAAAAACAATTAAAGGGAAGAATACAAATAATTTAAAAAATTATGGAAAGAGAAAGTCGGGGCTACAAACACCCAATAAAATTAGTCATAACAGAGGAAACAAGGGTATAATAGTAATTTTATCCTTAAAAGAGAAGAATAAAAAAAATAAAAAAACTAAAGAGAAGAATAAAAAAATAAAAAAACTAAAGAGAAGAATAAAAACAATTAAAAAATTAGTAATTTATTGGTGCAAATCAAAAGAAAAAAAAACAGAGACGAATAAAAAAATTAAAGAAAGCAAAAATAAAAGAGAAGAATAAAAACAATTAAAGGGAAGAATACAAATAATTTAAAAAATTATGGAAAGAGAAAGTCGGGGCTACAAACACCCAATAAAATTAGTCATAACAGAGGAAACAAGGGTATAATAGTAATTTTATCCTTAACAGAGAAGAATAAAAAAAATAAAAAAACTAAAGAGAAGAATAAAAAAAATAAAAAAACTAAAGAGAAGAATAAAAACAATTAAAAAATTAGTAATTTATTGGTGCAAATCAAAAGAAAAAAAAAACAGAGACTTATAAAAAAAAATTAAAGAAAGCAAAAATAAAAGAGAAGAATAAAAAAATTAAAACAATTAAAGGGAAGAATACAAATAATTTAAAAAATTATGGAAAGAGAAAGTCGGGGCTATAGTAGTAATTTTATCAATAGTAATTTCATCCTTAAAATAGAGAGTTAACGACACAATTTGACGGAGTCTAACGGAATGGATCTATTAGATGTAAAACTGAAAAAGCAAGGAGTAAACATGTCAAATTAAAAGGCGATGTTTGTTGTAATACCCGCAAATTCCTTTTTTATTTCGAATTATTGTATCGATTGATTATTATACGATTTCACGATTTATGTTCGATAATCATTCATTTTTACAATTATCAAAGTTTCGAAACGTTTATTTTAACGAAAAGCTCGAAATACTCGGTTTGAGAAATCGACTTTTTCTACGTACGAAATTTGGAGAAACTTCCTTCATGAAAGTTGTAGAGCTCGTCGATACGAGTCCGTGCACATGCGGAACACGAAGATCGGATTTTTTCTGAATTAGTTATGAATTTTGTGATTTCGATCGATTTCGGTCGTTAGATTTTTGATCTGTGAAATTATGACCGTTGGATGAACTTGTAATTTTGTTATGATGATCATATGACTGTCCCAGAGGCTTTGTGTGGTCATGGGCGAAGATCCGACCGTTGGATCTTCGTATATGTGAAAAACGGTAATTAGGGGAGCGATTCGTGAGAAACCGCTCGTCGGATTTTAATGTAAATTAGAATCTGACCGTTAATTAGTGGTTAAATTATGAGTTGAAATTGTTGGCTAAATTCGAATCACATTTGATTAGGTGATTGACGGATTTTAATTTCGTGGGCTAGCGGCGTTAATTATAAATTATAATTTATAATTATATTGAAGACGCAGCGGGAGTTTCGAGGTGAGTAAAACTCACGTGGTTCATATTACGAACCGAGCATTTAATTTATTTATTTTTGGTAATTGTGTGAAAAATATTTGCGGATTAAATATTTGTTTTAAAATTTCATGGACTTGAATTACCACGGTCCATAGGTAAGTAAAATGAATTTTTAACTATACAAATGAATTTCATAATTTTCTTGTGTGAACTATAGATGGTATTAGTGGTCATTCCTGAGTGGATGATTACGTATATATATATTTACGTGGAAAATATATATTGATGAGTGGATTATTTGATTGGTGATTTGATTGAGTGGAATTGATGAGTTGATTTTATTTCGATGGTGTAATTCCATAATAATATGATGTATCTTGGTTGGGTTGATTTCAGTATGTGAAATTATATGTTGTGTTCATTTATGGGTTTAGGGTCGATGTAATGACTGGTGTGGGTAATCGGACGCTCTAATCCTAGTGTGGATGATGGGATACGATTGGTTGAGTATGTGGAATTATTGGACGTTCTAAATATGTATATAGGTATACATATTGATGAAATACAATAATTGATAAATATGTCGGATGCCATAACCTAGGCCAGGTGACGGGCTACGATTCAGTTAGAGCTCTAGTCTGTCAAATACCGTATTTTTATAAATACGATGATGAGAGTTGTGGGGAAAGTGTGAGTTGGGTTGTCTTGATATATTGAATTGGTGTTGGATTGAGATTGTTATTATTTGCATATGTGGAAATATTTGAGTGTTGCTGTGTGTGGAAATAAATGAGATTAAATTAAGCAAAAGTTCATTCTTTTACTCATACAAGCTTTCATAAGCTTACCGGGTTTTGTGTTGTTGCAATCCCGGTACACTATTCAATGGTGTAGCGGATATTCCTGCAGGTCAGGATAATCAGGGAGGTGACCGGGCTGCTTAGGTGTTACAGCAGTCATGTTATTTATTTAGTCGTGATGTGTGTGTATGCTCATTTAGAGCTTTACATTACATTTGGATTTGAGTTGTAATAATTAACCGAGACTAAATTCGGTTTGATTTTATTCTGTGTGGTGAGTATGTTAAGAAAAGAAAAATTTTCAGGATGATTATTTTGTCGTTGTAGTATATTCATGTTTCGGATTTTGGAATTGTTATTCTAAAATTCGGGGCGTGACAGTTTGGTATCAGAGCGTAAGGTACATATTTGGTGATATGTCAATACTTACCGAGTGATGGCCCGTCTGCAGCGGATCCCCATCGTGTGCTCTTCGGTATTGACAATGTCATTGGGTATGTGAGTACGTTAGGTTGGCTAGGAACGTTAGTACTTTTAGGAAACTTAAGCATCGTTATGTATGATCAGTACTTGGTTAATATGGACTTGCATTTGACTTATGTTTTGTTTAAGTGTTATGCGTGTATTAACCAAGTATATCATGCTTATTAGGTAATGGAGATTGAGGGAAACGAGGCCAGAGGTCGGGGTAGAGGTAGACCTCGTGGCAGGGGTAGAGGCCGAGGAAGGGGTAGGGCCCCTCCAGTCGAAGAAGTATTCGAGTCAGAGGAAGATGCACCATATGAGGATCAGCCTATTCCTCCTGTAGCTGTGGTTGATAATCCTGCTCGCTTGCTGATGCTAGCAAGGGAAATTACTCGCTTGGGAGCAACCAAGTTTGGAGGAGGCACAGATTATATGGTGGCGGATCGTTGGATAGAGGATTTGCAGACTTATTTCGATCTGCTTGATTGTACTGAGACCGATAAGAGGAAGCTAGCCGCTTTCATGCTGAAGGATGAGGCTAGGGTGTGGTGGAACGTCACTCAGAGGAGCATTGAGGTGTCTACCTTGACATGGGACGGCTTTGAGAGGCTGTTCAGGGAGAAGTACTTTCCACCAGCAGTGAAGGAGAGGCTGGAGCGAGAGTTCCTTGCACTTGTACAGGGGAAGTTGACCGTAATTGAGTATGATGCGGAGTTCTCCAGATTGTACAAGTATGTGAGGCAGATGGAGGATGAGGACTTAGCCAAGAAGTTTCAGAGGGGGTTGAGTCCTTCGATTGAGCGTGATGTAGCTATCTTGGAGCTGAAAACCAAGAGAGAGATCTTGGCTAAGGCACAGATCATTGAGCAGCAGAACCTGATTCGTAGAGAGAAGGAGTCTGCTGAGAGAGACTTCCAGGGCAAGGGGAAGACCATAGCAGGGAGCGGTAGAGCTAGAGACTTCAGGGGTGGGTTCTGGAAGAGACAGAGAACTCAGTTTCAGCATCAGGCTCCAGCTAGGGCAGCAGTAGCTCCTCCTGTTCAGGCTATGCCTATCAGGCAGATAGCACCAGCAGCTCCAGTGAAGTGCTTTAACTGTGGCGAGCCGGGCCACATCTCTCGTGCGTGCACGAAGCCACGGGGTAGGTTATGCTACAGTTGTGGACAGGCAGGGCATCAGGCTAGGGAGTGTCCTCGGATTCAGGGTAGAGTGCAGGGTAACCAGCAGAGGCAGTTACCACCTGCTCATGCTAGGGTCTTTGTCATCGGTCAGGCAGGCACGGGAGTGGAAGGTACCTTATCTATTTATCACTTTCTTGCTAGAGTACTGTTTGATACGGGAGCCTCACACTCTTTCATATCTAGTTCGGTTGTGGATGTTTTGGGTTTGATTGCTATGCCTCTGACTAGATCATTGTGTGTTACATCACCTCTCGGTGTGTCTCTTGAGCTTAGCATGCTGTGTGATGATTGCCCTATTGGGATTGGTGGCAGAGAGTTCTCTGCATCTTTGATTGTGATTCCGGATCACACGTATGATGTGATTTTGGGTATGGATTGGTTGAGCCCGAACCATGCTGTTATTGATTGCTTTAGGATGATTGTGTCCTTCCATGTTCCGGGACAACTGGTGTTTCATTACCGTTGTCTGAAGTCTGACATCACCATGAGGATAGGGATTTTGGCCCATATTGAATCAGGGAGTAGTACTTCAAAGATTACAGGGATTCCTGTAGTTTCAGAGTATGAAGATGTGTTTCAGGAGATCCCTGGGTTACCTCCGAAAAGGGTAATGGACTTCTCCATTGATGTGATACCAGGTACTTCACCTGTGTCAAAAGCACCTTATCGAATGGCTCCAGCTGAACTTCAGGAGTTGAAGGTTCAGATTGAGGGCTTACTTGCACAAGGGTTCATTCAGGCAAGTGTGTCTCCTTGGGGTGCACCAGTGTTGTTTGTGAAGAAGAAGGATAGTTCACTTCGTCTATGTGTGGATTATCGACAGTTGAACAAGGTGACCATCAAGAATAGGTACCCTTTACCTAGGATTGATGACTTGTTCGATCAGCTTAGAGAAGCTACTGTATTCTCGAAGATTGACTTGAGGTCTGGATATCACCAGTTGAGGGTGAAGGAGGAAGATATTCCAAAGACGGCGTTCAGGACCAGGTATGGACATTTTGAGTTTCTTGTCATGCCTTTTGGTCTCACGAATGCCCCTGCAGCATTTATGGACTTGATGAACCGTACGTTCAGTCCTTACTTGGATCAGTTTGTGGTAGTGTTCGTTGACGACATCTTGATTTATTCAAGGTCGTCAGCGGAGCATGAGAGGCATCTGCGAATAGTGCTGCAGACATTGAGAGAGCAGAAACTATTTGCCAAGTTCGAGAAGTGCGACTTCTGGCAGAGTGAAGTCAAGTTCCTTGGTCATGTGGTCTCGAAGGATGGAGTTTCTGTGGATCCTTCGAAGGTTGAAGCAGTGATGAGTTGGAGTCGCCCTACTACGGTTACAGAAATCCGTAGCTTCCTTGGATTGGCCGGTTATTACAGGCGCTTCATTGAAGGGTTTTCTGGTATTGCTTCGGCTTTGACCAAATTGACCAGGAAAGACACTCAGTTCGTATGGTCGGATAAGTGTGAGAAGGCTTTCATTGAGCTGAAGACTAGATTGACTACAGCTCCGGTGTTGACCATTCCTACTAGTGGTGGTGGACTGGTCATTTACAGCGATGCATCTCATCAGGGTTTGGGGTGTGTGTTGATGCAGAATGGTAGTGTTGTTGCTTATGGTTCTAGACAGTTGAAGGTACATGAGCGGAATTACCCTACTCATGATCTAGAGCTAGCAGCTGTGGTATTTGCCTTGAAGATTTGGAGGCACTATCTTTATGGTGAGAAATTCGAACTCTTTTCTGATCACAAGAGTTTGAAGTATCTATTCTCCCAGAAGGAATTGAACATGAGGACGAGGTATCCACAGCTTTTTGGGGAAATGAGTACTTGAATTTCGGGACGAAATTCCTTTAAGGGGGGTAGATTGTAATACCCGCAAATTCCTTTTTTATTTCGAATTATTGTATCGATTGATTATTATACGATTTCACGATTTATGTTCGATAATCATTCATTTTTACAATTATCAAAGTTTCGAAACGTTTATTTTAACGAAAAGCTCGAAATACTCGGTTTGAGAAATCGACTTTTTCTACGTACGAAATTTGGAGAAACTTCCTTCATGAAAGTTGTAGAGCTCGTCGATACGAGTCCGTGCACATGCGGAACACGAAGATCGGATTTTTTCTGAATTAGTTATGAATTTTGTGATTTCGATCGATTTCGGTCGTTAGATTTTTGATCTGTGAAATTATGACCGTTGGATGAACTTGTAATTTTGTTATGATGATCATATGACTGTCCCAGAGGCTTTGTGTGGTCATGGGCGAAGATCCGACCGTTGGATCTTCGTATATGTGAAAAACGGTAATTAGGGGAGCGATTCGTGAGAAACCGCTCGTCGGATTTTAATGTAAATTAGAATCTGACCGTTAATTAGTGGTTAAATTATGAGTTGAAATTGTTGGCTAAATTCGAATCACATTTGATTAGGTGATTGACGGATTTTAATTTCGTGGGCTAGCGGCGTTAATTATAAATTATAATTTATAATTATATTGAAGACGCAGCGGGAGTTTCGAGGTGAGTAAAACTCACGTGGTTCATATTACGAACCGAGCATTTAATTTATTTATTTTTGGTAATTGTGTGAAAAATATTTGCGGATTAAATATTTGTTTTAAAATTTCATGGACTTGAATTACCACGGTCCATAGGTAAGTAAAATGAATTTTTAACTATACAAATGAATTTCATAATTTTCTTGTGTGAACTATAGATGGTATTAGTGGTCATTCCTGAGTGGATGATTACGTATATATATATTTACGTGGAAAATATATATTGATGAGTGGATTATTTGATTGGTGATTTGATTGAGTGGAATTGATGAGTTGATTTTATTTCGATGGTGTAATTCCATAATAATATGATGTATCTTGGTTGGGTTGATTTCAGTATGTGAAATTATATGTTGTGTTCATTTATGGGTTTAGGGTCGATGTAATGACTGGTGTGGGTAATCGGACGCTCTAATCCTAGTGTGGATGATGGGATACGATTGGTTGAGTATGTGGAATTATTGGACGTTCTAAATATGTATATAGGTATACATATTGATGAAATACAATAATTGATAAATATGTCGGATGCCATAACCTAGGCCAGGTGACGGGCTACGATTCAGTTAGAGCTCTAGTCTGTCAAATACCGTATTTTTATAAATACGATGATGAGAGTTGTGGGGAAAGTGTGAGTTGGGTTGTCTTGATATATTGAATTGGTGTTGGATTGAGATTGTTATTATTTGCATATGTGGAAATATTTGAGTGTTGCTGTGTGTGGAAATAAATGAGATTAAATTAAGCAAAAGTTCATTCTTTTACTCATACAAGCTTTCATAAGCTTACCGGGTTTTGTGTTGTTGCAATCCCGGTACACTATTCAATGGTGTAGCGGATATTCCTGCAGGTCAGGATAATCAGGGAGGTGACCGGGCTGCTTAGGTGTTACAGCAGTCATGTTATTTATTTAGTCGTGATGTGTGTGTATGCTCATTTAGAGCTTTACATTACATTTGGATTTGAGTTGTAATAATTAACCGAGACTAAATTCGGTTTGATTTTATTCTGTGTGGTGAGTATGTTAAGAAAAGAAAAATTTTCAGGATGATTATTTTGTCGTTGTAGTATATTCATGTTTCGGATTTTGGAATTGTTATTCTAAAATTCGGGGCGTGACATTTGTCTAGGGTTTTTCTTTTGTCTTCACAACCATCAGATCAGTTTTGTACTTGCTTTAGGAGTTGGCAAAGCGCGGTTGAAAAAAAACTTCTGCTTCTCCGATTGAGCACGTACGTTCCACTTATGGAATTTCTAATCCTTGACCCTGTTTTTTCCATCTTAGGTTTCTTTGGTGACTGTGTGGTTGTTGAGCTCCATGTTTGAAACCAATCTTGGTTTGCAGGTCTACAAGGGTGGTCTTGTTTTTGGGGTTATAGTTTTTACTCCCGATTGGTTGGTGTACTTACCGTGGCTCAACTAGGTTATGCGCGACCCTGGAAATTTGTGTGAGTCTTTGGTTTTTGTGTGCATCTTGATGTAGCTCTTAATGTCATTTCAATGATTTATATTGTGGTGAGTGAAAATTTAAAATGTGGGATGCATGTAATATCCAAAAATTCACTTGATATTATTCATAAAACATTATTCATAAAAAAATGACTGAGAAATAAGAGAATTCTTGCTTAACACCACCTCTTGTTCTCTAGCTTGTACATATTTTTATAAGCATTTTTTGAACAATTTATTTGCCACCATAATCATGCAAGACATATAAAATTTTCACAAACTACCAAAATTTACAAGAGAGAGCCCTTTTTTGTGCTTGCTCCAAACCTTAAATCGGCTTGCAAATAAGCTATAAGTTAGTTTCAACTAAAATCAAAAGACACAATAGACTTGAAACTACAGTTGAATCTACTTAAATTAATTTATTTTGGTGTAATTTTTTAGAGTCATATCATTTAATTGCTTTTATAGTAGAATGGCACATACATGAATTTTCGAAGTTTGAAACCAATATTCTAACAGTTTAATAACTACAAAAATAAACAACCACCACTTATTTAGATATGTTGGCTCGTCTTTTCAATGAACCTACAAACAATAACATGTCTCAAAAACCAAAGAGTCGTGTGTGGACCTTGGTCTACATGCACCAAGGCAAAAAATTGGCATTTTTTGCACCCAAATGCCCAATTTTGCCCCTCATTTTGCGTATGGTCTACCTAGACCTCAGTCCATAGTAGAATTTTTTATCAAAAACACCAAAATACCTGAATCAATGAATCTTCAATTGTCAAGACACTCAATTATGGTGCAATTGAAAAGTCATTAACTAAATGAACAACAAGACATGTTCGCATTTACAGGCTTAAGAGAAACACTAAATTTTAATTTAGGGTGATAAGACACCCTCTATTAGACCCCAAACCATCTTCATAGGCCCGAAGGCCTCACCCGAAGTGCAACAGAAATGACCCCACCCTAATGTCCTGAGCTTGATCAACAGTACCTCCTATTCAAAGAATCAACTTCGGCGATCTCCATGGGTAGACTAGGGCCAGCTGCGAATACCATCCACATCCTTTTTGGACCTATATTAATTTTCAATAATTCTAACTAGACTTGTAAATTGGTCGGATTTTGATTTAGACCCGATCCAGATCCGTGGCTATTGGACGGGTTTGGATTGAACATTTTAATCCGTTGATCCGTTAATGACCCGAATCCGTTAACCCTTTTATTTAACGGATCAAATACGGGTTTAGGTCGATCTGATCCGTTAATGATTCAACCCGTTTTCGTAATAATAAAATATTATTTTTATTAATATATTATTTTAAAAAATATATAAAATATAAAATATTACAAATTTTTAATACAATGTTTTTGTAAGAATCTAAGCATAAACGGCATTATCAAAAAAAGATGTCTAAAAATAGACATCTGCCAAGATTCAAGATACATTATCAACAAAACATGTCAAGAATGCCAAGATTCCAAGAAGCTTTATCATTTATCAATAAAGGTTTGCATGTTTAGTTGACCAAAAGGGTAAGAACGTGTAGAACAATAGAAATTTAAAAATATTTGAAATTATAAATGGATCGGATTAGCGGATCGGGTATTCGTTAATCAAGCGGATACGGATTTGGATCGAGCTATCAATTATCTGCCGGGTTAACGGAGCGGGTTTGGAGCGAGTTTTTTCTTTTAGTAAAAGGATTTGGATTTAGGTCGATCTGATCCAACCCGGTTCATTTACAGGTCTAATTCTAACTATACATGGTGAATAACAAAAAACCAAAATTCCTATTCGAAGAATCAATTAACTTCGGCGATCTCCATGGGTAGGCTTGAGCCAGCTGCGAATATCATATATCCACATCCTTTTTTCACCGATATTAATTTTCAATAATTCTAACCATGGTGAATAACAAAAACCAAATTTCGTATTCGAAGAATAAGGCGATCTCCATGGGTAGGCTAGGGCCAGCTGCGAATACCATCCACGTCCCTTTTTGACCATATTAATTTTCAATAATTCTAACAACTATACATGGTGAATAACAAAAAACCAAATTTAAATTAAACTTTTGAAGGCTACGTCCAACTGTCCAAGGGCGCAAGAAAGCATTACATAACTCGTTTGGTGTATAGATTATAGACCAAAAGAAAGTTGATTTTGACGAAAACTTAGAAGGCTACAAGCCTAGAAAGCCTTGTCTTGTGATTTCTAAGAAGAAAGTAACAAAAGGCATGCTTTTGATATACGATCTGATTCAGCTGAGACTTTTTATTTATTTTTCTTCCAAATGAAGACATTTTTGTTTGGCATTATATAAATGTTCCTTTCTTGACAAATACTCAAACAACTGAGACTTTGTGATTCACTTTAGTTTCACTGTCATCCATCGATCTCCATGCACACCTTATACGCGTCTAGCAATATCTGCGGGACCAAACTCAAAATCTAAGCCATTGACTTGGTGGTGAAGAACTCATCCCCAAACCAGAACAGTTGTGTAAACACTGATATATATATATATATATATATATATATATATATATATATATATATAACCATAATCAGTGCGAAAACCTTTGGCATTCAACCTTTTCAGTCTTAGATTTTTCATTTTGATGATTAAAGTTTGTGTATGAATTTGCTGATTTGATTAAGTAGTCTTTTGAAGCAAAGAAAGAAAAGAAAAAGAAAAAAAACAAGAAACAAAAAACAAAAAAACGAGAGAAAGAGAGAGAATTAAATTCTTGTGAAGGTATGATATTGCAGGGTTAGTTAACAAAAAAGATTAGGACTCTAAATCCATATATAGGATCAATTTGATATTTGAGTAAAGTAAAAGCAGACAGGATTGATCTATTTGGAATCATAACAAGATTTGTATACGTACGTACATCTCCCTAGCTCATGCTTTATGAAAATATGTTTTCATTTTGTTTCTTTGCTCTTGTTATTTTCCTTTGAATAATAACTTCACATTTATTCTTTGAACAAAGTAAAAATAATGGGAGCTTCTAATCATACCTCCAAAGTTGTCATTTGGACCTCCCAACTTAATAGACTTCAAACTTACTTTTATAAATAACCAATTTGCAATCTAGACCTCCCTAATTTTTCTACAACGCCCATCGTCCAAAAAAATCAATAAAAACTTCTTTTTTTACATTATATTCATACCTCCAAAATCGGTAGTTGAACCTCATTCAATATTTGAAGATTTCACAATCCAATTTTACCCTTGATACAATTAAGCTGCACAAAAAAAAAAAAAAAAAGTGGTCTCCAGTTGGTAGTCAATACAATGTTTTTCATTAAATCAATTGAATATAGAAGCACGTTGATATACTGCTATCTGAGATGTTTAGATATTACTCTCAATTCTCAAAATTTTTAATTAAATTGAGTTTTTGGATACAAAGTTTTCAAAAGTTAATTATGGTTTACGTATAGGTGCTCGTACTGAAAGTGGTCATGGTGTTCCAAAGCCGGTCCAACATAATGCTCCTTAACTTGGAGAGAGACACATATTTACTAATTGCTTCGAGTTGGAAAAAAACGCAAGCAGCAATATAATAGTCAATGCACAACTTAGAATTTTGCAAATTGCCTCATCGAAACATACTATTTGTAGAGGTAAAAAGAGATATATTTTTTTTTTGTCAGTGAGCTGTGGCCTGTTGGTTATCGAGGATAACCGATATTGTGGAGGTCATAGGTTTAAACCTCACTGGCATCATGGGAGGGGAAGGGTGGGGTCGGGTTAAAAAAATAAAATCAAAATTAAAAAAAAAAAGAGTTTTTTTTCTCTCTTTTGTGTCCTTATTGGTAATTTGACATGAGTTGATAAAGTCAACTATAATTTGGAAAAACAGAGAGATCCAAATGTCAATTTGAGAGGTATGAATAGACGCTCCCAAAAATAATTAAGAAAACTATTATAGAGTAACGATAACATAGATAATAGACTAATATAATATAGGAGGAAAGAGAAATGAGAAATATTAGAATGATTTTATTAAGACCTCTACATTTGGCATGTGAACCTCTACCAGTTTTTGTACAAATTTTATTTCCATTATGCCCTTCTAAAAATAACTGAAAAAATTGGGAATACAAGAACTCTGCTATGTCTTCAATCTTTTCCGGCACTCTCTTTAATTTCTCTCTGTTTCTCTTCTCTCAAACTCATGAAAGATTACTGATGAATGCAAATGTGAGATTCATTTTTGTTGGTACATTTTCTTGTTGAAAAAATCGGATTCCTATGTTTTCTTGGAGTAAACGTGAGAGAGTACTAGGTCTTGATCAACTGCTTTAACAAATTAACATTAGCATCTTTAAAAAACTTCAGCAGTAGTCTTCAGTGATGAAATTGGAAGAGTAGGCATGAGCTATTGGTGGTTTCTTTGGGTGATTAAGTTTTATAATAGAACCTCTTTCTCTTCATGGAAATCAAGAAACCATCTTTTTAGGTTTTAGGGTTTTCAAAGAAGTTTAAGAATAATTGAAGATGAACTAGGAATTGGTAAATCTTCAAACGTTTGAATCAAAGGTGATGGCTTTCAAGGGTGCAGTTTTGCGCGTGTGAAAATTTCAACCCCCTCGTACTCTTGGAGTGAAGATTCATGACTTGTGTATTTTAATTGGCTCAGTTTAAATAAATCCATATTCAATGAAATAAATATCATGGGGAGATTGAGCGATCTTCTCATGTGGTTGGGGGGTAAGGGAGGGAGGGAGAGAGAGAGAGAGGGTTGAGATAGAACTCATTGAAGCCGATTGTTGGGTTTCGATCACTGTTTCTGTTTCATTAGAGGGTATAATTGGAATAAAAAAAGTACAAAAATTGGAGGAGGTCCAACGTGAGGTGGTTGAGATAGAACTCATGGAAGCCGACTGTTGAGTTTCGAGTTTCTGTTTCATTAGAGGGTATGATGGGAATAAAAAAATTACAAAAATTGGAGGAGGTCTAACTACCAAATATGAATGGTTGAATAGAAGCACTCCATACACCTCTAACTATCTAATACACATATTTATTTTTTAATTTTCTTTTATCACCTTTTTGCCCCTCTAATAAGGTTAAACAAAAAAAAATTGATATGTGGACGATAAGATACAAATATGAGGTTCTGGTGGTAGTTTCTGACCTTATTGGGAACGATTAATGATCCTAATGATCTTGCGTTTAGGTGAAACAATATTGAACAAGAAGAAGAATATAGGTTAAAGAATTATAACACACAAGCAACAAAAATCCACAAAGAAATGAAGATTAATGAGAAATAAGAAAAGTGGTGGAAAACCAGTACACTTGGAATTTGCCAGCAAGTTTTTCATTATTTCGGCAAATCAGTTATAGGACTTTGAATAGAGAGTAACACAAGTTCTCCATACCAAATCTATTACACATAACCGTTAACCAATCAACCTATAAAACTAACCCAGACTGTTGTGTTGTCATCCAAAACCAATGAAATCACATTGGTTTTCTCATCATTGATAATGCATTTCTCTGAATCTTAGGATCATGACTTCCCGGGGCGAACCTAGCATCAGGTCCGACGGGATCCGGATCCTCCCCCAACCTTTCTTACTTAATTGTTTAATTACGTTTAAGTTTATAATGGAAGCAGTAAACTGGTAGTAGAAGAACCTTCTACTACCCCCCCCCCCCCCAAAAAAAAAAAAAAAAACAAAATTTCACAGTGACCGATGTGACTACTGACAAATATAGTAGTTGCATTTGATTGGTTAACCATAAAAGAATATAATAATACTATAACCATAAAGCAATATACATGGATGATTGGTGATTGGTAATCCATATATTGGCCAGTAAATGAGTTTTGAAGGTGAGAACTATGTTGCCAATTTTACAATTCATTACTTTCACTAATATTTAATTTCATTGCAATATTATTTTAACTCTATATGTTATTTTCTTGGCTTATGAATCATATTTTGTATGATTTTTATATTATTTTTACAATTGATTTTATTTATTAATAAATTATTTTTATAGTAATTTATTTGCGATAATTTATACTTCTATCTGGACCCCTCAAAGTTTAAATCTTTTTTCCGCCCCTGATGACTTTTTTTTTTTTGTTTTTGAATAAAGGGATGATGCGGCTACCCTCAAGCCTTAATTAATGAAACTGTCGAATACAAAGGGGGACATTAAGCCTAAACCCCAAATTACAATAGGCATCTAGAGTATTTCTCGAAATAATATCAAAAATCTCTACAAGAGATATGTATTTTAACAAGTAACAGCTAGCAAAGTGCACTAATGGCTACTCCATTTGCTTTGACATAGCAGTGACATAACAGAAAGATAACTCGATATGTAACCTGATTACAACGTAGCATAATTACCATAAGCACAGCTTTCCTACTATGTTTCCGCCAGAAAATAGATCCGACGACACTTAGTCTCATCTTGCCACTAGGCGGCAATGACCATTTGACGAAGCAAAGAACTCGTCGCCAACCTAGAACAGACAAGGCACATAGAGTGCATACATAGGCATATAGCCCGATTAGCCCTACACAACACATGTAGGATTTTATTGCTCACATAAAGCACATCTAACCTAAGTAACATAAAAGTGAAAAGACTTTAAAAAATAAAATAACCTGGGCAGGACCCAAAAATTGGGCCCAAACCCCAACACAGACCCAAGAAGCAAGGATATCACAGCAACAGTTTAGGGCCCAGCCCAATTCTGATCCAACACGAGCCTAAGGTCGCCACCACCTTAACTGGGTCGCCACCGCCTAAGACAGATCGCTCCTGCCTGCATCGGACCCTCCCCTACGTCCGACTACAACCTGTATTAGTCCTCTACCAGCATCAAAGTATCCTCTAAATCGGATTGAGACCTACAACAGATAGACCCCGGCCATTGCTGCACCAAGCTAGTTGTCCCAAGACGCTACTCTACCAGCCACCATGCCCCAATCGGAACTGGAAATAATCCCATCTCCAAACCACAGCAAATCAACTTGCATCCACCATCTCCAAGCAACCAGATTGTAGAGTGCCACCCAGAATTCGACCTCCCATCAGACCCTCCACATCGTCCTGCCAGAACTATACATCACCCACCCCGCCACCACAACAAACCCTGCCATCGGACACTGAAACCTTAGATCTGGAGTAAAAATGCCCCAATCAAAGGAACTATGATCGCTTAGCAATAAATCCCGCCCGACGACAGAGTCCATAGACGCGTCGTCGGACGGAGGTAGACTGTAATACCCTGAAAAATCCAAATTATTTTTCATTGACTTTTAAAATGATTTCGAGGTCATGGGCACGAGTATGAAGCTTGGAGAAGTGGTGGAGTCAGTTCGAAAAGATTTTATTTCGGAAAAGGAACATTTTAGGGGGGTCATGAAAATCGACTTTTTATACATATGAATTTTGGGAAAACTTCATTCACGAAAGTCATAGAGCTCGTCGATACGAGTTCCTGCATATCCGAAATGCAAGAACCAGAGTTTGTATGAAGAAGTTATCGCATTTCGAAAAGTTTCTATTTCGGGTATAAATATCTAATTTGGAAATTTCGAAAAATATCAAAGTTGCCTTATTTGGAAAGCCGACCTTATCTCTCTCTTCTCTCTCCTCTCTCCCGAGTCCCTTTCTAGGCTTTTCTTCCTCCGGCTGTAGCGCCGTTGTCAAGCCACGAGAAGCGTCATCCATGGGTTGCACGGCTTCGCCTCTGTCCCCCGCACCTACTAGTGGTGGCCCCATGCCGCATCTCTGCTTGTAGCCGCAACGAAAACCCCTAACCGTTTTGGGTCCGATTTGAGGTCGATGTCGATATCCCAAGTTACCAGCCACCAAAACTCGAGTTTCTTTCCTTATTGAACTCGCCTCAACCTCATGATCAAGCTCCAAGAAGGACAGCAACTGAAATGGAGGTTTCCACGTTCGTCGGAGCTTTGCCAGTTTTTGGAAAATTTCCGGCCAAACCGGACTGTTTTCAGGTATTTTCGACCACTTCTGTTCATTTTCTGACTTCATGCTAGTTAGGAAAGTTGTTCAGCTCAATGAAACAAAGATGAGCATCTTGGCCCCAACGCCATTAGCGGTGGTCGGCGGCGGCTCTGCCTCTAATTCCGGTGGCTGTTTCTGGCCACCTTAAGAGCATTTTCTGCCCATTTTAATGTTCTACATATCAATACGATCATTTCGATATACAACATATAATTTTTGGAGATCGTATGATTAAGTTATGAATTTTACTATTTCGATGGTTCGATTTGTGATCTGTGAAGATCGGACCGTTCGATAGACTTGTAGTTTTGATATAATGATCGTAGGACTGTCCCGATGACTTTTTGTGATCATGGGTGAAGATCTGACCGCTGGATCTTCATATAAGTGTGTTTTATCAATTGTGCGCTAAGTTAAATATCGTATTTGGTTAGGTGATTGACGGTTTTAGTTGGCGGATGATTGTAAATCGTATTTTGAGCTGTTAAGAAGACGTAGCGGGAATTTAGAGGTGAGTAAATCTCACATGGTTCATTTACAAACTGAATTTCTTTATTGCACAATTAATTACTATGTTGAAAATGGTTTTAAGAAAATGAGTTTTTTTTTCAAGTATATAAAAATGAATTTCTCGGTATTTACTAAGTGTGAATTATAGTTGTTATTAGTAGGTATTCTTGAGTGGATGACTACGTATATATATATATATATATCTGGATGGTATGGCATTGTGATATGTAGACTCTTGGGTGATTTCATTTATATTATTGAATTGAGCATTTACTGATGCCGGAAATATATTTGATGATTTATGTTGTTAAAAAGAGTGATTTAGAGTTGTGATGTGACATTGTGAGTCGTGCGGTTACTGTGGTAACCTGGTTTTGTTCTGAGGGTTGGAAGGTCTGAAGTCCGAAGATCACAGTGGTAACCGGGGTTGTTCTGAGGGCCGAATGGTCTAAAGTCCGAAGGTTACAGTGGAAACCTAGATTTTGTTCTGAGGGCCGAAGGGTTTGAAGTCCGAAGGTTACAGTGGTAACCTGGGTGTATTGATATCGTAAGGCTGAACATCGGCCAAGATGACAGGTTACGATACAGTTAGAGCTCTAGTCTGTCTGTCATTGTACTGCTTAGGGGAAACTTCGCGTTATCGTGCTCTTGAGTACGTTGTACTTCCTGGGGGGATAACTTTGTGTTATCGTGCTCTTGAGTACATGTTTGTAAAAGAATGTTTCGTGCGAGTTGTTGGTTATTTAATTAATTTTCTTCTTCATTTCTATTTTTTGATTTCTTTATCTGTTTTAGTTCTCACTTAATTGTTTGATTTTAATGTAATCTCCTGAACTAAACTATATGCACGGATTACTATGCCTTCTTTGTTTGTTTTAAGGTGATCTCCTGAACTAAGTTTCTATGTACGGATTACTATGATTTCTTTGTTTCTTTTTAATTTGATCTCCTGAACTAAGTTTCTATGTAGGGATTACTAATTTTTTTTTAATTCTTATTGTAAGTATGGTTGTGAGTTATGATTTGTAGTGATTGGGAAATGAGTGGGGATGTCATGATTTTGGCAAACGCCTTATGTTGAGGGGAAATAAGTATGATGTCGTGGTTGTGCCATTGAGGCAAAGGAATGGTGATATCATAAATTGTAGGGACGTAAAATGTTTAAAATATTGGGAGTTATTTGTATAACTGAAGATTGTTGGGAAATGAGATAAAACGAATCGAGAGACAGAGCATATGGGTTTTAGTTGAGTTAATTTAATTGAGCCTGATATTGTTTGATATGAACTTGACGTTTTGTTGTGATAATTGCATATTGACTTTGTTAGACTAAGATGATGAAAGTATGTATTTTGTGGAATTAAATATTGTACCTCTAATTTGTCTCGCGAGTTGAGAATTATAAACATGTGTGACGTGAGTCACTTTAATTGAGTTTAGTCATACCGGGTTTGTTGTTTGCAATGTCGGTGCACTATTCTATGGTGTAGGGTTTATTGTGCAGGTTAGAATATCGAGTGATTGTCATCAAAGCTAAGATGTACGTTCAGTAGCGTGGGTGTAGAGGTGTGCTTATAATTGTAGTCTTCCGCTGTGTAGTGAGTTGGTGAGTGAGATTACTTATTGAAGTATTGTTCAGCTTAATTTGTAAACTCTTGTAATGTAATATGCGACTCTAAAGAATGAGTCAATATTGATATTGTGAGCCCAGTTATTTGGTTGCTTAATTTAAATGAAAATTTTCCTATATGTTTTTCTTGTGTTTGTTTTCGCGTTTCGGATTTGAAATTAATTATTCAAAATTTGGGGCGTAACATAGACACCCTTTTCGGAAACCATAGTTTCGACGTCTAGAGAGAGCGACCTATTCCATCCAGATCGAGACATTATAAACCTTATTCTCTACCCCTAATGACTTCACTATTTGGGCAGCGTCTCATCGGCGTTGTTGTTGTTTATTTTTTTTATAGGGACATAAATGGAAGTTTAAGAAAAAAATTTGACAAAAAAATTTGAGGGATGTGAAACAAGTAAATATGGGTGTGCATTTTAGAAATGTCTTATTCTTAAAAACATAACTAATGTGAATAACACATACGATAATATGTTCGCAACGTTAGCGCTTCTCTTAGATGTCCACCAATCAATTTTTTTTTTTAATTTTTTTTTTATTGAAAGCCACACAACTATTATGATAAGTAGTACAAAACAGCAGAAAGAAACCTACATTATCAAGACAGGGAAGCTCAGTTATAATCACTAGAATCTAAAGCTTCCCAACAAGCTTGTTCAACAACTTTTATCAGAATCACAGCTTATTCTTGTACCAGAAGACACCTTTCTTATCAACTTCATCTGGCTCAACATAGATGCACTCCTTTGCTTCCCTCCACATTGCCTTGTAAAATGGAGTCCCATCGAACTGATAATACTCGCCCAATATCGGCTTGATTGCCTTTGTGGCCTCCATTGCGTGATAATGCGGCATGGTTGAGAACAAATGGTGAGCGACATGAGTGTCTGTGATGTTATGGAAGACCTTGTTCAAGATTCCATAGTCTCTGTCAACAGTTGCCAAGGCTCCTCTCAACCAGTCCCATTCGGATGAATCGTAGTGTGGCAATGAAGGGTGGGTGTGCTGCAAATATGTGATCAAAACCAAAAACGCATTCACCACCACCAAGGGACCTCCATAAAAGCACAAGACCCAGGCAAGCCCTTTTGCAACAGCAAGACGGTAAAGCCCATAACAGACTGCAAGAACCCCAGCGTCCGAAATGTATATCTGCAAACGTTCACGCTTGGAGTAGATAGGGCCATATGGATGGTAGTGGCAAGCAAAGCCGTCATAGGGCCTTCCAGAAACATTAAATGGCAAATACAAAGGCCAGCCAAGAGTAAGTGTGATTGTAAGAGTAAGAACTCTGCCTGGTCGGTTGTTCGGGTATTTGGAGTACCATCCAATAGCAGACTTCTGTTTTGGGACAAAGACTTCATCTCGCTCAAGGGAACCTGTGTTAGAATGGTGGCGGCTATGGCTATACTTCCAAGAGAAGTAGGGGACGAGAAGAAAGGAGTGCAGGACTAGGCCAACTGTGTCATCGAGCCATTGATAATCGCTAAAGGCATGGTGACCACACTCGTGTGCAAATGACCCAGACACCAGTTAGGACACAGCCTTGAAGTGCCCAGTAAATTGGCCACGCGAGAGGTGGTTGATGTAATTTAAAGCAATGTAATAAAAGATGGAGGCGATTGCGAGGTCATAGACGACATAGGAGAAAGAGTGGATGACCGAGCGCTGGAAACAGTGAGGTGGGATGGCTTTCTTGACTTGGCCGAGAGTGAATGGAGGTTTCAGGTGTGGCATTCGCTTGATGTTGTCAGTTTCTGCATTCTTGCGAGGTGGGGGTGCAGACATTCTTCCACCAGCACCCATTGTTCCTAAGCCTGAAAGAGAAGCTCTCTCTCTCTCTCTCTCTCTCTCTCTCTCTCTCTCTCTCTCTCTCTCTCTCTCTCTCTCTCTCTCTCTCTCTCTCTCTCTCTCTGTGGGCTGTGGCTATGTTATGAAATGCAAGGCCCTTCAATGACATGGTGTTGGACACGATTACGTTGTCTCGTCAAAAATCTTATTAGGTTGCGAAAATCTCATGGGTTAAAAAACAAATTTGGTTGAAGGAGAAAACCAATACAAGGAGCATATGTCTTAGGTAGCATATTTTTGTATGTTTCCCTCAATCAGAATGTCCCCATGTAGTGCAAGATTCAATCATGTATGTGTGATAAAATATGTACACCAATTAATGTACCATTTATAGTAATTCAATGTGTCGGTTACTGAATACGGATCATGTGTATAGGGTTTTCATGTTTTTCATACTTGTAAGATTAAAGCAATATTAACAAAACTATGATATTTGTATTAGTACATACGCAAGTAGCTCACATAATAAAGTTATAAATAATTTCACATGCAAAAAAAATGCATTAGAGAATCTTTAGCACACTTTCTATCTTTACTTCTTAACTATTTTAGAGAGCATGCATGTTTAGCTTTTTATCAATTTTAGCAGCTGCACAAGACCCTCTAAATGACTCTCTATTTTAACTTTTAGCTAATATAGAGAGTGAAACGTGACTCTCTATTATTATTGTTAATTTAAAACAATCATTTTAAGTCATTCTATATAACTTATAAATACATCTAATCTACTTTTTCTTCACTCAATAAATAATATAACTTCAAATCTAATTAAAATAGAGAGAACTGATGCAGAAGTATTTCTAAAGTTACTAAAGATACTCTTAAGGCATTAGTTGAAACATAACAATAATGAATAAGAATTGACACATTACATTATTACAGATATTTCGAGCATTAGAAAATTAACATGGGTTAACTAGCCATAAATATAAATATTTGTACATATTGATCAATCTTAAATATCTTCAGGAGCTCTCATTGGCACGCCCCAATTTTCAAGCACAATTTAACAACAAATAACAATGAGCGTGATGGTTCAGACATCAATACAAAACACTAGGAAAAATTTTCTTTAAAGAACAGCAAGTAAAGATGTCCTGAACTCACAATGTCAATACAGACCTGTTCTTTAGAGTCATATATTACATTACACCAAGTTTACAAATTAAACTGAAATAACAATTCAATATGTGAACAACCCCACCAACCTCACTACACAGTGGAAGACTAAAAGGTGCACCCAACAATTAAACTCGCAAACTCACGAATGCAACGTCAAGGAACCACAGCTTCACCACGTTCACTTAACCTGCAGGATAAACTCATACACCATTGAATAGTGTATCGGGTTGAAATAACAAAACTGGTAAGCTCATGAAACCTTGTGTGAGTAAACTCAAAACAACAAAGAAGAAACACATGCTTACACCATCTCAACCTAACAAAATCGCTACAGAATTATCACTACATAAACATCAAGTTCATATCAAAACATGCTCATGCTTGACTCTCAATTGATGCATTTAATTTTACAAAGGTTCAACTAACAATCAAACTCAAGTAACATTTTAAAACATTTAAAAGTCCAAAAATCCAAAATCATGCTCCTTTTATCTCAACCGAATCATTATCACCTCAGTGACCTTTCAAAATCATTGAAACCTCAGCAACCCTTTCTCGCAAAAGTAAAGCAATTAAAATTCAATCAAGTAAAAAGTGATCCCTACATGGGAATTAGTTCAGGAGATCACATCAAAAACACATCAAGCAAATCATAGTAATCCCTGCATATAGTTTAGTTCAGGAGATTACGCAAGAAAACAAGCAATTCATTAATAAGAATAAACAAGAAAATCCATACACTTTCATCTACCGATAACACTAAACACCACATCATCAATCTCAAATATCAATCACTCAACAATAATCCATATCATTTTCATAACAATCATCACACAAATCGTCACATTGGTTCCGCCACACTGGTTCCGCCACACAGGTCCTACAATACCACACTCTATTTAATTACTCCTATGCCATGCTGGTTCCGCCACGCAAGTCGTACTACAGCACGCTCTACTTAAATAATCACTCAACTCCAAACAACAATCCCAAATTTCATTAACACAATAAAATTATTGCCTCAAGTACTGTTTCCTTATCTCCAACAACCTCAAAACCATAACAAAACATTTTCTAAATCATACAATTTCCCTTTCAAAACAAAAATCAAACACATCGTCATTTCCCTTTTCAAATTCATTTATTTTCCTCAAAATCACCTGGTAACTGAATAATGATAAAATCACGGAAAACAATGTTTTTCACTTTTCCAAACAATTCTAACTATATTTCAAAATCTAGTCAAACCGACAATCATTTGTAACACAAAACCTCGTTTTTACTCATCTATGAACCGTTGTCGATCAAGTTCATATATTTCAAAACAAATATTTATTTTACGACAGATATGATTTTGCAACTAGCAATTAATTCTACTAACTATCACTCAACTAATTTATCACCCAAAGCAATGTGAGATTTACTCACCTCCATATCCTGTTGCGTTTTCACACACAAACCAAGACAAGCACAAAATCAATCAAACTCCGCTCACACAATTCCATCAATCACCTAATCACATCAAGGTCACACTCAATACAACACAAAGCACACAATTCACAAAACACAATTATACGACAATCAAACAGTCGGATCCTCATCTGAGACCATCCAATGTCTTTGGAACAATTCTATAATCAATAAAACAAAACTACAAGTCGATCGAACGGCCGAATGCTCACGAACCGAAAATCCATCGACTCGAAAATGCTAAAACCCTAACATGCTCATACGATCTCCAAAAATTAGTAAATCAAAATTAGGAACAGAAACTGTCTCTGAGGTGGCTGAAAGTAGCCGGAAAACACCGCCACAGCAGCCGCCGTCAAACTCAAAATTTGGCCACAACTCCAAAACCAAAAATCTTCATCACAACATGTACAACAACTTTCCTAACTATTACAAAGTCTGAATCGAAACCATATGGCCGAAATTTACCTTGAAAGCTCTGAAATTAGAAGATCCCTATAATCACAATCTTCAAAATTAGACCTCCACACTTTGAATCGTTGCAAACCACGTTGGGGGAAAAACATCTACATCATCTGGGCTCCAAAAGCCCTCAAGAATTACCGGCTATGGTGGCCGGAAACTGAAGTTTCGATCAAGGTTTGATGTAGCACCGCCGCCGAACTTCCCAGCCTTGCTTCTCCATCCACAGCTCATTTCATGCTCGATTGCCACCACAGACTTCAAGAGGAGATTGACGTTATTGCAAGTTGTCTCATAGCCAACGGTGGCCGAAGGAGGGAGAAATTATCCGACGAATGTGAGAGGCCGACCGGGCTCGGAGTGGAAGAGAGAGAAAAACTTTCCGAAAATGGAAACTTGGTATTTTCTAAAATTTCCGGATTTTTTTCCTATTTAACCAAAATGGAAACTTTTTCCGATGGCCATAATTTCTTCATACGAACTCCAATTTATGCATTCCATATGTCCACGAACTCGTATAAACACGCTCTACAATTTTCATGAAGGAAGTTTTTGGAGAAACCAAACGAATAAAAGTCAACCATTTGACCCCTCGAAAATAAAACGTTTCGAGTAATTATTCGTCCGAAACACTATCGCTCCACCCTCGAACCACGAAATCGTCCCAACAATTAGCATAATAAATTTCAAAAAAGGGGGCCCACTACTTCTTCATTCAGGGGGGGGAGACTAGCCTCATTACTTCCCACCGGGAGGGAGGTGCACCTAACCCACCTACCTACTCATCAATCATGGTGTTCAGCTGACTTGCACCGATAGACCCCTATTGTATTGGAATTAGGCGCCCCATCTTTTTACTGTTGTCACCTAATCTCTTCAATGTTCGATTCTACTCTATGTTAGAACATTTCTGTGAATGCTATTATGATCTAAGTGGTCTTATTCTATGTCCCATGCTAGGAAGCATTATTCCTCTTTTATGCTAGTGTGGTATACTTTAGAGTGATTTATTATTAGTAAAAATTTTGATTTCTATGTGACCACGTTCAAGCATAAAATAGAAATTAATAATGAATTTCCAGGGTATTACACTCATTAAGTTCACAACTTCACAAAAGTTATAATATGTTACAACATAATTCAAATTTGAAATTAATCATGTTATAGTATTCACTCATTAGCCTGTCCACCCTTACATATGCCTGTGAGAATTGAACCCATGACCTTTATAATATTGAAATTACACTTTATCAACAGGTCACAGGTCACAGCTCACCGGCGCTTAGAACATAGCTTGCATAGAAAGAAAATACAACAGCATTTCAAGCAAAAGATTGTTGCTACGTAATGGCACTATGAATCTGCACCAAATAAACTTCAAAGCATCACATTAGAGAGATAGAATGGCTATGCTAGAGAAGTTTTCTATGGAAAATAAAAGAGAAAATCGCAAATAGTTTTAAAAATCTCTGTGTCTGTGGGAAAATAAGGGTTTAGGATATGGAGATGATTGACTTGCCAAATAGAAAAAAGAAAAATCAAAAATGAAAAAAAGAACCAGAAAAAAAATTGCAAAAGATGGTAGTTAGGGTAATACGTAAATAATAATAATAATAATAATAATAATAATAATAATAATAATAATAATAAAGTAATAGATAAATAGAGGGGGTGTGTGAATAGAGAAAATGGGTGTGTGAATAGTATCACCCTATATATAAACATTCATAATACCTATATAGAAAGTTCATGAACGACTAAATTAGCCTGAAGTTGAAAGAGTCTAAGACTTAAAAGGGTTGTGACCACTTACCCAATTTTAGTTAAAAAAATTGTCCACATGCTCCACTAAGAGTTTTTTAACCCCATTTACCCAATCTAATATCTATTGACAGTATTGCCTTCATACTCTCTTTCTCTCTCTGTCGACTCCCCTCAGCCTCTCTCTCTTTCCAGACTCTCTCTCTCTCTCTCCAAACCACCTTCTGTCGGTCCTTCTCATCCTCCACTGTCGACTCGCACCGCTCACGCTTCCACAACTCCGGGGAGGGGCTGCGGTGGTGGCGGCGGCGGCGGTGGACGCCGTCTGTGGCGGGGTTGGACCGACTGCGTTCTCTTCACATGATTCGAATCGGGTCATGGATGCGTCGTCTTCTTCAGCCACCGGTGGTTCCTCTTCTTCTCAAACTTGTGGTTGTGTGTTCTCTTCTTCCGATACGGCTTGGATAGTTGTTGTATCGGATTCGATTCAGAATGCGATTTCTTCTCCGGATTCAAGTCGGATTAGGGATGCGTCCTCATCTTCTTCTTCCCTCAGTGGTTGCACGGTTATTGCCTCCTGTTCTTCTTCCATCTGTGGTGGTGTCGTTGCAACGGTCTCGTCTTCTGCCATTGATGATATGCAGGGAGTTGGTCGGCGAAACTAGCCAAAGAATGAGAGAAAAAGGGGAAATGAATTTACAATTTTGAAATGGTGGGAAGTAGTCCTCTTTAAGTTACGTATAGACGACAATGCACTCGGAGAGATGTATTTTTTTGGCTTTGGGTGTTTATGCAATTCACTTGAGGGCAATAATATGATTCATAGATGGTAATAATATGATTGTTGGAGGCAATAATATAATTATGGGGAGACAATAATGTGATTATTGGGAGGTAATAATATTATTATTAGAGGCAATAATATGATTATTGTGGAGGTAATAATATTAGGAGGCAATAATATAATTATTGGAGGGGTAATAATATGGTTACTGGGTATTATTAGGGGCAATAAATTCAGACGTCGGAATCTGGTCACCAGTTTGGTAGCCGAATTAGAGATTCAGGTAATCAGTCACCGGATTCCGGTCACCAGTCGTCGGATTTCGGTCACCTGTCGCCGGAGTTTGTCACCTAAGCCGGCTACCGGCCACTGGTCACCGGAGTCCGGCAAGGTTTCCGATGACTTCTCTCTCTAAGTGAGAAAGTAGGAGAGGGCAAAAAAGTCTCAAAAACAAATAAAAAAGAATAAAAAAATAATTAATTGGATATTAGGGAAATAATCTCTTAGAATGTTTGTGCAAGTGGGGTTAATTAACTCCAAAATTGGGTAAATGATCATTTCTCCAAACTTATATATACTCATCATATTCAGTTTACCCCCCTGAGGTGATGACACCCCCTCTATTCTCAGTTTTGAATTTTTACCCCCCCCCCCCTCCAAAACTTTTCAATTTCAATCAGTCGTATCCGATTTCTACTATTCCGTCGAATTTGGACGTTAACTCTGACTTTTGAGGGCTAAAATTGTCATTTAAAGACCAAAAAAATTATAAAAAAAAAAAAGATTTTTTTTTCTTTCTGTTTTTTCGTTTTTTTAATATATTTTTTTCTTTTTTTTTGTTTATATATATATATATATTTTGTCTTCAACCATACAGCACAATTTAGAGTATCTTTTTGTTTTTATAAACCTATTATAACTTGTGGTGTATAGGTTGAAGACAAAATTTATATATATATATATAAGGAAATTTTTTTTTTTTAAGGCTTTCAATCACCTAGAGTATTTTTTTGTCCTTATAAACCTATTATAACTTGTGGTGTATAGGTTGAAGACAAAAATAATAATAAATAAAGAAAAAAACAGAAAAAAAAAATTTTAAAAAATATAAAAATATATAAAAAAAAATATTTTTTATCTTGAAATGACCATTTTAGCCCTCAAAAGTCAAGTTAACTTCCAATTTAGACGAAATAGTATAAATTGGACATAGTTTATTGAAATTGGAAAGTTTGGGGGTATAAATTCAAAATTGAGAATAGAGGGGGTGACATGATGACATCTCCTAACCTCAGGGGGATAAACTGAAATTAACTCTATAAATATTCTCATTGAATACTAAGCGCTCTCGATCATGTGTTTTCTCATGTAGTTTTCTTCTGCTATTGTAAATTTAACTTTTGGACCTAGATGTTTTTTCCTTATTCTATTGAGATTAGAAACAGAGGTTCCAGAGTCTTCTCTCTTGAGATTCCTCAGGATATTACAAACTAGATTAACTATAGTGTTGTAGTATAAAGTACTTGTGGTATCATGAAATTTTGCTGAGGTAATCATTCTACATGATTTCGAAGATGTTGACTAACAATGTTGACAACTATATGTTCAATCATATTTTGATTATTCTGGCCTTGCATAATACATTCTTATTATTGTTCTGTGTTTTTGCTATGTACACTAGACATAGATTAAAGGGTTGAAAAAATTAGTCATATATCACTCTACAGAATACTTTATGTAATACCCGCAATTTTCATTTTTAATTCGAGTAATTTTGTTGAACGATTATTATGCGATTTCACGAATATTGTTCGATAATATTTCACTTTTTGAATTATCGAAGGTTCGAGACAATTATTTTAACGAAAAGCTCGAAATGCTCGGTTTGAGAAATCGACTTTTTCTACGTACAAAATTTGGAGAAACTTCCTTCATGAAAGTTGTAGAACTCGTCGATACGAGTCTGTACACGTGCGGAACACAAATATCGGATTTTTTCTAAATTAGTTATTGAATTTAGAAGATTTTCCGAAACGGGTATATATAGAAAAAACCCTAGAATTTTTTTGGGAAATTTCCTTTTTGGTCCGGCCTCCATTTCTGTTTTTGGAAAGCACTATAGCTTTCTCTCTCTCTCTCTCTCTCTCTCTCTCTCTCTCTCTCTCTCTCGCGTCGTCTCCTTCCTCTCGGCCGAACGCAAGCAAAAACAGGGCACGCTCCCATCTTTTCCTCCGGCCACCTCTCGAGCTGCAACCACTTCCAGGAGCTTCACCTCGACCTTGCGCAGCTGCCAGAGGTAGCCTTGCGCGGCGACACGGCCGACAGCGGCGGCGGCTCGGCCCGAACTGAATATGTTCGTTTTCGGTTCGATCTCGATATCTCGAGCTACAGATCACCATTTCACTTGATTCTTGGCTCATTGAGCTCGCCTCAACTTCCTCTATAAGCACCAAGAAGGACAGGAACTGGGTCGAACGTTTTCATGTTCATCGGAGCTCGACCCCGTGAGGATCGAAAAACCAACTTTCGATCCAAAAATCTCGAGCTATACACGATCGTTTCTTGTGATTCTTGGCGTGTTGAGTTCGCAAGGAAGTTCTGAACAAGTTTCCAAAAAGGATAGAGGCGTGAGGTTGCAGTTTTCAGGTCGGTTTTCAAGCTCGCCGGTTTCTGGAAAATTTCCGGCCGCCGACTGTAATTGGTACTTTTCGATCCATTCCCGTCATTTTTTGGTCTTGTGCTAGTTATGAAAGTTGCTCAGAATGATGAAACGAAGGGGACAAGCTCGGCCCCGACACCATTGGTGGTGGTCGGCAGCGGCTCTGTCCCTAACTCCGGCGGCCCTTTCCGGCCACCTCCGGAGGTCTAAAATTTGCTTTCTGTCCATTTTTATGATTCTATGTTTCAATACGATCATTTCAGCGTATTATACCCATTTTTCGGATATAGTATGAATTAGTTATGAATTTTGAGATTTCGATCGATTTCGATCGATTTCGATCGTTAGGTTTATGATCTGTGGAATTAGGACCGTCGGATGAACTTATAATTTTGATATGATGATCATATGACTCTCCCAGAGGCTTTGTGTGGTCATGGGTGAAGATCCGACCGTTGGATCTTCGTATATGTGCAAAACGGTAATTAGGGGAGCGATTCTTGAGAATCCGCTCGTCGGATTTATAATAATGATGGTAATCGTCCTCATTTCCTAGATGCAAAACTCGACCCAATTGAGGGTGAGAGCATGCAGGTTTTCCAGTTTATTGATTTAGAAGAGGGGGAGGCGCTTCAATAGGATCGCTTAATTACAACCTTCTTGGGCTGTATCCGTCGCCGAAAACGACAAATTCATATGAGCAAACCCGCAGATTATGATTAGTTAACCGGCCACCTAGTTCCTTCTGCGTGGCTGGATTCTACTTTTTAAAAAATGTCCTACTACTGCCCGAGCTTTCCGATCAACCAATCAACTATTTCAAGGGCATCCCCTTGTTACTCACTCCGCAGCGCATATCTAAAGCTCTGACTCCTCATAGAAAGGGTCATATTCAAAATCAGGTTCTTACGCGCGATAGTTAATAGCATTGATCTCATGGCTTGGATAGTAAGCCCCTCTTGAAGCATTTCAAGAAATTAGAATCCGGCCGTTAAATGGTAGTTCAATTATGTTTTGAAATTATTGGCTAAATTCGAATCACATTTGATTAGGTGATTGACGGATTGTATTTGAGTGGGCTATTTCGGCGTTAATTGTATTTGTATTGAAGACGCAGCGGGAATTTCGAGGTGAGTAAAACTCACGTTGTTCATATTACGAACCAAGCGTTTTAAATTTAATTATTTTTGGTAATTGTGTGAAAAATATTTGCGGATTAAATATTTGTTTTAAAATTCATGGACTTGAATCACCACGGTCCATAGGTAAGTAAAATGAATTTTTAATTATACAAATGAATTTCACGATTTTCTTGTGTGAACTATAGATAGTATTAGTGGTCATTCCTGAATGGATGATTACGTATATATATATTTACGTGGAAAATATATATTGATGAGTGGATTGTTGAGTGATGATATGATTGAGTTGAATTAATGAATTGATTATATTTCAATTGTGTAATTTCATAATAATATGGTGTATCTTGGTTGGGTTGATTTCAGTGTGTGATATTATATGTTGTACTCATTTATGGGTTTAGGGTCGACGTAGTGACCGGTGTGAGGTAATCGGATGCTCTAATCCTGGGTGGATGATGGGATACGATTGATTGAGTATGTGAAATTGTCGGACGTTCTAAATATGTATATAAATATACATATTGATGAAATACGATAATGATAAATATGTCGGATGCCATAACCTAGGCCAGGTGACGGGCTACGATTCAGTTAGAGCTCTAGTCTGTCATGTACCGTATTTTTATAAATGCGATGTTGAGTTTTGTAAAGAAAGATGTGAGTTGGGGTTGTCTTGATTTATTGATTTGGTATTTGATTGAGATGGTTAGTACTTCGTGGTTATGGAAACGATTGAGTGTTGACTTGAGTAGAATTGATTATGATTAAATTAAACAACAGTCTTTCCTTTTACTCATACGAGCTTTCATAAGCTTACCGGGTTTTGTGTTGTTGCAATCCCGATACACTATTCAAATGGTGTAGCGGATATTCCTGCAGGTCAGGATAACCAGGGAGGTGACCGAGCTGCTTAGGTGTTACAGCAGTTTTTGTTATTTCATTTAGTAGTGAGGTGTGTACGCTCATTTAGAGCTTTACTGTTCATTTTGGATTTGAGTTGTAATAATTAACCGAGACTAAATTCGGTTTTGATTTTATTTCGGGTGGTGAAGTTGTTAAGAAAAGAAATTTTTAGGATGATTATTTTGAGTTGTGGTAAATTTCATGTTTTCGGATTTTGAATGTTTATTTTAAAATTCGGGGCATGACAGTTTGGTATCATAGCGTAAGGTTACATATTTGGTGATATGTCAATACTTACCGAGTGATGGCCCGTCTGCAGCGGATCCCCATCGTGTGCTCTTTGGTATTGACAATGTCATTGGGTATGTGAGAGTATTAGGTTGGCTAGGAACGTTAGCACGTCTTAAGAAATTTAGGCATCGTCATGTATGCTTAGTATTTGGTTAATATGGACTTGCATTTGACTTATGCTTTGTTTAAGTGTTATGCGTGTATTAATCAAGTATATCATACTTATTAGGTATTGGAGATTGAGGGAAACGAAGCCAGAGGTCGAGGTAGAGGTAGACCTCGTGGCAGTGGTAGAGGCCGAGGAAGGGGTAAGGCCCCTCCGGTTGAAGAAGCATCCGAGACGGAGGTAGAGGCACCTTATGAGGATCAGCCTATTCCTCCCGTGGCCGTGGTTGATAATCCTGCTCACTTGTTGATGCTAGTAAGGGAAATTACTCGCTTGGGAGCAACCAAGTTTGGAGGAGGCACTGATTATATGGTGGCGGATCGATGGATAGAGGATTTGCAGACCTATTTCGATCTGCTTGATTGCACTGAGACCGACAAGAGGAAGCTAGCCGCTTTCATGTTGAAGGATGAGGCTAGGGTGTGGTGGAACGTCACACAGAGGAGCATTGAGGTGTCTACCTTGACATGGGACGGCTTTGAGAGGCTGTTCAGGGAGAAGTACTTTCCACCAGCAGTGAAGGAGAGGTGGGAACGAGAGTTCCTTGCACTTGTACAGGGGAAGATGACCGTAATTGAGTATGATGCGGAGTTCTCCAGACTGTACAAGTATGTGAGGCAGATGGAGGATGAGGACTTGGCCAAGAAGTTTCAGAGAGGGTTGAGTCCTTCGATTGAGCGTGATGTGGCCATCTTAGAGCTGAAGACCAAGAGAGAGATCTTGGCTAAGGCACAGATCATTGAGCAGCAGAACCTGATTCGTAGAGAGAAGGAGTCTGTTGAGAGAGACTTCCAGGGCAAGGGAAAGGCCATAGCAAGAAGCAGTAGAGCTAGAGACTTCAGGGGTGGGTTCTGGAAGAGACAGAGAACTCAGTTCCAGCATCAGGCTCCAGCTAGGGCGGCAGTAGCTCCTCCTGTTCAGGCTATGTCTATTAGGCAGATAGCACCAGCATCTCCGATCAAATGCTTTAATTGTGGCGAGCCGGGCCACATCTCTCATGCGTGCACGAAACCACGGGGTAGGATATGCTACAGCTGTGGACAGGCAGGGCATCAGGCTAGGGAGTGTCCCCGAAATCAGGGTAGAGTGCTGGGTAACCAGCAGAGGCAGCTATCACCTGCACCTGCTAGAGTCTTTGCCATCGGTCAAGCAGGCACGGGAGTGGAAGGTACCTTATCTGTTTATCACTATCTTGCTAGAGTACTGTTTGATACGGGAGCCTCAAACTCTTTCATATCTAGTTTGGTTGAGGATGTATTGGGTTTGATTACTATGCCTCTGACTAGATCATTATGTGTTACATCACCTCTCGGTGTGTCTCTTGAGCTTAGCATGTTTTGTGATGATTGCCCTATTGGGATTGGTGGCAGAGAGTTCTCTGCATCTTTGATTGTGATTCCGGATCACACGTATGATGTGATTTTGGGTATGGATTGGTTGAGCCCGAATCATGCTGTTATTGATTGCTTTAGGATGATTGTGTCCTTCCATGTTCCGGGAAAACCGGTATTTCATTACCGTTGTCTGAAGTCTGACATCGCCATGAGGACAGAGATTTTGGCCTATATTGAATCTGGGAGTAGTACTTCAAAGATTATAGGGATTCCTGTAGTTTCAGAGTATATGGACGTGTTTCAGGAGATCCATGGGTTACCTCCAAAAAGGGTGATGGACTTCTCCATTGATGTGATACCAGGTACTTCACCTGTGTCGAAAGCACCCTATCGAATGGCTCCAGCTGAACTTCAGGAGTTGAAGGTTCAGATTGAGGGCTTACTTGCACAAGGGTTCATTCAGGCAAGTGTGTCACCTTGGGGCGCACCAGTGTTGTTCGTGATGAAGAAGGATAATTCACTTCGGTTATGTGTGGATTATCGACAGTTGAACAAGTTGACCATCAAGAATAGGTAACCTTCACCTAGGATTGATGACTTGTTCGATCAGCTTAGAGAAGCTACTATGTTCTCGAAGATTGACTTGAGGTCTGGATATCACCAGTTGAGGATGAAGGAGGAAGATATTCCAAAGACGGCGTTCAGGACTAGGTATGGACATTTTGAGTTTCTTGTCATGCCTTTTGGTCTCACGAATGCCCCTGCAGCATTTATGGACTTGATGAACCGTACGTTCAGTCCTTACTTGGATCAGTTTGTGGTAGTGTTCGTTGACGACATCTTGATTTATTCAAGGTCGTCAGGTGAGCATGAGAAGCATCTGCGGATTGTACTACAGACGTTGAGAGAGCAGAAACTATTTGCCAAGTTCGAGAAGTGCAATTTCTGGCAGAGTGAAGTCAAGTTCCTTGGTCATGTGGTCTCGAAGGATGGAGTTTCTCTGGATCCTTTGAAGGTTGAAGCAGTGATGAGTTGGAGTCGCCCTACTACGGTTACAGAAATCCGTAGCTTCCTTGGATTGGCAAGGTATTACAGGCGCTTCATTGAAGGGTTTTCTGGTATTGCTTCGGCTTTGACGAAATTGACCAGGAATGACACTCAGTTTGTATGGTCGGATGAGTGTGAGAAGGCTTTCAATGAGCTGAAGACTAGATTGACTACAGCTCCGGTGTTGACTATTCCTACTAGTGGTGGTGGATTAGTCATTTACAGCGATGCATCTCATCAGGGTTTGGGGTGTGTGTTGATGCAAAATGGTGGTGTCTTTGCTTATGGTTCTAGACAGTTAAAGGTACATGAGCGGAATTACCCCACTCATGATCTAGAGCTAGCAGCAGTGGTGTTTGCCTTGAAGATTTGGAGACACTATCTTTATGGTGAGAAATTTGAACTCTTTTCTGATCACAAGAGTTTGAAGTATCTATTCTCCCAGAAGGAATTGAACATGAGGCAGAGAAGATGGATGGAACTCATTAAGGACTATGATTTCACCTTAGAGTATCATCTCGGAAAGGCGAATGTAGTGACGGATGCTTTGAGTAGGAAACCTCGGGTAATCATGGCATCGATTATGGTGCGAGAGTGGCGCATGTTAGAAGCTGCATCTGAGTTTGACCTTATGCCCGCAGGAGCAGGACATGGAATCTTTCTCGGTAGTATCACCTTATAGCCCACCTTGATCTCCAGGATCATTCGGGGTCAGACACTTGATGAGTTTGCTCAGGCCAGGATTGCTGAGATGATTGTTGACCCGGATGTGGAGGGTCCTTCTGAATGGATGATTGAGACAGATAGAGGGTTGAGATTTCGAGGGAGATTGTATGTACCGAGTGTTGATAACCTCAGAGAGGAGATCATGCGGGAAGCACATAGGTCTCGGTATACTATACATCCAGGAGGTACTAAAATGTATATGGATCTACGAAGGTAGTTTTGGTGGTATGGTATGAATAGGGATGTGGCAGAACATGTGTCGAAGTGTCTTACCTGTCAACAGGTGAAGGCAGAGCATCAGAGACCAGCAGGAATGTTGAACCCCTTATCGATTCCTGTTTGAAAATGGGAAGATATCTCTATGGACTTTGTGACTGGATTGCCTAGGTCCAGGTAAAGTTATGACTCGATTTGGGTGATTGTTGACCGGTTGACTAAATCAGCACACTTCCTTCCGGTGGCAAAAACATACTCAGGGGATGCGTTGTGTAAGTTGTACGTGAACGAGATAGTGAGGCTTCATGGAGTGCCTGTGATGATTGTCTCTGATCGTGATGCTCGTTTCACTTCAGAATTCTGGCGTAGGTTCCATAAGGCATTTGGTACGTCTCTTACTATGAGCACTGCATTTCACCCACAAACAGATGGGCAGACCGAGAGAGTGAATCAGGTGATGGAGGACATGCTCAGAGCTTGTGTTCTGGATTTTAAGGGTAGTTGGGCGAATCATCTGCCATTGGTAGAGTTTGCCTACAACAACAGCTATCACTCTAGTATCAGTATGGCTCCATATGAGGCTCTTTATGGTAGGCCATGTAGGACTCCTATCTATTGGGCGGAAGCAGGGGATAAAGGGCTCATCGGTCCTGAGATTGTACAGGAGACTACAGAGAAGGTCACTACTATTCGGGACAGAATCCGAACCGCTCAGAGTAGATAGAAGAGTTATGCTGACTTGAAGAGGAGACCCTTGGAGTTTGAGACGGGTGATCATGTGTTCTTGAAGGTCTCACCTATGAAAGGTGTGGTGAGATTTGGCAAGAAGGGGAAACTCGCACCGAGGTATGTTGGACCCTTTGAGATTCTGGAAAGGGTTGGTAACTTGGCATATCGTCTTGTTTTACCTGTTAGCATGTCGGGTGTGCACAATGTCTTCCATGTGTCTATGCTCAGGAAGTATGTTCGAGACGAGTTGCACGTGATTGATCACGGTGCGATCGAAATGAACACAGATGTCACATTTGTAGTTGAACCTGTTCGTATCTTGCATAGGTCTACAAAGAAACTTCGTAGGAAAGCTGTTGATCTCGCGAAGGTGTTGTGGACTCATCATGACGAGGGTGATGCATCATGGGAGTTAGAATCTGACATGAGAGCGAGGTATCCACAGCTTTTTGGGGAATTGGGTACTTGAATTTCGGGACGAAATTCCTTTAAGGGGGGTAGATTGTAATACCCGCAATTTTCATTTTAAATTCAAGTAATTGTGTTGAACGATTATTATGCGATTTCACGAATATTGTTCACTAATATTTCACTTTTTGAATTATCGAAGGTTCGAGACAATTATTTTAACGAAAAGCTCGAAATGTTCGGTTTGAGAAATCGACTTTTTCTACGTACAAAATTTGGAGAAACTTCCTTCATGAAAGTTGTAGAGCTCGTCGATACGAGTCCGTACACATGTGGAACACAAAGATCGGATTTTTTCTGAATTAGTTATTGAATTTAGAAGATTTTCAAAAACAGGTATATACAGAAAAAACCCTAGAATTTTTTTGGGAAATTTCCTTTTTGGTTCGGCCTCCATTTCTGTTTTTGGAAAGCATTGTAGCTTTCTCTCTCTCTCTCTCTCTCTCTCTCTCTCTCTCTCGCGTCGTCTCCTTCCTCTCGGCCGAACGCAAGCAAAAACAGGGCATGCTCCCATCCTCTCCTCCGGCTACCTCTCCAGCTGCAACCACTTCCAGGAGCTTCGCCTCGACCTTGCGCAGCTGCCAGATCACCATTTCATATTTGATGTACCAAAGTTTATGTTTTGAAACTTGCTGTACTGAAATTTTTGGAGTATACCTTACTTCAGGTACTGTTCGTGAATTTTTCCTATTAAATTAAGAAATGAACTAATTTTATCTCCAAATTTTTCATAATGAATGTCTTGATGATCTCCAATTTTTTCTCAAGTATCTTATATTTTTACTACAACATCTTTAGAGCATCTTTAGCTGTTCTTTACTCCTTGGTTATTTTGGAGAGTATGTTTAGCTTTTATCAATTTTAGCAGTTGCACCAGACTCATAAGTGACTCTCTATTTTAATTTTAAGCTATCTCACTCTTAAATATAAGAGTGGGATGAGACTCTCTATTATTTTTGTTTGTTTAAAACGTTTCTTTTAAGTTATTATATGTAATTCATAAATACATTTAAATTATTTTTTCTTCATTTAATAAATAATATAAATTCAAAATTTGCTAAAATAAAGAGAACTAATGCTGACATATTATAAAAATGGCTAGCATTACTAAAGATGCTCTAAGCAGACTCTCTATCTTGGCTCATTCACTATATTAGAGAGCATGTTAAGCTTTTCATCAATTTTAGCATTTACACCAGATCACCTTTTCGGTTCGATCTCGATATCTCGAGCTACAGATCACCATTTCACTTGATTCTTGGCTCATTGAGCTCGCCTCAACTTCCTCTACAAGCACCAAGAAGGACCGGAACTGGGTCGAATGTTTTCACGTTCGTCGAAGCTCGACCCCGTGCGGATCGAAAAACCAACTTTCGATCCAAATATCTTAAGCTATACACGATCGTTTCTTGTGATTCTTGGCATGTTGAGTTCGCAAGAAAGTTCTGAACAAGTTTCCAAAAGGGATCTAGGCGTGAGGTTACAGTTTTCACGTCGGTTTAAGCTCACCGGTTTCTGGAAAATTTCCGGCCGCCGACTGTAATTGGTACTTTTCGATCCATTCCCGTCATTTTTTGGTCCTGTGCTAGTTATGAAAGTTGCTCAGAATGATGAAACGAAGGGGACAAGCTCGGCCCCGACACCATTGGTGGTGGTCCGCAACGGCTCTGTTCCTAACACCGGCGGCCCTTTCCGGCCACCTACGGAGGTCTAAAATTTTTTTTCTGTCCATTTTTATGATTCTATGTTTCAATACGATCATTTCGGCGTATTATACGTATTTTTCGGATATAGTATGAATTAGTTATGAATTTTGAGATTTCGATCGTTAGATTTATGATCTGTGGAATTAGGACCGTCGGATGAACTTATAATTTTGATATGATGATCATATGACTGTCTCAGAGGGTTTGTGTGGTCATGGACGAAGATCCGACCGTTGGATCTTCGTATATGTGCAAAACGGTAATTAGGGGAGCGATTCGTGAGAATCCGCTCGTTGGATTTTATTGTAAATTAGAATCCGGCCGTTAAATGGTAGTTCAATTATGTTTTGAAATTATTTGCTAAATTCGAATCACATTTGATTAGGTGATTGACGGATTGTATTTGAGTGGGCTATTTCGGCGTTAATTGTATTTGTATTGAAGACGCAGCGGGAATTTCGAGGTGAGTAAAACTCACGTTGTTCATATTACGAACTAAGCGTTTTAAATTTAATTATTTTTAGTAATTGTGTGAAAAATATTTGCGGATTAAATATTTGTTTTAAAATTTCATGGATTTGAATCACCACGGTCCATAGGTAAGTAAAATGAATTTTTAATTATACAAATGAATTTCACGATTTTCTTGTGTGAACTATAGATAGTATTAGTGGTCATTCCTGAATGGATGATTACGTATATATATATTTACGTGGAAAATATATATTGATGAGTGGATTGTTGAGTGATGATATGATTGAGTTGAATTAATGAATTGATTATATTTCAATTATGTAATTTCATAATAATATGGTGTATCTTGGTTGGGTTGATTTCAGTGTGTGATATTATATGTTGTACTCATTTATGGGTTTAGGGTCGACGTAGTGACCGGTGTGAGGTAATCGGATGCTCTAATCCTGGGTGGATGATAGGATACGATTGATTGAGTATGTGAAATTGTCGGACGTTCTAAATATGTATATAAATATACATATTGATGAAATACGATAATGATAAATATGTCGGATGCCATAACCTAGGCCAGGTGACGGGCTACGATTCAGTTAGAGCTCTAGTCTGTCATGTACCGTATTTTTATAAATGCGATGTTGAGTTTTGTAAAGAAAGATGTGAGTTGGGATTGTCTTGATTTATTGATTTGGTATTTGATTGAGATGGTTAGTACTTCGTGGTTGTGGAAACGGTTGAGTGTTGACTTGAGTAGAATTGATTATGATTAAATTAAACAACAGTCTTTCCTTTTACTCATACGAGCTTTCATAAGCTTACCTGATTTTGTGTTGTTGCAATCCCGATACACTATTCAAATGGTGTAGCGGATATTCCTGCAGGTCAGGATAATCAGGGAGGTGACCGAGCTACTTAGGTGTTACAGCAGTTTTTGTTATTTCATTTAGTAGTGAGGTGTGTACGCTCATTTAGAGCGTTACAGTTTATTTTGGATTTAAATTGTAATAATTAACCGAGACTAAATTCGGTTTTGATTTTATTTCGGGTGGTGAAGTTGTTAAGAAAAGAAATTTTCAGGATGATTATTTTGAGTTATGGTAAATTTCATGTTTTCGGATTTTGAATGTTTATTTTAAAATTCGGGGCGTGATACTTTATGTCACTGGGAATGACATCTTGAATCAATGTTGCTTAATCAGATGTGAGAGGTTTTGGATCTCCTTTAGTTTAGGTGATAAGTTTATACCTTTCTTCAGTTTTGTATAGTAGCCATGACATACCTAAATCTCGAAACTCAGTTACATCGTGATTTTTCATCTGAGCCTTAAACTTTTTACCGCACTAATTGCAGAACTTTTGACAGATTGCACCTCCTCCTGCCTATCAGTTTTTTTTCTCTAATAAGCAATGACATTCACAAAAAAAATTGATTTATTATATAATGATATTTAATTCATGATTGACTTGTCAACTAGAAAAAGAAAAAAGAAAAAAAAACATAATTACAAGGGAGGATAGTTAGGGTAATTTTAAAAAAATATATATATTAAAATAATAGAAAAATAGAGAAAATGTGTGAATAGATGAAATGGGTGTATAAATAGCACCACTCTAAATATATACAATTTATAATGTTTGAAACGTTGCTTGGTAAGTAAGAAACTACACGACATCTAAAGCCACAAAACCTAAACGTTTTAGGTTATATATAGCACGACTTAAGCCCCATTAGAAGGTCTTCAGTTACCCTTTATTTAATCACTCTCTCAATCTATTTTCTTTTCAAACGTAGAGTTCGTTATTTTATTAAAAATTTAAAAGGTTAATGACATTCTTGAAGTTCAAACCAATTTAATTAAATTATTTTTTATAATAAATATATTATTTACCCATTTTCACCACTTTTTTTATTGAGATGACCTTTTTTATCAAAAAAAAATGTCATCTCAATATTATATTTCAGCAAGCAGTACAAAAATAACATACCCAAATGGGTCGTCAGAAAAGCCGTTTTATAGAATACCCTAAAACTTTATTCTAAAAAGAATAAGAACCCAATATACCAACAAAACACCCACATTTTTAAAAATCTACACACTTTTATTCTAATAAAAACCTAGTAACTCTGAAGTAGAAATAAAAAAGTCAATAGAGTAATGGGTTTTTGCGACCTAACAACGAGGCCCAAATAGCTCAACCAGCCCAAAATTTCGAATGAGCATGAGGTGCAGGCTTGTCGTTGTACTACAGTACTAGCCATCCCTTCCGCTACCGTCGCCGTAACTACCATGAGCAACAGCGTCTTTGTCTTCAACCTCCATGCTGCCGCCAGCCGCACCAAGATCTGGATCACCTGATCTCTATCGTGGCTCGATCAAGCCACATCCATCCACAACGCCATCGTCCACCTCAGCCAGACCCATTAGATCTGCCTCAGATACCATCCCTCCCAACACGGTGATGCCATCACGGAACGGAAGGTTCCAAAAGAAATCTGGCCGAGAACCTTACTGCACCATTGCATCTGTAGTGGATCTACACTAAAGTCCAGATCCTCCCAAAATTTAGAGGATCCCCATCATGCCTAAAAGCCACAGCATCCACCACCGGTCTTTCTCCAAAATCACCACAGCCAGATCAGCCATTGAAACAAGGAGTACGTAGATAAAAACCCAAAAATCGAGAAGCACAATGGAAAAAAAAACGCCGTCCTCACCGCCCTCCAACCAAGTAAAGAAGAAAAGGGAATAGATCCCCGCCCTTCGAGTCGGAGGTTAACCATTACCGGTCATGTTTGAAAGGTTTATTGAAAGTCGCTGCCGTCATCGTCGAGTGAACCCTAACAGAGCTAGGTCAGTTAGAACTAACAAAGTCACATTCACATTAAGCGGTTAGGGAACAATAAATAAATGGTGAAAAATTAAGATAAGTATTGCATCTCTCTGACCTAGCTCTGTTAGGGTTTTCAATGGATGATGCGATTAATCAAATAATATCGGGTTAATAAAGGGACTTAATGATTGTTGAGGGAATGGTTCAAAAATTCCTGAAAGAGGTGGTGAAATGGAAGAAACTTCAGTGGCATAGTCTTCAATTCAGAATATTGAGCACCCGGGGGATGTGAATTAAAAACCAACGGCATGGGAAACTTGGTAATTAAGAAAAATTCCAGCGCGACAGTTCACTACTACCTCTTGGACCTCCTTTACCAAAATCACCATCAGAGTCTCGGCTAAAGCGTACCTTGCCTACCATTTCCTCTTGGAATTCATATCCACAGTACTCTCTTGTTTCGTGAATTTATACCAGCAGTCTGGTTTTTAAGACATCTCTCTTGATTGCGGTTTTCTGAGCTAGTTTTTTGAACTAGAACTATCTCTCCTTTTACCAGGAACTTGAATTGTGGAAGCCTTATCTGAAGCTCACCAGCTTATTCATTTACCTTGGTTATATAATGTCCATTAATTATCTCTCGATGGCTTAAAGGCGCTAATCCTCTTCTTTTTTTCTTTTTCTTTTTTTGAACTTGGATTTGTTCTTGTACTGGGATTCCTGTGAATGAGCCGTGTGGAAATATTAACTTGGGAAATTTTCTTGTCATGCATATCAAGCAGAGAATCATCTTCTTATATCTTATTTGACTTAATTGGGAAATATTCACAATTCTTAAATCTATCTTATCAGTTTCTGTTAAATAATGTCATCATTTCATGCATGCCAAGGTGCACATACCTGGAGTTCAAATTCAATACATATATCCATATAGTTAGTTTGCTTGAATTGAATTTATTAGTTAGTAATGGGATCATCCTCATCCTTTGTTTAATATATCATTTTAACTACTGTGATGCTGACCTTATGAATTATTGCCATAATTCAACATTAAAAAGGAAGCCAGCAGATGTACGTGACATGGACATTTTGCATTAAGCATACATATGTCACAGCATTATATCAGACTTTAGCATGATTTCTTTGAAAAACTAGAAGTTCATCCCTTCAAAAAATTCCTTTCACTTGACCAAAAAAAAAAAAATAGGCCTTCAACATCATGTCCAGTAAGATTTTTGGTAAAGGTAACTAAACTTCTAAACAACAATTCAGTTCTTTACACCCTGAAGACCAATTCAAATACTTTACTAGTACGGCTTGGAATTTGAAATTTGGAATTCAACAAAGCATTTGTGTAAGAAATATTTTGTGAATTCATCACTATCATAAAGTAAATTGACACTGATTATTTGCTTTATTTGGAGGTCAACTCATGAGATTGTAATATGGATCAAATATGCACGATAATCCATTCTGCAATCTAGATCAATGGATTATTGAGAATCCATATATATTATGTTTAATTATGACAGAAATTTCAATAAAGATTGTAAGAAACAGATCAACCCTCAATAAATAAAATCTATTCGTAAACAACTATATGCATGTACGAGGATCGCAAGTATATTATCAATCCTAGTATACGAGTGCAGTAGTGTTTGAATGCTAATGCAGAGTGAAATCAAACTTACTGATATACAAATGAAACATGTAATAAAGCAGAATAGGAAAAGAGATTACTGCATGACTTGATTTTTTGATATTTAAGGTATGCAAAATGCATTGGACTAAAGACAGATTTGCCCCTACCCTTGTGCTTGCAGTTCGGTGGGAGTTCATATACAACAATTGATGATCCAAAATTAAAACATTGTAATTTTGGACTCTGGCGAACCATAAATTATATTTTGTACTCTCTTGACACGAAGAAGACTTGCAGAGGAAATAAGAAAGAAATCATTGAATTGACACTCTTGATCTTTCTTGATCTTTCTTGATCTCTTTGATATATGATCTTGATGTATCTTGAAGGAGATGTGACTATGGGTTTATATAGAAACTCAAGTGAACCAATATGTCTGTTCACTTATCTCCTTGAGAGATACAGTAATTCCTAAAGACACATATTGAAAATAAAGATATGTACCCTTTCATTTTGAAAGGTCATAAGTAATGATATTTTCGTTCACATTTAATTGGATATTTGATATAATTTACAGCAATGTAGGAGCATCTGATATGTTAAAGGAATTATTAGAGGCAAAAATCTATAAAGGTTAAGTTTGATGGAATCTCTTTATGGGAGAGATCTTCATATAATATACCTCTATAAGAAAGGCCTTGGTCCCTACTTCCACCACCACCTGAGTTTATAGAAAATCTTGGCCCATAGAGAGGAACTCAACCTTGGTGATGAAAAGCAGAAGACCTCAGCTTCCGGCCACCACTTCAGCATGAATACTCATGGTTAGTCCTCGATCTACTTCTAGATATTGATCATAGAAAGCATGTGTGTGTTGTATCTAAAGTATTTGTGAATAAAATCCTTGTATGTTGTAAACTTACATCTGGTATAAAAGCATGAGACATGCTCATAATTTTTCTTAAAAATAATTGTATGATCAATTTTTGGTTTTGGTTTTGGACTAGCTGGAATAAAATAATAAAATAAAAACCATAGCAAAGCAGGTCAGTTTATTTTAGGCTTTGTTTCGGAAAGCTTAATTATAAGAGCTTAAATTTGAAGCAATGGACAGTGACCTGTAAAACCAAAACTAGTTGTATTTTTTTTTACCCATAAATGCCTTTTTAAATCTTATATTATCAATTAAGCCACTATATATCTTTATCCCTCATAAAGCTAACAAAATGTAAGAAATATCAATATTTACAAAAATACCGATGTATTTTATTTTTCATTATTTATGAAAAGGATTAACTATTTATTCCCTGAACTTTTATCTAAAAAACATTTCAGTCTCTCGTTTTTTAATTTCACACGTTTACTCCTTGTATTCTCAATTTTGGACCAATATATCTATTCCGTTACTCTCCGTCAAAAAACTCTGTTAACTAAATGACGTGACAATCCTACCCCATTAAAATGTTTATTATATCCTCAGTTCATCTCTTTCTTTTTCTTAATTTATTTTTCTTCTTTTTTTCTTTTTCTTTTTCTGTTTATCTCTTCTTCTTCCACCAGTAACACGCAAACCCAATAGACATCGACGTCGGCACCTCTCTCTCCTTCTTCACAGACTCAATCTTCCTCAGTTCCTCACTCTCTTCTTAAACCCATATCCTCCATTTCTCTTCCTTTCTCTTGCTACAGGTTTTCTGACGACGAGGAGATCGTAGCCCTAGATCGGGTGGATGACGACGTTGGGTTGTGGTGAGAAATAGTTGCAGATCTACAGTCGAAATTGATGCAGTCGAAATTGATGCAGAGACGAAATCGAAATTGATGCAGAGACAGAGGATCCACACCATCCTTCACCGACTCTTCCAATACCGCTCTAGATCCACGCCCTAATCTCGACCGCCATCACCGACACCACTGCTCCGCTGCCCAAAACACTTCTCCCTATCGTTGCAGATCTTCGCGAGTGTTCTCGATCTGGGTTTCAAGAAAAACGAGTCTTTCTTGTGAGAAACATGTTTGATTTGTGAAAACTTTGATCTTTTTCGCTATGTGGGTTTGGTTTTTAGTGTTTGTTTGGTTTTTGCTCTGTGGGTTTTCTGTGGGGAGGTTTGTGGTGAAGTTCAACGACGGAGGTGTAGAAGTGGAGGAAATCGACGGCGGAGGTGTAGAAGTGGAGTAAATCAACAGCAGAGGTAGAGGTGGAGAAGGGGATTATGGTGATTGAATGGAAGAGAGAGAAGGGTTTGGGTGAGAGATTCTGAACTTGGAGTTGCGTGGTTTCAAAGAGGCCGTCGGCCGTCGGATCACATGGGGGAGAGGTAGCGGAGCGTCGAGTCGGTGGTCCGGTCATCGAAGTTGATGGAGGAGGATTTTTGGGCTTCCATTTTGGTGCTCTTGGAAAAAGATAAAAAAAAGAATAAAAAAAGAATTGAAAAAAAAATACAGATTAAGTCAGGGCTATAATAGGTATTTTGTTCTGAAATAGGTCTCACGAAACTGAGTTAACATCAAATGATTAACCACTTAACGGACAATTTAACGGGAAGTTAACGAATGGATCTATTGGTTCAAAATTGAGAGTACAGGAGTACACATGTGAAATTAAAAGACGAAAAATGAAGTATTTTTTCAGTAAAAGTTCAGGGAGTAAACAATATTTAACCCTTATGAAAATGTCAATTGTTATAGCTATTGTCATTAGTTGTAAAACTCCTACCAACGAACGAAAAAGCTACTGTCAATGAATCAAAAAATAAAACTTCTGTCAGTCTTCATAAAATCATTGTTATTTTTCAGAAAAGCCACAACCATCATTCAAAATGCTATTGCCCTACACTGAGAAGCTATTGCCAACAAATTGAAATGTTATTAGGGTGGTTCTAGTTAGACCTCTTAATTTGTTATCTGGACCTCCTTTATCTTTTGTAAAATTTTAATCACAATTTTACCCCTTAAACAAAATTGAAAAAAATGTTGCAACTTTGTATCTGAGAAGTCTCTGTTCATTCGTTCTAAAATCCAAATGCTCCACCTACAATAGTTATAATTGATCACCCTCCCTAATCCCTACAAACTCAAAACAATCTCATTTTCACAAATTCAAACCAACCAATGCGTCCTTTTCCTTGTTCTTATTCAATTTTTCACACAGCCTATGATTTTCACAAACTCAGGTCAAAGGACCCCTCACTTATCTATGACCACTGCAGCACTGCCATCGGAATTCACTTCCAATATAAAGTCTCTCCATCAAGGTGTTAACCCACCAAACCGCGGCCGCTTCACGGAAAATCTTGGCTAGGCAATCAAATGGTGGAGATGAATTATATATGTGTGTGTGTGTGTGAAGATTTTGATCTCGATCATAATTCACCTTTTAATTCGAAAACATGAATTCGGTAAATGATAAAATTATCAAAAACTTAAATTGATTGCAAGTCCAGTTTCTATTTGAAAGACCCTAAACCCAATTAAAAAGATTACACATGTCGATCAAGAAATATGGTGGAATTTTAAGATGATTTACAACAAATTAATAAGGCTAAAATCCCAGCATCTATGATTAGACTTGCAGAAGACCATGCAATGAAGAGATAGGTTGGAGATGATGATCGAGATAGTTAGTTTCCAAAGTCAGTTGAAGGAAAACTGAAAATGCTTAAAATAAGAATGAGGGTAAATTAGGAAGTTGGATGAAAAAAGATTGAGAGGGAGGTTTAAAGAGTAAATTGGGAGGTCCGAATAGAATCACCCATGTTATTATCATTCTAAAAACAAAAAAGCTACTATCATTCAGAATAATTTTTTGAAAAACTATTGGCATATTTCGAAAAGCTATTATTGACAAGCCATAAAGTTAATTATGGCAACCTTATGAATATACTAATATTATCAATTAAGTCACCATATATTTTTATCCCTCGATGGAGTCACAATAACTTTTCTGAAAAAGTAATAGTAGCTTTTGATTCATCAATAGTAGCTTTTTGGTTATTCAACAATAACATTTTTTGTTTGTCAGCAATTCTTTTTTTGTAAATAATGACAATGATTTTTTTTTTTTGATAAAAGAGTACATACAAATTATATGCCCCTACATAGATAAGAATAGTACCCAACAACTACTTTGTTTCAACAATTATAGCTTAGAACCAACAAAAATACCTCACCTTGCAGGCAATCTAACTACCAAACTTCACACGCCAAACACGCAATTGTGTTACGGTATACTAAGCAACTATAGGCTCTCCTTACCCTTGGAAAGGTTTGAGCCATCTGTAACACTAACAATAGTAAACTCCGGTAATCCATTTACAAGCCTTTCCACTTTCTTTGAAGCTTTGACTCGCTTCACTGATGACTTTTTCATGGGCAACGAATGAATAGCTTTGGGCTCAATCACTTATATCTTTGCATCTTTTGGCCTCCCTGACCCCTCTTCTTTGAAGCTTCTTGCACAAGTTGGAAAAGAATATAGGGTCCTTGACCCAAAGCACCAAAATTGAGAGAAATTATCAAACTTACCCCAGCAAGAGATTTTTATTCTCACTTACCCATTTTAAAATAAAATGACAATTTTTCCCTTCATATAATTAAGAAAATTGCATCCATGCCACTCTTCCCTCTCTGTTTGCTCTCCACGACATCAGCCTTCTCTTTCTCTCTCTCCCCCCCTCCCTCCCCGATCTTCACCTCCCTCGCGCATTGAATCATGGATCTGGCCGCATATGAGGAGCCTAGGGTTGAAAAGACATTTCAGAACGACGCTGGCGGAGATGCGGTAGGGACTTGAAGAGAGTGGCGGAGATTATGATGGCTTTTTCGATCATGGAGAAAATTCGAGGCGAAGAGAAGCCGACGAACCCCGAGATTGGGCTTATGGAGGAGGCTAGGGCCAAGCTGGTGGAGCTATGATACGGATCTGCTTTTCTCCCGCCTCCCGGTTTCGGCATCAAAAGCGGCTCTTCTGGAATTACAGGTCGCCGCAGTGCACCGCCATCATCATCTTCGTCCTCAGCGATGGTGCACAAATTCGGTTGGACCAATTAAGCGCCGGGATGCGAAGTCGTAGCTGTACTGTCCAAAAGACGGAGTCGAATTCGATCATGACGATATTTTTTTTTTTGGGTAAATTAGGGGCAAAACTCCCAGAAAGAAAGAAAAAAAAATAAAAAAGTTTTATTGGGGCAATATAGGTCTTTATCTATTGGGGGTAATAAACGTCTATTGAGGAGCAATAGATTTTTTGAATTGATGTAATCTCCTCATTTTTTTTAATCAAAGTTTTATTTGTCTAATTTTAGGAAGATTAGTTCTCATTTCGGCAATCGAAAGCTCTATTGGGGGATAATAGATGTCTATTGGGGGGGGTAATAGAGGTTTTCAGAAAATTCCTGTGGGCGGCGGTTAGTGACCGGATCTCGGTGACCAGTGACCAGCTCCGACGAAGTCTCCTATGGTTTCTCTCTCTTCCATTCTCTCTCTCTCTAAGTAACAAATGGATGAGGGTAAAATGGTATTAAAAAAATAAAAAACAAAAAGAAAATCTTAATGGGGTATTAGGGAAGACCTCCTTAGAGTGTTTTGGATAAGAGAGAATTAAAAAAACTTAATAGGATAAGTGGGAAAAAAATCTCTAAAAGTAGGGTAAATGGACAAAAACCCAAGAATATAATCCCATAGATATAGCATCCAAATTGGTACCCACAGCCAAACTGAGTCACAACTTCTTCGGTGAAACACCATCATCGTCCACTCGCTTCAATCAATCAGTTCCTTCATTTTATTTATTTATTGTTCATCAAAATAACACATGTTTGATGAAAATTGATGTGTGGAATTTAGTCAATCAATTCCTTCATTTTATTCCACGGATAAATCCATAATTTCTGAGTTTTGAATGCCAAACAAGGTAATTCATGTTTAGAAATTATGAAATCCTAATTTGCATTTAAATTTCATTTTTTTTCACTCATCCAAACACACCCTTGGCAGATTTTGTTCCCTGTATCCAATTTTTATTATATTTCTCATGACATTACAATCTAAAAATCTGCGTTATCATAAAGTCTGACTTGATCTAACTAACGGAAAGCCGAACAAAATTTTAACTCAAATTCCTTTAAAACATGAAAAGTAAAAATAAAACTCAACACAACCCAACAATTTGGCTCAAATTATTTTGTTTTTGTTTCGTATTTATCGTTCGGAATTTACATAATCAATGTTGGATCCACTTACATTTCTCCCAAAGCAAAAACAATCCTTTTTTATTACTTTTTTGAGTAATAACTGGACTGAAGACTGAACCGAACAGATTTCGTTGTTGTCACACCCCTTCGAGTTCAGGTTTCTGTCTCGGACTGACCTCATGTCATAAATACCTGACTCCATCATAACTCATTCTCAAAAAATGAGCATCAAACTTTAACCTGAACAAAATTAAACGTCACAAACACGAACGGTAAAAAAAGGTGAAACTCAGCGGGACCCCTTTTTTCCTTTCAGTCATCCTCCGCCGCCCACCAAATTAGTAAAAAACCCAGTCACCCAATTAAAAAGCTCCACGTCATCACCTGCCTTTCCTCAAACTCGGAAATGATTAAAAATAGAGGCCATAGGAGCCCCAATATCAAATCCACCTCTTCTCTCTCTCTCTCTCTCTGAGAGACCATCCTCCACAGAGCTCTTGAGCGACGAGGCTTCTGGGGCTCGCTTGCTCTCGACTATCTTTCTCTGTTTTCTCCGGTGTCTTTTTCCGTCGCCAAGATGAGACGCTCCGGTTTGTAATTCCGATTCTTTTTTTTTTGTTTAATTTCGCTTTCAATTTATTATTATTATTATTTTATAATTCTTTATTTTCGTTTACTAGTAGTATTGATTTATGTGATTCGAGGTTTTTTTGTTTTTTTTTGTTTTTGGCTTCGATAATTGAATTGATGAGCGTAGGAGTGTAGATCAGGGTGAATTGGAGCTTCATGCAAAGTATGGAATTGGTTTTAGTTTTATGGATAGCGAAAATTATAGGAATCAAAATCAAGAAAGGAAACGAAAGATCGGAAGAATGGGGGTGGATGAATTACTCGATAGTTAGATTCTGGATTGTTGACATCAGTGAGCTGGTTGACCAGAAATCTATAATTGCATAATTTACGGCCGTTTAGTAATGTTTCCTGTTTTGTGTTTTCTGAGTTAAAATGGGAAGAGGGAGGAAATAAAGAGAGGAGCGACATAGAAGAAAGAATATAGATAACATTAGAGTTACATATGATGTACTATACTGTTTAGAAATTAGAATTGATTTTGGATGCCGAGGATGATTTATTGATACCTCTAGCGTAAACCTGTTTTAATATCTCATTCTCCATTTTTGAGCATCTGCAATTTAGGTCCAATCTTCTTACTATCAAGGCTGGAAGGCCGGAATAACCATCTTCTACTGTATTGTATTGTCAACTAAGAAACATTCACATGGTCCTTCAACTTGTTTTTAAAATCTCACCCAGAACATCAACTTCCCTGGGAGAACTGGGACTCTGATTGGTTCTAACACGCAGAGTACATGACCTTGACTTTACCGGATGGTATCATACCCAGTGGATTTGAATGAACAGAAAGTATTCCTTATGGATGGCTGTATCCTGGATCTGAAATCAAGAGCCACTTGAAAATTTTCATCAAGTATCCTTCAACCATGAATTGACAAAGTCTTTAAAGATAATTAACCTGATTATTGCTGTATCATTCTAATTTAATCTCCATTTCCTGGTGATGAACTCCAGAATCGCATCTGTTGATGGCCTTCCATAAGAGTTAGAACCCCGTCAATTGAGAAGGGATTTTAGGATTAGTTTTTTCATTTACTGTGGTCGTCTAGCACTTTTTTCTGCTACATAGTTGGCATGGGTGGTGCTGGTCTCTCAAGCAGAGAGGCAAACGTTTATGAGCACAGAGGCCTTTGCCAGTGTTTGCATTTTTCTGATTGGTGCAGAACTCCTCCTCTAGCACTTGTTGATGAGAACCATCTAGGGTCCTTGGAGTCTCAATCACTGTGGTCTCCCTTGTGATTATTATATGCTATTAGGAAGCACATTACTGAATGAATTCTTGCTTTATGTTGAAGATATTTCATCCTTGGGGTTTAGTGAAGATATTAGTAGTTGTAGAAGTATGTTTCTGATTTTTTAGATATTCACCTATGGTTTGATATTATCTGCTGAATTCTTGTTGAGTTTGCCTTCCACATATAACTAATCCAATCTTAAACTGTTCAGCCATTAAAGCAGCTTCCAAAGAGTTGGAACGGATTGATAATGTGTTCTATACCTATGCAAATACAACTTCTGGTTTGATTGAGTAAGTCTACATCATCAGAATACTTGTTTGGATTTATGAATTTGGTCTCTGCTTTTGTTGGAACAGGTCGTGGAAAGTTGTAATTTTGGCCAATGAAAGGTTTAGAGCATAGTGGCAGAATAAATTTAGCAACTTCTTTATGGAAGTCAAGATCTTTGTTACATCTATGAGGCTCAAGGAACTTCAGAATTTTGTACACTATAATCAAGGATATGTTGATCTTGAACAGTTGTCGTGTCATAACTATAGGTCTTCTTCAGGAACCAAAGAAAAAGTTGCATGGAAATCACCATTCTTTTAAATTAACTCAGCAAATCAGCATCATTTTTCACTATAAAGGGTTTCCATGCTATTGTCCATAAAAACCTTATGCTCTGACGATATAGCCCTATAGTAACCATGTTTATAATGCGTCCCTGAAACTTGAGGGAATCATAATTTATTTTGAAGACATACAGAATAGAATGCTCCAACAAACTATAAATATTCTGGAAAAGAAACATCATTTCATAATTTTAAGTTACAATTGAATAATTGCATGTTATAGACATGTGATACATTAATCCCACGATGTGATAATTCTTGTATCAACTCCACCTTATAATATTTTCTAATGTGAGAAGCAATACTTTCATTAATATATATATATATATATATATATATATATATATATATATGGCATGCTCTTAACGAATTATTATTTTTCATTTGCTTTTGTGAACAGCCCAGAGGGGATCGAACGTCTTTGTTCAGATATGGAAGTTGACCCTACAGATGTAAGGGTCTTGATGCTTGCCTGGTAGGTTCTATCTACAGTCATTTGTGACATCATTTCATAAATTTGGACTCGTCTAATATGTTAAAACTGATGGACCAGGAAAATGAAAGCTGAAAAACAGGGATTCTTTACCCTGGTAAGCAACACTTTTCTAGTATGCGATCGAAATTGATAAGCTAGTATCTTTTTCTTGTGCTGTACAGTTGCTTTTGCCTCAATTTTGCTGTATTTTTTTTCTCAACTTAGTACTTGAGCGGTAGTCTTTGTTTTCTCTTATATATATTTGAGGCGCATTCTAGAGAGGACCTCCATACTTTTAAAAATGAGGATTTTTGCTATTTCACTAGTATACGACCTAATTCAACGTTTTCAACCATTGATCTTTTAGATTCTTATGCAAGAATTGTGTGTACAAAAAATCAACCAAATCCATAATCATTTGGTCATTAAAATTGGGTAAACAAATGTATTCCGTTAGATAAAATTAAAACGATCATGGTGCTAATCAAATGTTTAAACGTTTTTCGATTTGGCTAATTTTTTGTAGGATTCATATTTTGTATATGCAACTACTGAATGAATGGTTTAGATTATTAAACTGCATGCTAAAAATATAAATATCCTCAAGTTTCAAGTTAAGAAGGTCCTCTCTACAATCTGCCTTTATATATGCAGTCACTTGTGGCCTGTCGCAAAAGTACATCCTATCTTTTACCGTATTAAATGATGAAAATTTAAGAATTTGGTATTTTCTAGATATGGGTGTATGTAAGGCCATGTGCAGTTACATTTGAACAACCAATTTTCCCATCATTAAGAAACGCTAATCAAGAATATCTGCTTGAAGTATGTCATTGTTAGCAATTCTAGCCATATCTAGCTTACATTTTTTAAAGAATCAATGTATTTGGCGTATTCATATCCTATAGTATCTGTCTCTTATGGATGATACTTCAATAGTCAATAGTGTTTTATTCTCATGTTGTAATTGATAGCCCAATATCATGTTTGACAGGAAGAGTGGCGAGTTGCACTTAAAGCATTAAGGGCGGATAGTTTAAGTAAATTAAAGAAGGCACTTCCAGAGCTAGAGAAAGAGGTATAATATTTCAATTTAGCTTCCATCTAGAACATTGTGATGATTTAATAGATTCCCACATATAAGATGGAGGTCACAGAAGATCTGTTTTTTTTTTTTCTCCCTTTTTCCTTCCTTTAATTGTATCATCTAAAGGTCAGGAGGCCATCAAACTTTGTGGATTTCTATTCCTATGCATTCAGATATTGCTTAACAGGTAATGGTTATCTTGGCATGTTGTTTCTTCTTCAAACATAACTGATGTGTCCTTTGTTTTTACCATTCATGTATGCATGCTAATTTCAACCTTGTGTGATTTGTTTTTGTTAGAGGAGAAACAGAAGAGCATAGATATAGAGAGCATATGCCAATTATTACATATTGTTTTAGGATCTCAATACCAAGCGCAGGTTGACTCATTTGTAGAGTACTTAAAGGTAAGTGACTGCATTTGTGTCGTTCTGCAGTCATTTATGTATGTGGACCTTTTGATGGCTAGAGTCATACATCAGCACCTTTCCAGAAAAATAAAATGTATATGGGAAGTACATTTGAAAGTGTTTCTTTACTAAATGCAGACTCAGAATGATTACAAAGTCATAAACATGGATCAATGGATGGGCTTTTACCGATTTTGTGATGAGGTAATGTCAAAATTTGGTTGCTGATTTCAAAATTGCTGTTTTTGTTTCTTTGTTCATTTTTCCAGTTTATCTTTCCTAATAGGGTATCAATATCTTACAGCTGTAAACTTTAACTAAAATGTCATTAATGTGTAAAACATGCTATAATGCATGCTAATGCTATCTTGGCTTTAAAACATGAAATCTTTGCACTAATCATGTATGTTCAAACTCGAAGGCTGAAGTTTGAGTCATACACCAGGGACTGGCTACCTGATTTTCTTTAACTATTCTGTAGTTACATGTAGTACCTTAATGCATTTGAAACTGCTCGAAATTTACTAAGCTGGGTCCATTTGAACTATCCCCTGCTTCAAAAAAGAAGCATATCTCTAGTTTATCATTTTGCATATTGCTGGTGGCCATGGCCTTAACGCTTACCCTTTACACAATCTTTTGCACAGATAAGTTATCCAGACCTTAGCAACTACGATCCTGAACTTGCATGGCCTTTGATCCTTGACAATTTTGTTGAATGGGTGCGAGAAAAGCAGAGCTAGAGCTGATGATTCTTGGTCAACTTCAGTCTCTGCTGAAAACAACAATTCCTCCTGAAGTACTCTTTGTTCCCTCTTTTCCCAGTTCGACCCAATATTCTGTGGCTGCATTGACATACTTACCCATATTTGTATAGTGAATTGGCCTTTTTGCAGGACATTGGATGGCCCCAGGGATTTTATTTCGGTTCTCGTTTTCTCTTCCAAATATGAATAGCTTCCTCGAAGTGCTTGGCTTTGGAGATTGTATGTTTGTGGTATGATAGTTCTTGGGAAAGCCTTGTTAAATGTCACAGCGGCTTCCATAATTAATTCCGTTGAATATTCAATTAATTGCTCTAAGTTTCTTGAGCGAATGGTGTTAAGGCCGCTGAACCATGCTATCTTAGTGTGAAGCGATTGTATCATGAATGTGTTTGATAGAATAAAACACTTTTGAATTTCCTGCCAATAAGTTACGTCTGAATCTATAATCATGTGCTGATTTGGGTGCACTTCCCTGTTACCAGCTTATAAAACAATCCTGAAATTGGGCTCAGTTTAATACATATTAGCAACATGTCTGGGTTTCTCGCGGGTGACGTTATGTTAAGGGAAAACGGTCGATTAAAAGAAATGCTTTTTTTTTGTTTTTTTAACATAGAATTGCGATGATTTGGCTATATTTAATTTTAATTTATACTTTTATCTATTTATATTATATTAACTTAATTTAATAATTATATTATGAAAGGGTATTATACACATTTTAAAATTTGGTGAAACCCTTTGACATTAAAAAACGACCACCATTTATAGCAGTAGAGATTGCTCCATATGATGGCAAATTTTATCACCAACCAGTCCCAGCAAATTCAAGAGTAAGACTCGCAGTTTTTGTTCTTTTATCACTGTTCTGCTCAACGTAGGACTGGATGTGCGAGAATCATTGCTTGAATATTTTTTTTTTCCGTTTCTTTTAATAATACAATGATGAATTGCGCAACAACTAATCGTCCGTAACATCAAATTTTCATGGGCATTCGATACCCCTGAAGAAATGAACTCGCCTGTATCAATTCAATGCCTACAGACGGATTTTGGTGCATGTGTAACTCACTTGGGCTACGGATTTTGGTGCATGTGCAACACTCCTGGACCATTGAGACACAAACGTGCCTTAATTGTTCCAACAAGTCAAATGGGCAGTTCTATAGTTGATAACCGACCCTAGTTAAGGACGAGGAAAAGAGAGCAATGAGATGACTAAAGTGAGCGGCATGAGAGATTTCTGATAAAGAAAGAAAGGGACATGATTTTCAATTCGAAGGGCATATGATGATCAAAGAAATAGTGAAAGAACGTGACGGCACATTGCGTGGGGCACTCAACATTCCTTTCAAAGCAAACACACTTTCAAAGCCTTTCTCCAAACTGAAACAGTCCAATGACATCACAAAGTTCATGGTTGCTTCGCTTTCTTTATGCCAATAGGGAAAACCTTGAAGGAAAACAGAACCCAGACCTTTCCGTAGTTTAATCTTTATGTGACTAGGTGCATCTTTTGCTTTAATAAAGCTACACTTTTAGACCAATGTGTATAATGTCTAGTCTCGAGTAGATTATAATCACTTTCACATCACACTTGCTGCTTTGTGAGTACAAATCAAGTCAGGAAAACAAAATTATGTGTCATTTTATCATCGTAAGAAAATCAAACCAGAGGGATCAGCTTTCATTTCATTGTTTTGCAGAGATATCATCAGTTGCTTAAATTGTACATGTACATAGTTGGCATTTTCAAGAGCACAGCTAAAGAATGAACGAAATAGTAGAAATGGAAACATGAATTTTTCACTTTGCCACTTTCCTTTAAGCTTCTCAATAGAAATGAAAATCTGTGCTGCAAACAGCCAGCCATGATCAGGATGAAGAACCAACAATCAACGGCGACGATGGAGGATGAGCACGTCTTGTTCGGCTTCTACCCCTGCGGGTTGTTGGGCCGGATGGAGAGGATGATGAAGATGACGAAGAAGTAGAAGGTATTGCCACATTGTTTGCTTGGCTTGTTAGTTTCTTCTCGCCTCCTTCATATGCCTTATCGTCAATTCTGTGATGACGAACTTTTGTTGAATTTAAAGTTACAGGAAGAACACAATTGCAGAGGAAGCCTGCAATTTAATAATTGGTTTTCCAGTGTTATAACAAAATCAGCCAAACAATTAAAACAAAGAAGAATTCCAATGCAAAGTAGCGGTGTTAAATTTGAAGGACTTGATAACGAGGTCCATAATCTATTGTTAGAAATAATTAAACAAAGAAAAATAATAAGATTAGGCTAACAACTTGAAGTTGGATTGCTGTGTTTTATTGGTACGAATGATTCAATGGACAACAACATCCCCACTAATTCAGGAGGAGTTCCAACTTCTAACTACTAAGTGCATCCATGTCTAAAGCTCATTTAATTCTAATTTGCGATTTCCCATGAAATGTTACAAACACCGCAAGAGTTAGAATAAAAATGCAAAAGTCAGACGAGTTCTTACCGATTCTTGCAAGCCGATTAACCCAATTTGGAATTGGGTTCCCAGTCAATCTAATACAAGCATCATTGCAGAAATGGTTGCAGTTTTTGGTGATCAAGTTGTATGCATTCCCTCTATATTGCTCAGCAAGCTGTTCCATCACTGTTCTCACCTCTAAAGGCCCAACATCCGTTTTCCCAATCAAAATTGCTTTCCTAAATGTAAATCCATCACACTTTTTTGGTTCCCCTTCAAAAATCCCAGTTGTTGGATACTCATGAGCTCCAAATGCATACTCAATCCCATGGACTGCACAAGCAAATCCAATCAAAACCTCCACAAAACAGAACAACGACATACAAAAAAAAAGGTCCAAACTGCTAACTACAAACACTATCCAGAAAAATCTTTTAAAAATAGGGAGAAAAAACAAAACAGTATCTTTAGAGAATGTTCATAACCAATGTCTATCAAAGCTGCTAAAAATTATGAAACTTTCAATTGAAAATCATTCAAGATCCAAAACTTTTTGTCATCAGCCGAAGGATAGAGATTGAATCTACCAATCTGCGCTGAACCAAAACCACCAACCAACTACAAAGATTAAGTAAACGATCCACATTACGTAAGTACCATCTCGAATAGATTTCAGCACCATCGGACAGATCGAGTTCACAGTTTAATATTTTCAAAACCCACATAGATTATTAACAAGACAATGAGGATGAGGCAAGTAGAACTAACCTTGTACACCAGAATGGTAGACTCCAAGACCAAGCCAATAAGCGTAGCCATTATAAGGTGTCAGATCATAAACGTTCAAGTACACAGGCACGGATCCACTGTCATCAGTGCAGACACTCTTTCCACACAGCATTTTTGTCCTCTTGTTGTTGCTGCTGCTGCATTTAGAGACTTAAGCTTATATGGGCACTGTCATTTCACACAAGCACCCACTTCCCATTGATGAACAAGAAGAAGAAGAAGAATGTAATCGATTGCATCAGAATTTCAAGTCACTTTTTTGAGGGTTTTTAAATTGTGGGTTTTTGATTTTGAGTTGATTTTTGGAGATAGATAAGAGAACTGAGAAGAATCTTGTTGATGGGTTCCACCCAGTGAAAGGTGGTGGTGGCTGTCTTTTCAAAATAACATAACAGAGAGAGAGAGAGAGAGAGAGAGAGAGAGAGACTATGGTAGGTGTTGGTGTGATGTGTTTGTTATATAAAACTTGCATCAATGAATAATTGGGCTTCGGTTTTATTGCAATTACAGCGAAAAGCCTCCTTATCTCAATAAAGAATTTGAATTTTTGGGAGAAAGTAACGTACACTCATTATGCTACGTAGTGGGTGTCATATTAAAACACGATAATCCTGATTAAGGGTTTGTTTTTTAAAGAAAAGGAATGATTTTGGGGCATTCTTCTTTTGGGAAGACTACTATAATTTTGGCTTTTGGGGGCGCACAGAGAAAGAAGGGCAAAAGACCCAAAGCCAGATGAGATGAATCATGAATGTAATTAATAATAGATTATTAGTATGAGGCTGATTATCAGTCTGTCTGGAGATTTATGGGTTTTAATTCTGGTACAAAGGTCAAACTTTGGTTTAATTTGTCATTTAGATTAGCGAATTTAGCAGGGTTTAAGTGATGATTTGTTTTTCGAACTAAACCCTAAATGCTATCGAATTTACCAATGCTCTCATTTTTCATGTCTATTAATGGAGTACTAATTTTATCCCAGAGAAATTACTCTCAAATGAGCCACAATTATATTCGTTATAAAAGTGCTAATTATCATCGAGTAAAGATTAACCAAATGCGATTAGCAGTAGAATCCAAGTCAAGTCAAATAATAAATTGACTGGTGAACATATCATGATTGACCACTAAAGCTCACATCTTAAAAAAAAAAAAAAATTTATAAGTACAAAAAGTACATTTTTTATCTATATATTATCTTATAATCTCCAATTGTGAACTTCATTTCTCCTCTCTCTCTTTTTTTTTTCGGATGAAATGGTGTCCAACGTGTTGATAGGGTGAATTACTCTAGGTAGGGGTCGTCAACGGGCCCGGCCCGGCCCATTCATTACGGGCTTGGGATATATTTCATTGATAGATGTGCATGGATATAAGATAAAAATTTCAATTTTAATTACAAATACATTGACCTATACCAACTTGCCTCTTAAAGTTGTATGACTTATACATTACATTTAAATTGTTGAGGTTCATTCTAAAACAACCATGAAGTGGAAAATGAATTTGGAAAAACCAACCGTTTGATAGAGACATTGTAATATTTTATGGTTGTTGTAAAAAATAAAGCCAATTTGGTTCTCGTTTCGAATTCGATCAACTAGGTCAAACCTAGTTACTCTTATAAACCTATATTTATATATCACACACTCCAAAGAGCAACCTCTATCAATTCAAAGAAAATGGGAAAAACGACCGTTGGATGTGATTATTATAATAAATTATGAGTGTGGTTAAAAATTTAGTCAATTTCACCATAGTTTCAAACCCGATCGGATTGGTCAACCGTAGTCGCTTGTATGTTTTCTTGATTGACCGATGGCTTGATAACCGCAAAACATGTTTATTTTTTCACATCATATCTGTAAATATCCTATCGATGGATGTACGTGTACATAAGATAAAAATTTCAAGACGTTGCCCTATATCAATTTGTCACCTAAAGTTATATGACTTGTACATTGCATTTAAAACTATTGATGTCCATTCTAAAGCAACCATGAAGTGGAAGATGAATTTGGAGAAACTAACCGTTCGATGGAGAGATTGTAATGTTTTATAGTGGCTGTAAAAAATCCAATCAATTTAGTTCTCGTTTCGAATTCGATCAACTAGGTCAAACTTAGTTACTATTATAAACCTATATTTATATACCATACACTCCAAAGAGCAACCTCTATAAATTCAAATAAAATGAAAAAACCGACCGTTGGATGTGATTATTACAACAAATTATGAGTGTGGTAAAAAAATTAGCTAATTTCATCATATTTTCAAATCCGATCTGATTGGTCAACCGTTGTCATTTGTTTTTTAGAATATATATGCACATATTTACTATAAAAATATGAGAATTTCCACACACACACACACACATATATATATATATATATATATAAATATAAACACACACACACACATCTATCTATATATATATATATATATATATATATATATATATATATAAACACACACAGTGCGCGCGCGCGCGCGCACACACACACACACATATATATATATATATATATATATATATATATAAACACACACAGTGCACACACACACATATTTATTATATATATATATATGTATATATATATATATATATATATAAACATACACACATACACATATATATTAATATATATATCTATATATATATATATATATATATATATTCACAAACACACACAAATATATATAATATATAAAAAATAGTTTACGGGCTTTTACGGGCCGGGCCTAGGCGGGCTTTTGACGGGCCGGGCCTATGGGCCGGGCCGGGTTTTTCCGGGCTTTTTAGCGGGCCTCCATCGGCCCACCGAGGTGGGCTTTTGCGGGCTTTTTGACGGGCCGGGCCGGGCTTTTGGCCCTCCGAGCCGGCGGGCCTCCATCGGCCCACTTGATCCGCGGGCTTTTTGATGAGGCCTAACTCTAGGATTGAGCTGATTTCATTTATGAGAACTTGATCCCAAAAAAAAATGGAGGCATTATGAATTTAACGAGGAGTCAACTACGATGGTCTTAGAAAAAACAGGAACGGAGAATCAACTCGATAATCATCGATAATAATGGCCAACCGCCATGACCCCGCTTTAGATCGTGCTATTGCTCATTTCCCTCCCAATCAACACCATTCGTGCTTTGCGAGTATTTCATCTCTTTCATGATTTTTTAGAACCTAACTCGTCGGATTCACACTGTACAAAAGACAAACACTTAGCATAAGTTGATTCACTATTTCTCAATTCTCATACTGCTCAAATTGCGCCCAATCTTCCTAAATGCGTGTAAAAGCATCCTCCAATGCACACCAAAAATATATTAAATCTTGTATACCCATGAGGTGTGTACATTTAATGAGCTTAGGATATCCTAGAACCTGCAACCATGAGGTGTCTACTTGTGTCTGGCTAGGAGGCCCTAGAGACTACAACTAAGAGGTGTCTACATGAGGTTAACTATGGGGGATCCTAGAGTCTATACCCAAGAGGTGTCTATATAAGAGCAAGTTCATCCGTAGTCAAGAAATGTCAAGGTCGAGATGTCAAGAATTCGACCAGTCAAGATACTGTTCACTGCCACTGGACATAGGTTTACACCCGTTGTTTTTCTTGACCGATTAAGACTGTTCATCTTTCACTGTTCATCAATTTTAACTATTCAGTTTCCACTGTTCATTTAGTGTCTTAATTGCTCATTTTTACTGTTCCTTTTTTTTTTCTTCACTATTCCTTCATTACCGTTGGATCACTGTTTAATTGAAACCAACGGCCCAGATTAAAGGACCGTTGGAATCAAAATCACTTAAGAAGCCAACGGTTCGATGCCAAGTGTCCTGCCGCCCACTCAATGTCTCTAAGCGACAAAATCCTGCTGCAGGTCGGCCACATGACGCTTCTGGATTGGTCCGTGTCTTCCACCCTTGGATTAAGCCGTGTCTGTCTCTTTGTGTTTCTTCCTGATATCACCCACGTTCTCCCTTTTGCAGCGCTAGCAGCTCCTTGACTTTGGGCAAGAAAAAAATCACGGCCTTGCCCTTTTTTTGGCCTTGGTCATGCAAAGCCAACTCTTGGCTGGTGAAGCTTCGTCCGGTGGAAGGTGAAATTTTCTTCAACTAGGCAACACCTCATCAAATCTGAGCTCTTTGACCAGGCAGGAGCAACCGCTGCACTTGCTCTAAGTAAGACCCAAGAGGTCCTAGAGTCTACATACAAGAAATGTCTACTTGAGTTGGACTCATGAAGTGCCTAGAGCTTTCACTCATGAAGTGCCTATTATTGATGGAAATCTTAGAGGTAGGACAATGAGGTGCCTACATGAGATAGATCTACAAGGTCCTTACGCTCATAGCTAAGAGGTACCAAAAGAAATTGCACTAGTGTGACTCATGAAGTTAGTGATGTTAGACCCAAGAGGTCCTTGAGAATGCACCTAAGAAGTGTTTGCGACTAGTTGCTTGGGTTCTTTACAATTAGGCTTATCATGTGGGTATGGAATATTTTTCCAATAATCAAAGAATCTTAGCTTGCATCTACATAGGTCTACTTGTATCCGATAATCAATGAATTGGTAAAATTTGTAGGAGAGTTATTTCCGATAATCAAGGGGTAGCTTAACTACATACTCTAGTACAATTGTTTCTTGGTTACTCGATAATCAAGAGAACCGAGGGGGATTCCATCTTGACATGAGCATGTTGGATTTGGGTACTTAAACTTGGCATAAAGGAGGTTAGGTGTGATGCTTTACAACTCCTTTCATCTCATTTGATCAAATCTCTTACACTTTCTTAGTTTAGTTTGCTTTATTTGCACTTTAGTTTTAATTTAGTCAAAATCAATTCAAAAGGCGATTCATTATTTTTCATTGTTAAAATCACCATTTGGTAGTGAGGCTTCCAAAGGGCCAAAACTATTGAACGTGTAAAAATGTAGACTTTGCATGTGTTTTCTAGGTTTATTTTCGTGGTAATCTAGCTTGGGATACGGTTACTCAATCTCTTGGGTAAGATACTCTCACTTTCCCCTTACTAAAACGTGACCTCTTATCCATGAGAGTATGGTACATCATTCATAAATTACATACATATTCACACTCAAGGATGTCCCCATCAAATTGATAATTACGTATGCATCACAAAACCCTAGATTTAACCTAACTCAGCCAAATTTTTTCATTGCTTTAGTTGATAAACTTACTAACTTGACATTCGGGATCTCTTTGGCTAGTACCATACCTGTACCCTAACCCTAAGAGTCCAAATTTTCGATTGTCTTTCTTGTGTTGTAGGTGATCACTTCTTCAACATATGGAACAATTGTGTTGCAATGTTAGGTTATTCATGGTATAGTTTATGACCAAGACAAGATCTTCCAAAGAAAGTTAGGTGGTGGCGAAGGGTGTGGTAACGAGATAAGAGCCTCACGATCAGTAGAGGATGTTTGTGATAGCAAGACTTCTAATAGGCGAAACTTTTAAGGTAACGATTGGTTGCCCTATGGGCCAATTTTGTTAAGGGGTTTCCATGATATATGAGGCCTATGTAGCTTTTGGTTAGGTTGGATTCTTAGGAATGCTATTATTTGAGTTCAGATCTTTGACCTAGAGGGATTTCACAAAACTTCTGCAATGTTTTTTGTCTCCATTGGTTCAGTAATACTCTTTGTGCTAGAATAATCTCAATAGTTTGTTGATCTATGCTCTAATTTTGTGTTATGGTTATTGGAATGGATATGTCTTTTTCCATTTCAGTCATATTTGTTGTAGTATAAATCGTATATATATACCGTATATGTCTATATCATGTAACAAAATACGTAAAAGTATTTAGATAGGTACTTGAGTGTATAATCATAGGTACTTGAGTGTATGAAGACTTATGTAAACATGCTTTACCAAAGGGCAACAAGCATGGCAGAAAATCATCATCAAGATGGTTATCATTTTGAGTTTCTCTTTGAGCATTCACACGTCAATGTAATCCTATAAATACCCTCTTTGTATGAGATGAATAAACACATTGAAATCCCCATTCTCTCTGAAATTTTACTCTCCTATTCTGTTTATCAATTCCTCTAGTTCTTAAACACGTTATCAGCACGAAGTTGCTCTAGAATTAGAATCGAAAAATTGACGAAAGAAGAGTTCTTCATCGATAGAAGTCATTTTTCAAAACCTACAAAAAATCCCCAAACCCTAGCTCAGATTAAAGCCCTTGATTCCAGGAGCCCGGAACCGGTCTCAGATTCACCGGAACCGGCCGGAAACGGCCTGAACCGGCCGCCGGAAGCCGAAAAACCGAACCGGACCGCTGCCGAGAGCTGCCGAGGTCCTGCCGAGGTGCTGCCGAGAGCTGCGCAGCAGCTGCCGAGGTGCTGCCGAGACCTGCCGAGCAGCTGCCGAGAGCTGCGCAGTAGCTGCCAAGGTGCTGCCGAGTCCTGCCGAGACCTGCCGAGAGAGCTGCGCAGCAGCTGCCGAGAAGCTGCCGAGGCCCTGCGCAGCAGATGCCGAGACGCTGCCGAGGCCCCTGCGCAGCAGCTGCCGAGCAGCTGCCGAGCCATCTGCCGAGCAGCTGTCGACACATCTGTCGACACATCTGTCGACAGATTTGCGCGGCGACTTTCCGACGACTTTTTCGACACTTTTCCGGCGACTTTTTGGACGATTTTTCTCGACTTTTTCCAACGATCTTTCCGGTCAACTCCGATAATTTTTCCGGTCAAAAATTTCCGGCAACACTATTCCAAGGTATTCTTTACTAAAAGTTCCCGTTTTTGAGTTTTTATTTATTTTCTCTCCTTTTTCATTTTTCTCGGGAACTTACAATCAAAAGCGGAATTAGAACAATTCACGCCAAATGAACTAAGAGTGTTCACAATGATTCTTGGAAATTGATTTCTTGGTAGCATAGCTCGGAAATCTTATTATTTTTCGTGGAAGTTTTAACTCCGAAACTAATATTTTCTTCTTATCTTCAAGGATGTCGAATGAACCTAGACTCGATTTTCAAATCCTTGACTCAACAGGTTCGGAGTACCATAGCTGGAAAACCGACGTTGAGAACCATCTCACATCCAAGGGGATATTGCCCATCATCCATGAACCAAATCCGGCTCTTGTGTTCCCTCGATCACCCAAGAAGCATGCAGAAGCAATCATCTTGATGCGACGTCATATGGACAAAGCACTCAGACTAGAGTACATGTCTATCAAAGATGCAAAGGATTTATGGGAAGCACTAGAAGAGCGCTTTAACAATATCCAAGATTCTCTCCTCCTTGACTTGAAGGTTCAGTGGAACGATGTACGCTTCTCAGACTTCAAGTCTATTGCTGAGTACAATTCAGAAGCTCTTCGTCTTAAATCCATGTTGAGGTTCTGTCAAAGACCCCTCACAGAAGAAGAGCTAATTGAGAAAACTCTCTCCACCTTCCCTGTTGCAGCAATTTTGCTATCAAAGCAGTATCGCACTGAAGTAAATGCTGGACGAATTACGAGGTTCAATGAACTCATAAATATTTTGTCGGTAGCCGAAAAGCACGACAACATTCTTGTAAAGAATTATAATTCAAGACCCATTGGAACCAAGAGCGTTCGTGAGGCAAATTATAATGCACCCAAAAGAGGGCACAGGGAGCGGTACCCCAGCAATAGGGGACATGTGTACCCTAATAATAGGGGACATGAAGGACGAACAGGTCCATATAACCGCCCCAACAGGGAAGGAAACCGCAACTTTAGAGCGGGCGCACGTGATGGTAACTCCGCACGTGGAAGAGGGAGATATGGCAACACCGGCCGTGGAAATAGCACCATGAACCGTGGAGGTCGCACCATGCGCCGTGGTAGTAGCAGCAACCCTCCTAGGGGATATCCACAACGTGCACAACCTGTACAAACTGTACAACCTGCACAACCTATACCTCAAATGAAGGGAGGGAACCACAATGACATGTGTCATAGATGTGGATCAATCGAGCATTGGTTTAAACAATGTCATGCAAGTACCCAATTAGCTGCACGCTACAAGGAGTACAGGGAAGCAAGAGAGCAAGAAGCTAACCTTGCCGAAGATGAAAATAGTGAAGATGTCAATCTCACTGTTGAGGACTTCAAAGCTGTAGATGAAGAGCACGAGGATGCCACAGACTTTGATTAGAATAATCCTCTTTCTATTTTCCAAGAATGGCAAATGTGCCTTAGTCAATAAATAACAATTGTATTAAACTCCTTCTTATGTGGCGTACCCAATGAAGTATGATGTCTAGGAAAGCAATTGAGATCGGGGTATTTAAGCGAGTCTCGCTCCACCAACATCTCTCTACTTTCCTGGTCATATTCCATTAGAATTACCAAACGGATTGAGTGATAGCAATTTGTCTAGAGTTTGATATTTGGAATAGACTTATGAATAACTTTGATGTAATCATTGGCTATTTTCCCATTAATAAAGTATCGCATTCAATGTCATGGACATGTGTTAATATTCCGAACTTTATTCCTTTCAGTATGTTTTCCGGAGAATTGGAATGCCTTCTTGATAGTGGCACCACACATACGATATTGCGACATAGGCAATTATTTTTATGGATGACACCCAGTCGATCCTCAGTAACTACGATGGCAGGACCATCACAATTGATTCATGATCGAGGACCAGCTCAATTTTTGTTACCAAATGGCACAAATATTAATGTCACCGAAGCTCTATATGCTCCAAGGGCCGGAAGGACCCTATTAAGCTTTAAAGACATTAGAGCCAATGATTTTCATGTGGAAACACATTGTGAGAATGGACAAGAGTTCCTTTGCATCACCTCTAAAAACTACGGAAATACACGAGTTTTAGAGAAACTTATGTGTCGCTCTAGTGGATTGTATGCAACCACTATTAGAGTTATTGAATCCAACCATGTCATGAATGACAAATTATGGGATCCTGACACATACAAGCTTTGGCACGACCGTTTGGGACATCCAGGTTGTGACATGATGCTCCGTATATTAAAAACTTCACACGGACATCCATTCTTCAAAACGAAAAGAAGTACGAACCAAACATTGGTCCAAAGAGTTACTTCTAAAGTGTATCATTCGTTTTGCAAAGCTTGCTCTTTAGCAAAGGTAGGATCGAGACCATCCTATGCAAAGGACACTAAAGAAAATATACCATTCTTACAAAGAATACAAGGTGATATTTGTGGACCTATCCAACCAACTTGCGGACCATTTAGATATTTTATGGTGTTGGTTGATGCATCGACACGTTGGTCACATGTCATGCTCTTATCCACAAGAAATGCTGCATTTGCTAAACTCCTAGCACAAATCATTAAATTAAGGGCTCACCACCCCGATCATCCTATTAAGTCAATTCGTCTTGACAATGCTGGAGAATTTACATCAAGAACCTTTGATGATTATTGCATGTCCATTGGGATTGAGGTGGAACATCCTGTCCCTCATGTACACACCCAAAATGGACTCGCAGAAGCTGCCATTAAAAGACTTCAAATGGTTGCCAGGGCATTGGTTATGTGCACCAATCTCCCTATTTCTGCTTGGGGCTATGCAATATTACATGCAGCTGTGCTCATTCGTCTGAGACCCACTGCCACCCAACCCTTTTCTGTGTCCCAACTGGTGACTGGGTATGAGCCTAATGTCTCACACTTACGCATCTTTGGGTGTGCAGCCTATGTGCCAATTGCGCCGCCACAGCGCACCAAAATGGGTCCTCAAAGACGCTTAGGCCTTTATGTTGGATATGATACTCCAAGCATTATTCGCTACATAGAACCCTTGACAGGTGATCTATTTACCGCTAGATTTGCGGATTGTCACTTTGATGAGACAGTCTTCCCGTCATTAGGGGGAGACAAGAACATTAATGTTCAACAGAAAAGACAGGAATTGTCGTGGTCTGTCCCCACTTTGTCTCATCTTGATCCCCGAACCACACAGTCTGAAATAGAGGTGCGGAGGATTCTCGATCTTCAGAACGTAGCAGAATCAATGCCTGATGCGTTTTCTGATATCGCTAAAGTGACAAGATCACACATACCTGCTGCAAACGTACCTGCAAGGATTGATGTTCCTAAAAATAAAGGACATGACATCCCCTCTATGGGTGATGCAGTGGCTAGACCCATGGCTCATGCTAGAAAGCGCGGGAGGCCTATAGGTTCGATGGATTCTCGCCCAAGAAAGAAAGCGAGCTTGACACAAAATAATCCATTAATCATCGATATAAATAATCCATCTCATGAAAAAATTCCGGATTATGGTTATGTCCAAGAGACATCATTGGAGGACGCTCCAATAATAGAACCAATTCCAGAGAATAGAGAGATCTCCATGAATTACACTAGTATACATGTAATTATGGACAGAAATTCTATGGCTATTGATGATGCGTTTGCATATCATATTGCAAAAGGAATTATAGAATACGATGATATCGAACCTCGCTCCGTTGAAGAATGCCAACGTAGAGCAGATTGGTCAAAATGGAAAAATGCGATCCAGACTGAATTGGATTCACTAACAAAGAGACAGGTATTTGGGTCTATAACACTGACACCACCAAATATAAAACCTGTTGGCCATAAATGGGTCTTTGTTAGAAAGCGTAATGAGAAAAATGAGGTTGTTAGATACAAAGCCCGCCTTGTGGCACAAGGTTTCTCACAACGTCCTGGAATCGACTACGAGGAGACATATTCTCCCGTAATGGACGTTATAACGTTCCGCTACCTTGTCAGTTTGGTAGTTTCCGAAAAACTTGACATGCAGCTCATGGATGTGGTTACAGCATATCTCTATGGGGATCTAGATTCAGAGATATATATGAAGGTTCCAGATAGACTTCAATTACCCAAATCAAGTGGCTCTAAACCACGGAGCGCGTTTTCAATAAAATTAAGACGCTCACTATATGGATTGAAACAATCCGGACGGATGTGGTATAACCGTCTAAGTGACTACTTGATTGGGAAGGGATATGTTAACAATGAAATATGCCCTTGCGTGTTCATTAAGAGAACAAGATCCGGATTTGCAATTGTAGCAGTTTATGTTGATGACATGAACTTAATTGGAACTCTAGATGAGTTAAAAGAAACTGCTACATATTTGAAATCTGAATTTGAGATGAAAGATCTCGGGAAAACACGGTTTTGTCTCGGAATAGAACTCGAGCACCGTAATGATGGGATTATGATCCATCAATCAGCATATACTCAAAAGGTACTAAGGCGCTTTAATGAAGATAAAGCAAAGCCTGTGAGTACTCCCATGATCAACCGTAGTCTTGAGCCCATGAAAGATCCGTTTCGTCCAAGGGATGAGGACGAAGATTTATTAGAAGCTGAAATACCATACCTAAGTGCGATAGGCGCATTATTGTATTTAGCTCAATGCACAAGACCGGATATCTCATTTGCAGTAAACTTGTTAGCTCGACACAGTTCTGCACCAACACGCCGCCATTGGATTGGTATAAAGACAATCCTTCGATACCTAAAAGGTACGATCGATATGGGCTTGTTCTATCCCTACAGAGAGAAAAGAAATGTGAGCGCCGGCAACACTATCCATAGTGACCGACGTTCTCCTCCTCCCCTCCATCAAAATGATGTTTTGACGGGTTTTACTGATGCAGGGTATCTCTCTGACCCTCACAAAGGTCGCTCCCAAACAGGTTATGTCTTTACCATGGGAAACACCGCGATATCTTGGAGATCTACAAAACAGACTCTTGTTGCTACTTCCTCAAATCATGCAGAGATAATTGCACTACATGAAGCCGTGCGTGAGTGCATATGGCTAAGGTCTATAAATAGACACATTCGAGGAACTTGTGGTTTGAAATTCACCACAAATGAACCTACATGCATTTACGAGGACAATGCAGCTTGTATTGAGCAAATGAAATTAGGTTTCATCAAAGGCGACAATACCAAGCATATATCGCCGAAATTCTTCTACAATCAGCAACAGCAAACACTTCTAAATATTGAAGTAAATCAAATCCGATCAGAAGATAATGTAGCTGACTTATTTACTAAGTCACTACCAAAATCCCCTTTCGAGAAACATGTAAGGAGCATCGGATTGAGGAGGATATCCGAACTCCCACAATCTTCAAGAGGAGTCTAAATCAGGGGGAGTATCCAGAAACATACTTCACACTCAACGCGCGTTGTGCTCTTTTTCCCTTTCGACCAAGGTTGTTTTTTCCCACAGGGTTTTATTACTTGGCAAGGTTTTTAACGAGGCAACTTCGATGCGCACCATCTACACAATACTATTGAACATGAAATATCCAAGGGGGAGTGTTGTAGTATAAATCGTATATATATACCGTATATGTCTATATCATGTAACAAAATACGTAAAAGTATTTAGATAGGTACTTGAGTGTATAATCATAGGTACTTGAGTGTATGAAGACTTATGTAAACATGCTTTACCAAAGGGCAACAAGCATGGCAGAAAATCATCATCAAGATGGTTATCATTTTGAGTTTCTCTTTGAGCATTCACACTTCAATGTAATCCTATAAATACCCCCTTTGTATGAGATGAATAAACACATTGAAATCCCCATTCTCTCTGAAATTTTACTCTCCTATTCTGTTTATCAATTCCTCTAGTTCTTAAACAATATTAACATTAATCATTTTTGGTTGTTTTAGTTATAATGCATGCTAGAAAAGGAATGGATAAAAAACAAAAGGTATGAGAAAGGAAGATGATGGAGGCTAATACTTGCCTTGGAATCTAGAAATGGATCATTCATTGGCCGATATTCTTAAAAGTGAGAGATAGTTTGGCCATAAAAATGATGGTGGGTGGAAAACTGGTGCATTTGCTTCAGCTCCATTGAAGACGTCAGTCAAGTATAATATAACTGTGACGAAGGATAATGTGAAGAATCATGTCAAAGGTTGAAAACAGACTTATGGAGCAGTTTCTGATATCCTAAGGCAAAGTGGCTTGTTGAGATAGGGAGCGTAAGATGATGACCGTGGATGATGACAATGTATGGAATGAATATGCCTTTATAATCTGCTAACTTCTTAGCCTAATTTGCATATAACAAGAAAATGAGAAATTTTTTTGATCAGGTTGTCAAGTTGATTGTGTTATTAGACTAAAGCAGTTGATGCAATTTTGTTTCAATTTCCTCTGCAATTACATATATAATGAGATAGATAAAAATTGAAAGCTCTATGTGGTTATCGGAATGAATCCTTTTCCTTGTCAGAGCCACGATTGGAGTGTTATTAGAGTCGTTAGGAATGACCTCAGTCTTATAAGTCTTAATTGTCCTATTATACTTTCTGTAGCTGTAACATTTTTATATTTTCAATATTGTATTCTCTGAAATATAGGAAATAGTTGTGAGGTTTGAGAAAAAGATTCATACTGCTGCTTCCTAAATTTTCATGTCAAACATAAGAGTATACTCTAATGTGCACGTATACATTACATTTGTATTGTTTCTTTTTTAATTTTCAACTCTCTTTGTGTCATGGATAATGGCAAACTAGGTTTTGAATGAATATGTTTTTCTAAAACCATGTTACTTTGTTGATGTCATAAGGGTGTTTATGTGGGAAGTACCCAGTACTATTAGAAGATTAGTGGTTTCCTTTCAACAACTTTTTATATTAGAGACAATTGGGTCATAGTTTGTTGAACAGGGCAATCTCAATTATAGAGGCACTAACTGAATGAGCATAGCTTGAGGGATATAATGGATTTATAGAATAAAACGAGTGGTTGTATGATAAAATTAGAGGATTAATTCATATTGTTTGTATAAATTATTATTGAAGTGGATGTATTGAAAATACCAACCTTGAATCATATATCAGTCATTACCTTTTTTCTGAGACTTGAAATTGTTATCAACTGCTTATGCCTTCTGTTATGATATGGACATTAAGCAAAAAGAGGAACATGGTTATTATCTTGTTCCATTTTGATGGTTTTGTTATTTTAAACACTATGTATTATATTGCATGATGCTTTCAAATTGTTTGAAGCACAGTGGGGACTGCCCTCTATTGGTCCCTCTGTGATTACATAGTTTGCAGTTATTTGCTTTATTACTGTCATCTAGAAACTCAAGCTGTTTGTGCACATGCTCTTTATTAAATCCATGTCTTGCATATATATATAACATAGTTCTTTTTTCCATGGCAGACAGATATTGATGCTGCAAAGTATCACTTTAAGACAATTGCTAATTGGGATGACATAGTGGGCTTGTGTGCAAAGGATAGACCACTGGATTTGGGACTAAACATGTAGAGGATGCGAGTGAGACTATGAGCATTGAAGAAGACAACACTAGCCTCAGTGGAACGAGAGGTGGTTTTCAAGATGATTGTTTGAAGAGGAAAGCTGTTTCTTCTACTTTAACAGTTCCATCACAGCCAAAAAAAGTCAAAGTGGAAGAAACAATTGCTATGGCGATGTCTGAAATGACTTGTTCAATTAAAGAGATGGCTTCTAGTATGGTTTGAACAACTTCAAAGAAAGCAAATGTGACGATTAGTGAAGTTTATGTGGAGATGATGACAATACCTGATTTAAAAAAACATCTTCATTGGAGAACAATTGAAGTTTTTGCTAACAATGCAATTAACAGAGTTTTAAATATTAAAGAAGATTCCACATCAAAAGTAAAATGAATTTGTTTTGAAGTCAATGTCACAAGACTTTTGAAATTTGTATGGTTTCATTATGACTTTTAGGATGTTATCACTATGATGTTATTAGAATGTTGACATTTTAGGCTATGAATTCAAGCAAGACCAAAATAGTTCTGTAGCAAAATAGAAAAGAAGAAGATGAAAATAAACAATAGAAGAGAAAAGAGCACAACTTTTTCAAAAGGAAAACCCTCGTCGAGCCAAAACTAGGTTTTTTTCCCGCTATCCATCTCTTTGACAGTTCGAAGGCTCCCGCCCGTGGCAAGCTTTCTGGCTTGTCGCTGTATCGAGAGTGTGGCCGGACACGAGACCATCTGGGATCATTACTTGGGTAGATTTTGGAGAATGATTGTTGCTCAACGCTTTGGCAGGGATGAGGCAGCCATGACTGGTTTTGACTCCTATTGTCAGAACCCATCCCGAAAATCCTCTCAAATTTTCAAGATGGACTCTGAGGGGCCCACTTTTAAGAAAAATTCGACAGAACTTCCCTTAAAAGTGGACAACCCAACCTGTAAGAAAAACAACGAAAACAAATTTTCCTAAATCCAAGATCCAACAACATGCAGTCATCCTACATTTCACAACCGTCACAAATTATTAAGCAAAACCCAAACGTAAAGGCAGTAAAATTTATACAATATAGCCTGGGGGTTCTAATCTTCAACTCCATAAGTAAAACACGTCTCTGACAACGAGATTAATACACAATAATACTAAACCTTTCAAGGTTATCAGAGCAATCTACGATAAAATCAAATATATAACATGAAGTAGGTTAATATTAACCTACAAAAGGCAAGTGGCAGAACTGGTGCTAAGCCTCGATCCCACGCCGAACAGCAACACTGCGAACTGGGCAAAGGAAACCGAAAAGCCCAGGGGAAAGTAAGCGATAAAACGTTAGTTGTGAGTGGACAAAAATATTTAATTAAGAAAGAAATGTTTCTCACTTTCCCACATTTATTGTTTAGAACGTTCTTATGCATGCAATAGGGAACTAAAGGTTTTAAATCACTTTCATGACTAAGCCAGCCCCGCTGGCTTAAGGGAAGTTCGACCGACCCTGTTAGTCGGACGAATAAATAAATAAGTAAACAATTTAAAAGGTATGGGGAAAAACGTCATCACCATACAATAAAATAAAGTGAGCCGCTAAGGCTCGGGTCTGAGTGTCCCACACTCAAGAGCATCCCATGCTCGGCTCTACTCACCCACAAACACAAAGTAAGTAGGGAGGAGTACTAATAGGCTAGCTAGCAATAAAGTATATCGACCCAGGTATGGTGGGTAAAAACCATAGGAAAATCGAGAATTTGTGAGATTTCCTCGAAGTCTCACAAGAAAGGAACTTAGACCAAGGACGTGACCCCGCACGCCAACATGATTCAAAATCATGAACCAATATACTAAATAAGGTAAGTTTATAATCTCGAAGAAATCTCCCATTTCCGAAGATTTTTCGAAAAACCCGAATCTACTAATAAATAATGATATTTTTATTTTTTTTTTCAGAAATAATCTTGTCGAAGATTATTTCTAATAAAAAGTTCGAAATGGTACATAACCACTTCTAATCGGCAATTCGAACCATAAATAATTTCATAATCAAAAATCGAATAGTATACTCATTAAATAAAAGATACTTTAAATAATTTCGTAACTTAGAAAATTTAATTGCATGTATGAATTAAAATCAAATGTCCACTCACAGTATACGGCTAAGCTTGCCGTCGATCTGAACCCTCTTCGTAAGAATCCTCCTCACGTCCTGTACAATGTAACGTTCATAAACCGATAAATACAGGACGGATAAAAATTAAATCCACCAAAAACTCAACCATATCCCAATTGTTATTATTTACTTAAAAATCTCCAATTTCACTTTTCTAACTTCATTTCTTTACTTTGAGCTTCCGATTAAGGAATTCCGATACATGGATTATCCGTGAATTAATCAATGAATTTCACACCATAACGAAAACCATATCTACACTTCACGAAATTAATTCGAGGTCACCAATATGGAAACTACATTATACCAATGATTAAATAGCCAAATTACGACAGTCAGAAACCTGCCCTACACCACCTCACGCGTCGCCCACAGTGGCGGCGAGTGGCGGTTACTCGCCGGAATCAACCTCCTCCTATGGCCACCAAATTTCATACACAACATCAATTCTACCCACTGGTCATTTCATTCAACTACAACACATCCAAATAACAATCAAAACCAGTCGAAATCAATGGATGAACATAAACCCAGAAATTTTCCAAGAACCCTAGAATTTCAATTCAACAATTCGACTTCTACACAGCAAATCGAGACACAAGGCCATAGGGGAAATGATCAGTGAAGAAAACCGAACCTTCGACACCGGTTTGGTGGCCGGAGATGACCGAAATCGCCGGAAATCGCCGAAAAACCCAATCTGCTACAGTAAACTTCGTGGCTCAATTCCGAGCTCCTCCGGTCGAGATACCGTGAAATGCGACCATGGGCATGACGAGGAGGAAGAGGCGAACGTAGAGATGTCTGGGTTTCGTCATGGGGCGGCCGAAATCGAAGGAACTTGGAGGAGGAAGATTCGGCCGAACTGGGGGAGGAAGAGTCGGGGGAGAAGAGAGAGAAGAGGCCGGGTAAGTTTCCAAATTTGGAAACTTACCACAGTAACTTACTATTTAAAGAACTTACTATGAACAGTAACCGAGAATAGTAAATTTAGTTTTTCGCTTATAACTTTCGCATACTAACTCCGATTTTTACGAACCACGTATGCATGTTCTCGGTTTAACATCCTCTACAACTTTCATGAAGAACATTTTCTCAAATCATGACCCGAAAAAAAAGTCAACTTTTAGGGCCACTAAAATCGTATAACGGAGTAAAAATTAAGTGTAACTGACATTTACCGTCAAATTAATAAAAATTGAAAATTCTAGGTTCGGGACGTAACAATCTCCCCCCCTTAAAGAATTTCGTCCTCGAAATTGACATACCTGTTAGAAAAGGTGGGGATACTGTCGTCTCATTTGATCCTCTGGTTCCCAAGTAGCTTCTTCTACCATATGATTACTCCAAAGTACCTTAACTAATGGTATCGTTTTGTTCCTGAGTATTTGCTCTCTTCTATCCAGAACTTGAATTGGTTTTTCTTCATACGTTAGATCTTCCCGTAATCTTATGGGCTGCTCTTGAAGGACATGAGAAGGATCAACAATATACTTGCGGAGCATGGAAACATGGAAGACATCATGTACCTTGGACAGTCTTGAAGGTAGTACTAGCCGATAAGCGACCAAACCAATCCGTTCAGCAATTTGATATGGTCCGATGTATCTGGGGCTGAGTTTTCCACGTTTTCCAAACCTTACAATACCCTTCCAAGGTTATAGCTTTAGAAACACCCAATCACCAACTTGAAATTCTAGATCTTTCCTTCGATTATCCGCATAACTCTTTTGTCTACTCTGGGCCGCCTTCAGCTTTTCTTTAATCACTTTCACCTTTTTAGTTGTAATCTGCACCATTTCTGGACCAATAAGCTTCCTTTCTCTTACTTCGTTCCAACACAAAGGAGTACGACACTGTTTTCCATAAAGGGCTTCATAGGGAGCCATGCCAATGCTGGAATGATAACTGTTATTATACGCAAATTCTATCAAGGCTAGGTGGTTGTCCCAATTTCCCTTAAACTGCAGAACACAAGCTCTCAACATGTCTTCTAGAGTTTGAATAGTTCTCTCCGTTTGCCCATCTGTTTGCGGGTGAAATGCAGTGCTGAATTGAGATTGGGTACCCAAAGCCTGCATCAGCTTACGCCAAAACTTTGAAGTGAAACGGGGGTCCCGATCAGACGTAATAGAGACAGGTGTGCCGTGAAGTTTTACTATCTCATTCATGTACAACTCCGCATATCTATCTATCTTATAAGTCTTCTTAACAGACAGGAAATGCGCGGACTTGGTGAGTCGGTCTACAATTACCCAAATGCTGTCATGACCATTTCCGATACGTGGTAATCCGGATACAAAGTCCATAGTGATATGTTCCCATTTCCATTCAGGTATTGGTAACGGTTGTAGCAAACCCGAGGGCTTCTGTCTTTCGGCTTTCACTTGTTGACATACCAAACATCTACTTACATAAGCTACAATTTCCCTCTTCATATTAGGCCACCAGTAGTATTCCTTCAAAGTCCGGTACATCTTAGTCCCGCCAGGATGCACGGCATAAGCAGAACTATGGGCCTCCTCTAATATTTCTTGTTTAAGATCATCTCGGTCTGGCACACAAATTCGATTCCCAGACATCAAAGCTCCATCCCTGCTGATAGTGAAGTCTACTCTAGTACCATTTTCCACTGCCTCTTTCAACCGTTCTAGATATTCGTCATGATGTTGTGCTTCTCGTACTCTATCAATAAAAATTGGTCTCACCTGGAAGCTGGCTATTAAGGTTGCGGATTCTTCAGTCACTTCCAAGTTAACTCCAGTAGCTCGTAATTCATAAACAAGTGGAACCCGCACTGCTCTCAAATACGATAAGGAAGGAGAGGGTGACATGGTAGGATATGATTTCCTACTAAGAGCATCAGCTACTACGTTGGCTCTTCCTGGATGATACTCGATCGTACAATCATAATCCTTGATCAGTTCCAACCATCTTCTTTGTCTCAAGTTTATATCTCTTTGCGTAAGCAAATATTGTAGACTCTTGTGATCCGTGAAAATTTGACATCTGGCTCCGTACAAATAGTGTCTCCATAATTTAAGTGCAAGTACCACAGCGGCAAGCTCAAGGTCATGCGTCGGATAATTCAATTCATGTGGCTTTAGCTGTCTGGAAGCATATGCAATCACTTTCCCATGTTGCATTAAAACACAACCCAAGCCTTGCCTTGACGCATCACTATACACCATAAATTCTCCACTATCGTCAGGCAACGCTAACACCGGAGCACTAGTTACATGTCCCTTAAGCTCTTGAAAACTTTGCTCGCACTCCTCCGACCAGAAAAACTTCACACCCTTCCTAGTCAGTCGAGTGAGAGGAGCTGCAATTTTTGAAAAATCCTGCACGAATCGCCGATAATAACCTGCTAGGCCCAAGAAGCTACGAATCTCCGTCACTGTAGTAGGTCTTTCCCAATTTAACACTGCTTCTACCTTCCGAGGGTCCACACTAATGCCTTCTGCAGAAACAATATGGCCCAGAAACCCTACATTGTTGAGCCAAAATTCACATTTATTAAACTTAGCGTACAACTGTGCTTCCCTCAAAGTCTGTAGCACAACCCTCAAATGCTTGACATGCAGGGAATCATTCTTAGAGTAGACCAGAATATCATCAATAAATACGATCACAAAACAATCCAGATAAGGACGGAATACTCGATTCATAAGATCTATAAAAGCTGCAGGAGCATTGGTTAGTCCAAACGGCATTACTCTGAATTCGTAGTGACCATATCGTGATCGGAAGGCGGTCTTAGGGATATCAGATTCCCTTATCCGTAATTGATGATACCCGGATCTTAAATCAATCTTAGAAAATACTGTAGCTCCCCTCAACTGATCGAACAAGTCATCAATTCGCGGCAAAGGATATTTATTCTTCACCGTAACCTTATTCAACTTTCTGTAATCAATGCACAATCTCAAAGTGCCATCCTTCTTCTTAACAAATAAAACCGGGCCACCCCACGGAGACACACTAGATTGAATGAACCCTTTATCCACTAATTCCTGTAGCTGAGTCTTCAATTCTTTTAATTCAGCAGGGGCCATCCGATAAGGTGCTTGAGATATAGGTGTTGTTCCCGGAATCAAATCGATAGTAAAGTCTATCTCTCTTACAGGGGGTAAGCCAGGTAATTCATCTGGAAATACATCGGGAAATTTCCTAACCACTGGTATATCTTCAATACTCAACTCCTCCCTGCTGATATCTACCATGTGAGCTAAGTAAGCCTGACAACCCTTGTTCAAAAGCTTTTCAGCCGTTAAAGCTGAAATTAGGCAAGAAGGAATAACATTCCGATCACCTTGAAAGAAAATTATCGGCTTCCCTGGACTTCTAAATACTACAATCTTGCGAAAGCAATCAACATTAGCCAGGTGAGTTGCTAAAAACTCCATTCCCAAAATCACATCAAATTCCACAAGATCTAAAGGGATTAGATCAACTTCCAAATCAACATCATCAATCAAAACGCTACAACCTTTAAAAACCCACTCTATCTTAAATGATGCTCCCGCAGGCAGAGATACATACCACTCGCCCATAAGGGGCGACAACGGTACATTTGCAAAACATGCAAATCTACTTGACATAAAAGAATGCGAAGCACCAGGATCAATTAAAGTATAAGCAGGTTGACCAAACACAGATAACATACCGATGATAACATTTGGTGAATTGCGGCCCTCCTGCTGAGTCATGGCATGTAATCTTGCATGAGTCGTGGGACGTCCTCTCTGACCTCTACCCTGCTGGGAACTGCTACGAGCGACTACACCGGCGCGCGTACCGCTGGAAGAAGCAACATTACCACTAGTAGAAGTACCAGCGGATGACTGACCTGTCGCCTGAAAAAGGGTAGATGTAACTCTCTGGGTCAACAGAGGGCAGTCCTTTTTAAAATGATCTTGCTGTCCACACTCAAAGCACCCCACTGACTGATATTGCCTATACTGGGCTGACTGACTAGCTGGAGTTCTGTGCTGACTGCTAGAACTAGCCCTGCTCTGTCCAAACTGGCGTCCACCCAACTATCCTCGATTGAATCTCCTGGTGCGCCCCCCGCGTCTAAAACGAGATCCAGCACTAGATCTACTACTCTGTCCACTGCCTACTGATGATCCTGAACCGGAGGTGGAAGCTGATCTCTTCGATGGGCCCTGGCTAAGACCGCCTAAGTCTCGGGGTCGAACTCCCGATAGATACATAGTCTCCAGTCTCAGAGCGGCGTTAACCGCCTCATGATAGGTGTAAAAGGGTATGGCTGTTAACTGGACACGATAATCACCCCCCAAACCTTCAATGAACCTGTAGATCCGCTCCTCCTCAGTACTTATCAGATCTGGCATAAACTGGGCTAACTGGGTGAATCGCTGTTCAAACTCCGTCACCGACCTGTCCCCTTTCTCTAGATGTAGAAACTCATACCTCATCCTATCACGGATAGCTGTGCCATAGTACCGCCTATTAAAATGTTCCTTGAACTGTTCCCAAGTTATCGGACCGATGTCCCCCAAATCTCTGCTAGTCGTATCCCACCAATCAAAGGCCACTCCGTCAAGAAAGTCTATTGCCAACCCCACTTTTCGTTCCTCTGGGCAATTAATCTGAGCAAAGACCCTCTCCATCTTGTTCAGCCAATTTTGGGCATCCATAGCATTCGGAGCATGGGAGAAACTATAAGCTCCATGTCTCTTTGGTCGCTCCATGGTAAAATCAGTCCTGGAGCCAGGAAGCGCTGCTGTCAACAGTTGGACAATACGTCCCAAGGCATCTGCTAATCCTCTGGAAGCATTCTCGTCTCCTGGAGCGGGAGGAGTCTCCCCGCGATTTCGGCGTCTAGGAGGCATAGCACCTGAGATTAAAAAGAAGATTAAACAATTTATAGTAAAGATACCAGGACAACTACCTTATACACCTGAGAACATACTAGCATCGAAGAGCACATGATGGGGATCCGTCGCGGTCGGGCCATCACTCAGAAGATACTAGATGTCATCAAGTACATAAGATAGTAGAAGTGACAGGAAACAGAAAACCTAAAGCTCTGATACCAACTGCCAGAACCCATCCCGAAAATCCTCTCAAATTTTCAAGATGGACTCTGAGGGGCCCACTTTTAAGAAAAATTCGACAGAACTTCCCTTAAAAGTGGACAACTCAACCTGTAAGCGAAACAACGAAAACAAATTTTCCTAAATCCAAGATCCAACAACATGCAGTCATCCTACATTTCACAACCGTCACAAATTATTAAGCAAAACCCAAGCATAAAGGCAGTAAAATTTATACAATACAGCCTGGGCGTTCTAATCTTCAACTCCATAAGTAAAACACGTCTCTGACAACGAGATTAATACACAATAATACTAAACCTTTCAAGGTTATCAGAGCAATCTACGATAAAATCAAATATATTACATGAAGTAGGTTAATATTAACCTACGAAAGGCAAGTGGCAGAACTGGTGCTAAGCCTCGATCCCACGCCGAACAGCAACACTGCGAACTGGGCAAAGGAAACCGAAAAGCCCAGGGGAAAGTAAGCGATAAAACGTTAGTTGTGAGTGGACAAAAATATTTAATTAAGAAAGAAATGTTTCTCACTTTCCCACATTTATTGTTTAGAACGTTCTTATGCATGCAATAGGGAACTAAAGGTTTTAAATCACTTTCATGACTAAGCCAGCCCCGCAGGCTTAAGGGAAGTTCGACCGACCCTGTTAGTAGGACGAATAAATAAATAAGTAAACAATTTAAAAGGTATGGGGAAAAACGTCATCACCATACAATAAAATAAAGTGAGCCGCTAAGGCTCGGGTCGGAGTGTCCCACACTCAAGAGCATCCCATGCTCGGCTCTACTCACCCACAAACACAAAGTAAGTAGGGAGGAGTACTAATAGGCTAGCTAGCAATAAAGTATATCGACCCAGGTATGGTGGGTAAAAACCATAAGAAAATCGAGAATTTGTGAGATTTCCTCGAAGTCTCACAAGAAAGGAACTTGGACCAACGACGTGACCCCGCACGCCAACATGATTCAAAATCATGAACCAATATACTAAATAAGGTAAGTTTATAATCTCGAAGAAATCTCCCATTTCCAAAGATTTTTCAAAAAACCCGAATCTACTAATAAATAATGATATTTTTATTTTTTTTCAGAAATAATCTTGTCGAAGATTATTTCTAATAAAAAGTTCGAAATGGTACATAACCACTTCTAATCGGCAATTCGAACCACAAATAATTTCATAATCAAAAATCGAATAGTATACTCATTAAATAAAAGATACTTTAAATAATTTCGTAACTTAGAAAATTTAATTGCATGTATGAATTAAAATCAAATGTCCACTCACAGTATACGGCTAAGCTTGCCGTCGATCCGAACCCTCTTCGTAAGAATCCTCCTCACGTCCTGTACAATGTAACGTTCATAAACCGATAAGTACAGGACGGATAAAAATTAAATCCACCAAAAACACAACCATATCCCAATTGTTATTATTTACTTAAAAATCTCCAATTTCACTTTTCTAACTTCATTTCTTTACTTTGAGCTTCCGATTAAGGAATTCCGATACACGGATTATCCGTGAATTAATCAATGAATTTCACACCATAACGAAAACCATATCTACACTTCACGAAATTAATTCGAGGTCACCAATATGGAAACTACATTATACCAATGATTAAATAGCCAAATTACGACAGTCAGAAACCTGCCCTACACCACCTCACGCGCCGCCCACAGTGGCGGCGAGTGGCGGTTACTCGCCGGAATCAACCTCCTCCTATGGCCACCAAATTTCATACACAACATCAATTCTACCCACTGGTCATTTCATTCAACTACAACACATCCAAATAACAATCAAAACCAGTCGAAATCAATGGATGAACATAAACCCAGAAATTTTCCAAGAACCCTAGAATTTCAATTCAACAATTCGACTTCTACACATCAAATCGAGACACAAGGCCATAGGGGAAATGATCAGTGAAGAAAACCGAACCTTCGACACCGGTTTGGTGGCCGGAGATGACCGAAATCGCCGGAAATCGCCGAAAAACCCAATCTGCTACAGTAAACTTCGTGGCTCAATTCCGAGCTCCTCCGGTCGAGATACCGTGAAATGCGACCATGGGCATGACGAGGAGGAAGAGGCAAACCTAGAGATGTCTGGGTTTCGTCGTGGGGCGGCCGAAATCGAAGGAACTTGGAGGAGGAAGATTCGGCCGAACTGGGGGAGGAAGAGTCGGGGGAGAAGAGAGAGAAGAGGCCGGGTAAGTTTCCAAATTTGGAAACTTACCACAGTAACTTACTATTTAAAGAACTTACTATGAACAGTAACCGAGAATAGTAAATTTAGTTTTTCGCTTATAACTTTCGCATACTAACTCCGATTTTTACGAACCACGTATGCATGTTCTCGGTTTAACATCCTCTACATCTTTCATGAAGAACATTTTCTCAAATCATGACCCGAACAAAAAGTCAACTTTTAGGGCCACTAAAATTGTATAACGGAGTAAAAATTAAGTGTAACTGACATTTACCGTCAAATTAATAAAAATCGAAAATTCTAGGTTGGGGACGTAACACCTATGATGCGCGGTGGTGGTGTTGTACAGAGGCAGGGCTCGGTCGAGGAAGGCGAGCGGCTTCGACCAGGCTTGGCGCTATGGTATAGGCGACATGATGGGGCGTCGTGGTGCAAGCGACGTGGTCGTGGTACGGCAACGTGGGCAGGGGTGGCGTGGATTAGGGCAGCCTGCATCAGATGGGAGGAGGTATGCTATGGTTATTGCTGGTGTGCGAAAGATGGGGGGCTTGGGCTTGGTTGCTCCAACTTGCTGGGCTTGTGTTTGGGGCTTTTTTTTAAGGCTATCCTTTGGGACTTTTCTATTTAGTTTAGTTTAGTTTTTCTCTAATAAGTCCCTACTTTTCTAGGGAGCTATGCTTGTAGGTTTGTCACGCCCCGAATTTTAGAATAAAAATTCAAAATCTGAAACATGAATTACCACAACTCAAAATAATCATCCTGAAAATTTCTTTTTCCTTAACAACCTCACCACATAATTTAATTTTAAATCCCGAATTTAGTCTCGGTGTTAATTATTACAACTCACTCACAATTTAAATTGTAAAGCTCTAAATGAGCATAACAAACCTCACAACTTAAATGAAAACAAATAAATGCTGCAACTCCTAAATAGTACGGTCACCTCCCTAGTTATCCTGACCTGCAGGAATATCCGCTACACTATTTGAATAGTGTACTGGGATTGCAACAACACAAAATCCGGTAAGCTTTTGAAAGCTCGTATGAGTAAAAAGAAATAACAGTTGTTTAATTAATTCATAATTATTTGCACCCAAGTCAACACTCAACAATTCCCACGTCCGCAAAGAAACAACAATCTCATAATCAATCACAAAATCAACAATTCAGCACAAAACCTAAACTCATATCTTTCTTCTCAAAACCCTGAAATCGTATTTATACAAATACGGTATTTGACAGATTAGAGCTCTAACTGGATCGTAGCCCGTCACCTGACCCAGGTTATGGCATCTGACATATCTATCTTTATCGTATTTCATCAATATATATACGTATATACATATTTAGAACGTCCGATACTCGTACTTAATCAAGCCTCATTACCCGACAAGGGTTGTGGCATCCAACTCACTCAACCAATCGTATCTCATCATCCACCTAGGATTAGAGCGTCCGATTCCCCCACACCGGTCACTACGTTGACCCTAAATCCATAAATGAGCACAACAATATATTTTCACACAATAAAATCAACTCATCCAAGATACACAATATTATTATGAAATTTAAACATTTGAAATATAATCCAAATCATCATTCCAACTCAATCACATCATCACACATCAACACACCACCCATATATATATATATATTTCATGTATATATATATATATATATATATATATATATATACGTAATCATCCACTCAGGGATGACCACTAATACCATCTATAGTTCACACAAGAAAATCGTGAAATTCATTTGTATAATTAAAATTCATTTTATGTACCTATGGACCGTAGTTGATCAAGTCCATGTGATTTTAAAAACAAATATTTAATCCATATATATTTTTCACACAATTGTGACAAAATAAATAAATTAAAGCACTCGGTTCGTAATATGAACCACATGAGTTTTACTCACCTCGAAACTCCCGCTGCGTCTTCACTTAAAATACAAATCACAATAATCCAAATGCTCGTCAACTCAAGCCGTCAAGTACCTAATCAAATACGGTCTTTACTTAGCAAACGAAACATGAAATAAACTTAAATGATGATCCAACAGTCAGATTCTAAAATAAAGACGATCCAACGGTTAGATTGAATTTAAATGATGATCCAACGGTTAGATCTTCACGGATCGCCCTTGGAAACATCCTATCAAAATTATACGAAAATCCGACGGACGGATCTTCACGAATCGCCTCTTGAATCACTATTTTACAATTATACGAAGATCTAACAGTCTGATCTTTGCCCGTGACCATACAAAATCATCGCTACAGTCATATGATCATAATATTAAAATTTGAAGTAAAACCAATGGTCTGATCTCCGTAAATCGTAAACCGAAGATAAAATGTAAAAACGGTAAATAGTAAAGTCAAAACGTAAATCCATTATTTATGAAATTTTCTAACATGACCATGTTATATATCAAAACGCTCGTATGGATGCATAAATCATCGTCCACATAATATAAACTCAAAATATGGTCTGACGCGCCGCCACACGCAGCTGTCAGAAGGCGGTCAACTCCGGTCAATCACCTCAGATGCAAAAGTTGTCAACTACAAACTTCTTCAAAATGAAATTATGAACAACTTTAATACCTGACTTTTTCGAGATAAGGTCTAGATCGTCCTAGATCTAGCTTTGAAATTGGATTAATGTCAGTCGCTCGATCAGATTCCATATCCAATCAGGGACGTCGAAACCTTCAACTCTTGATCTACAAGTCTACACTCAAAATCGTGATACAGGTCACATATAGGGATGATCAGGAGGATGAGGACATCAGGAAAATGGGGAGGATCGGCCCGTGCAATGCCGGCATTGGGGGAGTCAGATCGGGTCTACCTCACGGGGCTGAGGTTGCTTCGGTCCAAGGCAGGGGGCAGCGGCTGGCGAAACCGAGGGCGGGGAGCGGCTGGAGGCTCGGGGAGAAGGTGGGGAGGCTCGAGTCTGGCGGCGGCGTGACCGGAGGAGGGAGATGGGGCCGGGTCGGGTCGGCGGGTAGGCAAGCAAAGGAAGGGGGGGGGGGGGGGGGGGGGGGGGCTTCGCGCGAGAGAGAGAGAGAGGGGGACTGAAATGCAAAATCTGATTTTTCTCGTCTTTAATGAAAAATCAGATCTTTCTCGCTATTTATAGAAAAAATCCAATTTTCAAAAATTTATAACTTATTCATACGAACTACGAATAATGCGTTCCATATATGCACGAGATCGTATCGACGAGATCTACAACTTTCATGAAGTTTTTCCAAATTTCGAACGTATAAAAAGTCAATTTTCACGACCCCCTAAATAACGTTCGTTTCGAAAATAAAATTTGTTCGTAACCCATTTCCTCACACAACGACATACAAAGCAAGCCAAAAATTCATAATTCATATTATTGAACAAATATTGAATTACATTTAATTTATTTAAATTAAATTTCGGGTCTTCACAAGGTTCTTAATGAGCGCTAATGAGTATAGTTTTACTTTGCCTAGTTGCTGGTTCTGGCTTATAGGCCCGCTTTATTAAGTGAGCATTGATTGTATAATTAATGGTCTATACCTATGTACCATCGTGGTAATCCCACAACCTCTTGTCTATCTCGCAATTGGCTAATGACAGCGGATGGGTATGTAATAGTTATTATGACTTGAGTAATGACAATCATTGATGGATTAATTAAAAAAATCGAAAAAAAAGATTAATTTGTCAAAAAAGTAAGGGTGGTGTTATTGACACACCCATTTTTTTCTATTCACACACCCTATTTATTTTTCTATTACTTTAATTCAATTTTTTTTTAACAAATTACCCTAACTACTCCCCCTTAAAATTACGCTTCTTTTCTTTTTTCTATTCAACAAGTCAATCATCCGACGGAACTTGCAGAGTTTTTAGGTAGGGATAGCGCCTATCCGCCATGTGTCACCTTCTCAGTCCACCTCAAAACCTCACCACCCGTATAAGAAAAATCGAAAGGCCAAAATCAGTAGAGAGAAGCAAACAAAACCACAGCAACAAAGGTTGGAAATTTAAATTGGGTGGTAACTCAATGATGGATCCTCCTCTGGTTAAAATCTAACCCTAAGATTTGGAATCCCTGAGGTCCCCTAATTCATCATCGTCATCCTTTAAATTCACTACCTTGATTCCTATGTCATCAATGTGGCATTGTTTTTCAGAGTGCGGAGGTTTGCACGTGGGTGATCTATTCATTCATTTTGGTCTGGGCTCGTTAGCCATGATAGTTGAAAAGGTGTGCGAGTCCTTCTCGAAAAGCTTGGTTGGTGAGGTGCAGAGATGGGGTTGTGTGAAGTAGACGAGGGTGAGCTTGAGACACATGATGTAGTTTGGGTCCGAGCCTACGTTGAGGATGAGAAATATAATGATAATGAGGAAAAAGGGTAGGGATGATTGATTTGCCAAGTAGAAAAAATAAAAAAATATATAATTGCAAGGGATAGTAATCAGGGTAATATAAAAAAAATTTGAATTGTAATAATAGACAAGTAGAGGAAGTGTGTGAATAAAGAAAAAGAGTATGTCAATAATAACACCAAAAAATAAATATAGGGCTAAATACCGGTTAATACCCTGTGGTTTAGGTCCAAAATCAATTCAGTTCCTAGATTTCTAATTTCATCAAAAACACCAATGCACTTTCAATTTTAATCTAATAGGTGCAATTCGTCAATATTCTGTTATGGATTCAAGTTATAGTTGAATTATTTGTTGAAAAAACTATTTATTTTTAATAGTAGGACTCACTCCTAAATTGATTATGCAGGCCACCTCAACACCACATCATAAAACATAGGTCATATATGAGCAACGCTAACAAGTTAAATAACTCAATTGTCAGAAAACTAACAAATTGGATCCATTAGATTAAAATTGAAAGTGCAGAGATGTTTTTGATGAAATTAGAAGTTCATGGACTGAATTTTGGACTCAAACTACAGGGTAGTAATTTGTATTTAACCCATAAATATATTTAAAAATCCCATAATTAAATCCCTTCACTTAAAAGAATTACTCAAACAAGTCATTGAAATATCCCTTCACGATGGTTCCATCATCTCACAATCCCTTCACGATGCCATGAAGTCTCTGGAACTCCAAATCCCTTACCCAAACAGTGCCTAAGAGACTTGGGTTTACTTGAGGTGTAAGAGAAATTAAGGCAAACTTCGGTCACATGAGCTGATTTCACAACTTGTGCAATGTGTTAGTCAAGGCTTGTAGAGATGGTTGACCGGACCGGATGAGTATGTTGTGTGCTCGGGCGGAGGGTCTAGTAGTGAGCTTGTTGATGGGCTGGGGTTTGTTTGTGTTTTATTCTCTACTCCTACTTGGGTTGTTTGTGTTTTGTTCTCTACTCATACTTGGGTTTCTGTTGTACATATACTTAGATACAACTGGTTTCAAGGGAGAGCCTCTCTCTCTAAGTTTAGACAAAGAAAACAGATCTAGAAACCACCCCTCTCTCCCTTCTCTCTTACTAGATTGTGATCCCTCCGGATCTCGATTGGTGGCTTGAGAGTTTTGTGTTGGGGGGGGGGGGGGGGGGGGTGACTCTCCTTGCTCTGTCTTGCTCTCACTTCATCTCCCTTGATTCTCTGACACCCTGTTTGGTGGCTTTGCACCCTTTTTGTGGTGATTTCCTGAATTATGTTCATATTTAGAGGACTTTGTTCCTTCTTTCTTTGTCAACCATCCCAAAAAAATTTCAATTCCAAAACCTCCCATGATTCCCCTCACCCATTACCTCACATCAACTCCCTCCAACTACTAAAGACCTACTCCTTGAAGATTCTCATGGCTACCTCTCATAAGTGAGAAACACTTACCTAGAGGAGTATGGGTGCTCACACATGGGTGTATCACCCCTATTCACCATTGGATTTTTCCTTTGCTATTGGCTTCTGTCATATTTTGGTGGCTTCGGTTCCTTCTCAGATTGAGTCTCTCTGGTAGAGAAGAGAAGCTACTGTGTGGGTTTGGCTCCATTTAATCATCTCATTATCTTGGTTTCGACTGGATTTGTATTTTGGGATTGTATTGGCAGCGGTTATTCGGATTTTATCTCCTCAATATGGCGCTTTTCCTGACCTTTTGGGTCCTAGCAGCGGCAGCAGCAAGGATGGCTTGGGCGGCGGCTGTTGTATTGTAGGAGATAATGTTTTTATTTAATGTTTAGGGTTACACTCTTTTGCCCTATCTGTATAGATTTGAATTTAGTAGTAATTTTTTTTTGTTAGATTTATTTGTAATTGGCCTTGTTTTGGACTATTACCATTGGGTTCGTCCAAAAAAAAAAAAAAACACTGGTTTCAAGGCTTTAGCTTTCCTCTTCCCTTTCCCCAATTCTCCACCTTTCTTTCTATTTAACATTTTCACTGAAGAGCTTAAACCCTAAACCTCACTCCATGGCGCGCGTAATCCGACCTCTAAGAAACTCCATTTCTCGTCCCTCTTCTTCTTCCAAAATCCTAATTCCTCAGCTACCCAGTTTGCGTCTTGCACCAGAAAAACAAGCCCCCCTCTTAAACCCCAATCTCCCATCACCACAGAGCGCAAGAACTTACATCTCTGAAATGCGCAAGTCGGCTTTCGAAGGCAACATGCTCAGACTCCTGCGCAATGAAATCCAATATGAACTCGATCGCTCTCCTCCTAATCAGGTACCAACGTAATTTATGAACATCGGTAATTTTGGATTGCTTAGAATCTGAGTGAAAAGAAAAGTGATTTGTCAATGGAACTTAGGCCTTAGAATTTGCTTCAAGAATAAGGGGGTCAATCTGAAAAATTCAAAAATGCATTGTGTATGGATAGACGGCTTCTACGGAAGAGTGCTCTAGAGCTTGTGTACAACTATGTTAAGTTATTCTAGATTATTAATATGCATCTCAGACTTTGTTTTATCGAATAGGTTCCTATACTAAAAGGTGCATCATAAGTCCTTTCAATTGTTATTCTGCTTATGCAATGTATTGGCAAGTTTTCATAAATCGAGACTGAGGAGAGAATCAGAAAATACGGTTTGTGTGGTGAGAAGTTTTTGGTCTCATTGTAAATGCAATCTTTCAAGGCCAGGTAATTGGTTGTGTTCAAGATATTGTGCTTTCCTATGTTTTTCTGCCAGAACCTAGGGTTATTGCTGTATGTAATTATCTTTTTCTCCAAGAACTGACCCTTAATGTGACAATTACTAGTTAGGGTCCGCAGTTATTTTAGGGAATCGAAGGACTTTAAATAGTCTTATCTTAATCTCTAGAAAGAAATTTGTTGAACAAACATTTCCTTGATTAGGACTTTTTTTTTTTTTTTTCCCAGCCAGTTTCAGAATTCAACTCATTTACAGTTGACAACCGGTCTGGCGAGCAATGGATAAGCTTGAAGAGAAAATTTGGACATAATGAAGAGATAAAGATTGAAGCCACCATGTTTGATGGATCTGTTCCTATTACAAAATCTGGAGGCGGTGGTGGTGGTGGTGGAGGCCTTGGAGAAGATGTGCAACTTCACATTACTATGGTTGTCAATATCTCCAAGGGGGAAGGTGGCAATGCATTGGAGATTATGTGCTCGGTCTGGCCAGATACTATAGAGATCAACAAGCTATTCATACGAAAACCTGAGAACATGCCAGCTCAGCCTTATACGGGTCCTGAATTCAAGTATGAGCACATATGATATCTTGTACTAGTTGTTATGAGGAACTATAATAATCTGAAAGGAGCTAGAGGCTAAACAAAATAGTTGCATCTTAAAGTGTTGCTTTCATCTTTTTAAATGGTATTTATGTTTGTTTTCTTGGGTCGTGTGCAGGGAACTTGATGATGAGTTACAAGACTCGCTTTACGAATTCTTAGAAGCAAGGGGTATAAATGATGATCTTGCTATTTTCTTGCACTCATATATGAAGAACAAAGATAAAACTGAGTTCATTAGATGGATGGGAACTGTAAAATCATATATTGAAAAGGAGAAGAGGTATTAATACTGCAACACTCGACAGAATTTTATGTTAAGATCCTATTTGTCTTGGGGAATGAAAAGTCACCCTAGATGCCATATTGGCGTTGCATCTGGTCTTGTCCGGTTATATTTGATTGAGAGAAGAAACTGGCTTGATAATTGTAATTGGAGTACTGCATTAAAACAGTTGATGGAATCATTTTTTTGTTTTGAACTTCCAGGTATTTAGAAGTGTCTATTTTGACCTCTTTAGGCAGGTTGCATGATAGATGAGCCTCTGATTTTGGCATATGACATCTCTATTGGTTGTAGAATCTTCAAAATAATGTTTTGGCGTTTTCTCTTGTTAGCACCAGAATTTATTCTTTCATGGTAGGATTGTAGAGCTTAACTTACAGGTAGATCTGCTCAGCTCGTTGTAGAGCTAATTTCTTATCCTACCATATTTTGGGTAGGTCTGCTCAGTGCATGTAGTTTTCATATCCTGTGAGCAGAAGCTTTGTATCTGCTATTTTAAAAGTTTTTTATTTGTGAAGTTTTCTACCCTAGCTAGACAATTGCTGAGAGCATTATGATAACAAGTATCTGCTGCTGGTTATGCATTGACATTTCTTATGCGGGTTGTTTTATGATGCAATTGCCATAGCCAAAGCTATAGGTTTACGAGTTCATGGTGCAGGAGGTTTGAATATGTAGTCACCAGCGATAATATGCTAGATAGTAGATATGAAGCTTGTGTCGGCACATATTTTGCTAATTTCGATGATCTTGTAAGCCTTGTTGTGGAAATGGAAATTCTTTGAATTACGTGGAAAGATTTTTTTTTTTTTTTACCTCCTGCTTCACTCTGTGTTTGTTCGTTCTGGCGTTGTATTTATCGACTAATCACTTGGTACACCTAGATGGTATTTTTCTGTGCTTGTTCATTAAATAGACTGGCTTTTGTCCTATACTGCTTATATGATTTAGACAAGGTTTCAAGTTAAAAGTATGCTTCTGCTACATAAAAAATAAAATAAAAAACAACATCAATTATTGAATTATGGTGTAGCCCCATAAACTTTGAACATTCACTTTGGGATAAGATATCATCTCAGAAAGTTGAAATGAGCTCTTGCCGGTCATAATCAGATTTAAGACTACTTGTGGTGGTGCGTAGGTAGATTCTGCTCCTTGTATCATACTGCTCTGAAGTTGTGGACTGAATTCCATTCTCATATAATGTCTGCATCTACTTTTACATGTTTTAATAGCAGGTATCATTACATGTCTACCATCATTACTCTCTTTTGTTTAGTGTTAACTATACACTCTTTTCTAGGTATATTGATAGGCAACTTAAGTTCGTATGATAATGTTTGTCTACCAAGTCAGCTAAATTGCAATAAAGCTAACACTAACAAGTTCCGTTATATGTTTTGTTGTTGTCTTCAAGTAGTGGTCCTAGACTACTAGCAAGCTTTATGAAGATGCTTTACAGTATTATCTGAGGCTAGTGAACTTCACATTCCACTATGATGTATGATCATTGCTTGACACCCATGTTTATGGTGTATATTGGTCAAAGATGGATAGGATCCAAGTCTTATCCACTTTAGTCGAATATGATCAATTCAAATCTGATGTCATGTTATTTGGGGTATCTTGGCTGGTCTGTATCAGATTTTGTCACCTCTAGCTACTGAATTTAGTGTATACTATAATTCCAGTTCATCAGTAGGAGTCCACATTGTTCTGAGCAAGAATGACGACAGCACTGATTAAGACACTTCTAGGCACAGGTCATGTTGCTAACTGCTTGTGATTAATATTCTCTAGATTAACTTTCAAAAATTTACTCAACGAAAGGAGAACAGATGTTTCTGAACATTCATACAATTCAGTACATTCCATGTATATAAACTTATAGACATCATAACTTTGCATGCACTTAAAACACAATTTTCAGATTAGGTGAACTTTTAAGTAATTCAAAGAGAGTGGAAGGAGATATTTGGTATAAATTAAGATGATTTCTATTATATATAAAACGACAATTGATCCTAATAGTAAGAGAAGGACCTGTTCTTGGTTTAATTACTTATTTTTTTCACCTAATCTCAGCAACATGATAGCTCCACATTGACATGCACCTCTCTCTAACTTTCCTGTGTTTTCAAGTGTTTCTTAATTCGGAGGAAGCTTTCTGTGTATTCTAATGGTGAAATGGTAAAAGAATGAGGCAGTGTAACACAAAAGAATGGGACTTCCCAACTGATTAGCCGCAATTGGGTTATTAAAAACCCCCTGAACCTTCACATTTCTTTTTCTGGACTTGGTGTGACATTTTGTCTACCTCCTATCAAAACCCTCTGTTAATCTGAGATTTCAATCATGGTTAACAGACAAAAAGACGTAATTGCAGTTACTTTTACACCTTAATTCTGTGATAATCATGTTTTATTATGACTAAGCTGATATAGTAAACATCAGGTAGATTTTGGACCCACTATATGAGGAGCCTAATGTGATAGATTTTGTAGCTAAGAAATCAAAGGAATCAAGATTTTCCCATAATTAAAAATGAGGAAAATTGATAGGTGAAGTGAGATGGGGTCATTAATGATTATGTGGCTTTCACATGGCTTGATTTGCTATATACACCAAACATTTTGATCCCAATAGAGATGGTCTATTACTTCAACTGCAGGTGGGTCAAAGAATGGTGTCCCTTAGAAGATCATGACCATCCAAACCAAACTACATACCCTCTGGTGAAGTCCTTGTCATTCAAAGTAAGAAATGGCAATCACAAGATTCCAATCTTTGCACGTTTTGTGGACCAATATATTCAGAAGTTTAACATAGATATGGACTCACTCAAACAGTTTGACAGTAGAGAACAACTAGGTGGAAGTTGTTTCAGGTTTTGGTCTTCAATTGAGGCGCCGTGTCTTTTTTTATGCCGAGTATTGTTTGAGGAGTGCTATCAGAACAAATTCATTCATTGGGTTACTGGGTCAAACATTGTTCACTATTTTTTTTTGTTTATTTCCACCAGTTGGGTCTAGATCATTGGATTAGTTTCCAAACAAACTTGGGTCACTCTGGTTCACCCTCTGGGTCAGTTTCCTAACCTATAAACTGACCCAATGTGACCCAGGTCAGTCTCCAAAGGGATTCAAGTTAGTTTCCAAACTAACTCAGTGACCCAGACCTAACGGGTGAAAACAAATATAAAAAAATAGTAAACAGTATCCGACCAAGTGACCTAACCGGTGAACTTGCTCTTAGTATTGATTTAAACTAATTTAGACAAGTTCAATCACCAGAATGATCAGGTGAAGTTGTTTAAGTAGTGACTCTTTCTATCATGCCCTTAAGAGTTGGTCATTATGTGTAACTTCGTTTTGTCTAAGAAACGAAGTTGCACAATTAGTAGCATCCAAGACCAAAAGTTCGGCCATCTCAAACTGAAATACTAAACAAATATCCTCAGTCACTAATTGGCTCCAAAGTCTCAACCATGAGCATTTGATCCCTAACAATCTTCGACATTTGCTAACTCACCATATTGGCATATTCAACATCCTTAAGAAGTTCACACAAACTATTTGACTCAAAAACATAACGCACACCACGATTGAAGGAAAAAAGGAAATCCGAGTGTAAGTGCGATCTTTCTTGACCGAAAGCCATCCCCGCTTCAGCTGCTGCGTTCCAGCCCAGGAGAGGATGTTGATCCAGGTAAGTGGTGTGGCTTTATTGCAAAGGCGTGGTCTAGGGAAGGAGGATGGGTGCTTGATCTCGGGTTGGGAAGATCAATCTCGATTTGTCCCTCTTGGATCGTGGGCGAGTGCAAGTGAGGAGTAACATCAGGATGCTGTTGCCGGCAACGGGATCTGGCATCACCAATGCACCTAAGATTTGGGTAGATGGTTAGGGTTTTGATCTCATGGCAGAGACGATCCCAAAAGAGGTATGTTTCGTTTTGAGTTCCAGTCACGAACGTTAGCTAGGTTTTAGGGCTGTCTATGGTGTGGGGATGTGAGGCGGTAGCGTGACGACAGGGAAGTTCATTGAAGGCGGGATTGGTTACCTGCAATGCTGGCTCCATGCCGTGACGACAGGGAAGTTCATTGCAAGGCTTAGTTGTTGTTGTTGTTTTTTTTTTTTTATTTATTAATAACAAGTCTCTGATATGGTTTGGTAGGATGGGGTTGGCTTTGTACTGGTCTATGCACCTTGTATGTCTTATCTGCTCTAGGTAGGCAATGAGTTACTTGCTTGGTCAAATGGTCGTAGCCTCCTAGTAATAGGCTGAAATTAAGTGTCATTAGATTTATATTTTGGTGGCAATATAGTGGGAAATCTGTGCTATTTGTAATGATGTTTCTTTGTAATAGAGTTGTTTTTTTTTTTTTTTCGGTAAAGTCACCACAATTGTAAAGTGAATGGAGTAACCAGTAGTGCATTCTTCGCTGGTTAATGTTTGCTTTATTCACTATTTTAGTTGACTCTTGTTATTTCAGATAGTTCTCTCGATACATATTGTAATCCGAGGTTTAGATAGCATGTATCCCCATGTACTCTGTGATTTTATTAACCAATATTTGAGGATAGCCGACCTCTTATTAAAAAAAGAAAAAAGAAGCTCACACAATCAACCAAAACTGACTCTAATCTAATCGCAAATATGTCTACCTCGCGTCCTTTAAAGCAAGGTGAAATCCAACATGCAATAAAATAGTAGCGAGTAATCTTTACCACCAAATCAAATAGACAACAAGAAACCTCTTTTAAAATACTCCTAACTCCACTCAGGAGCCTCTAAGCCTAGTAGGTTGTCATCGCTTTGATTTTTTTCTTTTATTTTATTTTTTTATGTGTATCATACTATCACATGATTCTAAAGGTGCCTTAGAGAGAAAAAGAAAGAAAAAAAAGAGAGAGATTAAAAAAAGGAGAGAATAAGAGTAGTTGATATTTCACCATTTCATTAGATGAAATTGTTATTTTTCAAACAGCCATTTATTTTATTTTTCAAAATTTTATATTTTAAATCATTTGTACTTTTGTAGTCTGCACTTTTAATTTCTAGAATTTCTTATAGAATACTTCTCGAATTATCCTAATTTTTAGGAGAATAGTTCTTTGATTCTTCAACTTTAATGAAATCAGAATATTTTCTTTTCAAATTGTTAATTTTTCCATCAATAATTTTGTTAGTTACTAATGTACCCATAGTTGGCGCTCTATATGATGTAGTACCATTGACAAGTCATATGATAGGTGACGAAAATTTAAAAAAATTCACAAATTAGTCGACAAAAAAGCAAGAGTTTGACGAAATTAGTTAAAATTGGTGAGTATAAGAGCATATAATGAAATTAGAAGTGAAGAAACACAAATAATTTAAGGTATAAAGGTTTGGGCGATCAAATCAAATTCACCCGCAAAATCATATTATGAGATGGCCATCTTAACCAAAACTCGTGTTTTGAACAATCAGAAATCGATGAAACACAAAAGTCATGATATCCTAGCCCCTCCAAACAGGTTTTGAATAAGACTTTTCTGGCTTTATTAACTTCTCAATATAGCACATCAGCCTCGAGGCAATCCGAAGATTGATCATTGATCTATCACCACGCAACTTCAAATAAAGTTCCAACCTAACCCACAATTAGAATTTCAAAACAACTTCTCTGAAAATATTGACAACTATAGCCAATTAGAAGAATATTGTACAAAAGTTGCAACTCATCATACCTGAAAATTAAATGAGAACAAAAGAAGGGGTGCTTGGATTCAAATTAAAAAATGAAAATTCATAGAAAAGTAACAGATTGGGAAAGTGCTTAGTTAGAGTTTGAGGGACAAGTCAAGCTTCTGCAACTCATGATCTTGCGTAGTCTTCAAATGGCTAACACTACTATTCCACCAGAAACCTCCAATTCTTTCAGCCACCGGAGAAAACTTCCGAGCAGTACTAGTCTCGAACCTTCCTATGCCACCACCACTCGAAGAAGACGATGACATGGATCCAGCGGCAGCAAGCCGCCCAATTGCAGGTTGTTGATCAATGGGGTGTCTCAGAAAATGGCCATTATGTCCATAAAGACTTGATTGGTACCAGGAAGGCTTGTGAATTGTAGAATGCACTTGAATACCAAGTGACCTATTATTGAAAGAGCCATGCAAAGGGAGAGAAGCCATGCTAGAGAATCTGTGTGAGAGAAGCCTAAAGTTATCTGAGGCTGCACCAATCTTGTGTGCCACTCCTTTTTTTGCCAGTGTTCTCTCTCTCTTGTGAGCATTTTGGTGCCCTCCAAGTGCTTGGGAACTGTAAAACTTTCTTTGACAATAATTGCAGGAGAAAACTCTAGGCTCATGACTAGTACCTTTAGGATCATCAGTACTAGTCTCGGAACACATATTCAAATCGACGCAGTCGATGAGATTGAGTTCGGTATTCAACCTCTGATCGGATATTTTGTTGGATATGAGGCTTAGATCCAAGACAAAATCTGCAGGGTCTAGAGCTTGTGGTGGGAGTTGTTGATTAGTATCTTCTGGTACTGGTTGTTTATGTGGCTTTTGGTTTTGGGTTTCCATTATTGAGACTTTGGGGCTTGAATTTTCAGAGAGAGATGACTGAGGGTAATCAGAAGCTTGAGGCTTCATGTGGAGAAACAAAGAATTCAGTGGCCTCCTTCTGGGTTATGAGGATCAATATGTATAGAAGGATGTTTACACTGTTTTACAGTTAAGAGGTCTTAATATAGCGAGACTTAAGGAATACGAGAGAGAGAGAGAGAGAGAGAGAGAGAGCAGCTTGATTGAAACACATGAGGGACATCCATCCATGTACTTCATTTTCTTGCATACAGTGAGTGTACCCCCCATGGAAAGTTTTTAAAACTTTTGTTTGTCGAATTCCCACTCTTGTCCGCTTACATTTCTCGTCTTTAGGGGTTTAACCTTTTCTCGGCATACACACTATACACTCATGGATATAACTTGGGACGGACTAGAACTCCCACTCTTGTCTACTTTATCAGGATTCCTGAATTGTATGCAAGTGTGTAGCTACATTAACTCAATCTGTTGTAAAACAGTACGTTATCGTTTAAGATGCCAATAAGATCCAAATTTTTGGAGATATACTCAATGTAGTGCACCTTTTTTTTTCTTTTTTTTTTAAACAATGACTGTAGTGCTATCCCTTCAACTTTAATTTACCCACAAGTTGAAGGGGTTTGAAAGCTGGTATGGTGGTGGTCATTACAAGACAACACTATTCCGTTGTCTAATTTGGACCCTCATCTTTGTGTATCAGAGCATTGTCTGTTGAAAAATTCCCACAACGGTGCAGCACCGATGTATGTTTCACCAACAGTCGACATTTATTTCTTGTCAGTGTTGTCCCAAAACATGGCAGATACTAGACACATGTGGAGTTGTTGAAATCTGAAACTCAAAAAAATGACCATAAGGAGCAACAATTTCTCCACCCAATATTGGATGAGATTCCAAGTTCGTTCCCTAGGGATCAAAGAAGTTAAAAATTAGATTAAAGGCTGGGGGAAATATCACTAATAGTCACTGAGTTATGACTTATTCGACACTTAACTCACTGTATTTAAAACAATATCACTTAACTCACTCAGTTTTACATCCGTCTTTCACTTAACTCACTGCATTTAATTCTACCGTTAGAAGCTGTTAAAATTGAGGGTATATTGGTCAAAACACTTAAAAATCATTTTTAACTTAAAAAAAAAACTACATTTATTAGACTTTTTTCATTTTTTTTCAATTTTTTTCAATTTGTTTTCAATTTTTTCCATTTTTTTTTTCAATTTCTAATAAAAAATGATTTTTTAACTTAAATATAATTTGAAAAAAATTGTCTTTTTTTTTTAAAAAAGTTAGAAATGCATTTTTTTAGTGTTTAGACAAATATGCACTTAATTTACATTTATTAGACTTTTTTCAATTTATGAGATTTCTAATAAAAAATTATTTTTTAACTTAAATATAATATAAAAAAATGTCTTTTAAAAAAAATTAGAAATGCTTTTTTTTTTATAGTGTTTGGACAAATATACCCTCAATTTTAATAGTTTTTAATGGTATAATTAACTACAGTGAGTTAAGTGAAAGACGGATGTAAAACTGAGTGAGTTAAATGATATTTTTGAAAATACAGTGAGTTAAGTGTCGAATAATTCATAACTCAATGATCATTGATTATGTTTTCCCTAAAGGTGGGGGTAAATCAAGTTGTTGTGGGATTACTCTTGGAGAATTCTCCTTGACAGTCCTGCAGTGTCATAATTGTATCATCACATAATCTTAACTTACTGAGTTTTTCTAGTGAAACATCCATATTTGCTTATTTGACCTCTTATATCTTTACACTTCCTATTTGTTTTTTATAAATTAAAATTTGCTAAGTAAACCTCTTTCAAATACCTAACTTAACCTTACTCATAAAAGAAAATTTTGGGGAGCATTAAAGTTGAGTTAGTGCTCCCATCATTATTTATTTACCACAAAATAAACTTGGCAATGTTCAAAAAAAAAATCTGAGATAATTATTGAAAAAGATAGTGTAATTAATTAACATAAATTTTTCAAAGGTTTTTCAAGCCTACTATTTCATGCTTAACTATGGATTTTCAAAGCTTAGTTTTTATGGTTTATGGTTGCATGCTGGAATTTAAATAAGTTGTAATATTAAATTTATTCATGCTCTATGTTATTTTATTATTTATTTTTGTCTTATATGCCGCTTCACAAACTTATTTGGTTAGTTTACATTAGGACTCTCTATCCCTCGTTTCATAATTCTCAAGAGAAAGACCTTTATATCATAGTTTTATTTTTATATAATTCGCCAAGTAATTTTGAATGCATTCTCTCTCGATTTTTCTTTTTTAAAAGCTTTTATAAACAAAGCAAATGAGATTATTATAAATCTTTGCAAAGAAAAAAATATTTTCTTTATTAATTTGTTATCTTTAACAGTTTTTTTGTATAAAGATACATATGTCATTGAATAATTAAATATTGAGGGAGGTCTAGTGAGTAGATTAAGAAGTCTCAATAGAAACTCTCTAACTTATTTTCTCACTGCTTCCTAGCCCTAGGATTGAAGATATGCATATCGGTATTCGGTAATGATACCACATTTGCATTAGTTTGAGTTTAACGAAACCCCCGTAAAAAACCATATAAATTTTTTACTGATACGGAGCTTGTTCCAACCCTAATTTAACGAAATGAATATTCATCTAGTTGTTTAAACATGAATAGAAGGCCCTACACAAACACGAGAGAAGAATTACTATAAAACATGAAACATATCCCAAGTAGTGGTTTTGAATTGCCTTCTGCATCTTCTATTTATTGAATAATAATTTGGGTGATTCTATCTAACTAAACAATGAATATATCAATGGGGGATAAATAAGTAAAATTTTAAATAGGATCTTTATATCCATCAAGCCAAGTCATTCAGTACATGAGTTTGTTCCCTCATGTTTACAGACTCTTCGAATCAACCCTCAATCAATTAATTAAAAAGATCCTCAATGTTTAACTTCCTACTTTAGGAAACACTTTGAACTTCAATTTCTTCAGCAAAAGACCATGAATACAAAATTACTAAATTAGTATTCAAACCCCTGATAACATTGTTTGCAAATACCCCAAAGCCTTTTAATCAAAACCAAATGATGAATAGAAAATGGAGTTTCGATAAGAATCTCCACATTCCTAATGAGTAAAAAAGATTAAGTTTAACAGAACTGAGTAACAGTAAGCCCCTGTTGCAACATTTGGAAGTCAAAAGCGGATAAAACTCCAATTTTATCTCGGAGAGTCTCCAGCTATGAATCAGAGAAGTTACAGAAGGTTTCTCATAACTTGATGAATCTCTCTATCTCTTTCTTAGTAGCTCCATTGTACATGGTGGCTACTGGTATAGCTAATGGTCTAGGTGACATGTAGTTGAATTTGCTACTGGAAATGTTAGGTATCCTTGCATAAGAATCCTAAGAGCCTATTATCATATAGGGAATATATGTAGTCGCTATCAACTCTACCAGCCGGAAGGCAATGGCATGTATAATAGTTCATATAGGCACTTTTTCCTCCCCCTTGGTTCGATCATATAGGCTCTTTTCTTCCCCGACAACCTTTTTTTTTTTCTTTCGCATTTGCCTTAAGAAATAATTCTGCGACTTTTGACAGATAAGTCATAACTATCTTCAAACTGTTCAGAAAAAAAAATCGAATGCAAGTGTACGAATCCAAATGAAAATCCAGGAGAAGCGCACAACTAAACAGCAAGTACTAAGACCTAGCCAATAAGGCTTAGCCACTCACTATCTAGAAGGATAAAAGAGATGGTTAATGGGCTATGCTACGACGTGGAGTAGGCGACAAGTGGCCGACAAATTGACGATGGAGAAGCTCATATATACGAAGATTTCCTGAAAAACAAAGTACTAGTTCTCCTTAAGGAATTAAAATAGTCTAAGGTACGGCAGTCATATTACATTGCATGATATGTTCATCGATTAGAACTCTTCATTTGTAGATTACATATTTCAAATACCCCTTTGTTAATAAAGAAAAATCCAACAATACCCCCACGCCACTCCCAAGCATATGATTAGGTCACTGAAATTTTCACGTGATACGACTACCTTACTTAAACATTTACTCCATTTCCTGAACTATTAATCTAATAAAACTCAATTTTTTTAGTACTATTGGCTAAAAAATCTAGTGAGAACAATATTCATACGTTGCGATAAAAACATCATCTTGATGCAAAATTTAGACAAATAATACCACATACGATGACCACAAATGACTATACCCTAGTTAGAACACAAGAGAGAAGCAATTAATCTCACCATCTAAAGATAAACATATCTCCACGTTAGGCCTCTAGATGTTCTTAAAAAAAGACATTGGCATATATATATATATATATATGGGTTAAATACTGTTTATTCCTTGTACTTTTGCTCGAAAAACACTTTAGTCCCTGACCTTCTAATTTCACACGTTTAGTCCCTGTACTTCAAAATTTCAGATCAATAGGTCCTTGCCGTCTAAAAGTCGCGGCGAAATATCTATTATGCCCTCAGTTCTTTTTTTTAATTAATTAATTATCTTATTTTTTTTTGGAAAAGGATTTTTTTTTCCCTTTCTTTCTTTCTGTTTTTTTTTTTTGTTTTTTTTTCTTTCTTTCTTTCTGTTTGAAAAAAATAATAATAAATAAAATAAAGAAAAAAGAATTAAAAAAAGAGAGAAAGGAATAAATTTATTATAAAAAAAAAAACTGATGGCATAATAGACATTTCACCACGACTTTTAGACAGCAAGGACCTATTGGTCTGAAATTTTTAAGTACAGGGACTAAACGTGTGAATTAGAAGGTCAGGGACTGAAGTATTTTATGGTCAAAAGCTCAAGAACTAAATAGTATTTAACCCTATATATATATATATATATATATATATATATATATATAAATGACCTCCTTACTTTAAGAATTTGAGGATTTTTGTTATTTTACACAAATATGTAACCTAATTCAATGATTTAAACTGTTAATCCTTTAGATTCCTATGTGAGAATGATGTCTACAAAAAATCAACCAAATCCATAATTATTTTGTTATTTAAAATTGTGTAAATAAATGTAATCCGTTAAATAAAATTAAAACGAACATTGTGCTAATCAAATTATTAAATATTTTCTGATTTGACTAATTTTTTTGTAGAATTCATTTGTGTAGGTAACTAGAAAATGAGTGATTGTGATTATTAAAATACATCATAAAAATAAAAACATCATCACTTTTCAGGTTTAAGGAGATCCTCTCTTGATACTCCCTTATATATATGTGTGTGTGTCTATACATACATACATACATACATACATACATACATACATACATACATACATACATACATACATACATACATACATACATACATACATACATACATACATACATACATGTACATACAAATCCTATCCAGAGCGAGATTAGGCTTTACGGTCACTTTTCGGTCGCACATCCACATTTCAACCGTTCAATTTTTAGGTACTAATGTTTAGATTATCTCTGTAAAATTTCAACCAAATTTATGGTCGTTAAGGCATTGATAACTGACTTTAGTACGGTTCAGGTTGGATAGATTCAGTTCGTCCATTGGTTTAAGCGAGTTTGATACCTTAAAGATCATCAAATTAGCTTAAATTTTGCAGAGATAGTTTATACATTAGTATCTAAAAACTGAACAGTTGAGATGTGGATTTGTGATAAAAAAATGATCATAAACCCTAAACTCGCTCTTGATAGGACATGTATGTGTGTGTGTGTAGTACTTAGTATTTATGTTCTTCAATGAAAAAAATTAATGAGTTTATTGACAAACTTAATTTTGAAAAAGATTAAATGATGGTGGTAATTAAATGATTAAATAATGTTTACAGAATAACTTAAAATTAACTTACAATTATAAAATTTGTCCACAAAAAGTAAAAAACTTACAACTATAGAAAAAAGAAGTGGTCGCCCTGGAAAGCTGACACCATATGTTTTGTATGTGCATTACTATCCAACTGTGATTTTGACATGTACTGATGAAGCACAACGTGGGTGTTTCATGGTTGAGGAAAATGATGCAATTTCCTATGAGTAGTATCTGAGTGCACTAACTATCTTTAAGATTGTCTACTTCTTTGGTAAGATTGTTTATTTTCTTTGGTATGATTCCCTTTTTTGTTGGCTTTCGCTTGCTCTGTCCAATCCAATTTGAATGGAGCTCAAAGGCATATCTTTTGATAGATTTTTTGTCTGTGAGTTCCTCTGTGTAGAGATGGTGGATGTTTGTATGTAGTTTGAAGTGAAAGTCATGATGAGCTGTGGCCTTTTTAGGAATCCATCTAATCTTACCTCTGCCCACAGAGATTGATTAAACTTCTCCATCACATGAGAAACCTTTCAATCCTTCTCCCCACTTGAGAAAAATCACATGTATTTACATAACTTGTGCTTGCTCTGTGTGTAACACTGGCAGGCTCATCTATCTGTGTTTCAAGTCCATGCTAGTACAGTAATGGACCCAACACATCATCAACTCTTGACACCACTTCACTTCACTTCATTGTATTCATATGAAAATCTAGTCAACTCTCAGATTTAGCCTTGTGCTTTGTTCTCTCTAGAATTTGAAAGGATTAATTATATAATACTCCCGAATTATGAGGTTATTTTCATTATCATACACAATAATCAAATTTCTCTTTTACATTTGCATACCATAACATTTATTCTGTTAACATTTTAATATCTTAACCGCTAACATTGTTAAGATTTAATAATATTCAAGGACATTTCAGTCAATTAGTCAAATTTGTAATTAAAATTAAGATTTCTTCATTAAACTCTGTAATTAAAATTAATTTTTTTTCATTGGTATTGTTTTTAATGTTGCTCAAACCCGAGAACGTTTGTTCATCGATGCATGCTAAGACCAATGGGTTTATGTGATTGAATTGTTTCTTATTGACTTCTAATTTATTTAATTATTTTAGTTTTGGACTTTTTTATTTTATTTGTTTTGCTTAACATATTTATTCCAATATATATATATATATATAAATTATTCTAGTCATTTTTCATCCAATAATATTTTCAAAAAATATAGTGTATGTTTAAGGAAATCTCTATTTTGTGTTTGACCCAAACTCTAGGTTACTTGACCTAGTGGAATAGGGGTATAATAGAAGAATTTAGAATCATATTCAATGTAGAATTACTTTCCTTGTATATTTAGATTCTATGAATTGTAATCCTCTATATAAAGAGACTCATATTATCAATGAAAATACACAGCAAATTTCTCTCAATTTCAGTTTCTCTACAACACGTTATCAGCACGAAACCCTAACCCTGAAACAAATAGCCAAACCTTGATTTAAGAAGCTAATAACCTTGAATCCAAATACAAAACCTTGAAGCCTTTTTTGCCTCCACCTCACACCTTGAAGTACTCGATCCTAAGAGTCCAAAACCAGCGGCGCCACCCTAAGAACCGGTCGAAAACCTATTGAACCGGCCAACGGAAGCTCCAAACCACCCACAACAAACATTCCACCGGTTCACAATCTTCCAGACCTCCAATTGCTACCAATTTTTTTATAGGAGCAGCTTCTTGATCGTAAAATGATGGAACCAAAACAATTTCACCAAGAACCGGCCACTTAGTCCCCGAACCAACCAAAAGTATTGCCTCACCTTTGAAGCGGCAGAAGCAGAAAAGAAAAGAAAAGAAGCAGAAAGAGAGAAGAAAGGAGCCCAGAAGCCCACAGTCGACATGCCCACTGACCCACAACCATTGCCACGTCACCACGAGACCACAGCCACGTCATCATCCTGGCCCACTGCCACGTCCTCATCCGGACCCACTGCCAGGTCATCACCTGTCAACGCCGTTGACCGTTTCCGATCAACTTCCGGGCACTATTCCAAGCAATTTTTCCTGGCACTATTCTGATACTATTCCGACCACTTTTCTGGCAAATTTTCCGCCAACCTATTTCGAGATATTTTTTTACTAAAATTATGTGTTTGAACTGACTACGACCAAAATCGCGGCGATTTCAACCAAAAAAAGGGTGACCCCCCGTGCCCCACCTCACTTACAAAGAAATAGTTGGAGCTGGGCTCCGAACTATGAGAGTTTGCTTTTGTTTCATGTTTCTAAGAACGGTGTGATCCCTTATTTGATCAGACCGCTCCTGTTGTTCGAAATAGTCATTAATGGTCGGCTTTATTGGTACCCTTTCTGTATGCGTTGCGAACACTTTCATTTTTAGCGTCTCATCTTCTCAAGAGAAGCAAGTTCCCGTTTTTTAGTTTTTATTCAATTTCTCTTTTTTTTCTTGGGGACTTGCAACATTCCTTCTTCTACCCCCCTTCTTTTTCATAGGGGAGACCAAAAGCCAAACTGTGGGTGTTCGTGCTCACTCCAAGCTTAGAGCTTGTAGAGTCCTCCAAACGTAAAGTTTGTTGAGATGTTATGATCGATCGCAAACACATCATTGTTTCAATCTAATATAATTCCTTTTGGGATTGTATTTCTTGGAAGCGACTACGCTCAAAAATCCCTAAATTTCTTAGAAGCGACTACGTTCAGAAATTTCTATTGTTTTCATGGTAGCCTTTTACGCTCCGAAACTAACCTTAATTTCTTGTTCTCTTTCAGGATGAGTAACCTGAAAAAATTGGACTTCGCTCCATTGGGAACAACTGGCTCTGGATATCACAAGTGGGTTCGTCATGTTCGCCAGCATCTCAAGGCTGATGAAATCCTGGATACGATTCTCGAGCCTAGCCAGGACGTGTTAACTGTTGAGCAAGCTCAAGCTTTGGAAGCAAACAGAGCAGCCTTAGAGGCAAATAAGCTGAAATCCATCATCCTAATGACTCGTCATATGGATGATTCGCTCCAATACGAGTATATGAATGAAGAAGACCCCAGAAGGTTGTGAGTCTCGCTCGAAGAAAGATTTGGGAATGTTTGTGACTCCCTGCTTCCCGAACTAGAAGTGAGATGGCATAACCTCCGCTTCTGTGATTTTAAGTCAGTTATTGACTACAACTCGAAAGCACTTCGCATGAATTCCTTAATGGAATTCTGTGGAATCACAAATGTGATGTTGATTGAGAGGACTCTCTCTACCTTCCCCATCTTTGCTTTTATGGTTGCAAAGAACTATCGAATCGATATTACTGTAAGATGGATCACAAAGTTTCCTGAGCTTATTGGAGCTATGAATGTCGCTAAAAAGTATGACAACATCCTTATGAAGAACTATAATTCGAGATCCATGAAAACAGAGCATTCCAGAGTCCAATTATAGTCGCGCCCTTAAGAGAGGGCGCCAAGAGCTAAACCCTAATCTTAGGGATACTTCTGGACATTCTGGTCCATATAATCGCTCTACTTAGGAAGGTAACCGCCATAATACCTGAACAAGGAACCGAAGAGGTCAATGTGAGAGAGAGGGAGGCAACGCCTCTGGCCATGTTGGTGGCGCCACCAATAATAAGAGCCATCTAAATGACGCTTTCAAAGCTCTTCAATTAAAGGAGTCTGAGCAAAGAGATGCATGTTCTCGATGTGGAGTATCCGATCATTGGGCACACATTTGTAGAGCTCGTGAAGAAATTTTCACCGCCTACAAACTATATTGTGAAGCAAGAGAAGCTCATTATGTGGAACAAGAAGATCAAGAAGATGATCTAGAGTGAGGGGTTAAAGACTACAAATCTGGCTGGGATCAATAGAACGCCAATTCTGTTTAAGTCTTTATTTATCCAAGAGATGTAATAGGCAATTGCCATATATTTTTGCAGTAAATGCCAATGGTTTAGCCACTCTTCAAAGTAGGCTCACCCAAATTAAGTGTGATATCTAGTAAGGTTATGAGATTAGTGGTACTTAAGTGAGCCTTGCTCCACCGACATCTCTCTACTCACCTGGTCATATTTATTTTGGTATTACCGAAAGAAGTTAGACGACTACCATTGTTTTGCACTAGCTAGCATTTTGGATTAAATTTTCTTTGGTCAAAGAGACAATGATGTAACTTCGTTGGCTTATGAATAAAATTTCGAGTTCTTTTCATTATGACTCCATTTTGATTCTGAGCATATAACTTTGTGACTACGATAGCTGGGTCATCAGTATTAATTCAAGGACATGGAATAGCCCAAGTTTCCTTGCCAAATGGCACCTTAATTACTGTCACAGAAACTCTCAGCGTTCCTAGGGCAAATCGCACCTATGAATAGCCAACGGATTCCATACGAAAACACATGTAAAGAACAGAATTGTGTTCCTTTACAATACCTCTAAATATTGCGAACAAAGGCGTATCTTAGAGAAGTTTATGTGTCTCTCTAGTGGACTCTATGTCACTATTCGAGCTATTAAATCCAATAATGTCTTGAGAGAAGATCTCTTGGATTTAGACACATATTGGCTTTGTCATGACATGATAGATAATCCTAATCATGAAACGATGATCCAGTTACTAAAGGCTTCACACGGACATCTATCCTTTTGAGCGAAACGAAACAAGAATCGAAAATTGATTCCCGGGCTTAGCAAGACAAGCAACAACTGTAGCCTCTGGCGCTGCTGCTTTCTTGGGCTGCCGAAAGGCCACCCATGTCTCATGTGATGATGCCATAAATGGCGCCAACCATGAGTAGGATGCCATGGTTGTTCCTCCTAGTGGCCATGACGCCATATATGCTAATTTCCATGGCTCCAACGCCATGTTGGGAGATGTAGTCATACATTTTGCTTCTAATAGCGCTACAGATGCTCAGGCCCAACCAAAATCCTCATTGGTTGATTCTAAGGCCTCTCGCTCATTTTACAAAGCCCGTTCCTTAAGGGAGGTTAGGACTGAGACCGTCCTATGCAAAGGATATGAAAATACTCATTCTATTCTTCCATCGAATCCATGGGGATTCTGTGGACAGATTCAACTAACTTGCGGACATTTAAATATCTCATGATGTTGGTTGACACACAAACACGCTAGTCACGTGTGGTGCCATTGTCCACCTGTAAATGGTGCTTTTACTACACTCCTAGCACATATCATATGACAACAAGCTCACTCCCCAGATCTTCCTATTCAGTCAATTAGATTTGACTATGCTAGAGAGTTTACATCGAATACTTTCGATGGTTATTGCAATGAGATTGATGTTGGACATCACATTCCTATGTACACACCTAAATGGTCTCGCGGAAACGACTACGATGGTCGTCCGGACATTGGTAATGCGCACCAATCTCCGTATATCCGCTTAAGGTGATGTAGTGTCTCATGCAGCTATACTAATTCGTCTACGACCTACCGCCACTCAATGTCTCTTTGTATTACTGCTAGTGACTGGGTACAAGTATATTGTACTTACGCATATGTGAGTGCGCCATTTCTGTGCCAATTGCACCGTCGCAGCACACTATGATAGGTCTTTACAGACGAGTGAGCAACTCAGTTGGATTTGGATTCCAACAATCGTCCGCCACTAATGCCTTTGCAAGGCGATCTCCTTACCGATAGATTTGCGAATGTCACTTGGATGAGACAGTCTTCCCGTCGTTAGGGGGAGATAAGAACACGAATGTTCAGCAGGAAAGACATGAATTGTCGTGGTCTGTCCCTATTATGTCTCATCTCGATCCCTACTAAAGTGACGAGATCACATATGTGCTACAAATATGCATGCAAGGAAGTACGTCCCTACGAGAGAACGTAGCACCACCTTACACAGAGGTAGGCTGTCACGCCCCGAATTTTGAATAAAAAATTCAAATCTGAAACGTGAATTAAATAACTCACTCGAATAACATCCAGAATTATTATTTTATTTTTTTAAAACAAACACAACACTCGTCACTCTAATATAAAATTCTAAGATCCTCGAGTTAATTATTACAATTCACACACAATATAAATTGTAAAGCTCTAAATGAGCATAACAAACCTCACAAAAGAAAAGCGAATAAAATGAATGATGCCACTCTCAACAGTTCGATCACCACCCTAGTTCTCCTGACCTGTAGGATTATCCGCTACACCGTTTGAATAGTGTACCGGGATCGCAACAACACAAAACCCGGAAAGCTTTTGAAAGCCCTTATGAGTAAATAGAAATAAAACAGTAAATCAATAACTTTTACTCAAAACAATCACAACTCAAAACAAAACATTCCACCTCCATTTCCAAACCATTTTCCAACAAATCTCATCACTCATCACTCACCACTCGACCCATCTTATATAATAAATATGTATTCATGATCACGAGTAATTCAACTCGCTGCTTTCATGTCATACTATGGCAGACGGACTAGAGCTCTAACTGAATCGTAATGTGTCACCTTGGCCAAGGTTCACGCTTACGATAATCTTACCTCAGTCACCACTTGGGACCAATCCGTAGATCAAAACATTTAAAAGTTCTCCTATCTAACTCAAATGTTACGCTTCGACTCACTTATGCTTTCTCACAATAAAATCAATAATTACATGATATATTGTATTTCTATAGAAAGAAAGTGCTCGAATTAATAATCCAAAAATCCAATAGCACACCATCCAGATATATATAAGTCACGTAAATATATATATATATATATATATAATCATCCACTCAGGAATGACACTAATATCAACTATAAGTTGCGTATAATTTATTGAATACATAAGAAAATAATGAAATTTGGTTCGTAAATGAACCATGTGAGATTTACTCACCTCTTATCCAGCTGCGTCTTCTATAAACCAAAACCACAATAATCCAATCATTCGAAAACTCAAACAGTCAAGTACCTAATCAAGTACAGTCTTTACTTAGCAAATGTAGCACGAAATAAACTTAAATGATGATCCAACAGTCGAATTTTAAAATAAAGATGATTCCACGGTCGGATTCTAAAATAAAGACTATCCAATGGTCGTATCGAATTTAAACGATGCTCCAACGGTCGGATCCTCACGGATCGCCCTTGGAAACATCCTACCAAAATTATATGAAAATCCGACTGACAGATTCTCACGAATCGCCTCTCGAATAACTGTTTTACAATTATACGAAAATCCAACGGTTGGATCTTCGCTCGTGACCTCACAAAGTCATCGGGACAATCATACGATCAACATACTAAAATTTGAAGCAAGAATGATGATCTGATCTCCACAGATCATAAACCGAAGGTAAAACGTAAAAACTGTAAATAGTAACGTCAAAACGTATATCCACTATTTATCAACTTTTTCTGAAATAACCTTGTGATATATCAAAACGCTCGTAAGGATGCATAGATCATCGTCCAAATAATATAAACACAAAATATGGTCCGACTCGCCTCCACACGCGGGGTCAGACGGTGGTCAACACGGGAGTCAACGCCGGTCAACCACCTCCGATGAAAAAGTTGTCAACTACAAACTTCTTCAACATAAAAGGGTGATCAACTTTTATACCTGGAGCTAAGTGAGATGAGGTTTAGATCGTCCTAGATCAAGCTTGGAAGTTGGATTAATCCCGGTCGCACGATCAGTTTCCAGATCGAATTAGGGACGTCGAAAACTTCAACTCTTGATCTTTTGCTCCACACTCAAAATCGTCTTGCAAGACTTATATGGAGATGATCAAGGGGAAGAGGAGATCACGAAAATGGGGAAGATCGGCCCGTGTAACGCCGGAAAACTCAAAATCCGGCCAGGTTGGTTTTGGGCTCGGGGAGGGCCTCGATCCAGCTTTCGGGGCAGCGGTGGGATAAGGCGGCACCGGGGGAAGGCTGGGCGCTGAGCAGCGATCGCGAAGGAGGCCGGGTCTAGGGCCGGAGGAGGCCGGAGGGGGGAGAAAACCCCGGGTCGCGTTTGACCCGGCGAGTCTGAGGCCGAGAGAGAGAGAGAGGGGTTGGGGGACCAAAACGCAAAAATGAAGTTTTTTCGTCCTTAATGAAAAAACTCAGATTTCTTTAATATTTATATTCAAATATTCATAACTTATTCACACGAACTCCAAATATTGTGTTCCACATATGCACGAGATTTTATCGACGAGCTCTACAACTCTCATGAAGGAATGTTTTCCAAAATTCGAACGTATAAAAAGTCAATTTTCACGATCCCCTAAAGAACGTTCGTTTCGAAAATAAAATTCGTTCGAAACCCCTCTCCTCATACAACAACATACGAAGCAAGCCCAAAAATTCATAATTCAAATAATCGAACAATTATTGAATTACATAAATTTATTGTATGAAAATTCAGGTCTTCACATAGGCAGGGCACCAACGCCATAAAGAGAGTGGCACTCTGGTGTTACAGGTCATGGCCCCAGCTAGGATGCGTGGGAGGCCCGTGGATTCGAAGGATACTTTGGCACAAACCAATCATTTGATCATGGACACTCAAAATCCGTCTCTTGAGTATCTTTCGGATTATGGTTATCGTTGGAGGACGCCTCAACGTCAGAACCTATTCATGAGAATATAGAGCTCTATGAAAATTACATTAGTGTACATGAGACATGGGATAGAAACTCCATCATAATTGGTTATGTAGTTGCTCATTTCGTTGCGCATGAGTTTGTTAAGTCTGATGATATCGAACCATGCTCCGTTGATGAATGAATACCAACGTAGAGAAATTTGGTCTAAATGGAAAGATGCGATCCATGTTAAGATGGATTCTCTAACGAAGATGAAGGTTTTTGTGCCAGTAATGCCAACACCTCCTAACATAAAACCTATTGACTAATGGGTCTTTGTTAGAAAGCGTGTTGAGAAAAAGAGATGGCAATCTCGCCTTATGGTGCAAAGCTTCTCACAAAACGCCCTGGAATCGACTACGATAAGACATATTCTCTCTTAATGGATGTCATTGCATTCCACTACCTTGTCAGTTTGGTAGTTTCCAAATAACTGAACATGCAGTTTACAAATGTGGTCACTACGTATCTCTATGGGGATCTAGATACGGAAGATACATGAAAGTTGATGGTGAACTTCATTTACCCAAGTCAAGTGGCTCTAGACCACAGAGCGTGTTTGCAATAAGGTTGAAACGCTCACTAAAGTGACTACTTGATTGGGAAGAGATATGCCTGCGCGTTTCCATAACAAGTTTCGGATTCTATCGCTGTTCATGTTGGACATGATCTTCATTAGAAGCCTTTCAAGAGTTAAGGGAAACCGCTGAACACTTGAAATCCGAGTATGAGATTAAAGATTTTGGGAGAACACGATTATGTCTCGGTTTGGAACTTGAGCATTGTGTTGAGAGATGTTTATGCGTTTTGACAAGGTCAAGCCTTCAAGCACCCCCATGATCGTCCGTAGTCTTGATCCTGAAAAGGATCCTCTTCGTCTGTAGGATGATGACGAAGATGTGCTAGAGGCAAATGTGTCATGCTTGAGTAAAATGGGCTCATTATTGTACTTAGCTCAATGCACAAGACCAGACATATCATATGTTGTGAACTTGTTAGCTAGATATAGCTTTGCGCCGACGCGACGCCATTGGATTGGTGTAAAAGATATCATTCGATACTTGAGATGTACGATTGATATGGGCTTGTTCTATCCCTATAGAGAGATAGATGAGCCTACAAGCATTTAGGATAATGCTGCTTGTTATGAACAAATAAAGTAAGGCTACACCAAAAGCGACAACACCAAGGGTAATCAGCAACAACAGACTCTCTTCAAGATCAAAGTGAACTAGGTTCAATCTGGGGACAGTATGGCAGACTTGCTCACTATGTTATTACAAGAATTCCACTTTCGAGAAACATGCTGATAACATCGTTTGTGGAAGTTATCTGAACTCCCATGATCATAGTCATCAAGGGGAGATGCAGACATCAGGGGGAGATGTCTACATGTATGGTCTCGAAATGTGAATGGTATGTTGTGCTCTTTTCCCCTTCGACCGAGGTTATTTTTGTCCCACTGGGTTTTTGTTGCTCGGCAAGGTTTTTAGCGAGGCAACGAGAGAAGCATCGCGTTTGGGCAATACAAGGAGGAGTGTTTAAGGAAATCTCTATTTTGTGTTTGGCCCAAACTGTAGGTTACTTGACCTAGTGGTAATAGGGTTATAATAGAATGATTTAGAATCATATTCAATGTAGAATTACTTTCCTTATATATTCAGATTTTATGCATTGTAATCCTCTATATAAAGAGACTCCTATTATCAATGAGAATACACAGCAAATTCCTCTCAATTTCAGTTTCTCTACAATAGTGTATTAGTTTTAGTGTTTGTTAACTATTTTGACAAACTACTACTATATGATTGTTTCAAACAGAAAGAATATTTGTTAAAAGTAAATGTCAAAAATCATAGAGTCACTAAAGTGACAGAAATGCCCTTAAATTTTAACGGTGTTAATGGTCAATGTATCAAAATGTTAACGGAATGAAACTTAAGGTATGCAGATGCAAAAATTTAGTAGCTGAGTATGAAAATAAAAATAGCCTCAGTTCAAGGGGTATTTTATAATTAATCCAATTTCAAATTTACTAAAAGGAAGAAAAGATCACCAACAATAGAGGACTAGCAGAGAAAACAATGGCACAACTCTGCCACCGCGGAGCTGCATTGATGACGACAAGTTGATCTGCTTAGCTTGATGGCGGATCCTCTACACTAAGCTTGAGTTACAATTTTGAAGTTTTATTTTTTTTTATTTTTTTTTATAGGGAGTGTCAATCTATTAAAATCGTAAACAACATTACACAATAACTCACTCTATGAGGACTACATCAATATTGAATCATTGCCTAAACTACTAAAGCCTACAAGAATGTCGCTGTGAAAATTAAGCACCAAATAACAAGTAACCTGACCAAGGTAGAGTTAAAATTCGAAAACAATTAAACCCTAAATTAATCGAAGACCTAGAAAAAAACTTAAATGGGGGTATAAGGCAGATCAACCACAGAATCTACCATAGTCTCCACCTTCTCCAACTACAGCTCACTCTTAGCTCCAGTATCCACCAAAGCCTCCACAGGAGGTTCTTCAACCTCCTCCCTATCCAATTACAAGGCACGCTTACCACCATCCACTAGAGGCTTAGGGATCTTCTTCTTCCTAGGCTTCTTCTCAGCACCAACACCAGCACCAACACCAGCACTAGCTTTCACTATCCAGGGCTTCACATCCTCCAGCTTGGGATTGTTTCAAGCTCCAAGTGGCCTGGCAATCTTTCTCTTCTTTGGAGGAGAAACTAACAGGGAACCATTTTTCTGTGGAAGGTCCAGTCTCAGTTCAAAAACCAGAGTGACTGAGATGGTAGGAGATATCACCTGCTTACTATGCTTTCTATAGGTTTCCATAGCCATGGAAGCACTGCTCTTAACGCCAGTAATATTGTGATCCTCCATTTGTGCAATCTCTTCCTTGCTTTCTACCACTATCTGCGACAGCGGGGGAGGGGTACAAACCTGACCAAGCTGGACAGCAAGCGACTGCGCAAATTTACTAAGGATGGAGAACATAAAAAAAATAGGGCTTTAAAACAAAAGGGGACGGGGACTGTGCCTGTTCCACCATCTACTTTAAACTGCTTCTCCTTCCCCAACCTACGCCCAGCACTCGAGCTGCGACCTGAACTATCAATCCTCCCTGCGCCCAAGCCAGACTCTACCAAATGTAACTCAGAAACCCTAAAATTAGGGTTAGGGCAATCCTTACCCTTGATGTGTGCCTTGGCAACAGAAACGTCAGGAGGGCCAATACAACCAGCCTTTGGATGCTCTAGAAGGCCGCAGACCTTACAAAAGCCAACAACACGCTCGTATTTGAACCTAAGAGTGGCTGAGACACAGGAATCGAAATCAAACACCAGTGGAGGGTAGGCTTGCTTGACCGGATCGGTGAGCAACACGGACACAAGAAACCCTCCTAATTCCCGATTTATTAAGTTGAAAAATATTACCTAGCGTAGCTCCCACAGTCGCCACCGCCTCCTCCATCAGTAAAGTCGGCAACAAGCCGAATATTTCAACCCAAACAGGGATTGAAGGAATCAGAAGCTGGAGCGCAGTTCTCAAACCATCATAATCTGAAAGGGAAAACATGGATTTGCCAAAAAAAACCACCAACTGCCGGAGACAGACTGATTCCGGTCCTCCTATAGTCCAATCTTGTGAACTTCATAACAAAGCAAAAGCCTTGCTTCCTCATTGATAGGCGTTGTTTGAGACCCCATACTGTAGACATAGTCCCCATGAAGGCTTTATGACTTGATTCTCTTCTTGGAGGAAAACAAACAGTCGACAACGTAGTGATTTGAAGGAAGTGCCGACTTCCAGGCATCTCCAAAGGAAACCCGACCCATGTCGGAGATCGCCAGGGCAGCAGCGAGGCAAACAGATATGTCATCAACCATCGCAGAGGGCAGCGGAGGGTGCTGAGAACAGCGGAGGAAAACATAGGTTCAGCTCTTTCTTTCCAAGTTTTATTGTCATCTTGAGAAGTCACAAGTCTACCCTCACCTCTCATGTCTATTTGCATGTTTCTAATGAGATATTCGGTCTTAATGACTTGAAAATGTAATCCTGTTTCGGTAATGACATTATATGACTACCTTAGCAGATCATATCCTGGCCATGTGTAATTTTGTTATATTATCAATGAATTGACGCTCTTAAAAAACAAAAGAATAGAAAAAAAAAAACCAGGGCAGGTAGACCCAACCAACAAATTAATAACGACCTATACAAGAGACTAGCTAACACTATAAACCAAACGATTCATGTTTGCTGACGACTGATACAAATCTATAGCTTCCCATAGGGCGAATAACAGTAACGAGAATCACCATGGAAAATTTCGAATTCATACATTTTGAGCTTTTTGTTTGTTCCCCATCTCAATTTCTTCTTCATCAAACAAACCCCTTTATTCGTCTCTCTCTCTCTCTCTCCCTCTCTCTTCCAGATTGACACTTACCATATTAACATTCCAAAGGAAGTCCAACCCCCGGAGGACACGGCTAAATAGCAATCCTGAACCCTCCCAACCAACAATATTAAGTCGTGAAAAACAAGAACAGGCACGCCATCAACAGAATCAATAGAAACAAATTGAAGCTCTAAATAGACAACCAATTGAAGCTTCTAGCATTTCCATCCTTACCACCTAAACATTAATTCTTACCAGCAAATGAAGACATCGCCAACCGCACACCTGCCCAAAACCCCAAAAGCTCACCCCATGCCCCCAACCTCGCACCGCTACTGTACCTTCCTCGGACTCAATTTAATCACTACCTCACTCTAGTCCTGTACCTCTGGTGGTTCTGATGGGTAAAGTTTTCAATCACAGTACTCAGATATCACCATTCACAATACCACATACCAAATACCAGTACGAAATTAACTGTAAAATCTTGGGAGGTTGTTGGAAATACGGGTCTAATGTAAATGTCAGGGGGAGGAGGGCGAGGTGGCAGAACAGACAGGGGAGGTGGTAGAACAGAGGATATCCCAATGTACAGTTCTAATAATATTAAAGATAAAACAAACAAACATGTGACACCACACTTTCTCAGAATCCAGTCCCATTATTTTATCGATCACTTGCGCAAACCACACAAATCCATATCTTTGGCTGGCCCTAACCTAGACTATGATTAATCTAAAAAAAAACATAAACCAAATTTTCAGAAAATTTTATGTATTGATATATAATACAATTCACTTGCATATTGAGTGGGTGCATGTTGTGTCATCCTGCTGACAAGTAGAAATTGAAACTGAACTCTATGACTGAACAAGCAATAGACTGGAAATAACTGCATAGATTGATATTGTTTTCATACACCTAAACATTTGAGAGACAAATAACCGGTTCATCAAAGAAAAATTGAAGCAAAAAAATCGTAACGATTCTCTTTCTCACTTACACAATCCCCCACATATACCAGTTCCTCTTGCAGCCTCACTTTGTCAACCAGTAGATAAATATGAGAAATGTGCACACTGATGCGACAAGCGAAAGAATGATGGTATCCATAGACTTTTTACGCTTTATTGCCGAAAGGATGTGACTTACCTGCAGTCATGACATGGGACATTATCCCTTAATAGTAGAGACATACTAAATATATCTATTTAAGCATCAGTCATATTTATGTTTTTTTTATTTTTCTTGCAATGCCCTTTAAATAAATCCTCTTGCTTTTCAGAAGAATTAATTAACATTATGATTATAAACATTTTGGACCTCAGACAAGGCACATAGGTACAAGTATGCCAAAAATCAACAAGTAGGTAAGGGCATTAAAGGATTGAACTTGGCATCTCCTACAATCAGAGCTCTAAGGTCTGATCTTAGACAAATCTAGACTCTAACAGTTTACCTTATTAAGGAAATGTTTATCATGGGTTGGCATCTCCTACAATCAGAGCTCTAAGGTCTGAACTTATCAGAGTTCTAACAGTTTACCGTATTAAGGAAATGTTTATCATGGGTAACAGGTGCAAGGCACTTTCAGCCTGAATCCTTAAACACCAGGATTCACTTGATAAGTTCTGGTTCAGTAGTTTCTCAACTGGTGGTTCACTTTTGACCACTGGTGCATTGCACGCATCTTAATTTTTGTTTATATATATAATTCATATCTAAAGCAGAAATACTTGATTCCATTTTTTTTTCTTTTTAGAATGAAAGAGACCAATGGGAATGAGTAGAACTTCTGGTTTTATACCGTTGGAAGGCGGCTGCCAATATTGCTGAGCTTTGAGTTAATACCACCAAATGTTGAACGTTGAAGGACAAGTGCACCCAGAGTTGCTTGAGCTTGAGAGATCACAGTATCCATCTGCATCACCACAACAAATATGGGAACTTCAATATTGAGAAACCTGAACGCTAATCAAACTGCATGTCCAAAATTGCTTGTCCTTAACCAGCCAAACCCTAACCTTAAGGACAAAAATGTATCATTTATTATTCTATTACATACCTGTCCTGTACTTCGGCTAACAGAAGCATGTTCTTTCAGGAGAGCGTTTTCTGCAGAATCTCCACCAGCTTCCAAGTCTACTCTTGTTCGATCAAACTCCCTAAAATCCTCAAGTAGTGAAGCGTGCTCCTGCTTAGCTCTAAGGCTGGAGCGGAGACGACAAAATTCCTGCACTTCAATCATGTCTAACAGCAAGTTAGTGTCTGCTACGTTCAATCTTATTCTAATTAAGATTGGTTTATTGATACAAGAGTGGATAAAAATGAGAAGAAACTGAATGTGAAAGTTGCTTCGCCAGCATATTGCATGACTCTAAACCTAGGTATTTTGTTGAAAAGAGGATAGTAATATCAAACTAAAGTACACGTCAGAATTATCCTTTGGAAAGTGAAATTGGTCTGCCATTTTTAACTGTTCAACTTCAACTTCACATTGAAGTCAGAATGATAAAGACTAAAGTTATCATTCAACTTTTTTCTGAAACAAAAAGAAAGGCGACAAGTCAAAACATTTAATAAATGAGTTGAAAGAAAGGTAAAAGAGAAAATTAAAAATAAATTTTGTAACTCAAACTTCTTCCTAAACATGTGCAGGTCTTGACTCGACTTCAAACAGAACTACAAGGAGGTATGAGAGATCATAAAATATATACCACTCATGCATATTTCTTTTGAGTACCACAAAACATCTGGGGAACACCTAAACTACAGAACAGTTCAAATATTAAACTGCCACACAAGTTCGCCTGTTGGCATAGTCAAGAGGCCAGAATACCTGAGTGAGATCTTGAAGAATCTCTTGATGTCTAGTCAAGGTATGAGAAACCATTTCTGATCCTCCTGATGATACCCATGCTTGCATCTGTAAATTTACTTGTTGGAGTTGCTTTAATAGTCGGTCTATCCCAGATTCAAGATCATTATCAGCAGCATCAAATTTAGAAGAACCCTTTGCAGAGACAAACTTACGATAAGAATTCATCTGTTCATCCAACTGAGCTTCAAGTTTCCTAGCCTGAAATATAGACAGATAAAATATTCATTTATGGTATCAAAAATTGCAGATTTCAAGAGTTGGTATGAACAGGAGTGCATGAAAAGGGCAACAAAGGAAAGAAATTAGCATAGAATATGCGTAGCGTATTCCAAAAAATCCAAACCGTGTAATACATTGCTTGGTTAGAGGATTATATCACTATATATCATATTTTGATGATCAGATACGATGTCTCCTATTTTCAATAAGCTGTGCAAGAATGGAAATCAAAATTACTGATGGAGAGCTTCAAGATATAAGTTGAAATGGTTACTGATTGCCTAATCCTATAGTCTTTTTTTTTATTGTTTTTTTTAATGTCAGATCTTAATAAAACGCTTTTATGGGAGAGAGGATGCTGGCTTTCTGGGAGAACTGCCGGCATTTTAAAAAACCCTTTTAAAGTAGCTGTTTTAGATTTGGGAGGCTGCTTTAAGATATATTCTAATAACCAATAATCATTATGGGAGAAGTATCCTTCAATTAATGCAAAATTCTGCTCCGGAGGGAGCTGATGTCGTTGTTTTTCAGCTATGTAGCATCTTTAGTAGATGCCTCAGTCGTAGGCTCGTAGCTCTTCTTGATTGTCAGGATGGTGCTCTCATGTTAATCATCATATAATGGTTTTTGGAAGAAGTGGAATAAATTCAGTATTATTAGAATCTCCTAATGGCAACCTTATAGGCCACATATATTGCGGCGGTAAGACTTTTAGCAAACTAATCCCCAAAGACAATAAAATTGGTATCATTAACACCCATTTTCAGTGACGAAAACTAATCCCCGAAGCCTAGAACCAACTTAAGAAACTCTTTCAAGTAAGAAAGGTTTCACACCTTGCACCAGATTACAATCCTAAAAACTTTTGGAACCAACAGAATAACGTGTTCAGGTGTTATAATCATAAATACTGAACCGGAGTTTCGCAATACAAGTACGTATTTCATTGATTAGGCACCAAAGAAAACTAAATCCACGGTGGAATTGAGCATGAATCAACAACAAGTCTTGAACATCCTAATTTTGCTTCAATTGAATTGTTGCTCAAATCAGAAACAGCATGACACAAATCAAGAGAAATCGGAAGCTGATCTTATACTCAGACCTTGAATCGTACTGAACTGGTTGCAGAATTCAAAATTGTTATCGAATTATCCCATCCCCGAAGATCAATTCAGAAAAGTCCCAAATTTGATCTCAATTCTAAACACAATCAGCAAGCAAAAAAAAAAAAAAAAAAAAAAAGATATGAAGAAAAGAGTACCTGCTTGCGAAGCGCGTCCCATGAGCTTGGAACATCCATATCCACCGACACCAAAACAGAGGCCGATCGATCTTCGGAAATTACTTCCTTGAGGCTTCTGGAACCTTCTTCTTCTTGGTGGTTTTGTTTTGAGAATTGAGATGGAATTTGGAGAGGGGGTTTGGAAATTGGGGATTCGTTTGGAGATGGAGACAGATGGTCTGATTCAACGGCAATGTGGCTCTGGCGTGTTTCTTAATTCAACCTTCCTTCATCACCACCGCACCCCCAATTTCACCCACTAAAAACTGCCCCTTCCTTGCTGGTGGGTCCACCAAAACACTATGTAATTTTCCAAATATTTGTAATTTTTAGTATACGTGAAAGTTGCCTATATATATGTCTTCAGTATTTTTCATATTTATGTGTTTTTTATTTTTTATAATAACTCTTTAGATGATTTTATTTTGATTTCTTATTTTTTATTTAAAATGACATTTTGTTTTACACACTTGAAATTTTGGTGAAGTCATTGGACACCAATAAAATAACTCCTCTATTTATAGTAGTAGAGATTTAAGAAAAAATCTAAACACACTCAAACACTGACCTCTTGTCTTTAACTTTCCAAATGGTGGTATAGTATTGGCCGAATTTCATATTTGACACATGTGCATTTTATCCTAGAATCTACACTACGATGGTACAGTGTCTGGGCCATCTCTGGTGAGGGTTGGCGGATTTGAGTTTGGGCTTTCTCTAGCGGGGAGGAGTCTCATTTAAGGACTTGTAGATCAATTCGATCTGGGGCTTCTCTTCTCCAGATTGTTCGGTGGGCTCTTCCCAGCTCGTTCTCTTCCAAGCGGCTCGATGCTTGGTGGTGCAACGGTTCAGCTCAGAGGGTTGGCTCAGGGTGGGTTGGTGCATGGGTGTCCAGTTGTCGGGTATACACAACATTGCTAGACGGGCCAGAATTAGGGGGCCCAAAAGCTTGGGTGCCCAAAGGAAATCCACTTAGGCCTGCTCTTTAGTCATGTATGCTTTAGCAATTTTAGCTCTGAATTCAGGCCGGATTTGGATACGAACTTGGGACCCGAATCGCACCCAAAGTCGAATCTTGGATCCGAGACAACTAATCATTTTGTGCTGGTATTGGTTTTGGTTCTTAGGAGTTTGTTTGCTGACATCTGAATTTTTGACACCCTCAATTAGTTTCAAACTCTTGGTGAACGCATCACCTAGGTGATCATATCATCAGTTACTATTATGATTACTATTACTTTTACACTACTTCTGTGACATATACAGTGCAGCGATGCCTTTTAGCATCAAGTCACATCTTGGTTATCTTTAATTCTAGATGCGCTAGCGCATCTTGTTATGTTTTATTGTTTTTTCTTGATGTTTTTGCATTGCCCCATGTACTTTTTAGTTTCACTTAATACAGCTTATCGTCTTTCCTTTAAAAATAAATAAATTTGAAAGTAATGAAATTGACCCAATTGACCAATGAAAAAAAAGATATTGACCCAAAGGATAAGATTATTTTCATAATTTCATAAAATACCTATCTTTTTATTTTCCTTATATTTTTCTTGGAAGGTTATATTCGTATTTTGGTACAAAAAACAAATCCAGGTTTAACGGGTGTCTATTGCGAGTTTCCCTATACACTGCAACCGCAAAAAGCCTAAAACCCTCTCAAACATTCGCCGCTCTCTGCCTTTCTTTATTAAACCCTAACTCAAGCATCCCATACTGGTAATTTTCTTCTTCTTCTTCTTTCACTATTGATTTGTGTTTCAGTTGATTCGTTTGTTTCGAAAGCTTGAGAAAGTTTAGATTGGGATTAATTTTTTTTTTGTGACTGTTTTTGTGTGGTTCAGTAAAACAAAGGGGAGAGATGAGTGAAGAGGTGGCGCAGCCGTTGGCAACCGTGCCGGAGATAATATTGAAGAAGAGGAAAAGTAATGAAGAATTGGCTTTGAGGAGGAAGGAGCAATTGGAGCAGAGGAAGTTTCGCCTTAACAAGAACAAGCAAGAGTTTATCAAGAAACCTGAGGACTTCGTCAAAGAGTTTCGCTACAGGGTATCCTTTTCTTCCTTCTCACTATTCTTTCCTATTCTCCTGTATTGTTCACTTCATCAAAGACTTGAAATCACAACAACACATTTGTAATCCAGGATAATCATACCTTTACCGCCTCTTGGGTGGTTATTTTAAGAGCCCAACTGTTGGAAAGCCGTGCCTTTTATGCTCGTCGCGGTCGTAATTTAAGACCCTTGTGTGTGATTTAGGGAGTCATCTATGAGTACTAGGAAGTTGTGATATGAGGTTTTAATATGTACGTGGACACACAATTACATTTACTATCAATTATCATGAGGTTACGAAGGAAGGACGTTTAACTTGGTATCTACAGTTCACTCCATCTTACTCATGTTATTTTAGCCAAGTCTTATGGGAAGTTTAGATTATGATATTTAGTATAAAAGGCTGCGTTTCATTTTTTAGTTGAAGTTTGAGATAGATGCAATTTTGCATTGCACTTTCCCTCTCCATGTGGGATGCGAGAAGCCGAGAATACAGTAGGAAAGGGTTGAAGACGGATTCTTACTATTCACAATCATATACAACTTAGTGTGGAGGCTCTTGTAAGCATGTTAATAACGTTTAGGAATCTATTAGGTGTCTTTCAATTTGATAATGTTACCATAGGTTCAATCTATTAGGTATCCTTCCATTTGATAATGTTACAGTAGGAAAGAGTTTTAGACGGATTCTTACTATTTACAATCATATACAACTTAATTTGGAGGCTCCTGTAAGCATGTTGATAACGTTTAGGTAATCTATTAGGTGCCTTGCAATTTGATAATGTTACCATAGGTTCAATCTATTAGGTGTCCTTCAATTTGATAATGTTACCATAGGTTCATTGATATCTGAGACTTCATTTCACGGGCTTCCCTATATTCTGATTCAGTACTTGATTGAGATATTTGCTGTCTTTTTCAGGAGGTGGACCTTGTCCAAATGAAACACAGGTTGAAGAGAAAGAGACCAGCATTAGAGACAAATAACCCCCAGCTTCTTTTGGTCATTCGCATACAGGGGTGGGTCTCCCTTTTCAGATTTTACATTTTTGTTTGTCAATATCTGTCTTCAGATCTCTATTTTCTGATCTCTTAAATATTTTCTTTCCAGGAAAAATGACATGCATCCTGCTGTTAGGAAGAACTTATACAGCCTAAACTTGAGGAAAATCTTCAATGCTGTTTTCGTGAGAGCAGATGAAGCAATGTTAGAAAAGTTGCAGAGGGTGGAGCCTTATGTTACCTATGGGTAAGAGTGATGTCATTCCATCTATTTTTCTGTTATGATAACATTAAAATTTTGCAAGTGGATGAACCTATACAAGATCTATTGGCATATTTTCATTCTGAAATTATCAGTACAATAGTCTAGTACTTAATTGCCATGCTGGTGGAATGGCTTAGCCTGTCTCGTGTTTTGTTTGATTTGTTTCCTCTTATGGGATTAATTTACTTAGTGGGCATCAAATAATGGCAAAATCTAGATTACCATTAGGATAAGGAGTGCCCCCTTTTTCCTCTAATGATTGATGTATATTGTCTTATGTTGATTCTCTGGACCTACTTACCATTTATTCCTCTGTGGTGAAGAAACTGTTAATTTCTTTGATATCCTAGTGTGGCAAAAAATATCAGATCTTTTATTATTTGCAAACATTTTGATTGATAGAAAACAATTTCAGCTCATGTTTGTGATTTTATTAGATGTATATGAGCACTTTGTGTTGCTATCAAACTTTTTAATCTCTATATCTAGAAGTGGACTTGTTCTTAAGCCAAATGTATAGTAATTATAACCTTTGCACTCTAAGAGTATAAGAGGGAGTTGTATATTAAAATTATCCGGATTTTTGTATGCATTTAGATGTATCAAAATCTTCAGTTCTTCCTTATATATGTTTTCTGTTATATGGTTCTCAACTCTCATATCTTGTTTATGTTTCGAACCTTGAAGTTCTTTGTTTTTGGGCGTTTGTTCCCTAATAATCGAGCCTCGGTCTAACAAATTGTTTGGGTGGTTGAGGCTGCCAAACTTCAAGACCAACTAGCAAGCTTATAACCAAACTCGGTAGGAACAAAATCTTTTACATTAATGCCGAGGGTTGTCTTCAAGTTAATTCACTAGTTGTATGAGTTTGTTCATGCTGTATCTGTCATGTTCTGTCAGTCGGCTGTATTCTTGGTCATGTCTGTATGATGGTGCAAGTGCTGTTTTGAATTCCAGGGAGCAAAAGCTGTTGCCTTATTGGCTGGTGCTAAAATACGGTGCCCTTAGCTTATTGTTTACCCAGTTTATATATCATTCTTTGTGGTTAGGTAAGTAGGTGCAGAGGATATTTTACTATGAAGCCCTGGTTTAGGGGTTTTGATTTCAAGAGCAGCCGACATACAACCCTAGTTTATCCTTTTCCTTATATACCAAATGGTGGAGGCAATTTCTTTTTCTTCCTAAGTTCATTTCTTCCACGTTAGTTTGGCATTTTGTTGTAAGATTTCAATTTCTGGTTCCAGCACTTTATGTAAGGTTGGGTAAGAGGATTTAACACATGCTTAGCCTCAAAGAACTTTTTGTATGCATAATATTGAGTTTTGGCTGCACAAAGGTTTTCTATACATAGTATGGTTGGTTGACATTAGTATTGACAAACATTCACCATGGGGCTGAGGTTCTCCCAAATGTAATCAAAGACTAATTCTGATATCAAAGTTCATTTGTCTTACTTAATTCATCTTGTTGCGTTGTATGTTTTCATTGCAAGGATCATAGTTTTCTTGTTTCCATAGGTATCCTAGCCTTAAGAATGTGAAGGAGTTGATTTACAAGAAAGGTTATGCAAAGATAAACAAGCAAAGAGTTCCTTTGACAGACAATAACTTGATTGAAGAGGTATTTGAATGTCTTTCTCAATATTGGGATAATATCCTAGTCTTCTCTTTTTATTGCTACTTTTTAAGATACCTTTTCTTATGCTCCTCATTGTTGTATATGGCAGGCACTGGGGAAGTATAATATCATATGCATAGAAGATATAGTGCATGAAATTGCTTCTACCGGTAAATATTTTAAGGAGGCTGCTAGCTTTCTATGGCCCTTTACACTCAACAAGCCAGAAGTAGGATTGAAAGGAGTAAAAGCGCGATATCTAGATGGTGGAGACACTGGTAATCGTGAGGATAAAATTAATGAACTGATTAGCAAGATGAATTAACAATATAAAATCTTATTATTGTAACAAGGACTTGACGTTGTCGTTTGTTCTTTATCTATGCCGGAAACAAGGTTTGTACGGTGACTTTGATGCAGTTAAAGTGTTAAATTTTGAATGTTCTAGACCATTTTTCCAACTTTGGATTTTTCTTTAGCTGCCATTCATGAAAGCTCCAACATGAAGCTGTCATTGTATCATCAGATAATATGTGATTTCTATTTAGAGATTCTACCTCCATCAATGCGACTGTATGACTGCATCCTACTGTATTATAAAATGTTGTTTAGACCATATACACGAATTGTAACTATCTCTAATGTATTTCTCTTTGGGTATCGATGTTCAGTCGGATCAGAAGTCACACACACACACACACACACAGCTCTTAGGTACGGATTTCCAGTTTTGACTCATTTTTCGATCATATTTTCACATCTTAACGTTCAGTTTTTAGGTTCTAATGTATAGATCAGCTCTATAAAATTTCAGTTAAATTGGTGATCGTTAAGGCATCTAAAACTGCAATTTACAACAATGTACACGAATGGTTCCGGTTCGGTAAATTCGATTCGTTCGTGTAAATTGCAGTTTTGGATGCCTTAACGATCATCAATTTGGCTGAAATTTTGCAGAGGTGATCTATACATTAGAAACTAAAAACGGAACGGTTAAGATGTGAAAATATGATCGAAAAGTGGGTCAAAACTGAAAATCCATACTTTTTTTCTTAGATGCGGATATCCGCACCTGAGCAAACTTATATATATATATATATATATATATATATATATATATATATATATATATATATCTTACGCCGTTAGCTGCGGCAATTTTGCTCTTTGGAGCTTCGTTTCAAGTGGGGACTGTGGCTAGTGCAACAAAGGATCGATTTCCCTTTTTGGTGGTTTGCCCCTTTGATTGTTTTGTGGTTTGGCTACCTACGTTCTTATTCATCTGGTTATTGTGGTTGATTTGGTGGCGGAAGAAAATCTTGGGTGCTAATGTATTGCAGTTGGCGCCTCCCAAACACTCTAGATCTGATCAAACTGTGATCCTGCAAGCTTATGTGACATGTAAATTCCTCTTAACTAGTTGTTGCTTGGGTGACCTTTGTTTGAACTTGCCTGATTTGAGCAATTGGCGTCTTTTGTTTCCCGCATACTCAATATTTTCTCGTCACATTTCCAGAACCCAATTCCCACTCTTCGAATTTGCAGTAACTGATTCACCGCTTACCCGACTCATCAGCACCAACGAAGACGATTTCACCGTTTCTTACCTCGTCAACTCCTGCGGATTAACCCCAAAAGCCGCCATTCTAGTATCCCACTAGATAAATCTTCAATCTCCAGAGAAACCAGACTCCGTATTAGCCCTTCTACGTGACCATGAATTCTCCCGCTCCCAAATCTCAAAGGTCGTCAGCGGACACCACGGATTCTCATGGCCCATGCCCAAAGTACCCTCCTCCGAAAGCTCCACTTCACCTCCATAGGCTTATCAAAACCCGACATTGCCAAAACCGTGAGCTACAACCCACAGCCTCTGGGCAAGAGCTTGAAAAATTGCACTGTACCCGCTTATAACTTCGTGAAGGGAATCGTGATCACCGATGTCAAGATTTTGAGGCACAATTCGAGAATATTCTTGCAAGACTTGTCCAAGAATGTGTTGCCAAATTTTGGGTTTTAAATGAACTGGGCATGCCGCAGTGGTGCGTTTCTTTCTTGCTGACACATTATGCTAATTTTGTGTTTGAGAAGACCTGAATTCTAGACTCAGTCGGAAAGTAACTCTATGTTTATAAGTAATAAATCTAAAATAATAATTCTAGAGTCCATTAGAAATATATGAGAAAACTCTCAATTTGATTAATAATATGACAAAAGATGATTCTGCAATCGTTTAAGGTTGCTTATATATAAGAAAAGAATCCCTAGAGCAACTAACAATAGAACTCTAAAGCCTACATGTTAAATCCAAATCAAACTAAAAAACTGAAAATTCTGAAAAATAGTAAATTGCATTTTTGAGGCCCGAAAAAGCCCACATGTCGTGGCTAAGCGAAGAGTTTTGTTCCTGCCGTCGTTCCCTTTATGAAAAGGTATAACAATCACAATTTTAACACTGAATGCCAGATTTGCAGCAATCCGGGTTTTCCCTTTTCGTGATCGAGTTGTTCTTCGATCCTTGTCGCCATCCGTTCTACATCAGTCTCCTCCACCTCCGAAGAACTCGACCCTGAGTTCTCTTCAGGACAAAGAACCTCATCTTCATGAAATTCATGTAGATAAGCAACATTAAAGGTGTTTGAAATGCCCATGGAATTAGGAAGTGCAACAACATAAACATTGTCTTTGATCTTCTTCAGCACCTTAAAAGAACCATATTTTCTTGGCTTCAGCTTGTTGTAGGTGCCAACAGGAAACCTCTCCTTCCTCATAAACACCATCACCTCATCTCCCTCTTCAAACACTTTAAGTCTTCGATGCTTGTCAGCTGCAGCTTTATACTTGACATTAGTCTCTTCAACTTGGCCTTAACTTCTTCTCTAACAGCTTGCACATATCTAGCGATGCCCTCAACAACAACACTAACACCCTGAACCGTAGGAAGCTTTACCAAATCAACCACATGTCGAGGAACAACAATATAAACTAATGAGAATGATGACTTCCCTGCTGCATTATGCACAACACTGTTATAAGCAAACTCCATCTGTGGCAAAGTATAATCCCACTGTTTGAGCCTATCTCCGCAAACACTCCTGACCATGTAGCTCAAAGTTCTGTTAGTAACTTCTGTTTGCCCATCAGTTTGAGGATGAGCTGTGCTGCTACGATTCAAAGTTGTTCCAAGCATCCTCCACAAAATAATCCAGAAGTGACTAAGGAACTTCGTGTCTCTATTAGAAGTAATGGACTTAGGCATTCCATGCAAATGGACAATCTCTTTGAAAAATAGTTTGGCTATATTGGAAGCATCAACAGTCTTCCTACAAGTTATAAAGTGAGCCATCTTGGAGAACTTATCAACTACCACAAACACATAATCGACACTCCTTTGGGTACAGGGTAATCCCAACACAAAGTCCATAGCAAGGTCTTGCCAAATATGATCAGAACAAGTAAAGGTAAATAAAGACCAGTATTTTGGGATTAACCCTTAGAAACCTAGCAGGAGTAGCACTTCCTCACAATAGCTCCTACATCCTTCTTCAACTGTGCCTAGAAATACCTCTCCTCAAGGCTAGCAATAGTTTTGTCCTGGCCCAAGTGTCCGCTCAAACCCCCTCCATGCAGATACCTGATCAGTTTCTTCCACAATGATGAACTAGGGATACATAGTCGATTGCCCTTGAATAAATAACCATCATTCACATAGAAATCTGCAAGTGCATGATTGTTACACACCTGGCCCAAGTCTCCTTAAAATCTACATCTTCCTCATACAATTCCTTCAAGAGATCAAAACCCACAATCTTTTGAGCTAAAGTGACCAGCAAGGAAGCCCTCGTACTCAAAGCATTTGCCACTCTATTAAGAATACCAGATTTATGCTGAATCACAAGAGGAAATTTCAGCAGAAAACTCACCCACCTTGCATGCATCTTGTTCATAGATTTTTGACTATTAAAGTACTTCAAGGCCTGGTGATCAGTGAACGATACAAATTCCCTCTGAATTAGATAGTGTTAACAGGATACAAGATGTATATCTCGGTTGGGTCTTACCATGGCTTGTAGGCCCACTAAGAGGGTGTTGCCTATGCCTGGTGACATAGAGAATAAGCCATGCTAGTGGAGGTATCTACAGATAGTGCTCCCATTTCTTCAAGGTCGTATAAAATTCCTGATCATAAGTACTCCACTTCTGACAAGCTTTGTTCATATAGATACCTCTCAAGCACAAGTATCGGAAGCACAAAGCTCATTAGCCACTTAAAGTAACGCCAATAAAGCCCAGATATGATGCCGACACCATACACTTGTGGTATCGGGTGGACCACAGCTAGTCCCACATTGGAAACAAAGGGATGACAAGCCCATCCCCACACTATAAATACATATCTCTCCACTCATTCAAGGTAAGCTACCATTCTCCACTAACTCCTACCTAGTCTACATTCTCACATGTTTCTGACTTAGGCATTGGAGAGTCGAAAGCAGGCTAGCCCAGTCTTCCTTCTTACCTTTTGTTGAATAAGAAAAAAAATCACATCTTCGGTTCAAATTTTAAAGGAAGTATAAGCTTTGCGGCAACTAAAACATGTGGCATTCAAATTGGAGATTGATGAGGTTTGTCACAAAGTCAGTCAAAGAAAGAAGAAGTGATGGACCTGCCAAAGCAAAATTGGGTAAAAAAAAAAAATTTCAAAATAGAAGAAGAAGATATAGTCAAACTGTTGGTGTCTCATGTTTGAGCTTGGAAAGAAACATGAGGAATCTTGGGTTTTGTTTGATATACAAATCTAAGAGATAGTGCAGTTAAACCCTCATCATTTAAAGTCATTTCGTTATAAGACACCTACATGTGTAGTTTGATTTTCGAGTCAAACCTCTATCTTGATCAAGCAATCTTGTTTAAATTCAAATAAGAAAGGTGATCAGAGAAGAGGCTATGTGATCGACGCCTCATCCATTAGCCTATAAATAAGGTCTTTCCACCTAACAACGGAGGGAGAAGCAAAAAAGAGAGAGAGGATAAAAAAAGCAGAGAGGCTAGGTAGCAGAAGCAATAAAAGAAAGAGAGAGAGAGAGAGAGAGAGCAGTGGGAAACATGCAGAGGAGAGAAGAAAAAGACTCTGAGCAAGGAAAGAAAAGGAAACTAATCCGAATCTAAGAAGAGACCATGAGAAGCTACAAATATTCAGCAGTGGGTATAATTTCTTCTATATGTTGTCAATTATCATTTTCACTCAAGTCTTCCCTTTGTTTTGTGTTATATGATTACGGAAAGCTAATAGGTGATCATGTAAAACTATGAGCACTCATAAACAAGAAGTTAATGGTCTATTCTCTCTCCAAAAGTCCCTCGTTTCTCTCTCATCCTCACAAATCCCACCAACGGCTTCCGGGCAAGACACGAAGTCGACATCAAGCCCTCATTTGCAGCTGCAGTTTCACTATTTGCTCACTTTGTCTTTCGATGTCTATATGGTGGTACGTCCTGCGCATAGGCGGCGAAGGCAAAGTGAGTTAGACCAAGCATGGTGATTCCTTTCTTTCGATGTCTATATGGAGGTGCGTCCTGCGTATAGGTGGCGAAAGCAAAGTGAATTAAACCTAGCATGGTGGTGCCTCTCCTCTGCCAAATTAAAGAAAGATGTTGCTTCCCAGAGACAAAGTGATTGATCATAGGTTGTCATCTCCTCCATCTCGGTCAAACAATATTTCTGACCAAAGCCGACCAAAACAAAGCTGCATGGATGATCATCTCAGCAAAGAAGCATAGCTGCACTACGTCGAGCTATGAACTTAATTCAAATGTCAGAGCCGCAATATAGATGCAATGGAGGTCAAATTGAAGTGACGGGTCTATCACCGATTGCACAAAGCAATGCAATCAAAATTACTTCCTTCAATAATGGTGCATGCACAAAGCCTCTGTCATTAAAAAGCTAGCAAAGCTACTAAATGGCCCAGAAGCAATGACCACAAAAAGAATGAAGGGAATGTTGCAATGTGATTAAAAATATGGCAATGATCATAAGCACCTTGAGAATCAATGCATGGTTTGTAGTTGACACGACTGCACTCCAAAACAAAAGCTACATTGTACATTAATTAAAGAAGGTTGCCTACAACATAAAATTAGTGACGTCACATCTTCATTTGAAGCGGTGGATTTGTGGGTCGCACAGAAATTACCCATGACAAGCAAGAAATCTCAAGCTTATGAGAAAGCCAATCTTCTTCAAAGTCTAGGTCTTTGAACCATCAAAGAAACACAATTTCGGTACAAGAATTTGGGTGTGGGTGTTAAATGTACAAAGCCCAACTTAGAAGCTGACATCTTTCTCCGCAAAGGCCTGCCTTCAAATTAGGGGCGCCCATATGAAGACATCGATTGGGCGACATCAAAATTCAAGCCTAATGGAGAAACTCGACAAGATGGGTGCCCAAATCAAATTAATTAGCACTTGCCAAACTGCGTGTCCATAAAAAAAAAAGAGGTTTGTTTGACGGATTCAAATTATACATATATTCGTTGAACCCAAACTCGGTACAAAACCGAAAACTCTATTATGAACTACAGTGGTTTGATCCCTTCACAGGGTATGTAGGTAGTCTAGCGACCCACTAGATGCAACCGTAACTCTAAATAGAATATCTGACTCCATCAGTCAAATTCGGCCAGTCCCAAATGAATCACTGACTCCAGTCAAATTCTCCCAACACCAGAAAATCAAATCATTCCCAAATCACACAAAATTCAAAGGCTCTAAACCCTTTCAACTTTGCCAAACACAAATTCTAAATAAATGGGTCATCCACCAATTTAAATCCCAAATGCCGGAACTACATGTGCTTTGATCCCGCAAAGGGTATGTAGGGAATCTAGAACCAAATTTTTCTAGATGCAACCGCGTCCTAAACACAAAATCGAATCCCTGTTCCACTTAGATCAAATTCGTCCCAATCACTACTCTCATTCCAAAATCAAAGCGTTCCAATGAGACATTCACTCATTGAAACTCTTAAACTACTAATGGCTTGATCCCTCTCCAAGGGTACGTAGGCAACCCATTCAAATATCTGAGTGCAGCTGCAAAAACAAACAAACACACATCCCATCTATTGGTTTCTTCATAAATGGAATCAAATGGTGTTTCCCTGTAACAAGGGGTTGTAATTAAGAGACACATTCTGTCTTGAATGGGTCGAACCTAAAATAATAAAAACTTTATTCACTAAATGAATATGAGTGAAATTATATTGGGTGACATTTTCGTTCACTGTTTAGAATTTTTACTCAACACCTTTGTTCATGGTTGACAGGTACCTGATCTCGGAGATGGAAGCTCTCACCACCACCTCGTTTCTACCACTGAAACAAGCTTCACTCAATTTTTCACTAGAGAATTATACTAGCCTCTTCTCTTGTGACAACATATCACCTACTCCCATGCCATTAGCATCACATTCAACCTCGAACACCTTGTCAAAATTGGGAAGAGCAAGAACCAGTGCAGTACAAAGTTTCTCCTTGATTAAAGAAATAGTCTTCTCTTGTTCTTCTCCCCAATGGTACTGAAATTCCTCACAAATCTCCTATAAAATGTAGTCAAGCCATGGAAGCTCCGCACCTCAGAAATTTTTTTTGGAGCTGACCATTCTCTTATAGCTCGTACCTTCTCTTCATCAACCTGAATGCCTTCTTTTCCAACCACAAAACCCAAAACTAATAGCTTGTTGGTACAGAAAATATACTGTTTCAAGTTAATGTACAATTTATTTTCCTGTAAAGCTCCCAAAACCTTCCTCAAATGTACTAGATGTTCTTCTTTGGTCCTGCTATATATCAATATATCATCAAAATACACCATAACAAAAGAACCACTAAAAGGACGAAGAACCTGGTTCATAAGCCTCATAAAGGTGCTGGGTACATTAGATAACCCGAATAGCATCACCATCCACTCATATAAGCCATCCTTGCTCTTAAAAACTGTTTTCCACTCATCCCCTAGCTTGATTCGAATCTGGTGGTAACCATTTCAAAGATCTATCTTTGTGAACACCTTGGAATCCTCCAGCTCATCAAGCATGTCCTCCAAATAAGGAATAGGAACCTCTACTTGATAGTTATCTTATTTATGGCCCTGCTACAACACACATCTGCCATTGATTAATCTTCTTAGGAACAAGGAGGACTGGAACTGCACAAGGATTCATACTCTCATGAATGAACCATTTCTTCAGCAAGTCTTCAATCTGTTCCCTCAAAATCTCATTCTCCTTGGGACTCATGCGGTAGTGGGGTAGATTTGGCAAACTAGCTCTAAGAACCAAATCAATCTGATGTTGAATGTCCCTCATAGGTGGTAACTCGTTGGGCAACTCATCTGAAAGCAGCTCCTCAAACTCCGTCAACATCTTCTGCACTTCCGTAGGGATCACCATGTCTTTTTTTTATATAGTTAGCAGCCCCTTAATCACCACTAGATAGATAACCTTAGATTCTTGAAAGGCTTCTTCCATCTCAAGTTCCCTGCTAGACAAGGTCAGAAAACTCTCCCCTTTCTTTCCACCAGATTTCTCAAATTGATACACATGAGCCATAACAATTTTATGACTATTCCATATAAACATCATCACATTATCTCTGCCCTTGTAAGTCACATCCACATCACATTGCCAAGGTCGCCCAAATAAAATATGACAAGCATCCATATCAATATCACACAACACTTTATTATAATGCTTACCAATGGATACCGGTACCTTGCAAGACTTAGTAACTCGAACTTGTAGGAACTTTTTTGACCCACCCCAGAGAATAAGTGCCTCATGAGGCTGTGTAGCTAACTGCAAATACTCCACCAGTTTCTTGGCTTCGATTGCAGTTTCCATTATCCTCAATCAGATTGCACACTTTGTCATTAATGGAACAAAATGATCTGAAAATATTGCGCCAATGCCCATCTTCTTTAGGAGCTAATAAGACACTCTTTAACACACTCTTTAACACAATATTAACCTTTTCTGGAGACTCCTCCACCGTAAATTCAACCCTTTCATATTCATCATCTCTTCCTACTTCTTCGTCACCTTCATCATAATCTTCAATAAGGGCATATTGTCTCCTCTCAGTGCACACATTAGACTTGGGCCTAGGCTTGTTGCATCTATAACAGACATCTATTATAGGCTTGGCATAAGGATTATTAGGCCTCTGACTTGGGGCCCCATTTTAAGCACTAATAGAACTGCTAGAACTACTAGAATCGCCAGTCCTTTTAGGACGAGGATTGGAAGACTTATGAGCACTCCATGTATTCTAATGTATAGCCTTTCCCTCATCAGGTAGTGAAGGAAGAAACTCGTGAAGGCTTCTCTAACAATTCTGCTGTCAATGCTAGGCTTGAAGTTTCAGTCACAGTCCACATAGTCTGCAACCCAATTTGTACCTGAATGGAAGGCTTCAGCCCACTGCTGTAGCGAGCCACCTTCTGACTTTTAGTTTCTCCTAGTTCATTATGCTCTAAATAGCGTACAAACTTAGCAGTGTACTCGGCCACAATCCTAGTGCCTTGGACACAATCAATATACATCCTGTACAGAATCTGCTCATAATCATCTAGCAAGATCCTGTGTATCGTCAGCTATTTCATTCTTCACCATGTTCTAACTCCCTACTTCCTCTGCCTCTTTTCGAGTATTCTGCAACTTATCCTACCAAACTGCAACAATACTCTTCAAACGCCAGGCAACGCGCTTAACATGCTTGTGCTTTAGAACATCCATAATCTCAAAGAATCTATCCATATGAACTTGCCAATCTAGAAAATCCTCCACACCCAATTGCCCAGAAAAGAAAGGAATTTCAGCCTTTATTACGCAATGTTGGTCAACTTGTCCTTGTTCAGGTTGCACAATTTCTTCTTCGGAATCAGATTTTGAATTATTATCAACATCATCACCACATGGAGCCCTAGCTTGCTGGCCTATGTGGTTGTTGTTCCTCCCTTCCAACAATCCATGAACCTCTATAATCTGATTGTTCACAAAATTGTTAACAATGTTGATGGAATGGTAAACGCTGTGATAAAAGCGTCCAAATCCGTTCTGATACCTGCTCTAATACCATTAATGCAGTCAAAAAGTAAGCCTAGGTTTACAAGCAATAAACCTAGAACAAGAATTCTAGGGTCCACCAGAGATAGATAAGAAAACACTGAATTTGATTAATAATATGACAAAAGATAGTTCTGTAACCATTTAAGATTGCTTATATATGAGAAAAGAAACCCTAGGGGACTAACAATGAAATCCTAAAGCCCGCCAGTTAAAATAAAACAAATTCAAATCAAACTAGAAAACTAGAAATTCTGAAAAACAGTAAATTACAGTTTTGTGGCCTAAAATGATCCTGAAAGCCTAAAAAAGACCACACATTATGGCAAAGCGACTAATTTTGTTCCTGGCATTGTTCCCTTTTTGAAAAGGTATAGCAATCACAATTCTGACACCGAATGCCAGATTTGCAACAAACCGACTTTTCTATTTTCACGGTCGAGTTATTCTTTGATTCTTGTCTCCATCCGTTCTGCATCAGCTCTTCGGCCAGCTTGTGGGAGAAGTTAGAGAAATGGGATTCGACCCTCGAAAATCAAGCTTTGTGACAGCATCACGAGCAACGTCTGGGAAGAAGGAGACGTGGAACCAAATTCAAGGGGCTTTAAGGAGGTGGGGATAGTCTGACATGGATATTGGTCTTGCCTTTAGGTCGCATCTACTGTGCATCGATACGTCGGAGAAGAAAATATTACAAGCAATGAATTTGTTAGTGAACAAGACAAGGTGGCAAGGGCAACAAATTAAGACATGTCCCAAGGTTTTGTGTCGTAGTTTGGAGAAGATCATCATCCTAAGGTGTTCGGTTATTAAAGTTTGTCTACTGTTATTTCGACTCCAGAAAAGTACTTCTTGTACAAATTTGTAACCAGGTGCCTTGACCAAGTGCCTCAATTGTTGGATGCCTTGTAATGGCTGAAAGTTCTAGGCTGTTGAATTTGGAAGAGCCTTCTAAATGCTCACGAAAAAAGAGGTTTCTTAATCATTTTTCTCAGCCTTCAGTTCACATTTTTTTTTGTGTGTGTTAGTATTGGTTATAATTGGCCATGTCTTATTACAATGGAATTACTTCTTCCATGCCATTTTTCATCAATCAGATATTTTACAAGAGTAGTCGACTGTTCTATACCGTATCAGGTCATCAAGTAGTAACATGTAATTTGATTTTATACAATTTGTTGAGTTTAATGGTGTGTGAAAAGTCTGAAAAGCTCGAGTTCTCGACCATGAACTCTTAAGTTTTTTAGTGGCATCTCCTGTCACGCCCTGAATTTTGAATAAAGATATTCGAATCCGAAACGCGGAAACATAACAATCACATGAAGACACTTAAAATTTTTCAATTAAAACAAGCAACAAAACAAACTGAGCTCACCAACATAAATACGGACTCATTCTTTAGAGTCACATATTAATGTACAAAGAGTTTACAAATTAAACTGAATAACAATTCAATAAGTAAACGCACCCACGACACTCACTGCACAGCGGAAGACTAAAATCAAAGGACGCTACTACTTCCAAGCTACGACAGCAACAACACTTCAGCTTCGACGACCGTTACACTTATCTGCACAATAAACCCTACACCATAGAATAGTGCACCGGGATTGCAAACAACAAACCTGGTAAGCTTTTTAAGCTCGTATGAGTAAACTCAAATAAAGTGACTCACGTCACACATGCTTATAATTTCCCAGCTCGTGAGATAAATTAAAGCAACAATATTTACTTCCGCAAAAAAAACATGCTTTCACCATCTTAGTCTAACAAAAACCATATGCAATTATCACAACAAAATTTCAAATTAATCAACATCATGCTCAATAATTTCAACCCAACTAAAACCCACATGCTCTGTCTCTCAATTCATTTTATCTCACTTCCCACAATCTTCAACTATACAAATAACTCCCAATATTTTAAAGGATTAAATACTGTTTACTCCCTATACTTATAGGGTTTCATCGTTTCAGTCCATGACTTTAATTTGACCTAAAAAATCCTTAAATTTCCTCTCAATTAGTCCCCGTCGTCAAAATTTTCTGTTAAAGTTGCTAAAAATGTCTATTATGCCCTCACTTAATTTTTTTTTTTAAATCTTTTTTCTCTCTCTCTCTCCCTTTTTTTTTTTTTTTTTTCATTTCACCTCTTAAAGGTGTGTGGATTGAAACCATCTTGATGAGGAGATGAATAGAAGGATGCGAGAGTGCTGGAAGAAGAAGAGGTAAAAAGAAAAAAAATAAAAAAAGAGAGGAAGATAATTTTTTTTTTGAAGTAATTGAGGGTATAATAGACTTTTTCAAGGGAAGATAACGGAGTTTTTGACGGTAGGGACTAATTGGGAGGAAATTAGGAGTTCAGGGACTTTTTAGGTGAAATCAAAGGTCAGAGACTGAAATGATGAAACCCAATAAATATAGAGAGTAAGCAGTATTTAATCCTATTTTAATTTTACGTCCTCACAATCTATCACATCACCATTCTTTTGCCTCAACGGTACAACCACGAAATCATATTCATTTCCCTCAACATAACGCGTTTGCCAAAATCATGACATCCCAACTCATTTTCCAATCACTACAGATCACAACCAAAAACTGTACCCGCAATAAGAATTAAGCAAAATCAGTAATCCCTGCATAGAAACTTAGTTCAGGAGATCACAAGAAAACAAGCAAAAGAATTCATAGTAATCCCTGCATATAGTTTAGTTCAGGAGATTACATTGAAATCAAACAAAAGAAAGCATAGTAATCCCTGCATATAGTTTAGTTCAGGAGATTATATTAAAATCAAACAATTAGAATAACACGGAAAATAGATAAAGAAGTTAAACAACTCAGACTAGAGTCGATGATCACCCATCAACACCAAAGTCGATGATCACACACCAACTCCCAATAAATCATCTCACAATGACTCGTTTTCCAAAATGACATGCGTCACCAAAGTGACAAAATCATATTATTTTCAACTCACAATTTAATATGAAATTCAAGTCCCTCCTTGGACAATTAAAAGAAGAATACACCCCAAATTCTCTTTAAAAACACGTACTCATGAGTTGCAAGTAACCTACTTGTTACCCATCATGACATACAATGGCGGACAAACTAGAGCTCTAACTGAGTCGTAACCATACCCTGGCCCAAGGGCATGATACCATAACCACCCTCGGTCACTACTGTGACCCTCGATCACCATTGCGGCCCTCGGTACAAAGACCAAAACATTTAAAAGTCACACAAAACTCAAAATGTTACACCACAACGCCAAATCATTTTAAAACAACATAAATCAACCTTCTCAATCAATGAAATGATATATTGTATTTCTGTATAGAATATGTGCTCGAAATAATAATCCAATACAAGCACCATTATTATTTCATCCAATGCCACACCATCCACATATATATATATATATATATATATATATATTCCACGTAAATATATATATACGTAGTCATTCACGCAGGAAGGACCACTAATACCAACTATAGTTCACAAATACAAAACCTGTGAAAAATCATTTTTATAATAAAACTCATTTTACTTACCTATGAACCGTTGACGATCAAGTTCATATAATTTAAAACAAATATTTATTTCAGAAACCGATTTCACAATTTAACGATTAAATTGAACAATAATGTAACTCGGTTCGTAAATGAACCACGTGAGATTTACTCACCTCTAACTCCAGTTGCGTCTTCTCTAATAGTCAAGATCAATTTCCAGACGTACTATCAATCATCTAAAGCAATTACAACCTCGATTCAGCATATGAATTAACAAAAACCATTTAATTCCGAAACTCTCAAAACAAGCTAAAAATTCGAAAGTGATGCCAATCGAGGCGAAACTTCATCTGAGACCACCCGAGGTATCCGGAATACTTATACGATCAACATATCAAAATTACAAGTCGATCGGATCTCCGGATCCTCACGGATCGAAAATCAATCGAACCGAAAACCCTATAACTTTGAAAATTCACAACTTAATTATACGATATCAGATGTTTATGAATTATATGTCCAAACGATCGTATTGACACGTAGAACACAAAAAAGGACAGAAACTGTTCTTGGGGTGGCCGGAAATGGCCGGAAACCACCACCATAGTGGTGGCGCCGCCGCACACCCAAACTCAAAATTTGACAAAACTTCCAACATGAAAGTTCTTCATCTTTACTCCAATTGAAACTTTTATAACTACACCATGATGAGATTATGAGCCAAAAAACATAATTTTACCTCGCAAGCCAAAGGATTCGAAAAACCCTAGTTTCAAAAACTCCAAAATTCGATCACCACAGATCAAATCGCTGCAAGCCTTCTTGGGTGTAGCTTCTACTTCCTCCGGACTAGAAAAGCCCTCAAAGAACTCGAGCTATAGTGGCCGGAGCTGGGAGAACCTAGGCCGGCGATTTGAAGCAATTTGCAGCTCAACCGTTCAACTTCTCGGCCTTGTAGCATCGTGCACAAGTATACCCACGACGTGAAACTTCACAGAGACTAAGTTGGGACTGAGGCGAAGCGAAAGAGGCAAACGGCGCACCGATTGGTGGCCGGACTGCGGAGAACGAAGCCGCTGAAGTCGGTTGGGCGAAACTGAGGTCGGGAGGAAAACTTTCCTTTTTTGGAAATTTTCGGGTTTTCTGAAAATTTTTGGTATTTTTGTTATTTAACCAAAATGGAAACTTTTTTCGAAGGCCATAACTTCTTCATACAAACTCCTATTTTCGCGTTCCACATGTCCACGAACTCGTATAGACGCGCATTACAACTTTCGTGAAAGAAGTTTCCCCAAAATCTTTACCGATTGGTGGCCGGACGGCGGAGAACGAAGCCGCCGATGTTGGCTAGGTGAAACTGAGGTCGGGAAGAAAACTTTCCCTTTTTGGAAATTTTCGGGTTTTCTGAAAATTTTTGGGATTTTTGCTATTTAACCAAAATGGAAGCTTTTTCTGAAAGCCATAACTTCTTCATACAAACTCCTATTTTCGTGTTCCACATGTCCACGAACTCGTATCGACGCGCTTTACAATTTTCGTGGAAGAAATTTCTCCAAAATCTTTACGTATAAAAAGTCAAACTTCGTAACCCCCCTAAAACGTGCATTTCGAATAATTATCCGTCCGAAAATAATTCCACTCCACCCTCGAACGACGAACTCGTACAAACAAACATTTTATTAATTCTAGGAAACATTTAAGAATTAATAACGAATTTCCGGGGTATTACATCTCGATTGTCGAATTTTTAGTTGATAGCATGATATATGAATTATGGAGCTTCAAGGTGAAAAAGTTCATGTATGAAATATACGTTATACACCTTTTATGATCTATACACCTTGCTAATTTTCTTTCTTGCCCATCTTCCTATATTTTTTTTTCTCCTTTTTTTTTTTTTCTTTTCTTCGAATGTAGAAACGGAAAATTACCAAGATTCACTCCTAAATATCTTATACCTAAAGCATCAAAATTACAAACTTGAATTGGAAAAACATCCCTGGGTTTCAAGTTTAATAGTGGTAGTTGCCTTTTCGATTGGTTTTGTTGTGCCTAGTGGCATCAGACGTCAAGTTTTCTTTGTGTGTTGGCATCGATAGATGTCTTCATTGAGGAGGAAGACTGCTGGATTGGGTTGTGTTGTTTTGTTTGCTCAGAGGTGATTTTGAGGCTGGGTTATCGAGTAGGCGACTGATTTTGTTCTCGTTAGGAGTAGACCTATGACGGAATCTTAGTGCCAGCGCTAGGGCTGATCAGATTTGGTGTCGGCTTATGATTTGTACAGCTGCTTGGTGTTCAACTGCAAATGGAGAAGGCAGGAGTTTGATCGACAATATCTATTGATCGACACTTGGTTGTAGAGGGGAGGTGACGAAATGACCTTCTGGAGGAGTCGGCCACCGGATCTAGCAGCAATGTGGATGGTGATGGAGGTGGAGGCGTTGAGCACGTGCTTCTGCTTGGTATGCTCTGTCTTGAATTTGGGGCTTTTGGGGTTGAATTCAAGTTAAGGCTGTTTGGGCCTAGTTGAATGATTTTATTTCCTTAGAAGACGAGGTTATCTTTTCTTGTATAGGCTTGCTTAATGCGAGCGAGTGACTCTTAGAATTTAATGGTTTGCATTTGCTTAAATGGGTTTTACCATATTTTCTTGCTGCTAGATTTCTTATTTGAGTGTTTGTAGACTTTGGCATGTTTTGGCTATTGACTCTAATGATATCTTTCTATTTTAAAAAATCAAAATTAAAAGCCTAAAGGGCATATTGTGGAAGTGAATATCTCCGTCCTGAAACACTTGCAATATGGCCAACACTTGTAATTGCATCAGTAATGAAATTTGCCTCTCGCTAAACATGAGTAGAAGTAATGGACTGAAAATGGAAAGCTAGTTCAAGGATGTAATGCACCATAGTTTTGATTCTTCACGGTATAGAAATCTTCATGTTGATGCTTTCACTTAGTAGTTTTGAGTCACCTTCAACTTGAACTTTAAGATAGCCATAAAGTAAAGCAGCATGCAAACCAGTTCTTGATGCAAAAGCCTATGTGGTTACAATATTAGGAACACCTATTTTTTTGGATAAAGCAATTGTCGGGTTTCCTTGATCATCTCTTATAACAAATCTGCAACTTACTTGTTCCATGTCGAAGTAAATTAGCAAGTCACATATACACTTGCATCTCATTCATACCATAGTGCATGTCCGAGTATCCCACAAGATCAGTTGGGTGTTAGTGGCATACGAAGAACACGTAATAATCGAGCTTAGTGCTATTCATTCAAGGAGATGAAGGGAGGCAGTTCAAAAGGTGAAGAATAATAATGTGGTGATTGTACAACCATCTAGAGGAGTGTAGTTAGAAATAGCCGATCGAGGCCAGAGGTATTCGTGTTGGTTGTAAATCTGTATGTGCTTATTCATATTCACTTAGTGTATCGCTTTTCATTTGGTCTTCAAGAGTTAAGGTCCTCAGTTGTTTACCTCGATTTGAGGGTTTTACTGCGTCAGCAGACCTCTTGTGTCTGAGTTGTTTATTTCCGCTACGCCTATTTGATTATGTGTTGCTCTCTTTATGATTAATTTTCCGCAAGGATTTTTTTTTCATTTTTTTAAAGATGATCAGAAGATTTCACTCCTGCCCCTATAGTGACTCGAACCCTTGACATCGATCTTAGGTAATGGGTCGCAAGGCTTGATATGCTTCTGCAAACCCCTTTACTATAGTTCGATATTTTAATTAAGTCAAGCGTAATTTTCTTTGAAGCCTAATCCATCCCCCCCCCCCCCCCCCCCGAATCTAGGCTTAGACTAGTTTCCTTCCTAGTACTTTTAAAACATCAAAACTAGTTCTTTCACTTACAATTCTTTAGTTAAGTGCTTTAAGATTTTCTTGAAATCTTTCTAGGATGGAGGAAGCTTTCCTATGATTGCACCCACTTGAAACTTTTCATCGCAACTCATGAATTATGATTGCAATTCTTCAACTTGGTTGAGAACCAACTTGTGATCCACCATCCTATGATTCATAAATTTTTCGACGATGAACGTGCCTGCACTTGCAACTTGTGACAAATACTTCTTCTCTAATGACTCCTATAGCTCCTTTGCAGTCTTGCAAGTCAGATACAAGTCATAGAAGGTGTCATCCAATCCATTAAGGATATAATTTCTGCATAGGAACTCACTGTGTATCTAAGCATCTATTGCATTCAAAGTTGCCTTTGAGATTGGAAGTTCTTCTAACACAAGTTTCTCTTGAGAAATCACATGGGCTAAGTTCAAGGTTCTGAGGTAAAACAACAATTTTTGTCACCATCTTTTGAAATCAACTCGACTAAACCTCTTTGGTTTCTCAACATGAGAGTTGTTGTTAACAACATTCAGCGAGTGATCCATTGTTATTTTTGTCTTAGATTGTTATAGAGATTGTAAGAAACTAATCAATCCTCAATAATTAAAAGTTGTTTGCAAACACACACACACACTTACTATATACTAAACGTCAGTGCAGCGTTCCTGGAGAAATTTTTCTATGCTCCTGTCATTGCACCTGACTTATGTGACGGGCAATTCTAATTGGTCCACGTCAGTGCTACTTTTTCTCTGTTATATTACATGTGCACAGCGTCACCTCTCTGTTATCTCTTCTATGAAAGAATACCAAAAAAAAAAACACCACAGTAAACTTGGATAAGGATCTAGAAGTTCATCCCTCCCTAACCATTTGCAATTATGCGAGACACTTTACATCCCAACTGCCAATAATACTTGAACAACAAAGTGAAGACGACTTGGCAAATTGGAAGATTTAAACATCAAAGTGATATAATTTGACCAGTGAGGTCGTTGTTGATTTTCTTCTTCTATAGTCAAGTTGATTTTGGTGCTTTGTTGTTGTTTTCTTAAATCTGGGGTTTAATTATTCCACTGGAATTATCTAAATGATCAAAACTCAGTTCTCTAGGAAGACTTTTCTTACTTTCTTTTGGATGTTCATATCAATTCTATTCCTTCTTGTATGAATATCAGTTCTTCCCGATATAACAATAGACACGTAGGAATATAATTTTCTTCACTCGATCTAAAATGACAAAGTTCTTATATTAATTGATTCATTTAGATATCATAATTCATGGATAGTGCCCTGGATTTAAAGTTTAGACTCTGTGGTGTTCATCGTTTTTTTGTTCTTCATGAAAGAGATGGAGATGATAGAGGTGTAGAGAAAACAGAGGTTATGGGTGGTTTAACAGAGAAAGAGTAGCAATGACGTGGTCCAATTAGAATTGCCCGTCACATATGACAGGTGAAATGACGGGAGCATAGAAAAATTTCTCCTGTTCCTGACTATTCATAAGGGACGGAAAGGATGATTCTGTCCTCACTTTATCTTTATTTATGCCTCTGCCATTCACTCTCTCTTCCTCCCTTCTGCCTCTCTCTCTTTCACCTAAAACGAATTTTCTTCCTTTCTCTCACTCTCCTACTCCCCTCGCTTTGAACCGTATGGATCTTTCAAATTTCAATTGGTTTTTGAAGAAAGCCCAGAAGCTACAACTTGAAGGCACCGATCAAAGAACACAAAAGTTTGCAATTGGGAGAGAGAGTTCTGCTTAGAAGACGAAGGAATTGGGAGAGAGAGTTCAGAGTTTCCGCCATTGGTTGTTGACCGAAGCTAGAATCACAGACTGATCGGTGTTCGGTGTTTGCTTGCTTTTGGCCAGGCAAGGTATTGAAGGTAGTGTTTCTTCCTCTTCCTCTGAGCTTTCTCTAATCGGATTATTGCTTGGGTTTTGCCTATTTCTGTGTTTGCCCAATTTCTGGTTCTCAATTCTCGACTGAAATAGGTTTTGTTTATGCAATTTCATGAATTTGAGAGATTTGAGGGAATGAGCATACTTTGATTTTTCTTTTCAATTCATTTATGTTGTTGCTTTTATGTGAATTTTTTTTTTGGAATTGCAAATTTTGTTGCATATTTCACTTATTACTGCTGCTTCTCATTCAACTGATTTAGCCCTTCCACCAGCTGTGTTGAACTTCTGTGGTTTCATTTTCTATAGTTCTCAATTTTTGCATTGTTCTTTTTTTTTTTTTTGAAGGACAATTTTTGCATTGTTAATTGATATAATAAATTGAAAACGTGAATGGAACTCTTTGATTACTTTTTTACAAGCATCTTGAGATCATGATAATGGTTTGTGTAGAGTGCATTTTGGGTTTTGGGCAGTCTATTATTTGTCAATTACAGAGAGAGCCATAGTAAAAGATACTGAATTTTGAAATTTGTGGTTGCAAACAAGCTATTATAAGTTGCAGTACAATCTTGAGTCTTTTGGTAATGAAGATAGCCTAAATATGTAGGAGAGACAGTGACATTTTTGATTATAGGATAAACTTATCGAGATAGACTTGCTTACATGGGCAGAGTTAGAGTTTTGGGCTACTAGGATGTCTGGCATAGAGATTGGCATAGGGCTAATCGCTTAGCTATTGGTTATGCCCTCTCTAGGTTTTGCATATGTGTACATATGGACCTGCAGCAATTACTATTTTGAAAATTGAATGAGTAACAGCATGGCATTTTTATTAGCGAATTAAATCATTTAGCTTTTATTCTAATTTGACATTCTTATTTATGCTTTTGAGTTTTGTTGGTTAAATTTCTGAATTGGTTGGTTCTGCAATTGGTGTTCTATACTATGCCAAAAAGGTCTTCAGACGACAGAACTGTTCTGTCGTCTGAATGAACTAAAATGTGTTGTCTAGTACGGTGTCGTGTCTTGAGGGTATCAGACGAGAGAAGTGTTCTGTTGTCTAAAATATCAGTCGACATAAATAAATAAAAGTCGTGTATTGTCTAATGAGTTTTGCATTTTGGGAACATTGTGATCTGTATCTTTAAAAGCATTCAAACAACAATTTTGTATTGTCTGATAAACAAAACAACTAGAGTCTTCTTTAAATACTATTGTGTGAAGCGTATTTGCAAGACATATTTCTGGTTAATTGTGTGGTCTGAATGCCCTTAAGTAAGAAATATGAAGACTCATATGTAGTGTCTTCTGTCATACAACAACAATTAAATGTTGTGCTAATTGACTTTAAACGAAAATTATATGTGATTGTAAAGCGCATCATAGGACAATTAAGTGTCGTTCTAGGGTAGGTTTATATGACATTTAAGTATTGTGTGAAAAGTTTTGAAATTATACGTATGTGATGTTGGGAAATGGTTTAGACAATAGATATCATATTCTTTCTGTTATGTCAGTCTCATTACAATGACAATTTACTGTCATTTGAGGTTATTAGGACAACAAATATTTGTGGTCTGAATATAAAAAAGACCACTAATAGTATGTGTTTTATATTGTCTGTGATCAATTCCAATTACACTTATTTGTTGTTGTTATACGCTTTAGCCAATACTTTCATCTAACGTATGTTGTTGTTTTGCCTTTTAGACTACAATTTTATGTTGTCCCAATGCCAAAAAGACAATAGACTTTTAATTGATTTTTGTGTTGTTTTTGTGCAACTGCAACCACACCAAAAACGTGTGCTTTTGCTGGAGCTTGCAATTTGAGATAACACATATTACTAGTCCCCTGGTACAATTGGTATGCATGCATTCTAGAAATTAAAATTGCCCATTCATGAAACCATAATATCCACATCTAAAATCATTCATTGCAATTTTCATGAATCTACCATTGTTTCATGTACACAAACCTATTCATGAGCATCAGTTCAAAATTGCCCATATCTATTAATTTGGGCAGCCAACAAAATATATGCATGGATCAAGCTTTCATACCCTGAGTTATAGGGCACCCAAAAAATCTAATTAGGCTTCCCTCTTTAATAAGAAGCTGACAAAGAACGAGCTCATTTAGTCAGATTTCCACAGCCAATGACACCAGTCTGAGCAGGGTCTACGAAGCCAATCATGTCAAGCATATTCGATTTCTTCAACACTTGATAAAGGAAGCTGTAAAACCACAAGTCCCAAAATATAATTACAACAGTACTGAATATCCCATTATGTAACCATTCATTTAAATATATATAGAAGGTTACATTAGAACTTAGAATGCAAGTCAGGTGTACAACTACACACCTTCTTGTTCTTTGACAAAATTGATGATAATAGTGGCAACCAATAACTAAGTAGCAAAACAACCAGAACCAAGAATATTTATCAGAATAAGACCCCAAAAGAAAGAAGTCGCGATTCGACAGAGAGAGCAAACGATCACATTTTGATAGATTTAAGGATTTGACAAACTTAGGCTATTGAATGTGGATTGTAGAGCAAAAGAGTTTGGATCATTTTCATAAAAATTTAGACATTGGAGAGCATGAAAAATGCTCAAAAATAGGTAATTTTATAATAAATAAAACAAGAAGGTGGCTACACTCACAAAATGGTTGCCTTCATTTACGAAGATATCCTCCATGTGAAGAAGGAGCGATCTCCACTGACTTGAGAGATCAGATTCAAGTTTTGAAGTGTTGTTTGCATACTGTGGTCCCTTAGAATCAATCTCCTTTCACCTGAAACAATGACACGTAGATAAAAAGAACTAAGGTCACCAAACCTTATGTAGATATCAAACCGTGATGGGCACCGAGAATTTGACTCTCACAATAGCACCAAGCCTTAATCAGTATGATACTACGTTTAAAGAGATGATCTTTGCCAATGAGGCGATCAACCTGTATGGTAACAGCACCAGGAAGATGATTAAGAAAAAAAAAAAATCCAAAATCACAAACGAGCAAAGAGCACTAAAGTCCAATATTTTTACTTGCTATAATATAGTTGAAAAAAAAAATTAATTGCATCTGATAAACCAGGGCTTCCGAGGAAAGCATCCTTTACATGAACCAAATCTGGTGACTCATTCAATCATATGTAGCAAAACTGGACTAATAAAACTCAGCTTTAGTTGAAGACTACCTGCTCAAGAAAGCATAACGTACATAGCCCTCCTAACTGATTGAAGGATATACCAACCTCAATATTTTGCACAAGGCACTTTACAAGCTTAACCTGCCACCAGAAAACACAACAATTTGACAACTAAAATTAAGTGAATCTGAATAGAAACAAAGAATAATGTCATAAACACACGTGCATTTCCTAAAGGTTTTTAGGAAAAGCAAATTAAAGGACATACTAGCGGTGAAACAGAAATTTTTAATGGACATGATGGTGCTACTGTAACGCCCTAAAAGGGTTGACGTCACAGCGCCGCGAATCTTACAAAGCTTAAGTATTGACAAAGTATTACTCAAACTTCTTAAGATGCGCAAGGCTAAAGATAACGAAACTAATCAAGTGAAATTTGATGACTAACTAAGTTCTTTTCTCTTTTTTTTCTTTTGGGCAGCTGCAAAACTCGATATTTGGAATCAATGTATCTCAACCTCTGGTGATGAAAAAACTACATAAACTCAAGTGAAATCTGATGTTAAATAAACTTGAGATAGTCAAACTAAATAGACTACACAGATGTTTGAAATCTAAGGCTTCAAACTACAATTGGTGGAAAAATTTCAAGCGATGACAATAGCAATTAGGATTTATCCAACTGAAGTAACAAGCTCAGCAAGAGTAGACATAAACTTAAAAATAGGAAATAGAAGGATACATATGCATAATGGGGTACCCACTTTCTTAAAAACCGATGACCGTTCTTAATGCCAATTACTTACTTGCCAATGTAGGTACACAAATACACAAATAGCCAGCAAGAAGTAGCGACAGTGGCTGTTTACGCCATAACACCTAGGAGTGACGCCACACCTTAAAGGTTGTTAGACGTCCTCTAGTCCGTACAGCCCCTCCAGATGTTTAGGGGATCGAAACCCAAGGTAGTCGTTTTGCTCCCTTCACTCACAGGTCACCACTTAATAACAATGCAATGCGTATGCATAAAAACATAGAAATCTTTTTGAGAAAAGCTCTAACTAGTGAAGACCCCCTACCTGGAATCCTTGATGTGTAACTCCCAGCAAGTACCAAAGGACCAATCTTCAGTCCACTTGAGCCCTTGATCCTACTATGAACATGTAAACCATCATCGGTCTCAAGTTCTTACTCCCTTAAGATGAAGCCACACTTTTATAGACTTATTTTAGAAAGAAGACACTGATCAGAATACACAGAAAATAGAGCTTTGTAGTTACTTTTGAACATGGATGAAACCTTTCGAACTGAAATTTAAGACTCAAGGAATGCTTTGCATGTTTAGTCCAACGTACTAAAGATTGAGGACTGACAAGAGAGTAAAAGTTTCTCAAATCATTAATCTTGTACCAAAAGCTGCAAGTTGAAAAGTTCTCAGAAAACTGGTAACAAGAAAGAAAAATTCACCAACAATCATCCTTTCAATGATTTTAATCACATCTCTCCAGATTAAAAGTAGACATGCAGAGCTACTATTTTACAAAATTTCATGTTATTCGCAGTTCAAATGAATGGTCAAATAAGAATATGAAATGACAGGAATGCTAAATTCTGCAGAAATCCTGATACAGTGCAGTAAGTTCAAAATACCATAAGTATCACTCTGTTTTTCATGAAACCAAGTTCAAAATGATCATTGAAGAGTCTATTTTAAGCTTTCAAAGACTGAGAGTGAAAAAAGGAGTATAGGTTTTTCGAAAATTATGGAATAGCCCACTGGTTCAGAAATTCTGCAGAAATCCTGAAACAGTGCAGTAACTTCAAAATAGCATAAGTATCTCATTTTAACTCGGTTTTCCATGAAACCAAGTTCAAAATGATCATTGAAGAGTCTATTTTAAGCTGTCAAATACTAAGAGTGAAACAAGGAGTATAGGTTTTACGAAAATCATGGAATAGCCCACTGGTTCAACTTGGGTGTAGTCTTTGAGGCATAACTTCAAACACAACTTGGGTGTGCAGTAATTGAACTTAACCCTTTCTAGTCCTAATCATCCTAATAGAGTCACCATAGCTAGATAATAATCAAAAGTGCATTCCACAACAACCTAAAATAGATTTAAGAACAGAGATTTAACAGAAAGTAGGGTGTTCTTACCAAAAGAAAGTTTCTGATACTGATCAAAATAGAGTTAGTGGTTTGATATCTCAGAGTCCCCTATTTGTTCTGTCATAGTGTAATACGTAAATTAGAAGAGGTTTATATGACACCTGGGGATAGGAAAATTGGAAAAGTGCAGAAGGTGATTTTAACAATGCATAGCTTCATACCTCATAACATGATGAGAAGCAAGGCGTAGAGATAAAGTAGCTACTGATTTTCGACCTTAGATGAAAGTGAAGTAAGCAGATTCAAGTGTTTCTGAGCTTAAGAGGAGTGGGAGAGGAATGGAAAGAGGAGAAGTAGCTTGTTTTGTCAACTGAGTGTTTGGTTGTAAGAGTGTCTAGATAATGAATATAAAGGTTCAACCAATGATATCTCATATGATACAGGGTAAAACCTACAAACCTTTGCCCGAATTGACTACACGTCCTTCACCATAAACTCAGCAGCCATATTGTGATCTTCCCTCGCACAGACATCATTGGCCAATGACTCCTCAATATTTAGACCACCAAAAGCAGTCAGATCAATATCTCCATCCGGCAGATATGTCTTCAGAGTACTGATCCAAACGGGAACACCTGAAACAAAACCCAACATGAAATCAATACACCCCACCTAGTTACCACCCCTTTGCTTTCTTAACTCTAACATCTCAGAATTTGCAATCAAAAACCATAATGTGGAACAAAAACAAACCTACAAGCACAAAAATCTCTCAAACAGATTACTCCCTAAGTTGGTTGCGTAATCACACAGTTACTCTATCAATTCAAAGTAAAACGTAACTACACGTACTCATGAGCTGCAAACTGATTACGATTCATACAACTGGATAGCTACATACTCAAAATCAAAGTCCAAGCTTTCGGGAGCGAAAAAGCTAGACTTATAGCCAAATTCAAGCACATTTTCATCATCACACGAAAACTGAGTTCTTCAATTCACATAAAAACATAGGGCTTTTCATCACTAAATTCAAGTTTAAATTCAGATATAGGGGAATGGTATGTATAGGCATGAATGCTGACCTCACAACCAATGCAAGCTCATCCTCTGAACTTAATCAATGACGGCTTTCCTTCTCCGCTCGGAGACGTGAGTAGGCTGGATCTGAGCTATAACCCCCTACATCGCCTCCTCCGCTCTCCGCCAGTACTAGGCGGAAACGTCCCTCTGATTTGTTGAAATTGAAAACACAGACGAACAAGATGAGGTCGGCCTCTCCTCCAAAACAGCGCCGTTTGGCTTAGGCGACGAAGGCCTAAGATCGCCCATCAAAGTTTTAGAATTTCTCACAACGTCTCATAGAACACACATGATCCTCGCAACAAAAAGCAAAAACATAATTAGAAGGTGTCACTACAATCAAATTCATTATACAGAAGCTCCCAAAAAAAAAAAATCATAGTTCCAAGTTGAATTGAGTGGCCACGGTAGTTTGGCAAATCAATCTAAAAAAATAAATTGATCACAAAATACATTCAAAAGGTGATAATTATAGACATCATAGAGAGAGGAAAAAAAAAACAGAAGGATTGCATACCTCCAAAGTCAACTCATCACGTTTAACACTTACGGGCTCAATCATAAACTTGCTAGTTTCATGGGGAAGTAAAGCAGAAATCAAGCAACCTATATTATCACAATTGATTTTAGACCAACAATCTAATTTTGACAAGAGCAACACGGCAATATTAGAGCTTAATCTGATTAGAAACAATATGTACAGAGGGATATAAAATGCAGATTTAAACCTGGAGCTCAGGTGGAAGATATCTGGACTAAATTCAGTGTATGCTACAATATATCGGTACAGCTCCTAAATTCCAATCGTGTATAACATTACATTCAATTCAAAAGAAGCAGAATAAAGTCCATAGCACTTAATTGCTGATTAATAATAACATGTCCCCAAACTACCTAGATTGATGTTGTACTCTTCAAACTCGTCATCGTCCTCGAACATATCTGCCTTGGGGTCTTCAGATGCTACCTTCCGATCCTTCTCCATTGGAACAATGCCTGCGAATTTGCGATCAATGAATCAATTAACTCACTCAGATTTAGACCCAATTACCAAAAATCATTCAAAAGGCGATTGGCATTATCAAAATCAAATCTTGAATCTTTGTACCTAGAAACAAGAAGATTGAATCAAATAACCCCAAATGATTCATCGTTCCCAAATCAGAAGGTACAGAGTTTTGAGAGAGAGGGATAGAGAGAAACATACTATTCAATAAAGTGGAGGACTATGATTCTAGGGCTTTTGTTGTTCCTCTGACCAATCTTGATTGTGAGCTTTGAACAGTAAGGTTCTTCTACTTATTTGTTTGCGAATGATGGAGGCCCCGACTCAGTACAACGGTTGAACTTTTAAATTTGTTCAAATGACTGAGTGGTATAGGAATTAAGGTCACATACTTCGATTGGGCAAATCCCAGAACTCGATTAAACAAGACCCATAAATTGATTGGGGAAAAAGACTACCCAGAAATTTTGACAAACAAGCCTTCTGTTTTTCTGCACTACACTATGAGCAGTGAGCCTTCCCAGCAAATCCTTTCGTAGCACCAAGTTTCCCTAAACAAGACCAACAAAACAGAAGAAACGTGTTACAAAATAGAAGAACTATACCCAAACTCAAACCCCAAAACACAAATCAGCTTTAATTGAAAGAAGAAAGAGTTCTTGTTTGACAACATGGAAGAACCCAGTCGAAAAACCCAAAGCACAAATCATTTGTAGAAAAAACCCTAAAATCGATCGAAATGAGAGGTTTAGGGTTTAGCTAGCCTTGTTATTCGTGATTTATGTCACTTATTTGGTCTAGGCTTGATATCTTGGAAGGATTTTATGAAGTGGTGGTTGCTACAAGGTTGCATTGAGGTGAAGTACTGTAAGAGAAAGCCCGAGTTCCAGGTAGGGGATGCCTTTAACTCTATCTATGCTTTTCTTGCATATACTATGTTTTATATGAGGCCTCTTGCATGGTTTTTGGAAGTTATCTGTTATGTTTACAATTGAAATGGTTTGCGTGGTTGGATTGATGTGTTGGCAATTGATGGGGATGTAAGGAGAGGTTTGTTCCTCCTTGAGCCACTGGTAGTGGGCAGTGTGCACCATGCCCTTGTTATTGAATTATCCCCTTTGTCTCTAGCCTTGTGATTATTGAATTTCGGAAAGTGATTGGCTAGATGGACAGTTATGATGGAAGTTGTGGAAGAAGATCAATTACCGTGGGATTGTAGTTATGTGGTGACGATCACGTGGAATCGCAAACCGGTTTTTATCTTTTACTTTTTATCAAAGCAATAATTCATGTTTTTAAACTTAGATATGGGGGCGGGCATGGGCAATGACTGGATGTAGGAGCCTAACCCCTACTTTAGTTTGTTTTGCAGGCTGTTGTTGTCGAAGCTTGGGTACGGAGGATAATCCTTTGAGGCCACAATTTGTTTTATTTAAAGTTTATTTTTATTTGGCGTGTTCGATCTCGTTAAATTTTTGTAACATTATGTAGGGTTGATGATGCGTGTGATTGCTTACCACCAAAATGGAACCCTAGGGTTAGAACCTCCATTTGAGTTTAGGTCCTAGTGGGGACCTAGAAGACTCATGTAAATTACCATTCAACGAACCTAATGCAAACTTGGGCTAAGAACTAAAAAAATGAGATAGGTCCTAAAACTCAACACAGCACCACCTTCCTTTCCTCTCCTCACCTAGTTCGTAATCTTGTGGTTACAAGGCAAACCCACTATACAAGCCTAAGAATTTTGGGCTTATAGATTTCTTATTCTCCAACCTAAAGGCCTTGTCTCTTTAACGAATTCTTGGCCCAAAACACTTACTCCTTAAGTGTTGCGGGTGTAGGGTTCCTTGGGAAGGCGGCGCTGTGGTAATCCGGTCTCCGGGTTGCCACAGGCAGCGTATGAACTGTAGTGCTACGACGGCGGTGAAGGCTCGATCAACGGATGGTGGTGGGTGTCTGATGGTGGGAATGAGGCTGGAACTCTTCTGGGTTTGGTGGGGCTTTCCCACATTGTTGATCGGGTCTTGGGCCCAATCTGGGCTGTATTGCTTTTGATTTTCCGCTTGTTTGGTTCTTTAGTTGCAACTTATTTTATGCTTTCAATAAGTCCTAACCACGTTTTGGTTTGGAGATGTGGGCTTTGTCCCAGCCTGCGCATCTTACGTGCCATGTCTACTATAGGTAGGAGGTGAGTTCCTTGCTGTGTCAAATGGTCGCAGCCTCCTAGTGGCAGGATCAAAATAAGTGTCACCGGGTTATATTTCCGATGACAACATACTGGGAAAGCTGATAGTATTGGTAACTCATGGTTCCAAATGAGCATTGTCTTTCCGGTTTATCACCACAATTGTAAAGCAAATGGAGTAACCCGTAAAGCACCCTTCGCTAAAGGGTGCATGTTAGAATGCATATTCTTAGATGAGATGCCTGTTATTATCTCAGGTGGTTCTCTTGAAGCTTATTGTAATTTGGGATTAAGGCACTATGTCCCCCCCCATGTATTTTATGGTTTCATTAACGGACAAGGCGTGAGGGCTGTTGCACCAGCCCTTTCTTTCAAAAAAAAAAAAAACCAATAATAAATCTAAAATGTGATTACCAAAAAGCTTCATATCTCCTATTTTGATTCTTAGAGGAAATGTCATTACCAAAAAAGACCATAGATCTTGACCTCTTTATATAGTTAAATTTTTTCCTATATGTGTTATTGACTAAAAAAAATAAATATATGAGGATGAAAAAGGTAATAAATCTTAACAATATCCAATGAATCCAACCATGTTAATTAGAACATATATCACCGATCCTCTTCTAACTACCACCCCTCATTTCTTGCCCTATAAATTCATCTCCCTGTAAATGAACTGAACCAATCACGAAACAAACTAATTGTTTAGCCAACATCTTCTGTAAGTAAGAGAGTTATATATATATATATATATATATAAGATTTTTCTCGGGTAAGGATGTCCTTAGTTTTTCTTAGGTGCGGATTTGGTGTTTTCACCTACTTTCCGATCATATTTTCACATCTTAACCGTTCAGTTTTTAGAGCCTAATGTATAGATCCCCCCTGCAAAATTTCAGCCAATTTTGTGATCGTTAAGACATCCAAAACTGTAATTTACACGAACGGACCGAATCTGTCGAACCGGAACCGTTCGTATTTATAATGGTCAATTGTAGTTTTGGATGCCTTAACGATCACCAAATTGGCTGAAAATTTTCAGAGGTGATCTATACATTAGGACCTAAAAACTGAACGGTTAAGATGTGAAAATGTGATCGGAAAGTGGGTTAAAACCGGAAATCCGTACCTAAGAAAAACTAAGGACGTCCTTAGTATAGCCGGATTGTGTGTATATATATATATAGCCTGCTCACCTAAGGGACAGTTTTTAAGGGATTGTGAGGGACAAGTGATTTTGATGGCTGAAAATAAATGCACAGTTTTAAGTTGTTATAATTTCTGCTTTTATATTTAATACATGTGGTTGAGATGCATTTGTCCCTCACAGACCCTTAAAACTGTCCCTTAGGTGAGCAAATATGTATAGAATATATATATATATATATATATATATATATATATATATATTATTTCTGAAGCGAGAGATGACCATGGAAATGGAGTTCAGGTCTGGAGTTGACGATGCGTGGTATGTCGTCAAAATTTTGATGGCGGGCAACAGTGCGAAAGGGCTGAGAATGAAATTTTAAGACTTCGGAGACAAGTACAATGAGGTGTACGAGGCCAAGGACCTGACGTCAACTAACCACGTGACTAACTTCCTGTCGAGGTTCAGGCCTGTGTCTATTCAGGTGCAAGACTCGGAGTGCCCAAACGTGGTGGAGGGCACGCTCGTGTGTGCTGCCGTTTTCGTTAAACCTGACGATTGCCACTTCTATGATGTTGTTATGAATCAGGTGAGGATTTTTACGCTCATACTTTATTCTTACAATTTTCTCAAATTACTTTAATGAACAACCATTAACCGTTGATTGTGATTTCGATTCATTAGGTGAAACGTAAGAAGCATCGAAGTGTGAAAGGAGAAGAAGAATGTCTATGCGACTTCATTCTATTCTGGAAACATGGGCCAAAGGGTGGAAGCCTTACGACTCAAGCCGTCAGAGATACCTATAGAGTCCAGCCTCGGACAAAAGAAGTAGATCCACTTCTAACCTTGTTTCTACAAACGGCAAGGAGTAATATCGAAACCAACGGGTCGAGCCTTGTTCCTCTTGCTACTTCTTTTATAGTACCTCATGAGGCCTCTTCGAAAGGTTTGTAGTTTGTACATATTTACTTCAATCGCTTTGTACATATTTCCTTAAATCTTTGGAAGGTTTCTTAATACTTTACTATTTTTTCATGACGTAGGAATGAGGGAAAATCCATTTGAAAGAGACCAGGATGTGGGAGAGGTTTCATACAGCGACGGGCGCAAAAACTTCTGGACATGAGGGTGAAAAAAATGAATTGGATTAATATTATTCATTAATTTTTCAATTGAATGGTGAATAGTAAGGAATAGCATGTTAGATTCCACGAGTTTATGAACCTATCTTAACTAAAGAAAAAAAAAATTATACATTTTTGAGTTTTGTTTTCTTTCTTTCTTTCTTATAGAGGAATATAAAAAATTATTAGAAAACTAATCACAAAAAATTAAGATTTGTTTAAGGAAAACCAAAATTATGAGAGAATCGAGTCGTGCTTTCATTGATAATAAGGGCCTCTTTATATAGAGGATTACAAGGCATAAAATCAGAGTTGTACAATGAAAGATAATTGGATATCTATGAATATCTCCGAGAATATCTCTAATTCAAAACCCTATTACAACTAGGTCAAGTAACCTAGAGTTTGGGTCTAACATATATTCTGGATTTACTTGAAGACTCCCCTTGTGTCGCCCAAACATGATGCTCCTCTCGTTGCCTCATTAAAAGCCTTGCCCAGTAACAGAAAACCCTGTGGGACAAAAATAACCTCGGTCGAAGGGGAAAAGAGCACAACACACCCTTCACGTTTCGAGACCATACATGTAGACATCTCCCCTTGATGACAACGGTCATGGGAGTTTGGATAACTTTCGCAAGCGATGCTACCAACATGTTTCTCAAAAGTGGAATTTAGGCAATGACTTAGTGAGCAAGTCTGTCATACTATCCTTAGATCGAACCTAGTTCGCTTTGATCTTGAGGAGAGTCTATTGTTGCTGATTATCCTTGGTGTTGTCGCTTTTGATGTAGCCTTGCTTCATTTGTTTAAAACAAGTAGCATTATCCTATACGCTCGTAGGCTCATCTATGGTAGAGTTCAAACCACAATTGTTGGAACATGCGTAACTATGGATCCAATCCATATAGATTCATGAACCACTTCGTGAAGAGCAATAATCTCTGCATTGTTCGAAGATATAGCACTTCCAAGATATCGCGGTCTTATCCATGGTGAACACTTAATCATTTTGGGAATGACTTTTGTGTGGGTCAGAGAGATACCTAATATCAGCAAAACCTTCCAGAACTCATGTCGTTTTGGGATGGGGATAGTGGACGCAGGCTAGTGTTGGCGGTGTTCCTAGTGTGTGATGGGTCTGAATCCATCATCTCTCTATAAGGATAGAACAAGCTCATATCAATCGGACATCTCAAGTACCGAAAGATATTTTTTACACCAATCCAATGGCGTCGCGTTGGCGCAGAGCTATACCTTAGCTAACAAGTTCACTGCAAATGAGATGTCCGGTCTTGTGCATTGAGCTAAGTATAATAATGCGCCTATTGAACTTAAGTAGGGCACTTTTGCCTCCAACACATCTTCGTCATCATCCTTCGGACGAAGAAGATCCTTTTCAGGATGAAGACTACAGACGATCATGGGGGTGCTTGAAGGCTTGACCTTGTCAAAATGCCTAAGCATCTATCAACACTATACTTAAGTTCCAAACTGAGACATAATCATGTTCTCCCAAAATCCTTATCTCAAACTCGGATTTCAAGTGTTTAGCTGTTTCCCTTAACTCTTTAAGGGCTTCTAATGAAGACCATGTCCAACATGAATCGCGATAGAATCCAAAACTTGTTCTGAAAACGCGCGGGCATATCCTTTCCCAATCAAGTAGTCACTTTAGTGAGCGTTTCAACCTTATTGTGAACACACTCCGTGGTCTAAAGCCACTTGACTTGGGTAAATGAAGTTCACCATGAACCTTCATGTATATTTTGTATCTAGATCCCTATAAAGATATGTAGTTATCACATTTGTAAGCTACATGTTCAGTTATTCAGAAACTACCAAACTAATAGGGTAGTGGAGCGTAATGACATCCATTACGAGAGAATATGTCTCATCGTAGTCAATTCCAGGGCGTTTTGTGATAAGCCTTGCACTAGCAAGATTACCATCTCTTTTTCTCAACACGCTTTCTAACGAAGACCCTATTAGTCAATAGGTTTTATGTTAGGAGGTGTTGGCATCACTGGCTCGAAAACCTTCTTCTTCGTTAGAGAATTCAACTTAACTTGGATCGCATCTTTCCATTTAGGCCAAATTTCTCTATAGCATTCATTCATCAATGAAGCGTGGTTCGATATCATCATAGTCAACAAACTCATGCGCAACGAAATGTGCAGCTACATCATTAATTATGATGGAGTTTCTATCCCATGTCTCATGTACACTAGTGTAATTTTCATAGAGCTGTATGTTCTCAGGAATAGGTTCTAACGTTGAGGTGTCCCCCAATGATAACCATAATCCAAAAGATTCTCATTAGATAGATTTTGAGTGTCGATGATCAAAGGATTGGAATGTGCCAAAGTATCCTTCAGACCCACGGGCCTCCCACGCATCCTAGTTGGGGCAATGGCCTATAACGCCAGAGTGCCACTCTCTTTGACATTGGCGCCATGCCAACCTCCATGTAGGGTGGCGCTACGTCCTCTCGTGGGGACGTCTTTCCTTGTAGACATATTTGCAGCAGATATGTGTGATCTTGTCACTTTAATAGGGATTGAAACGAGACATAGTAGAGACTGACCACAACAATTCATGTCGTTCCTGCTGAATATTTGTGTTCTTATCTCCCCCTAACCACAGGAAGATTGTCTCATCAAAGTGACCTCCGCAAATCTAGTGGTAAGGAGATCGCCTTGCAAGGGCATTAAGTGGCGGACGATTGTTGGAGTCTCAAATCCAACTGAGTTGCTCATTCGTCTGTAAGGACCCATCATAGAGCGTTGTGGAGGTGCAATGGGCACATAAATGGCATACTCAAAGATGCATAAGTACGATACTTGTACCCAATCACTAGCTGTAATGCAGAGGTAGATTGAGTGGCTGTGGGTCGTAGACGAATTAGCATAGCTACATGCGATATTGCATCACCCCAAGAGGGTATAAGGAGATTGGTGCGCATCACTAATATCCAGACTACCATCATAGTTGTTTCCGCGAGACCATTTAGGTGTGTTCATGGGAATATGATGTCCAATATTACTCCCAATGCAATAACCATCGAAAGTCTTCGATGTAAACTCTCTAGCATTATCAAGTCCAATTGATGGAATAGGATGATCCGGGGAGTGAGCGCGTTGTCATATGATATTTGCTAAAAGTGTAATAAGCAGCATTTACAAGTGGACAATAGCATAACACGTGACCAACGTGTTTGCGTGTCAACCAACATCATGAAATATTTAAGCGTCCGCAAGTTGGTTGAATCAGTCCACAGAATCTCCATGAATTCTTTGGAAGAACAGAATGAGTATTTTCATATCCTTTGCATAGGACGGTCTCAATCCTAACTTCCCTAAGGAACAGGCTTTATAAAACTAGCGAGAGGCTTTAGAAGCAACCAATAAGGATTTTGGTTGGGTCTGAGAGTCTGAAACGCTATTTGAAGCAAAGTTGGTGATTGTATCATCACCTAGGGTGCCATCACCATGATGGACGCCATCCATGGTGTCATGGATAGGGACTGTGCCAGCCTTAGGCTAGTAGTGGACGCGGTAGCACCAGAGGCAGCGGCGACAGTCACACTTAGTCTAGGAATCAACTTTGGATTCATGCTTCGTTTTGCTCGAAAGAATGGATGTCAGTGTGAAGTCTTTAGTAGACGAATCATCATATCATGACTAGGATGACCTACTCTATCATGACAAAGCCGATATATGTCTAAATCCAAGAGATTTACTCTCATAACTTTATTGGATTTAATAGCTCGAATAGTGACATAGAGTCCACTAGAGAGACACATAAACCTCTCTAAGATACGTCTTTGTTCGCAATCATTAGAGGTTTTGCAAAGGAACTCATTTCCGCTCTTTACATGAGTTTTTGCATGGTATCCATTGGCTATTCATAGGTGCGATTTGCCCTAGGAGCGTAGAGAGTTTCTGTGATAGCTAGTAATCAAGGTGCCATTTGGCAAGAGGAACTTGGGCTATTCCATGTCTTTGAATTAATACTGATGGCCCAGCCATCGTAGTCATAAAGTAATATGCTCAGAATCAAAATGGAGTCATAATAAAAGGAACTCGAAATTTTATTCATAAGCCAACAGAGTACATCATTGTCTCTTAACCATTAGGAGAATCTAATCCAAATGTCAGTTAATGCAAAACAAAGGTATTCGTTTAACTTCTTTCGGTAACTCCAAAATAAATATGACCAGGTGAGTAGAGAAATGTCAGTGGAGCAAAGCTCGCTTAAGTACCACTTATCTCAAAACCTTCCTAGACATCATACTCATTTTGGATGAGCCAATGTGAAGAAAAAATAAACCAATGACATTTACTACAAAATATATGGCAATTGCCTATTACATCTCTTGGAAAAATAAAGACTTAAACAAAATTGGTGATCTATTGATCCTAGCCAGATTTGTAATCTTTAACCCTTCACTCTAGATCATCTTCTTGATCTTCTTGTTCCACATAGTGAACATCTCTTGCTTCACAATATGCTTTGTAGGTGGTGACAATTTCTTCACGAGCTCTACAAATGTGTGTCCAATGACCAGATTCTCCACATCAAGAACATGCATCTCTTTGCTCAGACTCCATTGATTGAGGCTTTAAAAGAGTCATGAGGATGACTCTTAGTGTTGGTGGCGCCACCAACATGGCCAGAGGCGTTGCCTCCCTCTCTTTTTCCACATTGACCTCTTCGGTTCCGTGTTCGCCTATTTTTGTGGTTACCTTCCTAAGTAGAGCGATTATATGGATCAGAAATGTCCAGAAGTATCCCTAAGGTTAGGGTTTTGCTCATGGTGCCCTCTCTTAGGGGCACGACTATAATTAGACTCCAGAATATGCTCTATTTCCACGGATCTCGAATTATAGTTCTTCACAAGGATATTATCATGCTTTTCAGTGACATTCATAACTCTAATGCACTCGTGAAACCTTGTGATATGTCCTGCAGTAACATCGATTTGATAGTTCTTACCAACCATCAATGCAGAGACGGGGAAGGTAGAGAGAGTCTTCTCAATCAACATCGCATCTGTGATCTCTTTGCCACAGAATTTCATTAAAGATTTAATGCGAAGTGCTTTCGAGTTGTAGTCAAGAACTGACTTGAAATCACAGAAGTGGAGGCTATGCCATCTCACTTCTAGGTCAGGAAGCAGGGAGTCACGGACGTTGCCGAATCTTTCATCAAGTGAGACCCACAACCTTCTAGGGTCTTCTTCATTCATATACTCGTATTTGAGCGTATCATCCATATGATAAGTCATTAGGATGATGGCTTTTGCCTTATTTGCCTCTAAGGCTGCTCTATTTGCTTCCAAAGCTTGAGCTTGCTCAACAGTTAGCACGTCCTGGCTAGGCTGAAGAACCGTGTCCAGGATTCCATCAGTCGTGAGATGCTAGCGAACATCACGAACCCACATGTGATATTCAAAACCAGTTGTTCCCAATGGAGCAAAGTCCAATTTGTTCAAGTTACTCATCCTAAAAGAGTACAAGAAAAAAGGTTAGTTTCAGAGTGGAAAAAGTTACCACGAAAACATATAAAATTTCTGAGTGTAATCGCTTCCAAGAAATTAGAAATTTCTTAGCGTAATTGTTTCCAAGAAATTCAATTCCAAGAGGTATTGGATTGGATTGAAACAATGATGTAAGTGGTATATCATAAATTCTCTACAAACTCTAAGTTCGGAGATCTCAACAAGCTCCAAGCTTGGAGTGAGGACGAATCCCCATAGTTCGGCTTAATTAGGTCTCCCCTATGATGAAGAAAGGGAAGTAGAAGAAGGGAGGTTGCAAGTCCCTGAGAAAAAGAAGAGAAAAACAATAAAAACCTTAAAAATGGGAACTAAAAGAACCCTTAAAACATACCTTTAAAAGTGTAGAAAATTACTGGAATTTGGTCGGAAAAAGTCGCCTGAAAAATCTCGTCGGAGCTGACGTGGTAGTGGGGTCCAGCGCTGACGTGGCAGTGGGTCCTGATGATGACGTGGCAGTGGGTCCGGTGATGACGTGGCATTGGGTCCGGTGATGACGTGGCATTGGGTCCGGTGCTGGCGTGTTAGTGGATCCCATGTTGTCGTGGCAGTAGGTCCCTGCGCTGACGTGGTAGTAGGCCGCGTCAGTGGACCTGCGTGTGTGGGCCTGCGTCAGTGGGCCTCTAGGCTTCTGGATTGCCTTCTTTTCCTTTTTCTTTTCTTTCTTTCTTCTGCCGGTTTTTCTGCAGTCCGGTTCAGCAACTTTTAAACCAATTTTTAGAGTTCTGTTTCCGGTTCCTAGATCCTGGGATCGAGACGCTGCTGGTGGCAAAATTTGGTAGCAATCGGAGGTTCAGAAGGTGGTAAACCAGTGCAGGGATCCCTTTTTTTCTTCTTGGAGGGCTGGTTCGATACTTCCGATGACCGGTTCGGTGGTTCTCCGGCCTGTTCTGGTGGTTCCACCCCCGGTTCTGGAATCCTGGGATTGAGAGTTTCAATATATGCGGCGGTGGTGGCTAGGGTTTGAAGGCTATGAATTTAGGATTTCAGGGTTAGAGCTTCGTGCTGATGACGTGTTTAAGGAAAACCAAAATTGGGAGAAAATTGAGTCGTGCTTTCATTGATAATAGGGGTCTTTATATAGAGGATTACAAGGCATAGAATCATAGGTGTATAAGAAAAGATAATCGTACAATTAATCGGATATCTATGAATATCTTTGAGAATATCTCTAATTCAAAACTCTATTACAACTAGATCAAGTAACCTAGAGTTTGGGTCAGACACATATTCTAGATTTACTTGAACAATATTAAGAAAAAAGGTTTTGGAATTTTATTTATTTTAATTTTCTAAATAAATTTTTATACTCAAATTAAAATTTTAAAATCCTGGCTTATAATGAGCTGACACGAGCACGATTTATTAGCTCGGTATGATCACGGCCCGACAAGATATGGCTTCGAACTATTGGCCGAACCGACTTTAATGTTTAAGTAAATAAACTGGCACGAACCCAACATGATAATAAATGAGCCGATCCAAGCACGACACAAACACACGAATAGGCCATTTAAAGTTTGAGTAGTGCTACATATCCAAAAAAATTGTACCAAATATGAATCCCAAATGACGCGGCAACTGCCACATAATCTCTATTGACTTGTTAATTTCCAATGTGTAAATAACATTTAATTTCTTTGAGAAACTAATATAATTTTTTGAATTAAAACCCAAATATTAGTCAAACAGAGGAAGAGAGACGAATTAAACTCTGCAAACAAATAATCAAATTCCAACAATCCCAATATTGATAACTTGCACGTAACAACGACTCCTACAATCTCAAGTCACCGTGTCACGCCCCGATTTTTAGCACAATTAAAAATCAATACAAAATACCTGAAAAACTTTTTACTTTTTAAACCAAGTACATACTGATGTCCTGAACCCACTATGTCAAAACAAACTCGCTCCGCAAAGTCAAATATTACACAAGTTTATGAATTAAATTACCACAACAAAATAATAAGTAATGCTCCTCAGAGCTTACTACAAGCGGAAGCCTTAATAACGGTAAAATCACAAAATTGGCTTCCTACCGTAAAGCTGCTATCACGCTGCCTCATCTTCAACCACGATTACCCTGACCTGCAGGATAAACCCCTACCATGGAATAGTGCACTGGGTTGTCACACAACAAACCCGGTAAGCTTATGAAAGTTTGTATGAGTAACTCAAAACAAAACTCCACACAACTCACACCAAAACAAGAAAAACCTTTCAACTCGAGAAAGGAACACATACCATGCATGCTTCCCAAAAAAATATTTTTTTCCCAAAAGAAAACTACAAAAGTCACCCCGTGACAAAATCATAATAATTGAAACTCTGACAATTAAATATGCATTTCTCCAAAGAACACACAAAAGTCACCCCGTGACAAAATCATATTAATTGAAACTCTGACAAATCAATATGACCACATGCCCCACCTGGATACTTAAAATAAAGAATCCCTGAAACTCCCTTTTAAAACACGTACTCATGAGTATCAAGTAGCTCTCCGTTACTCCCCATGATGTATAATGGCAACAGACTAGAGCTCTAACTGATCGTATCCACTCACCCGGCCAAAGGGGTGAAGTCTCGATATATATGCCTGAGGTCACTCCCAGCAACCCTGAATCCTCAGACCTCCCCGGTCGTCAGATCAAAACATTTAAAAGCGGTCACTCAAGACCAAATGTTACTCAACTCTCAAAAGGAGATGTCACCCCGTGACCTCCGATCATCAGACCTCCCCGATCGCTAGATCAAAACATTAAGCAAGTCGCTCTGGACACAAAATGTTAAATCAAATCAAAAAAGGAAAGCGCACCCCCTATGACTCTTAGATCTTCAGACCCCCGGTCGTTAGATCTAAACGTTCAAATCACATTAAAGCAACTCACACCAAATCTTGACACTTTTCAAAGAATAGAAATTCCCAATTCCTAACCCAATGTTCCCCGAAAAGTCAAGCCTCAAACAATAGAATGAAACCCATCATACATATTGCTTAAATCACCCATCAACCCATAAGGATATATATATATATATATATATATATATATATATATATATATATATATATATATTTCACGTAAATATATACATGCGTAGTCATTCACTCAGAAATGCTACTAATACCAACTATAGTTTGCAGTTAACTAAATAACTCTCAAAACGATAAAGATAACTTCGTTCGTAAATGAACATTGTGAGATTACTCACCTCTGAATCCTACTACGTCTTATATACAGAACAGAGTAATCACAACCTCAAAATATCAGTCCAAGAATACTTCGTCAAGTACCTAATCACATACGGTCTCAACTTAGTACACAAATCACAAGCGATTAAAGTCTGAGACCCCCTTTTTGAACTTAAATCCCCATAAGTAACGCCAATCGTGGCAAAACTTCATCTGAGACCACCCCAAAGTCTCCGGAACACTTTTACAATTTCTATATCAAAACCACAAGTCAATCGGACAATCGAATCCACATGGATCAAAACTGAACAGTTCGAAACCTTAAAAATCATAACATATTCATACGATTTCCAAAAATTATGTATTATATATCGAAATGCTCGTATCGACGAGTAGATGATATATAAAACCAGAAACTATCCCTGACATGGCAGGAACGTTGCCAAAGCACTGGCACAGGCGGTTGTGCCGCCGCCGGGTTAAACTCGACAACCGGAAAATCAAGGCCATCAAACATGATCATCATGAAGAGTTGAGCAACTTTCATACTTGGACCTAAGTCTAGATCGGTCTAGATCGTCCTAGATCAAGCTTGCAAGATCGATCAATCTCTGCGGTCTAATCAAGCTCCAAATTCGTTGTGCACAGCAGATGTTCAAACCTTGATATTTCACTCCACACACAAAATCGTCCTTCAAGGAGGAGGAGATTCCAAAACCAAGAAGGATCGGCCGAGGAGTCGTTGGAATATGGAAGAACTGGTCAGATCCAGAACGGCTTGATTTTGGGCGCTCCGATCTCCACTTTCCGGTGAACCACCGTGCAAACCACCACCACAGGGTGACGTGCAAGGCTGGTCTGAGTCGGTCTTGGCTTGTCCCATTGTCGGAGGTGGCCGGAGGAGAGAGACCGAGTCTAGTCGAGTCAGGTCGAGTCGAGCAAGATCTGTCGGATCTGGGGCTGTGCAGAGGAGAGAGAACGGAGAGAATCATTCTGGGGTTTAATGAAAAATCCCGGAATTTCTCCTATTTATAGAAATTTCTCAAATTTTCAAACGCACATAACTTTCTCATACGAATTCCAAATTCTGCGTTTCACATGTCCACAAACTCATATCGACGCGCTCTACGACTTTCATGAAGAAAGTTTTTAGAGAAACTCAATGTATAAAAAGTCAACATTTGTACCCCCCTAAAACCATACTTTTCGAATAAAAACTCGTCCGAAACATTTCCGCTCCATCCACGAACCACATACTCGTACCAACAACCACTAAATTAATTCCAAAAAATCCTCGAAAAATAATAACGAATTTCTAGGGTACTACACGCTGCCATGAATTTTTGATGCAGCTCCTCAATTTGGATTCCATTTAATATTTGATGCAACTTCTCATCTTCTTTATATTTGTGTGACATAGTCTGTTTATTTGTGTTCATGGGTGCATAGATTCATATGAATATTAGTGTAAGCAAACAGGAAGATCATGATATGTTTTGTTGCCGTAGATTTGCGCATCAATTTTGGTGGTGACTGACTCTCTTTCTGATTCATCTTCTTCTTTAAAGAAAAAGTGAGAGCATCAAAAACCTCACTTGATCTAAATTGAAGGACTTCTAAGCTTTTTTCACATCTTTTGAATGCAATGTACACAATTCTAAAGAAGACATATCCATATAGAGTGAAGATTTTTTATTGTGAGAGATTTTTTCAATTAGAAGAAACTAACTTAAAAGAATATGGATCCCAATCTGTGTCCTTTTGAAGCAAGTGATACCAGCAAAGGTCTGGTGATGATGACTTGGTGGGATACCATGGAGGAAGTTTGAGATTTGCAGCTACTTAAATTCCTGAGCAATTTATTTTTATTTATCAAAACCCTGTTTTTCTTTCTCTGAAGAAACATATAATTTTACATAGAACATTTAAAACATATAATATGTGGAAATTATAGAATGATGATATGACATGTGTCATGTCTGAGATCTTATTTTGACATATTTTTTGGGATCTCTAGCATTTTTCTTGAAGTTTTCACCCTTCAAAAATTTGAGCTTTTTGAGTTCAAACTTTTTGCTGGGCTTTATATTCTTTCCTACCAAATTTCCTGAGAGCTGGAAATGGAGGACAATGACCCGTGGCTAGCCCGAGACAAGCTCTATCATATCCTCTTCTGCTTCTCACTCACCCTCCTCTTCTCCACATTAGCCGCCCGAACCCCCTACCCGTTTCTACGTCGCCACTCTATTCGGGTCGGGTCACTCTTATCTCTCTCAGCCGGCGCCGCCAAGGAGTTCGCCGACGAGCTCGGCTTCTTCCACTCCGCCGGAGCCTCCGCTAAAGACGCCGGAGCCAATTTCCTCGGCGTCGTCATCGCTTCCCTCCTGCTTTATCTGCTTAACTACTTGGCCCGATCCGATAATGAGGCGGGTCGGATCAAAGAGGTCTCCATCGTCTGAACAGAAAAGGTGGGCTCTTGGCTCATAGGGTTTACTGGGTATTGTGGGAATTTGGGATTTGAAGAAATAAGAATCGGGCATTTTGGTTTTCGATGATCTCCTGAAGTAGTAGTAACTTTTGGTAAGTTTTGTTTTTTTTACTACTCATGGTTAAATTTGCTTGTTTTGTACTTTTGGTAATTGCTTTTGTTCTTACATAAGTTGTAGAGCAAGTTACATAGAGCTTCATAATTTAGTTTATTTTCACTTTTATAGGATCATCTCTAACATTGTGGTTATCTGTGTATTGTGCTTTCCAAATTTGTGTATTGCAATGTATGTTTAGAGGTACCCTGTATGGTTGTATTACCATGTTACATAAATTATGGGTGGACTGTTTGTGATGCTAGAGTCAATACTTCTGGCATTATTCAAAATAGGGCACCTAATATGCTTTGTATGGAGATAAGCTTATAGTTTGTTTGTCGTAAAAATAATCTCGGCATAGACCATTTTAGTTTTTTCACTTCCCTTTCATCCTAAGCTGTTCCCAATTTTTTCTGCGTGATTTCCATTATGTGAGTAATATTGACAGAGATATAAAGTTGATGGTATAAAATTTGTCTTTGGGCATCTTTGTGGGCCACAGTTTCCCTGACTTTAAAGAAAGAAAATAAAATTTCGGGATGTACTCTTCTCATGTGTATAGGGATGCAGTTAAGATCATTTTGTGCTTAATTGATCTGATGTATACTGAGATCATTCTGTATCCGGTTTTTTGAAATATTCAGTCGCTGTGGGTATGATGCTGTTTGTATTGGTGGACTGCTTGTGCACTTTCGTTGTATTGCTGTAATTCTGTTAATTGATTGTGGGTGGGTGGGTGTGGCGTGTGTGTGTGTGTGCGCGTGTGTGTGAGTGAGAGCACTTTTCATCAGGAAAATCAAGTGTATAAGCTAGTTTGAGTTTGGAAAATACAGTGATCAATGTAAACAATGGTCCAAGGTGTGTTATTCAAATGTTGGTGTTCGCCATGGACATGAATCACATGCCACCTTCTATATTTTTGTAAAAATAGGAAAAGCTAGCATATGTTGGACACCTTCCACCCATTTGCAAGATTCGACCTAATTGAGTTGCTATGCTGTTTCTGCATTTGTATGTTTTCTGTTACATTCTGGACCGTCTTGCCAACTTTCAGCTTGTTTTGACTTTCGTATGTGATACTTTTGTTGAAGCTGTATGATCGTTCACTTGGTTTTGGAATTTTACATTTTCGGTTGCATTTGGATGTTATTGACCTATTGCTCTACTGAAAGGAACGATACTTCTTTCTCTTCTTTTATTAAATACATGCAAGGTGCTTTTGGTTTGATACTGTAGTACACATGTCATATATTTATGTATTCACCTGCACACATATTATTTTATGTAGTTCTTTCCAAGCTAAAAAATTTAGAACTGAAGTCTAATTCAATAAAGTGTGCCATATGTAGGTGTAGGTGTTGGTGTTGAGATTTAATAAAAGTGTTCCTTGGTATATGATCCTATCGAGTTGGTGGGCTTTGATTGTTGCTATTAATGCTAAAAATTTGCAAATCAAGTAGGGAAAAGAAAGCTACATAATTTCTTGCAAAATGAGACAGTTGAACTTAATTCTATAATTTGGGAAAATACTGGAGAGAAATATGACATTTCTGTACTTCCCACTGGGTTTTAGGAAACGATGAAACACTAAATGAGGGACTAATACTGTAAGTTTGTTACCTAATTTCATATTTGTTGTGTTGTTAACAAAGGTCAATCCACAACTACCCCACTGTTGTAGGAGAAAAGAAAAAAAAAAGAGGTGTGGTTGACAGGAGAGAATCCCTACCTTTGTTAATTATTAATACACAACTATTCTTTTTCTATTATGTACCGCCATAGATCATGTATTTGTAACTGAGATCATACCACTGCGTTTCATCTCACTTCCTTGTGCCGTTCCATGTGCATTATGTCCTGATGTGAGCTTCTGTATTGTTCATGTAGGCTTGATGAAGGTGTTGAGCTTTCATCTTCTGAAGCTTCTTGTCAAAGGCTTTTCATGATTTTCACCTTCTTCCTCGGGCAGCTTGACTGCTGTGTAGGTTCCTGCCCCACAGAGTGCCCCAAGAATTGGTGCAGTGAAGTAGACCCATATATCTTTGAAGTTGTTTGCAGCTATGGCTGGTCCTAATGTTCTAACGGGGTTCATTGAAGCTCCTGTTGTCTCCCTGCACAATGTATGAAGGAAAGTTTTCAATAGATCATCCTTCTATATTGACTTGTTGAATTTTGGTTTACAAAAAATCTTGAAGGTTGAATTTGTGACTATCAGACAGACAAGCATAGATTATAGGTTGGAATTCAGTCATACCCAGCTATGAGTATGTTAAGCATGACTGTTGCTCCCACCGCGATTCCCGCCAATTCCCCAACCTGGATGTAACAAAATTCTTTGTAATTTTACATTTACAAATTGAAGAACTCTATTTACTATTAACATGTTTCATAGTTGAAAGCTTTCTATCATACTGATGGTAAGAATAGATTTGCTCAAGTTTTATGAGCAACTTTGTTATTGGCAAGAGGGACATTAAGATATCTTGCGACTATTTTACTGAAGCTGGATGGTCCCTTCTCTGGATATGTTCTTACTTCTAACTTTCTAAGCTGAACTCTTCTTCAGAGACATGCACGAACATGAACTGTGAGATACAAGTAAACTATTTAACTGCTGGTGACTTCTTCTTCAGAAATTGGACTTAAAGAGGTGCCATCTATATATGATCTATCTTCCTTGACTCGTCTCATGCATAAAATATTCATAATGAGTCCCTGTCTCCTGGAAAATCCAGGAAGGTTGGTGTTTGTCGGGTATGGTAGTTTATTTAAAAACAAAGTATGTATTTTACAAAATCCAGGGATATATTTTTCAGAACTATCATGAGTATACCTCACTCAGAAGATATTGAGTCTCAAACTCATCATTTGTTCATGAAAAAAGAAAGGTTTTGTAAGACTTACGGCTCTAGTGTCGGTGGCTACAGCAGTGACCACAAACATGAGGTTGAAGCTGATGATGAACTCCAGAGCAAAAGCCTGACCATAACTTCCTGAAGGAACTGTAACTCCACCCCCCATTATGGGGTGAAAAATCACCTTCAAGGCAAACGCAGAACACAGAGATGCCAACACTTGTGCTCCGATGTACACCGGTACCTGTAAAACAATATCACAATTACATTAGCTTTCAAATTTCTTGTCACATATCTTGGCAGTTATTTTACGTTACTAGACTTTCAATCTTCAGTTCTGCACCATATATTCAAACAAGATTCTAGATTGATAGTTTGGCAACTAACATGGCGATGCTAGAATGTTTGGTGATAGAAAATTTCTCACATGTTTCCATGAGAAGTGCTTGAGTGCAGCAAAGGCAATAGTGACAGCAGGGTTCAGATGAGCTCCGGAGATGTGACCTGTCGATAAAATCACTATCATAACAGCGAGTCCAGTGGAGGCTGCAAGGCCTAAAAGAGTTTCAGTGCCTTCAGTCTTTTGGTTCACAATGGCTGTTGCTGTTCCAGCAAAGATCAGTATGAAAGTGCCTAGGAATTCAGCTCCCACCTGGATTTGGCACCAACCCATAAAAAATGATACCAAGAATGAGTGACTTTCAAAATTTCAGATTTTTCAACATTATGGAAGCTAGTTAAGCATACATATAACACAACACAAAACTGAAACAAGGTGAAATTCAAACTCTGGCATTGAGCGTGTGGTGTAATTGCTCTCTACCAATAGAGCTACAAGTCTCAGTTTGACAATAAAAACAAGAAATAAGGGGGATTAGAACTCAGGAGCTCAGGTTCATACCTTTCTTGCAAGTGAGACAGGAGAGGGTGGTAGTTGAGAGAAAGCTCTAGGCAATGCTCCTTCCAAAGCCCAATCATCAACAGTAAAGCACTTGCTGCAGCTCTTGAGAAGTGATTTCCTACCAATCCCACTTGATCTGTGATCTGGCTTGAACCCACCAAAGAGAGGAGCACCAGGAGTGCTTGGTGTTACTGGAGTTGAAGGAGCTGAGGGAACTTCCTCATTGCCATTATTGTTGTCCATTACTCCAAAAACAAAAACAGCAAAAACTAGGTGAATTAAATAAAGGTTGGAGTAGAGAGAAGAGAAGAGAAACTTGTTTGAGTTTCCAGTTTCACTACTAGTTTGTCTCTATGTTTTGAAGTGTGTAGTGAGGTGATATATATATAGTAATAAGATGGGGTTGACCTGGAGAATCCCAAGGAGAAAAGTGGGGGAGGAAGTAAGTGGTTGAAACCGCTGGAGATGAGGAATTGTGGACGGTGGACATTGCAGAGGCTCTTGCATTTTGGGTGTATGCATGGTACTGAGATTTCTGTTTTTGATTTTGATATATTTTTGGTATCAAAATTATAACTCAGTTGCTTTAACTCAATAATTGTATATGCTACCCTGTCAATGAATTCCCAAATTAATGGTGTCCCCTTAAGGAATGCATGTGACATGTCAAATTATTGTAGGGATGGAGAAAGAGATGAAGATATAAGGGCAGTAAAAGTAAATTGCAGGAAAGTGAGAACTGTCTTTTTCAACTTCAGAATCAATTTTTGAGTGAATTTGCAGGCAGTTTTTGTCATATGCTCTCTAGTTTTTACCAAACCAAAGCCGATTAATTATCTGTATGATCATTTATCACTAGGCATTGTAACTTATGTATCAAGTTAACGTTCTCTTAGTGTCCAATTTTTTCTTTGTAAAAATATCTGCCACCTGTCTTTATTTTATTTTTATGTTTTGATAAGATATGCAGCAGCTGTCACTTTTGTTCTTTTACAGGGGAATTTTACAGAGGATAACCGTTCACCCCACCCTACACCAGGCCACTTGAACTAGCAAGGTTCTTGGGCAAACTGTCAATTCTATATTACTAGCTTTGTGAAAAGAAACAACTGGACCATTAGTTATAGCATGTGTCAAAGGACCAGGTATTAAATATTAAATAGGAATATATGTGTTAAGTGTAGATTTATAACGTTAATACGTAATGTTTAGCTTAATGTTAAAGTCAATATGAGTCAGCACCTTCAAAAGTGGATGAATATGCTTGCAGACATACTAAAGCTGCCTCCAGTATGCATCAGTACATCTTTGCATTTTGTCTGTGTCAGAGAAATTAAGTAAAATAAGATTAGGAAGGCAAAAAAATCCAAAACTGATGCAGAGAATCTTTGAATATAAGCAGTGACTACATTATTCATTCAAGCAATTATGTACTTATGAATGGTATATACTTGAAAGTGGTTTGGTTTTGATTGCATTAAATTGCATAAATTGTCAAACCGGCTAAATGTAGTTGCTGGTGAAGTGTACGTCAAGGTGTGGTTTCAAACACAATGCAGGAATCGCATTTTGAAATATAAAGAATACTATCAATGAAGTTCAATATTTTTTCAATTTCAAATGTTCAAAAGAGCATTTCAGAATTCTTTTTATTAATTAATGTTTCTTTATCTGTTATCTATTTCAACCTCTCAATCTTTTTTTCTTTTTTTTCCGGAAAAAGAAAGTTAGGAATGCTTATTTTGCCAGTGGAATATACAGAGTTGTAAAGAGGTGTATGTTAGATTGTTAGATGGTGGAGGAAACCATTTTTTTTTCTCTTTATTGTTATTGTTATTTCAAAGGTCTACTGTTCAGGCCTTTATCTATTCAATTGGTGTGTGAAGTACAAAATTATTCTCCAACACAGTAAGCTGTGAATAGAGTAAGTAGAGGAGGAGAGATATTGATCTCACATTTGTGGTTTTTTGATTAGTCACATGATCTGTAATTAGTCATAATGAGTAAACATATATTGCAGTGATGTGATATGTGATAGCTGATGCAGTAATAAAGGAGTCCCTTCAGCATTACTCTTTTCGAAGATTATAATCTCCGAAGCATCATCTGAGATTGGATTGTGTGTGTTGGTGAAGACAACCACCTCTAATTGTATGTTCAATCGTGAAAAGTGTAATAGCTGCTGCTGCAGCATAAAATGCATGAAAGAGACTGAATTAGGCAAGGACATAGATGCTCAATGAGCAAGAGGCGTGTCAAGCTAAGTTGAAGTCGACGAATTGCCTCAGAGTTTAAGGCAATAACAACTGGTTGGCAAGTGTGAGCTTCTGCATCTCGCTTTAAGAAAGAAATATTCTTAAATCCGCCGGCAGGAGCAATCTAGGTCACCATTTCCTAAATGGCCTTCTATATAGGAATGGAAAAGAAACTTCAATGGTTTAAATGAATAGTACGGTGTTGCTTTCAATGGTTTAAAAGCGTTGAAGGAGGCCTTTACGTAGTTGTGAACTTGTGATTCTGATGAAGAGGAATCAAGGAAATGCTTGAACTATATTTAATTTGGTTAACGTCAAATCTACAGAAGAATTCGAGTGGGAAAAGCCTAAAAAGAGATTATGAGGAAGAATAATCCTAGGAAGCACCGATTCTAGTTTTCATGTGACCATCTATAAACGTATCTCCCTTCTCTTCCTTTCTTTATGACTCCTTTTTACATATTCGATTGGTTACCAAGATGTTCTCTGTTTTCTCTTTTGATTTTCTTGACTCTATGTTGTTGATAGAGCACTATAATGTAGTAGCAGCATTATGCAATTTATGTGGGGAGTGGTGAATTTTCTGCAATTGGATGAAAGTTACATCAAAGAAAGATAAGGTGTGAAGAGATATGGATTGGTGTGAAATCCTGAAATGAGATGAGATTATGAGAATGTCTCTGAAAGAGCTTGCTACCATTAATCGAGCGGACATTTTGGTTGGACTAGTGCATCAATACGTTAATATTAACGTTATTGATACCTAAAATTGGTATTAATAATTAAGATGATAACATCGAGATTGTGAGGTCTACAAATCTTCCAAATCAGATCGGTGTGACCTCCTTCATTGTCCGCTAAAACCTGCAAGAAAGAAAATCTAGCAAATGAGGCACTAGTATGGTACCAACCACAAACCGAAGACCCTCAATGCTTAAGTTAGTAAGGTGATTCAAAGAACTGGTTGATACCTCTGGTACTTAGAATTGCTACCTAATGATGGGATCTACTAGAATTGCATTTTGCATTATACTTGGCGAAAGGTTTTCGAGTTCAAGCAGAGCATGTGCTATATCTTTGGGGAATGCTATTATTAACCATTTTAGAATAGGAGCATTTGTGTTGATGTAAAATATTTTTTTAACTACCGTAAATAAACATATCCACAATTATATAGCGCAGTTTAGCACAACTAGAATGCATTAATACAAAATCTAGAACATGTACCAGGTCTATATTGACCGCTTCCAACTCTGTCAGAGTCTTACTCAGCTTTTTAGCAGTTACATTATTTGTTTTGAAGAAATATGTTACTCATGTACGCCGTTAAATTTTCACCACATGTTGCGTCAGAGTACATTTTTAAGAAGGATAGAAGAGTTGAAAATTTAGTACTCAGCATTACATCAAATGCATAATAGAAAGCTTGAATTTAAGAAATATATATATATATATATATATATGTTACTTCATTCACCCGATCTAAAAATATTAGTATGTAACAAAAAGCTTGATATGGTCCTTTCCAAAAATCTTCCGGAAAAAAAAAAAAAAAAAAAAAAAAAAGCTTGATATGGTCCCCTTTTTTTTCTTTTTGAGAATACTTGATATGGTCCCTAAGTTTTGCATATTTTGATTTTGGAAAATTGATATGGTCCCTAAGTTCTAAAGAAAATAAGAGATGTTTCCACTATCAAAAATACAATTCCATTTGACCTAGCGCTCTGCTAGGGTTTATCGTTGTCCTCCTCCTTCGAAAAAATTCTCAAATCTTGCAGACCTTAATGGTCATGGCCATTGCTAGCCTTGTGGCTAACTCTCTATTTCTTTTTGGTGTGTTCGATCTGGCACTGGGTGTTTTGCCTTGGACGGGGATACTTGGGGGTGCTGGTTGGGTCATGGCTGATCTGAGGCCGAGCTCCAAGATAGTGGAGCTATATTGGTTTACGGCGGATCGGCGAGTCTGGATCTTGGATCACGGTCGACAGGTTGGCATCAGTGATATTGATGGTGTCCAATCGAATTCACAAATTGGCATTCTTTTTTACGACGACGTTGAGGGAAGTGGTGGTGCTGCTCATTGGGCCGATATTGGTGGACGAATCGGATTGACATCGCCGGAGATGAGGGAAGCTTGCGTCTGCTTGGGATCTATTTGTGATGAAGATTGTGGTTCAGTTTGATGGCTTCATGGGGTTGTGATGGATTGCTGGGATCGGGTTGCAGACGCTGATGGCGTGTTGCAATGTCCAGATAGTTGTGTTGGATTGGGATCGGTCTCCGGTCGGGGAGATGTTGTGGACATGACAGTGTTCGTCTAACTTCGTGGGTTGGAGGACGAAGATGATGGAGCTGTGTCCCCGACGACGAGTACCAACAGCGGTGCGACCAGTGGATTTTGGTTTAAGAGATGTGTGGGCTCAATGGGCTAGGGCTTTGGTTTACCTTACTCTTTGGGCCTGCATTTGGAGTGTCTGGGCCTCTTGGGCATTGAATTGGTTAGTGGGTCTCAGCTTTGGGCTCACTGTTCTAGGGTTTCAAGTAGGCTGGATTACCCTATTGCTATGGGGTTGGATGAATCGAGTCTCTAAGGCCCATAGTACTGTTTAATTTTTGTTTGGATCGCAAAAACCAGTGTCTTAGTTGTTACCTTTTATGCTTGCTTCGAGGTTTCTGATTTTTGTTAGAATAATTGTGCGTGGATTTCCTAAAAGGTGGGTGTACTCTGGACTATTTGGGATGCTATTTGTTTATAATAGGGTTTTGGTGGTTCTAAGGAACAATTGCTTTCTGTCGACCCCATAGAGGTGTTTCGTTTTTGTACTGGTTACTGAATCTAATGAAATGGCTGACCTATTTTTGTTAAAAAAAAAAAGAGATGTTTCCACTATAGTAGGTAGTTTTTTTTTTTTTTTTGATCGAGCACTATAGCAGACTTTTTATTTTTTTCTAATTTTTTTTTCAAGTGTAGTTTATTGTTTTGTCCATATTTACTAAATTTTCATTTTTGGTTACATTATTAACCAAAGAGCTTTTGTCGTAGTAAAAAATTTAACCAATCTTAGCAGACTTTATTTAATTAATATAGATATATATATATATATAGATTTATATAAATAATTTATCAGCATTTTTATGAAATATTGTGCCTTTTCATCTACACTATAGAAAATATAGCAAATTACCATTAACTACAGTTCCATCCAATTTTTTACCATCACCAAAGCCTAAAATCTCTATTCCCTTACGCGACCGGCCATAGGCCTAAGCGGACAATTAATGTCCATGCAGAACTTTTTTATTTTTCTGTTATATAGTAATTGACAAAAACACCCCTCTAATCAACAATATGCTTCTCTCAGATCTGATCGGTCTTCTACTTTACTCAAACCTTTACCATTTGCTTCACTTAGAGAGAGAGAGAGAGAGAGAGATCCGACGAAAATCAAGAGTGACGGAGTGAATGATCGTTTAGGTAAAGTGAATTCAATTGAACAATTCCATTTCTATTCGATCAGAATCGATTTCGGGTTGAAAGAGAGAGAAGAGATCCCCTATCGTTGAAGAATTTGAAAACCCAATCTTTCCAGTTGCACCTCTTGTTGGGCTTTAGCATTCTTGATTACTGTTGCAATGTACGAATACCATTCACAGCAGCCCTGGTCGTAACTCACAAAGCAATACACTCTTGCATTTATGTTTTCATGGTATTTATGTTTTAGTTTAGTTAATTGTATTGGATAGGTATTGACAGCAAAAACATTTTAAATCCATCTATGTATTATGAAATTAATTTTTTATGGAGTTTGATTTCGCTAACCGTTTGTTACTGAAGATCAGTAGCAATATTGAATCTACCCTATTTGCTAGTGATGGTCAGTAGTCCTATTCTATTTGCTACTAAGGCTACTAAGGTTCAATATGCATATTATGTGTGCTATTGAGGGTCAATAGCCATATCATTTTTTTTCGTGAGCTAGTAAGCCATGCCATATTTGCTATTGATGGTCAGTAGTCCTGTTATATATGTTTGCTATTGAGGGTCAATAGGCATATCATTTTTTTTTTTGTGAGCCAGTAAGCCATACCCGATCTTCTATTTATGGTCAGAAGGCATATTCTATTTGCTACTGAGGTTTAGTATGCTTGTCTAATTTGCTACTGAGGACTAGTCATATCTTATTGCTATTGAGATTTTAATATTGTGAGAAGTTAGAGTTCGATCATTTTTTATTCTCACAAAAAAATAAAAAGAGTTCGATCATTTTTGGAAAAAAAATAATATTAATTGGTTATTTGGTTTAAGATTGACTTATGAAAGATATACTGTTAAAGGCCATTTAATACATATGGTGGTAATTTCATAATAAATGACAATCATAATGTTTATTTTGATAATGACTCGTGCTCTGTGTTTTTCTGTTGTCCGCATGGTCCAAATAAGTGGACCATTCCGCATGGAGCTTTGACCAGCTAATATAACCTTTTTGGTAAATCACTCTAGAAAATAAGTATCTCTTAAAGAGACAATGTAATAACCGTAATTTTCTTTTTAATTTTGTGTGATTGTGTGGAACGAATATTGTACAATTTCACGAATGTTGCTCGAAATATTTCATTTTTTAGAATTTTCGAAGTTCCGAAATGATTGTTTTAACGAAAAGTTGACATGTTCGATTCAAGAAATCGACTTTTTATACGTGCAAAATTTGGGAAAACTTCTTTCATGAAAGTTGTAGAGCTCGTCGATACGAATCCGTACATATGCAGAACACAAAGATCAGATTTTTTTCTGATTTAGTTATCCAGATTAGAAGAAATTTCCAAAATGGGTATATAAAGAAAAAACCCTAAATTTTTTTGGAAACTTTCCTTTTTCTCCCGGCCTCCTTCCCTTTTTGGAAACTATTCACTCTCGCGCGACCGAAACCTAGCCAAAACAGAGCAAAGGCTCACCGGCCTCTCTCTCCCTCCACCGGCCACTAAACGGCGTCAAACCACCTCCATTGTCTTCGTCTCGGTCTTGCGGAGCTGCCAGGGGTAGCCTTGCGCCGTGACACGGCCGGCAACGGCGGCGGGAAGCTCCGCTCGGTTTGACCCCGATTTGCTTCCAATCGTGATATCTCGAGCTACAAGCCATCAATCCTTGCCAAACTTCATCCTCAAGTTCGCCTCGACCTCCTGAAGCTCCCAAAAGCAACCTTGCACGGAGGCGTGGCATGTAGTGGGGGCTGGAAGCCAGCCCAGTTTTGGATCGAATGGAACTTTCAATCCGGATATCTCAAGTTGTAGAGCTTCGTTTCGAGTGATTCTTGAGCTGGGGAATTCACCTTGAGTTGCTGAACAACTCTCCAGAAGGAATCGAAGCCATTGGTGGAAGTTTTTACGTCAAATTCAAGCTCGCCGGATTCTGGAAATTTTCCCGCCACCGTGACTATTTCGGTGGAAATTGATGGTTTGTACTTGGGTGAGCTGGTTCGGTGTGAATTGTGTTTAAATTGAAGACCAGTGAGAGTTTCGAGGTGAGTAAAACTCACGTGGTTCATATTACAAACCGAGTGCTTTTAATTTATTTATTTTGTCGTAATTGTGTGAAAAATATTTATGCATTAAATATTTGTTTTTAAAATCTCATAGGCTTGATCAACTACGGTCCATAGGTAAGTAAAATGAATATTAATTATTCAAATGAATTTCACGATTTTATTGTATGAACTATAGATGGTATTAGTGGTCATCCCTGAGTAGATGATTATGTGTGTGTGTATATATATATATATATATATATATATATTTACGTGGAATATATATATTGGGTGGTGTGTTGTTGAGTGATAATATGATTGAGTTGAAATGTTGATTTTATATTATATTTCAAATGCTTAAATTTCATAATAATATTATGTATCTTCGATGGGTTGATGTCATTGTGTGAAACATATTGTTGTGCTCGTTTTATGGATTTAGGGTCAACGTAGTGACTGGTATGGGGGAATCAGACGCTCTAATCCTAGGTGGATGATGTGATATGATTGGTTGAGTGAGTTGGATGCCACAACCCTTGTCGGGTAATGAGGCTAGATTTAGTATCAGTATCGGACGTTCTAAATATGTATATACGTATATATATTGATGAAATACGATAACGATAAATATGTCGGATGCCATAACCTGGGGCAAGTGACGGGCTACGATTTAGTTAGAGCTCTAGTTTGTCATACACCGTATTTTTATAAATACGATTTCGGGGTTTTGAGAAGAAATATGTTTAGGTTTTGTGTTGATTTGGTGATTGATTTTGAGATTGTTGGTTCTTTGTTGACATGGAAATTGTTGGGTGTTGACTTGGGTGAAAATAATTATGAATTAATTAAATAACCGTTCTTTCTTTTACTCATACGAGCTTTCACAAGCTTACCGGGTTTTGTGTTGTTGCAATCCCGGTACACTATTCAAATAGCGTAGCGGATATTCCTGCCGGTCAGGATAATCAGGGAGGTGTCCGTGCTGTTTAGGAGTTGTAGCATTTATTTGATTTCAATTACGTTGTGAGGTTGTTATGCTTATTTAGAGCTTTACAATTTTAATTGTGAGTTTTAGTTGTATTAATTAATCGAGACTAAATTCGGGATTTGAAATTAAATTTGTATGGTGTGGTTGTTAAGAAAAAGAATTTTTCAGGATGATTATTTTTGAGTTGTGTAAATTCATGTTTCGGATTTTGAATTTTTATTTTAAAATTCAGGGTGTAATAAACAAGACGAGTGAACTATATTGGTTCCTAACGTTTAAGGTTTTATATAAACACATGGTCCCACTTCTCTTAGACAGAGTATTATACTTTTTAAACACTAGGGGATAATCTCTCTGTTTGCTCCCTTTCTTTCAGCTCCAGTTCCGAGTCTACTTGAAGCGCCTTTTCTCCCATTATGGAACTAGATAAGATAGAAGGCTTTAAAGATTTCATGTATCCTTCTTAGCCCCTGCTATACTTGGTTGAATTTCATTACTTAGAGCACCGCATATATTACATACAGATTTCACAATTTGAGTCTCTCAGTGTATCTAAAAAGGCTTTGCTTTGGCTTTTATTTCCTTTAAAGTTTTTACTTATTTAGGTTGTCTAGTTTTGTCGCGTTTTTGCGAGTAATAAGTCCCTACATTAGTTGTGTAGGGCTAGTCAGGCTATATGCTTGTGTGTGCACTCAAAGTGGTTTGTCTGCTCTGGGTGGGCGGCGAGTTCCTTGCTTCATCAAATGGTCGGTACCTTCTAGTGGCAGGATGAGACTAAGTGTCGTCGGATTTATCCTTCCACAGCAACATAGTAGGAAAGTTGTGCTTATGGTAATTATGCTATGTTGTAATCGAGTTATATATCGAGTTATCTTTCCGTTATGTCATCGCTGTGTTAAAGCAAATAGAGTAGCTAGTAAAGCACTCTTTGCTAGTTGGTGCATGATTGAATACATTTGTCCAGTAGAGACTTCTGATATCATTTCAGAATGTTCTTTAGATGTTTATTGTAACCAGGATTTTAGGCTTAATGTCCCCCCCTTTCTCTTGTATCAGCCATTTATTTTAAAAAAAAAAAAAAAGGGGCAAGGGAGGCGATTATCAATCTATCCACGCTAGATGATTCCAGGACAAACGAAGGCACCAGGTGAAAATCGAAAATGCCTCTATAATGCTCTAAATTCATTCAAAATTAATGAGGATCAACGAGGTTAGATTGTGGATGAAATTGTGGAGGTTTTTAACAAGAAGGTCGAGGCATTGGGTTCTGCCATCAATCAACGATCAGTGCCGATAATCGTGGTTATGACACTCTCACGTGTTTTGATGTGTTTAAAAGAATATGTCCCCAAGATATTAAGAAAGAAGAAGCTCAAGAGAGCAAGAGTGATGGAAGATGAAATAGTTGAGATGGAGCATCGTAGAGATGATCGGAAGCTGCGAAGAATCGTAAGTGGGTGTGATAAGTGTGCTATCTGCCGCACTAAGTACAGTGCAACAAAAGATGATGTTTTTTGTATGCCATTTTTTCACGCATTCCATGGCTAGGGATGCTTGGAAAAGTGGCTAAAGGAACGTGATAACTGCCCATGTGCCGACTTAGACTTAATGTGAGTCAACACTCTTTCTAATCAGGTAACGTTGTAAGAATCAATCGAGATATCTATTTTTCGTAGTTATCAATATAAGTTCTCAATATTAGGCTGGATATGATGATCGAGAATCATCCGTTTAATAAATAGGTTGAATTTGAATTAGTATTTTTAACATAATTATTAAATAAATTGAATTTAAATTTATTACTGCAATACATTTATTACTTTAAGTCATTCACATGACAGGACCCAACCCGATCCGACACGACCCATTAGGAACCCTACGAAGAGTTATGCAATAGAAGAAGATATTCACACATTAAAAGAAGAAAGTTTGACCCATAAGGACAATAGTCCTTCACATTAAAATTAAATGTAGTTTTCTTGAAAGGCGTATGTAAGGAAAACATAAATAAATAGAAAAGAGGGACGTCTCTTTCGAGACTCTTTTAACCTTCCCTTCTCGAAATCCAATCAACGACTGACAACTGTATCAGCCCTCAAAGCCACCTTGTGTATTTAGGGCTCATTTTACTCTTTCACCTCACAACCAAGACCCAGCAGCTCGTTTCACCCCAGCCCACTCTCTCTCGCTCTCTCTCTCTCTCTCTCTCTCTCTCTACTGTAAGTCTCTTTCTCTCTCTAAAATCTACCCTCAATTTCGGAAATTTGTGTTAGAATTCGTTGATTATATGCATGTGCATGTTGAATGTGGCTTCGAATTTGTGGATGCAAAGCTTTTGTGTTTCGGAAACAGTAATTTTCATTTTGCATTTGAAATTTGGTTTCTGTGATTAAGAACTGTAGGCGAAGACTGATTATTACATATTAGAGTCATCACTGTGTTGTTCTTCAGAGCAACCTGAATTTGTTTCTTTGGATAATTGGGAGGCAGAAGCCATCTTTAACCCAATCAATAACCTAAATTTGCGTAGAAACCAGAAATCCACCAGCCTTAACACACCAGCAGCAGCAATATTACCAATTTGTTGCGTAGCACCATCGACATTTAACTTGTAAATATCTTTAGGGGGCTTAATCGAATACATACCAATAATAGTTTTCGTGGATTTCCTTGTGATACTATCATTTGCAGAGTTCCACTCTTTAGCAGCATCAATAATCACCTTGCTAGGATTAAATGGGAAATGGAGATCATTGTCAAAAATCAGTTGTGTTTGTCCCATTTCCATAAGTACCAATGGGTATACGCACAGATAGTACACTGTTTCAGATTGCCATGGCGGGATTTCTTGCATTGAATTTTTTTCTTGTTTTGAAAGGAGAGCTTTTAGTTTCCGAGAGTAATTTTCGTAAAAAAATTCTTGTTTGTGGATTTTTATATTTTTCTTTTGTATGTACATATGTTATAGGACATTTGATAATCTGTTTAGCATTTTGTTGCTCAGATTTTTTTAACATTTTAAGGGAAACTGATTTTGTATTTTTTTTTTTGTATGTATTCTGTTATAGGACATTTGATAATCTGTTTTGCTTTTTGTTGCTGAGATTGTTTTAACATTTTAAGGAAAACTGATGCTCAGTTTTTTTTTAATAATTACTTGTAAATGTTTACTTGTAAATGTTTGTAGACAATTCTAATGGACGCAATGGACTATAGCTCTGATGAAGAATCAGATATCAGTGAATCTGAGATCAGTGACTACAAAGATAAACCATACGAGCAGTTACGAATTGGAAAGTTGAAAGTAAAGGGTCCTAATGGCACTCTCCGATGCCCCTTTTGTGCTGGGAAGAAGAAACAAGATTATAAGTACAAGGATCTGCTTCAACATGCTTCCGGGGTGGCTAAAGGTTCTGCTAACAGAAGCGCTGTCCAAAAGGCCAACCACCTTGCCTTAGCCCTCTATTTGGAGAAGGAGTTAGCTAGTGAAGCAGATCAAACCCAGCGTCCGGCTCCTGCCAAACCTGTTGTTAAAGAGGAGAAGCCAGAAGATCTATATGTGTGGCCTTGGACTGGTGTTGTTGCAAATATATTGTTGAGCCAGCCAAAGGATGGGAAAGATTTGCTGGACTCTGGATATTGGTTGAAAAAGTTCTCCAAGTATAGACCTGCAGAAGTGCATACGTTCTTTAATGAAGAGGAACAAGCGGCAGGGGCTGTGGTAGTCTTTAGTAAAGATTGGAATGGTTTCGGGAATGCTACGGATTTTGAAAAGATGTTCATATCCGATAGTCACGGGAAAGAGCATTGGTTTGCACGAAAGCAACAGCCTGGTTCAAGTATTTATGGGTGGTGTGCACGCTCTGATGATTATGATTCCCAAGGGCCAGTGGGGGAATTCCTTCGCAAGAGAGGACAGCTTCGAACGGTATCGGACATTGTCCAGGAAGCAGCCCAAAGCAAAAGTAATGTTGTGGCAAACCTAGCCAATAAAATTGATATGACAAATGAAAATCTGGATGAACTACGATACAAATACAATGAGAATGCACTGTCTTTAAGTAGGATGCTAGAAGAAAAAGACAGGCTACATAATGCCTTTGTTGAAGGTTTGATCCTGTCCCTTTTCTGTGTTTTTGTGCTTCTTCTCTTTTTCTGAGTTGTGCTTATGGGCTTGTGCAGTTTCTGAATCCTCCAGTTTAACCTCTCTGTTTATGGTGAACTTTGATTTTATCAGCATTTGGTTTTCATAGTATAAGGTGCTGTTGAAAATTTTGTAATCACTCCTTGACAATATCAAACAACAATAGAGTACTTGAAGTATATATCCCTTCACTTGATCCATGACTATATGCTGGAATGGATTGTGATCAAGGTTGCTGTCGGACATGAATTTATTCATTACTGAGATCAAAGGATGATTTTGTCCCACTGAGTTATGTAGTAATGAAAAATAATAAAAAATAAAAACATTATGTATCATATGTTATTATGATATAGCCGTACTTACATGTTTCTTTTTGCTGATCAGAATCAAGGAGAATGCAGACGATGTCACGAGATAATGTTCGGAGAATATTAGATGAGCAAGAGAAGTTGAATTACGAGTTGGAGTTTAAGAAAAAGAAACTTGATTCCTGGAGAAAAGAATTAAACAAACGTGAAGCACTAACTGAACGTGAGAGGCAAAAACTTGACGAGGATAAAAAGAAGGTAGCATGCCACATTCTTATAGTAGTTTAAGCAACCATTCAAGCTACCTGCTTTTAGCAGTCTATATGCTCTAGATTTGTTAGCTATTCCATTATCTTGTAATGTAGTTTCAGTATGATTTTACTTCATCTAATATAGAATCCAATTTTCAACTTGGTGATTAATCAAAGCTGTTGATATATCTAGAATTTAATTGTTAAAGTCTCAATCTCAGTGAATATATATTATCTAGCCAATCATTTGAGGAGTCTAGAAGAGTGCTAGACGTCTATAGAAGTGACTGATGATATGCATTTGTAATATAGTATCAATAGAATCACTTGCTTTCTCTATGTCAGAGTCTACCCCAGTTTCATATGTGAATATTAGAGACTGGAAGAGTTTCAGACCTCAATAGAAGTGGGGCTAGTTGTAGGTGTTTGGAGGCAAGTAATAACAGAATTTTTTATTTTTTAAATTAGTAGTAAAAGAATCATTTATAGTTTAAGGATCCATTATTTCTATTTAATTGCCGTGTGCATCAAAATACTTTCAGTTTTTGTTCATATTATCTGTTGTTCATATCATCAAAATAGCTTTCTTAATTGAGCAACAATTTATCCTCATTCATAGCGATGGAATGGGAGGGTCTAATGTTGAAGTACACTTGTCCTTGTTAATGTGACACAGGCATATATATAGCTTATTTGTCTGGTCTAAAATACAATAAAATCTTACATGGCAGCTGGTTACTGATTATTTTTATTTACTCTTGATCTCCAGAACGATGAGAGAAACAATTCACTTCAATTGGCTTCTGCGGAGCAGAAAAAGGCGGATGAGAGTGTCTTGAGGCTGGTTGAACAACAAAAGGTATTAACTCCAGGCTGACTAGAAATTGTAAAAATTAGATACAAATTATGGTTTGCTTGGCTTTCACTGACTAGGACTTTTTAATTTTCAGAGGGAAAAAGAGGATGCCTTAAATAAAATACTTCAGTTAGAAAAGCAATTGAATGCCAAACAGAAGGTAGAAATGGAAATTGAAGAACTAAAAGGTAAATTAGAGGTGATGAAGCATCTTGGGGATCAAGATGATGATGCTGTTCAAAAGAAGATGAAAGACATGAAACAAGAATTGGGGGAAAAAATTGAAGAGCTTGAGGATTTGGAATCTCTGAATCAAACTCTAATCGCCAAAGAGCGACAGAGCAATGATGAGTTACAAGAAGCTCGTAAAGAATTAATACAAGTATGCATTTCTTTTTCCTGTGAACTTGGACTTTGTTAACTCATATACTCACACACACACATATACATATATTGGACATGCAGCCGTACGCATGAAAAGCTTTTTATGCAAGAATCCCATGTGTGTTCTTTGGCCATCAAACTTTAATTACTAATTTTTTCTTCTTAAGTTTGGTCCCGGTTTAGTACTTTAACGTTTATCTCTAAATTGAGAGCTGAGCTCTAAACCTCAAGTCTTACATTAGAAATTACTGAAGTTATACAAGAGCCACTAGTTAATGGCTTAATGCTCAGCCTTTATTATGGTAGAAATAGTGAGGTTGTTTTGATTATCATCTCTACGTTTTATTTCCTTGGAAGCAACTGAAGATTGATAAAGTACCTTCATAAGAAGGAGGGAAAAAAGAATGGGTGAAGTGCTTCTGAGTTCTGAGTGATCAGTTGAGAATTGCATTCAGTAATTTCCCTATTAAGTTTTATTTTTCGCATGGCTTCAGCCAAAGTATGATACAGAGCCATATATATGCAGCTAATCATTTTTTTAAGATATTCCACTGTCATAGATTCACACAAATAAAATGAAACAAAATAATATTTTTCTCAATAAAAGTTGATTTGTAACTATAATATGTTTCCTCGCATGAAGGCTCAGACTGTTTTTATCTTGTTTTAGGGTTTGTCTGAAATGTTGGCTGGTCGATCTCATATTGGGATTAAGAGAATGGGAGAGCTGGATCAAAAGCCGTTCCTCGACACATGCAAGTTAAGATTTCCTCTTGAGGAAGCAGGGGTTCAGGCCTTAACTCTATGCTCCTTGTGGCAGGAAAATCTGAAAAATCCAGATTGGCATCCTTTCAAGGTGGTAGAGAAAGATGGGAATCATGAGGTATGTCTTTTGAATTAGTGTTGAGTCTTATATTTCTCAGTTCACTTAAGTGTCCCTTGCAGCAATATCATGGTAAAATATGTGTCTACATTGTTGTTTTGTTTTGAACCGTCTCTTGGTGCTATTCTTAATTTTTTTATATCAATAATATCTAGTGTTGGGGAAGGAGTGGGGTACTTTTTCTTTCTTTGTTTGTCTTTTTTGCTTATGAGGATTTTAGGAAATTGTAAGAAACATGGTTGATGGTGATACAGACTGATTGGGTTTAGGTGATGTATATCTGTTGAACATGTATGGTCTTTCAGGATTACCTTGCAAATGTATGGTTTAGCCCACATAAGTTTCTATTCTGACTTAGAAGTCCAATTTGTGTGATTTTTGTCTTGAATGATGCGGCCCAACTTATTATCCAACTTTTATCTCAAACTCCTAATACGCTGGGATACACTGCATGTAGTTGGGAAAAAGTTGTGCTGAATAACATTTTCGTTGGTCAGGAATGAGGATGAGTGGAGAAAAATAGAAATTGAAGATTTCAACTTATTTTGAAATGCGTGAGGGGATATAAGTGCTGTTGTGCTGATAACTAATTCCTATTCTCTGAGAATTAAAATCTTAAGGAATTTTCTTTCAAAGGGCCATTGGAAAGTCATAACTAATTCCTATTCTCTGAGAATTAAAATCTTAAGGAATTTTCTTTCAAAGGGCCATTGGAAAGTCATAAGAAGATGATTAATTTGTTTTTATGACGTGTGTTGCAGGAAATCATCAATGAGGAAGATCAGAAGCTACATAATCTGAAGGAAGAGTGGGGGATTGAGATACATGATTGTGTTGTTACAGCTTTAAAAGAGCTTAATGAGTATAATCCAAGTGGGCGGTATGTTATTCCCGAGCTCTGGAACATAAAAGAAGGAAGAAAAGCCACATTGAAGGAGGTTATTGCCTTTATCTTGAAGAATATTAAGACACTCAAGCGAAAGAGAACATGAGCAGGTTGGTATTTGTTGTTATTGACAGTTGAGTTTCCCTGGTGTTGCTGTTTGTGTGAGTCTGGGCTGATTGTTAAACCGGAAATTTATGTAGGAACTGTGCTAGTCTGGGCCCATTCCCTTAACAGATGATGGGGGCTTCAATCATGTCACATAACAGTTTAGTACTTAGCTGTGGTCCATATTTTAGGATACTGTTGATTGGAAAAAAAATTATGCATTCATAACTTTCTTACGAAGAAAAGAGAAACAAAAGAAAATAACTTCTGCAGACCGTCTAATTGAAGTCTATTATAGCTGGTCCTGTGACAGCAAGTATAGTGGTTCCTGATGTTCATGAGTTGCAGAGTTTGTATATTAGTAAATGATTTTTATTTATTTTTTAGTTGGATTTTTCATCCAATGCAAATTCAAGTTCAGAGAATACTGGCAAATACTCAATTTCAGTGGTGTGTTTTTTTTTTCTTTCGTTTCTCTCCTTTTCTTTTTGGACAACATTCTCAAATTATTTGCAGATAAACTCTCTTTCAGGATGGTGTGATTTGAAATGATGATTTATTGTTTCTATTTATTTACTGCTTTCAGAGCCCTTTATTTGATGTACATGCACTTCTTGTTAACATTGTTCTCACTTTTGTGTGTTTTCTTATTTCTTAGGCAACAGCACAGAGCAGACCAGGGAATTTGGAGCATAGATGATTGTGAAACTGCAACTGTGCAAGTGGAAGGCAGGACTTTGAAGCTGTATTGCATGTTTGAGTTTCCATTTGTGAATCTTATGCTAATGAAAATAGCTTATTAAGTTGGAAGACTGTACTTCGTTTAATATTGAACCTAAACAAGTTTTATGGGGAGATTCTGTGACTGCAGTTTTACTCTGTATCTGTTTCACCAGCTTCAATCAACTAGCTCAAAAGATCTAATGACTATGGCACTACATAGGCAGTTGAGGAAGGGAATGTGTGTGCTAACAGTACATACACCAATAATAGCTACTCGCTGGTGAACAATTTTTACTCCTTGACTGTCTCCCTTGGAGCAGCTTTGAATTCTGGCTTTAATATTTTTCTTCAATATCAGAAAAAAAAATTAAAAATGAAATCGAAAGCCACCCGGCGGTGTAAATAAATCAAAAGATCCAGTAAATTTTAGTAATTGATATCTATAGATAATTTTTTTTAATAATAAAAAAATGTATTTGATATTATGCAATCGTCTATTTATGTTGGTGCAAGTGCATATTAGTGTACTGAATACTCTATAAAGTTAAAGGCTAAATGAGTCTATACAAGAAGACTGTTGACTAAATTTGAAAACTAGTCATACTCTGATCTAGGCTTGCAATAGCATCAGTGGTGAAGTTCATTTTACAAAAGACATGAACCAGTTTTAGATCTGGGCTGACGGTGCCATTTTTGTTGGTTTTAATAATTAATAAAATTAATTGTCCTCTATTATTATTATTATTTTTTAAGGGGAGGGGGAGGGGGGAAGAGGTGAAATAGACCACCATCTTGAGAGCAACATTCCTAAATCAAGAACACCAACATTTAAGACATCATTGTCTAGGTCAAGAGAGTGCTCTATCCAGCCAATCTTAAATAATGTAGTTCGACTCACATGGGGAGAAAATGACTTGACGTTTTTGTTATATAGTTTTTTATTAAAAAAATAAAAAATAAAAACTATCTTCATTTCTCTACTTCAATTCTTCAAGTCCGGAACAGAAAAGAAAAAAGAAATGTAATGTTTTTGTTAGGGTTTACAGTTTAGGTGTAGGAGTAGTTGTGTCTTTCTATTCTTCTATCAATGCTATCCCGACAAGGCGACCAGTTACCGACCCAAATCGTAAATAGTAGAGAGCCAATTACTGAAGGAAGAGCAGTATCCAGTATAGTACTGGTGGTAGTTGAATACTTAATGTAATCCCCAACGTTCCCACACCATTCATATTTATGAGAAACTGTTTCATCACATTATTTGATGCACTCCATATGGCACTAGTTGTTGGCCAAGAAAATTATGTCAGTGGCGGATTATATATATCAACTACATTTTACTATCTATGTTTCACATCTATGGTGCATGCATTTCATTTATATTGTAGGACATTGTCTGATCCTCCAATATAAAACATAGGGCCATTGCAAGTCATCTCTTTGGTTTTTGGTCACAGTCACACACGAAGTGTTAGTTGAATGTTTGTTGATCTTCTACCGTCTTATATAGTGTAACTTAATTGTTGCCTCTCGAGAATGTTGGCCGGATTAGTAACACAAACAATGCTGATCGGGAATCCACCGCAAGGTTTGTCGGTGGACGGTGAGGGCCTAAGATCAGGCTGAAAGGCATAGTCGATGGACAACGGATGAATGTTTCTGTGCTGTCTCTTCTATCTAAGGGTACACGCACACTCTTCAACACCAAGCAACATGCTCCACATCATGGCATAACATGTAAGAACACAAAATTAGCAGGGGCAGAATCAGGATTTGCAATTTGGGGGTTGAGACTAATATAAACTTATTACCAAAAAGAAAGAAAAAAAAACCTGTGCAAACTTTTTCTTTAAACTTAGATCATAGCAAGCAATTCGTTTTTATAAGTTTTCTACAACCCTTTCATGAATTGATGAAGCTCAAAACCTAGACGATCAATCATAAGCTCTGACCCATGAGTGATATAAGAAGACAAAAAAATTGGAGGTCAACACTAAACAAAGTTAAGCATCGGATGGTATACAAAATAATCTCTTTAAGAAAATAAACCATATATATGTAATGTAGATAGGGGTAATTCTAATTGGATCTTCAAATTTGCTATTTGGACCTCTTATACTTAGTACACCTTCAATTTATTTTTTGGAATACTTGAAAAGCTGAGTAGACCTTTTTATTTTTACCAAAACACTTTGGAACATGAGATACAATGATATGTTACTCTACGTTTTATCTCTACTTCAACCATGAGAAGAAAAATGAATCAAAATTAATTACATGATATTGCTCTCTTATGAGTGGGTCTCTTCACCAAATTAATCAGGGGCTGGGTTGGTTTCTTGATATGTTGTTGGAATCCCTTTGAATTTGCTAAAAGAAGGATTTCAATGGTTTTGGGTAGGAAGATCGAAGAATAACTATATCATAATAATCAATTAATTTGGTTTAAGAAAATTTCAAATTAGATTGTTTTTAAATTTACTTTTGTATTAGATATTTTGAAAGAATGTGGATTTCATTAACTCATGCCAAGATGATCATTACATATCCTTCTGCTGCCTTCGACTAGATAGATCAAGAAGTTGTAGTAAAAGAACTACTGTGATACATAGGAACAAACCACCTATATTCGAACTAACTGCTCACTTATTTAAAAGCGAGCCTATAAACTATGAAGAATAGCAAGACATAGTAAATAGGCCCCTACCACAATTACCTATATATTTTCCTTGCCCTTAGAACTAGGGCTAGGAGAATTATACACACCAAGTTTAGAACTAGGCCCAAGACAGGCCCAATCCCAAACCCAAATCCCAGATTCTTGATTGATGAGCCCTAGCCCATTTTGAGGCTTTGTTGGCATAGCCAAATTCGTCGGCGTTGTGCCGTTGCACTGCTCGAGTGGGATTAAGTTTTCCAAGCTAGCAAAGAAAAAAAAGAGGCCAAAGAATCCAACCTGACCCTGCAGCAGTCTCCGCTGACCTCCGCCGTGGATCCCCTTATGGTGCGCAAATCGAAGAAACCATTTACTCAGGAAAGTCAGACCCACCCACTGCTCAATGAGTGATCGATGGCCTTTGAGGGTGGAACGCTAGGAGCCCAAAAAAGCATTCCAATTTACTATGGGCTCCCCAAAAAGAGTCACCCATGCTTTTAGACAGGATGTCGGATCGACAACTACCTGCATCTCAACCATCTTTATCGCTGCACCAGGTTCAACGCCACCTCCACTATTGATCGCCTTCATGCCATCATAACTACCGTTATTAAGAGCCGGCCTAATCACCGTAATTCCCTTCCAAATTGCAGCAAACATATCCAACCCGGGTATAATCCAGTTCTGCATTAGGATGTCACCAAAGATCAGCGGTGACTAGGTAAAATGATGGAGCCTACCATCCCGAGGTAGGCCAGATGCTCCACCATGTCCAGTACCAACAGTAGTAGATCGAGACTGTTGGGATTGAAGTTGAGAAGAAATTGATGATGAGGATTGGATAATGGGCACGATCGGACACATGCGTCCTGATATGTCAACAGGGCAGGAGCTGCTGTGATCGATGCAGCAACAAGGTTGCAGCGTTAGGGTAAGCGCAACGAGGAGCGCCGTTAGAGAGAGAATAGGGTTTCTCTCCATTGGATTTTTTGGTTGTCTACTTTTGTATTAAATGATGGACCATGTATAGAAATTATTATTTTTACTTAATTATTTTAGGTAAATATTATAAAACTATATTGGAAATTCCAGGAAAAAAAATTTAATTGAATCTTATATTTGGAGGAGGTAAGAAGTGTCACGCCCCGAATTTCAATCAACACAAAAAATCTGGGAGTGATGGTTCGGACGTTAATACAAAATACCACTAATATTTTTTTTTTCTTTAAACAAGACAACCAACGATGTCCCGAACCCTCAATGTAAATACAGACTCGAACTTTAGAATCACATACTACATTACACAAAGTTTACAAATTAAATTGCGTTAACAACATAATAAGTAAACGCTCCTCAGAGCTTACTATACAGCGGAACTCTTAACAACAGTAAAGCCACAAAATTAACTTCCTACCCGATCAGCTGCTACAAGGTCTCAACTTCAGCAATGATTTTCCTAACCTAAAGGAATAACTCATACACTATTAAATAGTGCACCGGGTTGCCACACAACAAACTTGGTAAGCTTAAGAAAGCTTGTATGAGTAACTCAAAGCCACAAAGCACAAACACATGCTTAAGTCAGCTCAACCTAAACAAATGATAAGCACAACTCGCAACTACAACTCACGCTTTCATATCCTCCTATATCATGCTTACATAAGTCAACTTGTGACTAAAACTACATGCTCTGATTCTCAACTTAGCATCCAATTTCACAAATTTCAGTCAAACAAAACTCCTCAAGTAATGTTTGAGATTATTTAAATGCACAACGACTAATTACAAAAGCACACTTCTTTCCTCCCCACCGGAAGCCTTTGTCATCAATGTGACATTAAAGGTGAGAATCAATGAATCACCTTCCTATCTCTCCACAGAGAACAATCGTCACCACTATGACCCTTCAAAATCATTAAAACCCCTCAAATCTAAGAAGAAGACAAGCAACAACAATTCAAAACAAGGTAAATCAATTCATAGTAGCCCCTGCGTATAGTTTTAGTTCAGGAGGTTACATTAAAACAAACAATTCAAGCCATAGTAATCATCACAACTTCATGCTCTGACATCTGCAAGTAGCTCCGACCTTCACACATTTACCATCTCTTTAGTTGTTAACTTAATAACAATTCAACTCTGTTATCAACCAATCATCACACTGATCAATCACACAGATTTCACTGGTCATCACGCATACATTCCCACATGCTTTACACAACAATCATTATAACGATCATCACACTAATTTCACTGACCATTACGCAGATATTCCTAAACATGCATGCTTTACATGACAATCATCACAAAGATCGTCACATTGATTTCACCGATCATTACACAGATATTCCTACACAAGCTACCATATCTTAAATCACAATTTAAGATAGTCATACTAGACCCCAGGTATCTCAACAAATGAAATTCTACAATCACAACTCCATACACAATTTCACTATTTTCAAAAAATAATGAACTCATTTCAAAATATTGTTAACATCACAACAAAACCACCAATACATACTTGAATTCTCGATGTAGATACTACATAGTTGGTTCTCATCCTTCAGAGACTACGAGCTTGGATTTAAGAAAGATTCGCTTGGATTTATCCATGGTTTGTTTATTCCTTATCCTAAAGAAAAGATCCTAATCCTATTTCTTAATTCTCCATCATGGTTGATCTGATCGAAATAGGATTTGGTTTGTGTATATTAAAATTAATATATATTATATATTGTTATATATTAGATATATCTAATATGTCATTTTTGATCTTCCTTGGAACGGAAGACTGACATAACAGACCAAGAACTACGAGATCACCCCTTTCATTCTGGGGTGACGGAGGGATCGTACCATTTGAGCCTTTTTTTTTCATGCTTTTCCCGGAGGTCTGGAGAAAGCTGCAATCAATAGGATTTTCCTAATCCTTCCTTCTCGAAAGGAAGAACGTGAAATTCTTTTTCCTTTCCACAAGGACCAGGAGATTGGATCTAGCCGTAAGAAGAAACAAGTTATTTTGAATCTATATCTTCAAGTAACATAATAGTGGTAGCATAAATTCAACAACTTCTTCAAGTACCAAGAACTCATAGGAGTTCGTTACAAAGATTGAATTGATTGAAAAATCTCCTATCCGATATAATTATTTGCATTTTGCATAACATAAAGTTTTACAGCAAGGACTTTCATTTTTTATCATTAGTAAGAGAGAGAGAAATTCATATTGGATTAAACCATCTGTGATTAAAAAAAGATAGATAAAAAAACACTGATGTAAGAGAGAAATTTTATGTTGTTATTTTTCATATTTATACTGTAAAATAGTTTGCGTGTTATTTGAACTCAATTAAATTTGTGAAAAGATATGATTCCGTGGATTATGAAATATATATATATATATATATATATAGATATACAGACACACACACACACGTAGTCATCCACTCAGGAATGTTACTAATACACCCTATAGTTTGTAGTCAAATAAATAACTCCAAAAAAGATAAAGGTAACTCCGTTTGTAATGAATAAAGTAAGATTGCTCACCTTTGAATCCTATTGCGTCTTCACATGCTAACCAAGAAAAATACAAATCGCTGCAATCCGCTCAACACAAATCTGTCAAGTATCTAATCACATACGGTCTCATCTCAGTACATGAAACACAAAACGATTAAAGTTCGAAAGCCCCGTTTGAACCCGAAAGTAACACTCCTAGGATCAATATATCAAAACGAAAAACCGATCCAATGGTCGGATCCTCAATGATCGAAAACTGAGATAATCAAAACCGCTAAAAATCTAACATGCTCAAACGATCTCCAAATGCACGATCTCCAAATGCAACAAATCATATATCAAAGTGCTTGTATCGACAAGTAGATGATTATGAAGTTAGAAACTGCCCTAGACATGGCTGGATGTGCCGCCACAGGCGGTTGCACGTGCACCCCACTCACCGCATTGCCAACCTCCAAACCAGCAAGATCCAACCATCCAAAATGGAGTTTACACAACGAGGATCAACTTTAATACCTGGAACTTGAGCCAACCTAGCCTAGATAGCCGGCGCAAGTTGAAAACACTATTTTACCGTGAGTTGAAGCTCCTTCGGTGAAAATCGATCAACACTACTACCAAGGATCGGACGAGGATGCTTCCACGAGCAAGACAAGATAGGTTTCAAGCCCAGCCGTTGCCGGAGTAGGGAGAAACGATCGAGTCTGCCACCCCCAACCTTTGTCACATCGATGCGCCGTCGTACGACCATAACATTCTCGTACGAACTCCAATTTATGCATTTCGTATATCCACGAACTTGTGTCGACGCGTTCTACAACTTTCGTAAATGAAATTTTTGGAGAAACTCAACTAATAGAAAGTCAACAGTTGAGCTCCCCCTAAACATGCGTTTCGAGTAATTATTCGTCTGAAAATAATTCCACTCCATCGCCGAACCACAAAATTGTCCCAACCACCAACTTAATAATTTTCAGAAAATCATTGGAAATTAATGACCAATTTTTGGGGCATCACAAGAAGAGTATTTATTTATTTTATTTTTCTCTCTCCCTTTGTCCTTATTTGTCTTTTCATATGACTTGACAAAGTCTATTAATAGTTGAAAAAGGTTGGGGGTCCAAATATCAAATTTGGAGGTTTAACTATGCACAAAAAAATCTTATTAACACTTAATGCAACGTTCATTCTTATACATTTCTGATTTTTTTCCCTTCTTTTTTTTGGATTAAATTCAGTTTACTTACATGAGGTTTGAGGGTAATTTCATGTTAGTCTCTGTCCTTTCAATTTAATCAGTTTACCCCTCAAGCTTTCCAATTTCAATCAGCCGTGTCCAATTTCTACTATTCCGTCCAATTTGGACCGTCAAGTCTGACTTTTGAGGGCTAAAATGGTCATTTTAGACAAAAAAAAAAATTTCTTTTTTTTATTTTTCATTTTAAGTTTTTTCTATCTTTTTTCTTCCGAATTTTATTTATTTATTTATTTTTTTCGTTTTTTTTTTCATTTAATTTTTTTCTCTCTGTTTTTTTTTTTATATAAATTTTGTCTTCAACCTATACACAACAAGTTATAATAGGTTTATAAAAACAATAATATACTCTAGGTGGTTGAAAGCCGCTCAATGATCTATGATATTTATGATATATCCCGATAAAGAGAAGAATTTTAGGATATATTCCCAATAAAGTGAAAAAATGCATGTGTAAAAAATAATTTACAAATAAAGTGTAAAATAGTGAAGAAATAGATTTTGTTCATTTAAATTTTTTTTCTATTTTTTTTTTCATTTTTTTTCTGTTTTTTTTTTTTCATTTAATTTTTTTATCTTTATATATATATAAATATTGTCTTCAACTTATGCACCATAAGTTATAATAGGTTTATAAAAGCAAAAATATACTTTAGGTGGTTGAAAGCCGCTCGATGATTTATGATATTTATGATATATCTCCGATAAAGGAAAGAATTTTAGGATATATCCCTAATAAAGTGAAGAAATGTCTGTGTAAAAAAAGAAAAAATGAAAAAACAGAAAAAAAATAAAAAAAATAAAATAAAATAAAATAAAAAATAAAAACACAGAGAAAAAAATTGAAAAAATAAATAAAAAAAATTCCTTTTTTTTGTTTGGTCTTGGAATGCAAATTTTAACACTGAAAAGTCAGACTTAACGTCCACATTGGATGGAATGGACACATCTTATTGAAATTGGAAAGCTTGGGAGGTAAACTGATTAAATTGAAAGGACAGGGACTAACATGAAATTACCCCTAAACCTCAGGGGGGTAAACTGAATTTAATCCTTTTTTTTTTAAGAATATAATGTCGATATAGTATTATTAATACTCAGGCCAGAAATGACCATTACATATCCTCCCTCTACCGTCTATGGGTAGATAAAGAGTTTTTGATAAACCACAGCGATACATAGATTAAGTCTGATTATTTGACGGTACCCATGCTCACTTATTCAAGAAAGTCTATTTGACTATGGACAGTAATGCATAGTAATAGGCAAGTAAATTTGAAAAATAGTAAGTAAAAATGGGTATAGAAACCCATGAGTTATTCTGGACCCAAGAGAGAGCAGGTCCAACATCCATTTCAGAGTCCTAAGGCCCAACCATCAAACAGCAAAGCCCATCAAGAACAAAACCTAGCTGTCCCCAAGTTGTTCCTACCGCCAACAACAATATTGGCGCCGACCGGCCAAGCATCTATGCCGCCCAATTCGAAGGTAGCCCCACGTCCACCTCATTCGTCAGACTCCCAGAGATCTGGGCTTGGATTGGAGCCCAAAGACAGCCCAACCACATGCTCATCCACTTTGATTTGGACACCCAAACTCATCTGCGCTTCAATTAAAGTTTCAGCAGCATCTGCAACACTGGCCATGACCAATCCCCGAGCGCAGCATGAAGACCCATAGTGCCACCCCTCGTGAACGTCACATAGGAGACCCGATCATTGCCTAAAAGAACCGACATGTTAGGCCGCACACAGGCCGCTGTAGCGTCGAGGTTGGTGGCCTTCTTGCGGCGGGTACAATACCACCTTGGATTTGGCATCATTGGCTATAGCCAATGATTCTGACAAGAAGTGCATGCCATCATTTGGGTTTAGGAGTAACCAAGCAAGTTGCCGGCCATTGAAGGGCAAGAGACGCCGCCATGGCCAATGCTAACGGCCGCAGTCCCTAGAAGATGCAGGGGACCATATATGCCTAGGACGATCAGAGGATGGTGCCAGACGAAGTTGTTCGGAATTTGGATGGTGAGTTTCGCCATTTTTGTCATCATAGGACGGTGGCGATGCTAAGATGAGCGCGATTGTGGCCTCTAGGAGGAATAGAGTGCTAGGGTTTCTCATAGCATCATATATGATTGAATCTGACTAAATGAGTTCTTTTTAATTTTATTAAATACTTAATGAAAAGTTATTTTGGAAAGAATGTAAGATTTAATTAACATTTCTATCTGATAATTTTGCACTACTATTCACTTGACTTTTGTTCTTCATATATCATACTTATAAACATATCGATGATTCTATAGAAATCATTCATTAATTAATTAATTTGTACATTTCCTTGGGGGTTGAAATCTTAGTAGACTAACATTGATTCCGCCACTAGAAATTACGATTTAGGAGTGAATTTTTCGGAACCAAAGCCTGACAAATCGCACCAAACCGATTAAAATTATTAAACTGATGCTTACGATGCGGTTTTTGGTTATTGCTTTTGAAAAACAAAGAAAAATTGAACTAAACCGATATAAAATAATTAGTTAAGTTTCATATAAGTACTATAGGAGATTAATTCTTATATCATTGTTACTCTAACCATACTTTAATTTAATAATATTTCTTTTGTTTGTAGAATAGTAAGTATAGTTGGCCTACAAAAAACTCTAAGCATCGTCGTAGCTTATGTGTGTCGCCATTAAAGCAATTTTAAGGTGAAACTGAGAAAGTGTCCGGTCTGTGATGCAGTCTGTCAATGCCCTTGTTTGGAATTGCAAGGTAATTGTTAACAAAGAAACATAGTATGCCCTTGTGGATCTAGAACATGCGAAAAGACCAAATCTCATCTTTCTTGCTGAAACCCTAGCACAACAAAACATCATTGACTCCCTCATTAGTCATCTAGGCTTTAAAGGAAACATTTGTTTTTCTTAGGAACAAGAGTTGCAGGGTGTGGCGTTGCTCTGGAATTCCAATTTGCATGTAAGTCGGCGGTCTTACTCCCCATAATACATTGATGTGGAGATTATCAAGGAACCGAGTGCACCTGCTTTATGGAGACTCACAGGCATATATGGGGTTGCTGCTTGAATTGCAAGCAGGCAGACTTGAGATCTGATTGAATCTCTGGCTGCCGAGGACTGTGTTGTGCTCTGCCATGGATTATGGTAGGAGACTTTAATGAAATCATGAGCAATGCAGACAAATTTGGAGGTGTACCTAGGGCTGCTGCACTAGTGTTATAGTTCCGGCAGAGAATGACTAGTTGCGGTTTATTCTATATGGGTTTTGTAGGTAGCCAATTCACATGGTCCAATAAACATACAAAGGAGAGGCTTGATCGACGTTTTCAAACCATGCAATGGCAGGTTGCGTCCCATTTAGCAGGGTCATTACTTTAAAACCTTCTGACCCGGACCATTGTCCTCTTTTGGTTGAAGTTTGAATGGAAATTGGCAAACAACACAAAGTTTTAAAACAATTCCATTTTGAAGAAATGTGGCATGGTAATGAACAATGTACAAATATCATTCAACAACACTGGTCTCAGCCTCTTACAGGCAATGCACTGCAGCAGCTGGGGAAGACAATACATACTTGGAAGAGCTTAATGAAATGGCATAGAGTGGAGTTTGAGAAACAAAAGGTGGAGCCGCGAGTTGTTCAGGAAAAGCTCAATGACATTATGCGAGCTCTGTCCTCTTCTTATATGTATGAAGAGCAAAGATTTTTTCATGTTAAATACAGTTAGTTATAGTCGCGGCAGGAAGAGTATTGGAGGCAAAGAGCTAGAACTTTATGGCTCAAAGATGGGGATTAAAATTCTACTTTCTTTCATCGACGAGCTTCTAATAGAAGAAGTCACAATTTGATCAAGGGTCTGTTAGATGCTCATGGTGACTGGCAGGTTGAACCCAAGATTGTTATAGGCATTCTAATGAATTACTATGATTACATTTTTACCACTGATGATCAGACCAGTGGCGGATCCAGGATCCGAGATTTATCTAGGCTAATTAGAAGTACACTAATTTTTTTTTTGTTCTTTTTTTTTTAGATTTGGAACCCATAAAAAAACATAATTACCAAAAGCAAATCCTAAACAAGATCGCAGGTCAAAATTTTGAACTGATGCACTGGAATATAGAACAAAGCATGTTAAAACCTCACACATCATAAACAAGATCGCAAGTCTAAAATTTGAACTGATGCACTAGAATACTTCATAGGAAATTGAGACGGAAAATGAGATGCAGAAAAGAGTGGAAAGAGAAGAAAAGAGGGGACTTTGGGGACGGCGTTGCCGAGTTCTTTGGCGTGGGCGGCGTAGTTTCTGCCGCCACTGACCTACTGAGGTTTGAGTGGTGAGCTGCTGTGGGCTGTGGCTGTGGGAGTACGCAAACTGCAGATAAGTTTTTTTTTTCTTTGGCTAGCTAGTATGGGTATATACATATACTTAAGGATTTTTGACCCAAAATATTGTCTAGGCTCCAGCCCATAGAGCCTGCCACTTGGTTCCTCCCCTGGATCAGATGAGGATGTTATCTTAGAGACTATAAATTCCACTGCACCAAAGGTAACAGAGGAGATGAATGCTGCACTTCTACAACCCTACACAGATGAGGAGACAAAACATGCTCTTTTTTCAGAAGCACCCCTCCAAGAGCCAGGGACCTGACTGCATGTCAGCATTATTATTTCAAATATACTAGCACATTGTCAGTATGGACGTATGTATGGCTATCCGAAATTTTTTGGACAAAGGTGAAGCTTGGGATGAATCCAAATTCACACACCTATGCTTAATCCCTAAGGTACAAAACCCAACAAATGCTACCGACTTCAGACCCATTGCACTTTGTAATGTCATTTATTGTATTTGCTCAAAAGTGATTGCTAACAGACTTAAATGGTGGTTGCCAGATATTACCTCCTCTCTGTAGAGTGCCTATGTTCTAGGCATGCTTATATCTAATAATATCCTGGTGGAAAATGAAGCAACACACTTCATCCATAAGCTCCGACATCAAGAAGAAGGTTTCTTTTCATTGAAGCTTGATATTAGCAAAATTATGACCGTCTGGAATGAAATTTTGTGCGTGTTATGCTAAGCAAGCTAGGTTTTGCACCACGTTGGATTGATATGACCATGCAACGTGTCATCTCAATTAGATATGCTATATTGGTAAATGGTGAGGCTTTTAATGAAATTATTTCTCTAGAGGTATTAGGCAGGGTGACCCCCAATCACCCTACCTTTTTATTCTATGTGCAGAGCGCCTCTCTGCGTTGATCACACATGCATTTGATAATGGCAGCATTTCTGGTTTGAAAATGTGTCCTCAAGCTCCCTTCTTACACCATTTATTATTTGTTGATGATAGTCTCTTATTGGTGCTGCTGCCACTGATATTGAATGCCACAGGTTTCGATAGATTCTTAATACTTATGAAAGGGCCTGTAGAAAAAAATTAATTTGCCAAAAAGTAGTGTGGTTTTTAGTCGAAATGTGCATGTTGATATACAAGCCAGAATATTTTTTATTGTTTGGAGTGCAATGTGGAGAAGTATGATCTCTATTTGGGCCTTCTACTTTGTGTGGGAAAATCAAAAACTGCCAAGTTTGTACATCAAAGAGAAGATCACAAAGAAATTGGTAGGGTGGAAATCAAAGATTCTAAGCTATGCAGGTAAGGAGATTTTAATTAAAGTTGTGGCTCAAACAATACCTTTATATATGCTAGGAATTATTAATTGTTACCTAAGGGTCTTTATGATGATATACACCAACTCTGTGCTCTCTTCTGTTGAGGTGATACTGATACAAAAAAGAAGATTCATTGATGTAGTTGGGAGCGACTCCGTCTCACTAAGCAAGAGGGTGGTATGGCTTTAAAAATGTCTATGCATATAATTTAGCATTGTTAGTGAAGCAAGGTGAAGACTTGTGACCAATTCTAACTATTAGTCAAATAACCACCCTCAAGTATAAGAGTCAAGTTATAGTGTAGGGATTATGAGGAGGGGATTGTAAAATCTCACTCTAGCTAGGGAAAATCTAGAGGATTCTAGATGAATATGCAAATGCACAATTCATAAAAAATGGCTCACAAGTGAACCAAAATTCATGGCGAATATATGCAAAATGGTGTAATGGTTTGTTTTTTGACTTTGGAAATGGTTTCGAATCAAATTAAAACAAAATGAAAAATTGAAATGTTAACTAGGCTATGTTAAACTAGATGTGATAAACTGGATGGAAGTTAGAGCTTTCGATTGTTCACCATATCCTCCCTTGCATGCATTGATGTTCAAACTATAGGTAGTGCAATCCCAAATTACCTTCTTAGCATCCAGATGTATAAGACTACTAAGGCCTAAACTTCTTTGATTTTATCAATTTCCACAAGATAAGTGGGAAACTAACTACCTCAGAACAAGTTATATTACCAGATAAATATCAATTCTTTGCTCCTAGATACATAAAGGTTTGAGTTTAGATAATCAAGCAAGCAAATCAATCCTAGATCTAGGTGATTTTAACTCACTACCCTCACATACATACTTAGTGTTCTATCATGCTTTTAATGTCTAAAGCTAGCTATTCTCTAAACATTGTTCATGTAATGACAAATGCAAAGTCTTCAAATTAGCTAGATTTAAATACAAGCATTCACTTCTTGATTTAGCATGTGAAGATGATTATGGAAATTACATCAAATAAGACTCAAACATCAATTCATTATAAGTTAGGCTAGGGCTTTTAACCTTAGCCCCATCAATAGACTACTCACACATATCTACATGAACTAGCAATAACATAATGAAAAACATTAAGCTATCTAAGAATAGAGTTTAGAAGTGACTAGGGATGATCACAAGTGAAGGGTAGGGATGTAGACTTTGTCATGGAGATGATGTGGTGGCTCCTCTTATGTTCTACCTTCTTCCTTAAACTCCTTCAAGACTTTAGATGATGATGATGCTTCGTATATGTAAGATGTTATGGGTAGGGATGTAGTTGGAGAAATAGAGTGGTGGAGATGGAGGTTTTGTGGAGGAGACGATAGTGGGTTGTGTAGAGAATAGAGAGAGAAAATGAGATGTAATGGGTAAGTGTGGGTGATGGTCTTCTTCCTTGTGAGAATAGGTGCTTAAATAGATGTAGTGATAGGTCTGAAATGGTGATTAATTAGAAGCCAAAGAAAACAGTCATAGCCTTGTAAGAAGCATGGAGGTGAAGTATGAGAGTGGTAATAGATCCCAACATCAAGGGAAAATAGTATGGGAGTGATAGTGTAGGTTAGAGTAGATAATAATGAGTGAGAGATGGTGATTAAACCTAAAACATGATAGATTTTGAAGTGATGATGGTGGTGGACTTTTGGATAATAGGGAGTAGAGATGGTATGAGAAAGATGAAAGAAAGGTATGGTTGAATTGGAATAAAAACAGTTTGGAATTTGGTTAAGATAGATAGAATGATGGTGAATATATGTAATGAAATAGATGCTATGTTACTTATCCTCCTTACTTTTCCATGAATATGGCTGGAAAATACATGGCACCATTGTGAGTGGTGGTGCACCGACACTTGTGCGGCCAAAAGTGATGGTGTATGGAAAATTCACTGAAATTTCATTTTTTTTCTCTTCTTGTCAAGATTTTCTTCAAAACATGGAATTTGATTAGTGAATATTAAATTGGACTTTAGAACAAGTAATTTCCATGTTTAAAAGCACAAATATATATATATATATATATATGAATTATGATCCAGCACTAACTCACTCATTGCTTAGTTATACAAGACAAGATATTATCCGAACTGTAATTTTTGGGAAGCAAAACGTGGAGATTCCCCTTCGTTCTCTTGGAGAAGCATTATAAATGCAAGACAAACTCTAAGAGCGGGTGTGCAATGGAGAATTGGAGATGATTCTAAAGTTAATATTTGGTAGGACAAATGGATACCAAACTGTCCTACATATCAGATACAACGCCCAACAGGTACTGAATTTGAAAGGGTTGTTGATCTCATTGACCATAATCAGCCTACATGGATCCTTGCTACTGTGAGGACACTTTTCATCCCTGAGATTGCAGGCAAGATACTTACTATTCCCTTAAGCAGGTGTATGTCTTCTGGCAAGCTTTCTTGGAGTCCAGACACGAGGGGCAGATTCATTGTGAAAATTGCTTATTGGGTTGCCAGACAATTTGTTCCTGGGTGATATGCTAGCTGCGTCCTCTACTGAAGACCCCTTCCAACTCTTGTGGAAATGAATTTGGAGTACAAAAGTTCATGGAAAATTTCACATCTGTGTTTGGAGAGTTGTACACAATTTATTACCTACTAGAGAGTGTTTGCTTACAAAAGGCTATTGTGGTGAAGAGTATTACATGGTTTGCTCGCATAGGTTAGAGGACACTTCACACCTTTTTCAAAAGAGAAAAATTCATTATCAGTCCCTAAACATTGGTGTCAATACCAATTTAATACCCACACTCACATCTCTACTAATGTGATACCTGACGTCATATTTTGATATCGACAACATGCCTCCGTCCAATTTCCGTAACAGTTCCGTTAAAAAGATGATGTGGCAAGAATGTAGAGACCATAAAAAGGATAAATGACCGATTTACCATTTTCTTTTATTAATTCATTTTTTCATTCTTTTCTTCTTCTACTTATTTTCTTATCTAAACTTGAGCTACAAATTCTGGGTTTATTAAATCTAAACCACACATAGAGAGACTCATAAACCAACATCCGGCGTATCTTGAATGGGAGTCAAGAGGCTAAAGAGGAGCTCATCTCTCAGATTCAAGCCAATAATCCTAGTTAATTAATTGTTTTTTTTTGAAAAAAAAAAATCTGGGTTTATTGTTTGGTTGTTGTTCATCGAAGGGGTTCACTTGCCCGGTCTGGGTTCCAAAGAACATAGAAGAATGGCAGAAACAATGAATTAGGAGTCTGCACAAGCCTCTTGGTCTTTTGCTTCCCCTTCTTTGTTTATACTATGAATATAATGATACATATGAAGGCTGAAAATTTTGCACAGCCAGATGTTGGAATCTAGAACCGCAATGCTCAATTGCTCATCATTAAGCCCAACACTGGCCAAACAAAACGTTACTATAATAGAATGGATCAACAAGAGGATTTTCTGAGGTAAATGACAGTATATATCTAAAGAAGAAAATGAGACACTGCAGCGCGCATTGGAAGCTTTAGTGGAAAGCATGTAGATGAGGATGAAATCATCACTACACATTAATTATTGATTGACGAACGGAGCTCAGCTGGTGGGTGAAGCAAATCAATATCATTCTGGAGCACCATATTTTGATATCAACATATTTAGGTTTCCGTCGCTGGCTGGACCGCCGAACCCACTTCCACCTCTAAAACCCCTTTCCAAATCAAACCCACCACCAATCTTATTCTTCCCACTGCTGCTCCCCACCGTCTCCCCTGAGAAATTAGACACAAACCTAGTTCTCTTGGCCCATGATTTTAGCTATCTCGAATTGTGATCCCAACATGAGCTCAACCGAGTTGCCATTGGAGCTTCTTCTCAACTGGGTACGGTTCGAAATTGAAGACCATGACCGCCGAGGGATCAGCACCCAGTCTCTGATCGCGATGTCTAGCACCAAATCTGCCGCCATTGTTGGAGCTTATAGCATTTCTTCAATTTTAGGTCTCTCTGCTATATATTCCGAGACTGAGTTGAGTGATCTGGGTCTCTTGGTCTGCTATCAATTTAGGATTTTTCCTTTTCCTTTTCAATTAATGGTAATTGCATGTTGTTCAACATTTTTAATTACTTTTTATAATTGGTTGTGTAAAATGACAATTTTATCTTTCAATATTTAGTCATATGCATAGCAGCATAGCACATGATCATTTTTAATGGTGCCGTGATGGAATATTGACGGAAGTATTATCATGTTTATACCAAAATATGACTTCAAGTATCACATTGGTAGAGTTGTGAGTGTGGGTATTAAATTAACTTTGCCACCAAAGTTCAGAGATTTTTGGTCATTTTTCTGTTTTTGTAAATGCCCTCTTGTTGCTGAAATCTTGGCTGCTTCTCCTCTCCAATTGCAGAGCACTTTACTTCCTTCAATTAACTTTAAAGAGTGGCTACTTGATTGTGTTGTACATCTTAAGAAGGAAGTGTGGGAAAAGTTGATGATGATGATTTGGGCTATATGGAAAATCGAAATAGCATACTATGGGAAAATGTGTTCTGACTGCACAAAGCCTTAGTTTGCAAGCTTTGACATGGCTAGATGAATTTCAGGCGGCTCGAACTATTTGTACCGGTACTATCTAAAGCTCCCAAACAAGTTGGCAACCAGAGCTGAATAACAGATCCAAATTGAATGTCGATGGTGCATATTTACCGCAAATGACGAAGGGCAGGACTGGTGGTGTTCTGCGCAACTCACAGGGGCAGTTTATGGGGGCTTTTGCACTTACAGTGCAACATGTTCGCTTAGCAAGCAAGCAGAGCTACTTGCTGTCTCGAAGCTATGCAGCTGATTCTTAGTAAAGACCATGAGCTTGATGAGCATGGAGCTTTGATTGATGATATCCTCCTGTTAATGAGTGGTATACCAGGGGTGTGTGCTCAACATGCACGAAGGACTTGTTACAAAGTAGAACATAGGCTTGCTGCCCTAGCTTTTGAAGCTAATCAGTATGATGAGGTTTGGCATCATTGACCTCCAAACTGTATTCCTGATGTACTGTTCTAACTCATACTGTTTAATCTCCTTCAATTAAAGTTCAGTTTTATTATAAAATAAATAAATAATAATAACTATATGTATTTGATTTTATATCGCTACTCTAATTTTTTTTAAGTGTTATTTTTTTTATATATAGCATTAAATTATAGAATAAACTATAATATTCATATATATATATATATATATATATATATTTAGTCTTGTTGGTGTTTTGATGGAGGTTATTCGGTTTACATTAAAATTGTGAATATTGATGTTGTTTGGATAATTATTATATATACAATAATCATAGAAGAATTAAAAATAATTCATTAAAAATAAGAATAAAATCATAATGTTAACGCAGTGAAAATTAACCAAAATCAAATGAATTAATATTCCAGTTGATTAACTGAATTTGCGGTGAAATTTTAATTAATACAAAAAAATCAAACCAATACAACCGAGTCCCACGTTCAGTGTTGGACCAAACCACAAAAAAAAAAAATTATTTGATTGAAATGTCTAGGCGAGTACTATGAATTGAAGGTGAGAAATGATCATGATATTAATGCAATGGAAATTAACCAAAATCAAACTTATGCTGGCTGAATAACCGAATTTGCGGTGCAATTTTGATTAATACCAAAAAATCAAATCAATACAATCGAGTCCAACATTTGGCGTGTAGAAGTATCGTAAGAGTGAATTCCTTTATCAGGTATTTTGAGAGTCTCCTCGATATCTCTCTCTAGGAGCTCTGTACATGTCTTTGGACTGTACATCTCCCATATTGTGTCATTCATGCATCATATATCCCTACTCTAAAATTAGTTTTTCTTTTTTACGCTTCCGCTGTTATCTAACAAAGTTAGACCAAAACCACAGTTGATTTGATTGAAATGTCTAGGCGAAATATGAATTGAAGTGAGAAAGATATCGCCTCCCGGTAGACGGAGGAGTTAGAGGCTGATAGTTAATCAGATTATCATAATATTAATGCAGTGAAATTTAACCAAAATCAAACTAAATGCCGGCTGATTAATCAAATTTGTGGTGCAATTTTGATTAATACCAAAAAGTTAAACCAATAAGACCGACGTTCGGCGTTGGACCAAAACCACAAAAAAGAAGTTGATTTGATTGAAATGTTTAGGTGAAATATGAATTGAAAATAGAGAAATTATTATTTTCTGCACAGCATTGAATGTGGAAGGTCAGCAATGACAGAAGACCGCGTGAAGCTGTTTGAATGGTGCAAGTCTCCAAGAGAGAAAGCAGGTGGCAGTCATTGAATGGCCTTCAATGTTTGGCAGTGTACTGCTTTGTTATGCTGGCTTTGTAGTTGATACATGTACTATAACTATACCCATCAACTAAACTACGATTCATCTACTTGGCAGTGCAAGAACTAAGAGACACGGCCGTAGAGAAGAGTGATTCCGGAAAGGTATGGTCCTATCTTCAACTTCAGGCCGTATATATCTCTCTGCTTCTATCTTTATGTATTCCTCCATCGAACTTTAGCTTAATATAAATATCTCTCTCTCTTTTTAAGTTGAGTGCAATGAAGATGGAGCTAATGGACGTGTTCGTCCTTGTTTTGGGGGCCGTTTTTCTCCGGCTATGGTGGCGCTACTGGTCTGTCACCGGCGGCGGAAAGAAGAATCTTCCACCGGGTCCGCCGGGCTGGCCTGTGGTGGGGAACCTGATCCAAGTGATCCTCGAACGTCGACCGTTCATCTTTGTAGTACGCGATTTACGTAAAAAGTATGGACCCATATTCAGCATGCAAATGGGCCAACGCACACTCATCATCATCACAAGCTCCGACCTCATCCACGAAGGCCTCGTCCAGCGGGGTCCCGACTTCGCCAGCCGCCCTTCCGACTCTCCCATCCGACTCATCTTCAGCGTCGGAAAGTGTGCTATCAACTCCGGTCAGTATGGCCCTCTCTGGCGCACCCTGCGCCGCAACTTCGTGACGGAGCTTATCAACCCTACCAGGATACGCCAGTGCAGCTGGATCCGTAACTGGGCGCTGGAGTATCATATGAAGCGCCTCAAGTCAGAGGCGACGGAGCACGGCTCCGTGGAGGTGATTAGCAACTGCAGGCTGACCATCTGCAGTGTGCTCATCTGCCTCTGCTTCGGCGCGAAGATCTCAGAGGAGAGAATCAAAGTCATTGAGAGTATACTCAAGGATGTCATGATGATGACGACCCCGAAGCTCCCCGACTTCCTGCCGCTGCTAACTCCGCTGTTCCGACGGCAGGTGAAGGAGGCCAAAAAGCTACGGAAGAAGCAAATGGAGTGTCTGGTTCCGCTGATAAGAAACCGAAAGGCTTTTCTCGAGGGAGGGGGTGTTGTCAACGAGGAGATGGTGAGTCCAAATGGTGCTGCATATATCGACTCTCTGTTCGGGCTTGACGTGCCCGGAAGAGGTAAGCTGGGAGAGGAAGAGCTCGTCACTCTTGTCTCGGAAGCCATCAACGCCGGGACGGACACGAGTGCTTCGACGACGGAGTGGGCGTTGCTTAATTTGGTGATGAACCAGGAGATCCAAGATAAGCTGTATAAGGAGATTGTTGAGAGTGTTGGGAAAGACGGGGTGATCACCGAGAATGACGTGGAGAAAATGACCTATCTTACCGCGGTGGTTAAAGAGACTTTCCGGCGACACCCGCCGAGCCACTTTCTTTTGTCGCACGCGGCGGTGAAGGAGACGGAGCTCGGTGGGTACACCATTCCGGCGGATGCCAGCGTGGAGTTTTACACTGCATGGGTGACGGAGGATCCGGAGATGTGGAAGGATCCGGGCGAGTTCCGACCCGAGAGGTTCTTGGAGGGAGATGGAGTTGACGTGGATATAACTGGTACAAAAGGAGTGAAGATGGTGCCATTCGGAGCGGGGCGGCGGATCTGCCCGGCATGGACGTTGGGGACATTGCACATAAACTTGCTGCTGGCGAGGATGGTGCAGGCCTTCAAGTGGTTGCCGGTTCCGGGTTCCCCACCCGACCCGACCGAGACCTTTGCTTTTACTGTTGTCATGAAGAACCCTCTCAAGGCTGTGATTGTGCCTAGGTCAGTGATCAACTAATCACACAGTTTAATTAGCCAGGCATAAACTATGTTTTCAGTTTAATAATGGTTACCTGCCTACTAAATGTGATGAATATTGGTTTGTTTGTGATGATTATTAATTGTGGTTCGTGATTATAATTTGTAACGTTGATGATATTGTTCTTCCAAAAACATATATTCCCTGCATTGAATGATACTATTTGTAGTTTGGTGACTTTGGGTAAGGAATTAGTGAGTCAAGTAACAACATTTATATTGTGCCTTCAATTCCTAGCTACTAACATAAAGATATGTTTAAGATGTTTCATAGACCACTTTTTTATTTTTTATTTTTTATCACGAACGAGAAAACGATAATTTCATCCTCGATCTTTCTCTATCATATGTCGCAAGACATGACTGGATATTGCCAGGTAATCGTCTTACAAAAAGACACCAGGAGTCTCAGCTTTATTTTGATGACTGATCTTGATTGTAATTGGAATTTGGAAGGGCTCAACAATCACACTTCTCTATTTGATTACTTTTGTTTTCAATGACCGGTGCGGCTGTCCTCAGTCAAATATAATGAAAAATAAGAAATAATTTTGACTAATAAATCGGATATCTCATTCATCTTACAAGAAAGAATTATATACAAATTAATTGCGCCTAATAAGACAAGTACTACTCTTAAGACAAGTAGTAAACTTAATAATACTACAGATATTACAGAATATTACAGATTATGGAATATTACAGAATATCTACATAAATAAGGTAAGTATGACTCATGCCACCGCTGCCTAATTATCACAATACAAATCCATGGCTCGTTTGGGTTTAAATCCTAAATCACGAAGTAAATTTCTCAACCGAAGTAACTCACAAACTCCATGAGCCATACCTCTATACTTTGCTTCAGCACTTGACCTAGCCACAACCTTTTGTTTCTTACTTCTCCAAGTAACAAGATTACCACCTACAAAAGTGAAGTAACCAGAAGTAGATTTTCTATCCGTAACACAACCTGCCCAGTCTGCATCTGTATAACCATTAATATCAAGATAATTATGCTTTGAAACATCAAGCCTTTTTCTGGTGCAGACTTTAAATACCTCAGAATACAGATCACAGCTTCCATATGAGTTTCACTTGGATTATGCATGAATTGACTCACAATACTAACTGCATATTCAATGTCTGGCCGATTATGTGAGAGATAGATTAATCTGCCAACTAACCTCTGATTGCGAGCCTTCTCTGTAGGAGTTTGATTAGGGTACTCAGTCAGTTTATGATTATGTTCAATAGGAGTATCAGCAGGTCTACATCCTAGCATTCCTGTCTCTGTTAACAAATCAAGCACATATTTTCTTTGGCACAAGAAAATTCCTGAACTCCCCCTGGCGACCTCAATCCCCAAAAAATATTTAAGAGAACCAAGATCTTTCATCTCAAACTCTGATGCAAGCATATCTTTTAATATTTCAACCTCCTCTGAATTATCACCAGTAATTATCATATCATCAACATAAATAATCAAGGCAGTTAATTTAACTTCACAGCGTTTCAGAAACAATGTATGGTCAGAGTTGCTTTACTTGCACCCAAAACGACGCATAGCTTGAGAGAATCTTCCAAACCAAGCTTGTGGTGATTGTTTGAGTCCATACAAGGACTTATTTAACGTACACACAAATCTACCTCCTGTGCTTGCCTCATATCCTGGTGGTAGATCCATATAGGCATTCTTCACATCAAACTGTTGCAAAGGCCAATCTAGATTAGCTGCTAGAGACATCAACACTCGAACAGTATTAATCTTTGCTACTTGAGCAAAGGTCTCATCATAATCCACGCCATATGTTTGAGTATATCCCTTTGCAACAAGTCTTGCTTTATACATGTTCACTGAATCATCTGCATTGTGTTTGGTAGTGTACACACATCTACATCCAACAACTCTCTTTCCTTGTGGAGGCGGCACCAACTCCTAAGTATTATTCTTCTCCAATGCCTCCATCTCTTCATTCATTACTGAAAGGTAGACGATTCAGCAATTGCATTTTCTGTTTTGGAACTTGCAATGCTCTGTTCGGCAGTTGCCTTTTCTGTTTCTGTAGGAGTGTCATTGGCTTTAATGGGCTGAATTTTAATCCCACAAGACTTCTCTTCCAGAAAAGTGAACTTCTCTTCCAAAAAATTGTGTTTCTCCCCCTGAAGTGAAGGATTGATGGGAGAAAAATAACATGCATCCTCATAAAAGGTGACGTCCACGATAACAAAAACTTTCTGTGTAGGAGGATGAAAACACTTGTAGCCCTTCTGATTAACACCATAGCCCACAAAAACACACTTTAATGCCCTCGCATCGAGTTTGGACCTTTGATTCTTAGGAACATGGACAAACACCACACACCCAAAGACACGAGCAGGGAGATTAGAAAACGAAGGGACAGACACATGATTTGAAAGGGCAGCATAGGGGGTTTGACCATTGAGAACAGAGGAAGGTAGCCTATTGATGAGATGACAAGCAGTGAGAATTGCATCTCCCCGAAGATACTTAGGCATATGAGCAATAAATAGAAGAGACCGGGCTATGTCAAGAACATGACGATTCTTTCTTTCTGACACCCCATTTTGTTCAGGGGTTTGAGGGCAAGTAGTTTGATGAATGATCCCATGAGAATGAAAGAATTGGTGAAACTGAGAATTGACAAACTCCCCCCCATTATTAGAACGAAAGACTTTAATATTGGCTCCAAATTGATTTTGAACAAGAGCAAAAAATTCTTAGAAAGCAGAGAAGACTTCATATTTGTGTTTCAATAAAGCGACCCAAGTAAGACGGGTATAATCATCAATAAACAAAACAAACCAATGTTTGCTAGATAAGGTTGACTCACGGGAAGGTCCTCAGACATTAGAATGAATAAGCTCAAAAGGAAAAGAACTCCTGGTAGTACTCAAAGGATAACTAGTACGATGACTTTTAGATAAGACACATGACTTACAATGCAACTTAGACTCATCAATGCCCAGAAACAAGGATGGCATAGATTTCTTCATGACACTAAAGGAAGGATGCCCTAATCTCTGATGCCATAGCCATAATTCTATAACTTGATTAGTAACCCCAGTCAAAATCAAAGCTGCTTGGACTGCCTTCTCCGATTTCATAGTTGATCCCTCAGATAACCCCTGCCGATTATTTCCCTGGTAAGGAGGTCCTGAAAAATCACATACAACGGAAAAAATGTGACAGAACACCGAGATTGAGTGTTAAGCTGAGGCAAAGATATAAGATGATGAGAGAGATCAGGGACATAAAGAACATCATGTAGTGTCAAAGAAGGGGTGAGACGAACATACCCTATTCCTAAAACAGGAAAAGAATCACCATTGGCATTGACAACAGAGGAAATAGAGGGTGGATTGAGAAAAAGAAAGAAACTACGATCATAGGTCATATGGTCAGATGCTCCAGAATCAATTATCCAAGTATTGCCACCAGTAAAGCTAGAAATTTTTAAAGCAACTCCAACCTTACCATTACCACTGCGACTTACGGATGCGGTATCCTTACCAACAAAGTTAGTGTGATCTGGTTTTGTCACCACATGGTAATCTTGGTCTTGAACAAGATGAACAACAGTCTTTCCCTTGGGTTTGTTGTCCTGAGGTAGGGGCTTATCAAAGTAGCCTACCAGAAAACCAACCAACCTGTAACAATTTGCTTTGATGTGGCCTGGATTCTTGCAGTAGTTACAAGTCAGACTTGAGGAGAACCTGGGAGAAACGTCTTGATCTTTCACCATGATGAATATGCAGCGGAAGGAAAAAACAACAAAGTACTTGGAAATATAAGAAGGCAACGGTGATAAAAGGATCAAATGACAAGGAACAAATCCAAGCACAAAGAACAAGGGTCAAAGATCAAAGAACAATGAGTCAGAGTCCAGGATCGGATCTCTGCTCTGATACCAAGTCAAATATAACGAAAAACAAGAGACAGTTTTGACTGAATAACTCGAATCTCATTCATCTTATAAGAAAGAATTATATACAAATTACAATTGCGTCTAATAAGACAAGTACTACTCCTAAGGCAAGTAGTAAACCTAATAATACTACAGATATTACGGAATATTACAAATTATGAAATATTGCAGAATATCTACATAAATAAAGTAAGTATGACTCATGCCAACATCCTCAAGCCTTGATTAATGAACTGTTGAATACAAAGGAGGACATAGAGGCTAAATCCCTTATTATAATAAGCATCTAGAGAACATCTTGAAATAATATCAGAAGTCTCCATAAAATACATGTATTCAAACAAACACTAATTAGCAAAGAGTACATTACTGGCTACTCTATTTTCTTTCACAGAGCGATGACATACCAGAAAGATAACTCAATTACAATGAAGCATAATTATCAAAATCACAGCTTTCCCACTATGTTACATCTGGAAAATAAATCCGATGTCACTCAGTCTCATCCTGCCACTAGGACAACTATTTAACAATGGATCGTCGCCTCGTTAAGCCAGACAAGACACTTAGAGTGCATATACATGCATTTAGCCCGACTAACCCTACAAAATAAATGTAGGAACTTACTTCACACCAAAGGCAAGACCATACTAACAAACTCAAACAATTTGGTATGAGGGAATTTTATTGGCTCCTAGTCTAAAGAGTAAATTGTCTAACAGTCACTGATCACTGGTATACTACCTAAAGGATGTTGCCGAGTAAGTAACAAATACATGCTCTATATATATGACCACTTAGGTGAAAATAAAGACTATAAAACAATTTGAAAATACTTTCACCTTAATCGTCATCTCATCGAGAACATATAACATAAAATTTGGTTTGTTGTAAAAAGAAATATATTTTCTTAAAAAAAGAAAAATAAATCTCATAAAATTACTGTTCTTAAATAGTCATATAAGTCAATAAAATCTCAAGCAATTTAATCGAAATCAATGTATTCAAATCATATTCAAATCACCAATAATATCACTTGAATTTGGTGCCAACCATGCCAGGGGTGAAAAAATAAAAAATCAATCAGAAATAACTATGGGTCATATAAGGTAATAACATTAGTGCTGACCATCATGTGTACTATGTTCCAGAAGCATGTTATAACTTCCCCGCCTTGTGAACTTGTGGTTGTCGAAGCTTTTGTGGTTGGGAAACAGTAATTTTGATCATTTTGCATTTGAAATTTAATTCCTGTGATTTAGAAATGTAGGGAAATTGAAGCCTAGATGAAGACTGATTATATATTAGAATCATCAGTGTGTTCCAAAGACCAACCAAAAATTTAGGGAGCTTTTAATGTTAGTAAAAAGTTTCTTGTTCGTGGATTTTTGTATTTTTCTCTTGCATGTACATATGTTTAGGACATTTGATAATCTGTTCTATTGGGAAAGAAGGGCTGCCTTAATACAAGGTCAATGGATAATTGGTTTTCCCAGGATCTAACTTTTCCCACTTCTCGTGTGATTTACGGAACAGCAACAAATAAATAAAAGAAGATACAATATTTAACGAGGTCCGGCAAATGTGTCTACGTCCTCGGGGTAGTAGTAATACTCTCTTCCACTATATAAATAATGGGATTACAAGGCAATCTCACTTTAGTGACTAAACTTCACCAAAGTGGTAACACACACTCCATCTCTCAAGAGGAATTTTCTTCTCATTCATCTCTCAAGTGAGGATCTCACTACTATCTCAAACTCTATTAGTTTGGAATGACTCTTCTCTTGGTTGTTTCTGCTACAACCTTTTATGCCTGTTTATAAGCAATTGGGTTCATGGATATGACATGCAATTGGAAGCAAAGTCAAGTCTTCTTCCAAGTTTGGCATGCCTAACTTCAAAGATGGCTTGCTACCTACCTTCCAAGATGGCTTGCTATTTACCTTCTTTGCATTTTCCAACCCATGCTTTCCTTATGTGGTAAATCATCACATGGATTTCCTCCTCCATTAAGGAGGGACTGCCCATCAATCTCCCCTCCCGACTTAGATGGAGGGATGCATCAATCTTGACGCGCTTCTGTAAAATTCAAACTTGCCCTTTAGTAAGGACTTCGTCATCATATCTGAACTATTATCATCTGTGTGAATCTTCTCAAGCTGTAGTTGCTTGGCTTCCAGCACATCACGTGTCCAGTGATACCTCACATCAATGTGCTTTGATTTCGAGTGAAAACTCGAATTCTTACTCAGATGAATTGTGCTTTGACTATCACAGTGTAGAACATACTTTTGTTGCTTATGGCCCAATTCCTGTACGAATTTCTTCATCCACAAAATTTCTTTGCAGGCTTCCATAGCTGCTATGAACTCCGCTTCTGTAGTTGACAAAGCAACACATTTTTGTAGCTTTGATTTCCATGAGACAGTTCCCCCTGAAAATGTAATAAGGTATCCTGATGTAGACTTTCTTGAGTCAACATCTTCGGCTATATCTGCATCTGTATAGCCTATTACTTCAAGCTTCCCACTTCCAAAGCATAAACCCATTTTGGAAGTACCTATGAGATATTTAAGAATCCACTTCACAGCATTCTAATGCTCTTTGCTTGGATTAGACAGAAATCTGGTAACAACACTAACTGCGTGTGTTATGTCTGGTCTTGTACATACCATTGCATACATCAGGCTTCCTATCGCTGAGGCATATGGCACCTTCGCCATTTCTTCGTCCTCTTTCTCACTTGTAGGACTTCGAGCAGAGCTTAAGGTGACTAGCAAGTGGAGTAGCAACTAGCTTTGCTTTCTCCATATGAAACCGCTCCAATACTTTCTCGATATATTTTTCTTGTAATAACCACAACTTCCCATTCTGTCTATCGTGGGTAATATTTATACCAAGAATCTGCTTTGTTGGTCCCAAGTCCTTCATAGCAAAAGACTTACTGAGCTCTTTCTTCAATTTGCTAATCTTATCACCATCTTGTCCTACGATCAATATGTCATCAACATACAAGAGTAGTATGATGAAGTCACCTCCTGAGAAATTCTTCACAAATACGCAATGGTCTGAAGTTGTCCTATGATATCCTTGCTCGATCATGAAGGAATAGAACTTCTTGTACCATTGTCGCTGCGCCTGCTTTAGTCCATACAAACTCTTTTTCAGTTTGTAGACTAGATCTTCCTTGCTTTTGACTTTGAATCCTTCTGGCTGCTCCATGTAAATCTCCTCTTCAAGGTCACCGTGAAGGAAAGCCGTCTTCACGTCAAGTTGTTCAATCTCAAAATTTAAACTTGCAGCCAAACCAAGTACCTTCACCACGAGTGAGACAATTTCTTCAAAGTCAATTCCCTTTTTCTGATTGAAACCTTTAACGACCCGTCTTGTTTGGAATCTGGGTCGTGAGTTATTCTCCTCAGTCTTTAATATATACACCCATTTGTTTCTGAGTGCTCTCTTACCTTTTGGTAACTCCACCAGCTCATAAGCCCGGTTGTCATGCAAGGACTTAATTTCATATTGCATGGCTTCCAACCATTCCCCCTTGTGGTCATCTATCAAAACTTCTTCATAAGACTCTGGCTCACCTCCATCTCTGAGAGTAACGAACTCATGTAGAGGGTATCTGTTTGAGGGTCTGCGTTCCCTGACTGATCTTCGAGGCGTTGGTGCCTCTTCCTCATCATTAGTTGCATCATCAACTGGATCATTAATCATTGGGTCATTTGCTACATCACCGACATCTTTGGTATCTCTCCAGCCATCCTGGTTTGTTGGCAGAGGAACTTTATCCGGGTTCATCGGATATTCTCTGGGTTGTTTAGGCTTCTCAGTCTTCTGAGTATCTTCGATGTTCAGGCCTTCGAAGAATACAACATCTCTACTTCTAACAATCATCTGATTGACAGGATCCCATAGCCTTTCTCTACGTGGGCGTAAAGTCTACTCCAGTTCCATGTATGGGGGGGGGTGGCGGCGGCGGCTGTGGGCGGGGGCGCCAGTTCTAGGCGTTTGAAGGCAAGTAATAAAATAATTTTTTTAGTCGTAAAAGAATCATTTAATAGTTTAAGGATCCATTATTTCTATTTAATTGCTGGGTGCATCAAAATACTTTCAGTTGTTGTTCATATATTATCGGCTGTTCATATCATCAGCTTTTCTTAATTGAGCAACAATTTTTCCTCATTCATAGCGATGGAATTGGAGGGTCTAATTTTGAAGTACACTTGTCCCCTTGTTAATGTGACACAGGCATGTATAGATAGCTTATTGTCTGGTCTAAAATACAATAAAATCTTACCTGACAGCTGGTTACAGATTATTTTTATTTACTCTTGATCTCCAGAACGATGAGGAAACAAGTTACTTCAATTGGCTTCTGTGGAGCAGAAAAAGGCGGATGAGAGTGTCTTGAGGCTGGTTGAAGAGCAAAAGGTATCGACTCCAGGCATTGATTGGGTTAGGTGGAGTATATCTGTTGAAGGAAACCAACTGATAATGGGTGAAGAGGTCCGAAATATAAGATATAGTCATGTGAGGCTTAGTTTTAAGTTAGAGCGTTCAACTCAAAACCAATTGCTTGTGGGGAGAGGCCCAACATATTCTTTGTTGAGCAAGATTTAGTTCCCGACATGGGAGATTCTAGATTCAATTTTGATGTTTAGCCTATTAATTTTAAGGATGGGAGGCAAATTTAAAAATTGAAACAAAATGAATTTCTTTCATATTCTCTATCTTCTTTCGACCTAAAAGAATTGTATTTTCAAACAGGGAATTCTGCTAGTATAGCTGGGCAAAGTTCGGGGAGACACTCCTATTCTAGAATAAATGAGAAGTTATGCTTGTCATACATCTTATATTGACATTGATAGAACTGACTTTTGGTCGAGATATTGATACTTCTATATGTTATATATCATGCCCGGACATGCATCAGGATTACCTTGCAAATGTATGGTTCAGCCCACATAAATTCCTGTTCTGACTTAAAAGTCCAATTTGTGTGATTTTTTTTTTCTTGAATAATATGCTGCCCAACTTTTTATCCCGGTTTTATCTCAAACTCCTAATACGATGGGATCCACTGCATGTAGTTTTCTTCTTTTCTTTTTTTATCAAAAAGAATTCATTAATAATGAAATATTACAACAATTTGTGGAACAATACTCGGCAAAAGTACACCGACATGGTGACTATTACCCGAATAGCGATCCAACTAGACTTCGTAATGGAAATCCATACTGACAGACTGATGGAGCCAAGAAGGCCCCGACTCCAAATAAAGCAAAGGTTGACTAACTTTTAACGCCTCTTTTGCAAGTCGGTGGGCAACCTTGTTGCCTTCCCGCTTCACAAAGTGGCAACTACGAATGGGAAAAGACTTAACTAAAGACTTAACTTCATCAATGATATGACCTTCAAAACTTAAATCATCAGAACTATCATGTAGAGTGTTGATGACTGAAAGAACATCACCTTCTTCCTCCAAGTTTGAGAATCCAACGTGGATCACAAAGCGGAGTCCATGTAATAGTGCTAAAAGTCTTCTACTGACCGGGATCCACTGCATGTAGTTGGGAAATAGTTGTGCTGAAATAACATTTTCGTTGGTCAGGAATGAGGATGAGTGGATTAAAAAAAAAAAATTGAAGATTTCAACTTATTTTGGCATGCATGAGTGGATATATATATTTGTGCTGATAACTGATTCCTCTCTTCTTCTTCTTTTTTTTTTTTTTGTGAATTAACTGATTCCTCTCTGAGAATTAAGATCGTAAGGAATTATCTTTCAAAGGGCAATTCCAGAGTCGTAAGATTGGTTCCCATGATGCGTGTTGCAGGAAATTATCGGCGAGGAGGATGAGAAGCTACAAAATCTGAAGGAAGAGTGGGGAGTTAAAATGCATGATTGTGTTGTTACAGCTTTGAAAGAGCTTAATGAATATAATCCAAGTGGGAGATATGTTATTTCTGAGCTCTGGAACATAAAAGAAGGAAGAAAAGCCACATTGAAGGAGGTATTTGCCTTTATCTTGAAGAATATTAAGATACGCAAGCGAAAGAGAACATGAACAGGTTAGCATTTATTATTATTATTGAGAGAGTTGAGTTTCTCTGATCTTGCAGTTGTGTGAGTCGGGGCTGATTGTTAAACCTGAAAATTTATATTCGGTAGGAATTGTGCTAGTCCGGGCCCATCTCAATCATGGGGCATAACAATTTCTCTTGTAGCTGTGGTCCATATCATAGGATGTGATGAAGGATATTGTTGATTGAAAAAAAAAAAAAATTATACACTCATAAGTTTCTTAAAAAGAAAAGAGAAACAAAAGAAAATTACTTCTTTTGCGGATAAACTCTGTTTTGGAATGGTGTGATTTGAAATGATGATTCTATTATTTCTATTTCTTTACCGCTTTCAGTGCCCTTTATTTGATGTACATGCACTTCTTGTTAACATTGTTCTTACTTTGTGTGGTTTGTTATTTCTTAGGCAACAGCACAGAGCAGAGTAGCAGACCATGGAATTTGGAGCGTAGATGTTGTGAAACTGCAAGTGTGCTAGTGGAAGGCAGGAATTTGAAGCTGTATTGCATGTTGGAGTTTCCTTAAAAGGATCTTATGCTATGAAAAGAACTTATTAAGTTGGAATACCTGTACTTTGCTTAATATTGAACTTAAAACAAGTTTTATGGGGAGATTCTGTGACTGCAGTTTTACTGTCTGTGACTGTTTCACTAGCTTCAATCAACTAGCTCAAAGATCTAATGGCTACGGCACTACATAGCATTCGGAAAAGGGAATGTGTATGCTTAGAGCATCTCCAATAGTGATACTTATTTCATAGCTAAAAGCAGTTAAAAGTAAAATATAACTAGTTAGCTATTGAGTTATGCTCCAGCAGAATACCTAAATTCTAAGTTAAATTTAGGTTTTAGTTAAATTATCTCTCATCTCTAGCTAAATATAGCTAGAAAATAAAGCAAAAGTTATATTTAACTTTTTAGGTATTTTGCTGGAATAGAATTTTAGCCTAAAATTAGCTAAATATTACATTTATTTTGAAATAAGCTAAATATTATATTTATTTTGAAATAAGTAGTCTGTTGAAGATGCCTTTACAATACATACACCATAAGCATTCTAAAGCTACTCGCTGGTGAACAATTTTTACTCTGCAAAACTGTCTTTCGTTGGAGGCAGAGTCCTGAATTGGGTTTAGGGTTAAATTTCTTTTTTTCTTTTTTTTTTTTAAATATTTTTTATTTTTTAATGTTAATTATTAGTTTTTCTAATAAAAGTTAATTAAAATTTAAGTACGCATCTTAGACCAACAAAATGACTGTCGCTCATCTGCCTTTTTCTCTTGGAACCTTAGCGGCGCTGATGCTCACCCATGCAGCCAAGTATGATGACAACATTTCTGGTGCTGGTTTTCTTTCTTTGTTTTTGGTAGGGCTGATTTTCCAAACCTTGGCTTCGATTAGGATAAGAGCTTTTCGAACTATTGCTACAAATTTGTTGTTGAAGGAGACATGGACTTCTGTTGGTGCACATTTGTCTTATTGTGTTGACGATGGTGCAACAGCCTATGTGCAATGTTGTGGCGGTCATATGTAAATCGAGGGTGTTAGCAGTGTCTGTGAGGGTAGGGTGACTGCAATAGGGGTGCTAGTGGCAGTGCAGAAGAGTGATAGCAGTGACAGTGCCTCTGGTGGCGGCTTTTCTCAATCAAGTCTAGGAGAAGGCTCTCCTCTCTTCACTGATCAACTAAAGGGGGACGGAGTTGGATTGGTTTGGCGTTGACATCCCGCAACGGTTGTGGTTTCAGGTTGTGATGCGACAGCAACTGATGGCCCAATTACCAAAAGTGGGTTGGGTCCTGATTCCTGTCCTTTGGGCTTTGGGCCCAATTTTTGGGTAGTGCTCCTAGGGTTCTGAAAGAGGATTTAGGCCACAGACCCTGTAATAGAGCTTGGGCTTTGGTTTTGTAGAAGAAAAAGCATGCGACACTATCAAAGTTGGTATCTGCTGAAGAAGGAGCAAGCTTTGACCCTTAGGGGAAGGAGCAAGCTTTGACCCTTAGGGGAAGGAGCTTGTTGTTGTTTAGTTTTTTTTTTCCTAGGGTCTTAAGGCTGTGCCAGTTGAAAAAACTTCTATGAGTTTTCTACGACGTTTCTAGTTTCTTGCTTGTACCACAATTGCGTGATTGGAATATGAGGGCTAGTTGAAAGATTTCATTTTCATAGGAAGCGAGGTATGTTCATTCTTGTATAGGCTTGCTAGTTAAATGTATAGACTCTAGCCTTCGGCTGTTGATCTAATGCAATCAACAACCTTTTAAGCAAGTCTATACAAGAATAAAAAAACCTCACCTCCTATGAAAAAGAAATCATTCAACTACTCTTTACTTGTCAATCACGCAATTGTGGTAGAAGTAAAATACTAGAAACGTCATAGAAGACTTATAGAAGTTTCTCCAACTGCACAGGCTTAATACCCTAGAAAAAAAAAAATTAAACAATAACTAGCTCCTCCCCCTTAGAGCTGGAGCTTGTACTAGCATTTGGACTATTTAGCTTTGCTACCAGTTTCTTCACTACCTTCTTCTTCTCAATTGCCTCATCAGGCTTCAAAGCCTTCTTCTTGTCACCATAAGGGAGCTTGCTCTTGTTGCCTGCTGGTCTTCCTCTCTTTCGCTTCATTGGGCCTGCATCTACATCAACTTGCTCAGCTTTAGGTTCTTCTTCCCCACTGCTAAACTCAGCTTTAGTTTCTTCAGAAAAATAGTCACCCCCCCCCCCCTCCCCCCCTCCCTCCCTTAACTCGAGGGCTCTTCTTCCAATGGTCCTCTCCTGCAGCATCACTGCCTCATTCAGCTCTCTAACTACCACCTGCCTATGCTGTTTTCGAAGCAGAAAAGTCGGGTTATGCATCAGACTCTCCGGCATCGGGTTTGGTATTGGTGTGCAAAAAACTAGGATTTGGCCATTGACCGAAACCCAACCTCAAAGCAATAGTGATGCCGCTACAGCTCGCAGCGCTCGAGCCAGACCCCTAATGCATTCATGGTGTTTACTTTTTCTATCCAAATGCATTTTATTATATGGTTTATTTACTTACCCATAATAAATTTTAGGTTTTGAGATTTTTAAGTATGGGATGATTTTTTTATCATAATAAAAAAAAAATTGTTACACTTAATAAAAAATCTATTGACCGATAGATAAAAACAACTTTAGTACAATGATTTATTGACTCACAATAAAAGTACATAATTCAAAATTTTCTGTTTTTATGAAAATATGTACATTTGCCGGAGATTGCCGCCATACCAATGACTCCAAAGGACACCCTCCTGTTGTCTGTGATTGCAAGCGCAGCAGCCATACGAGGCGAAACCTCCTCCACCATTGTTCTCTATCGACGGCTATTCCAAAACTAACGAAACCTTAGAGAAAACCCTAGAGTTGAGAGATTTTTTATAGCTTTGTAAGAATTAGGAACTTTGACCCATAGATAAAAACAACTTTTTTTCTTGAAACAAAGGACGACGATCTTTATTGATGAAGTAACTTGTACAATAAGTAGAATAGAGTCCATCAAGTTCTGGAGGGACATGCCCACTCCATGAAACTTGTGTACCAGACAACAAAGCATACTTAGTACCTTATATGCTAATTTATTGGGTTCCCTATAAACATGAGAAAAGAATGACCCTGCTAGAGAAGATAATAAAGAAGAAATATCATCAATAATCCTGCCAGAGTCTGAAGTGTCCTCACCCTCAGTGCATATAGCTTGCACAATTTGGAGACAGTCAGCCTCAAACATGACCGACCCCAAATTATTTTCCACAACCACCTTGCATGCCAACCTACAAGCCAAGGCCTCAACTACCACATGGGAAACAAAATCTGAGTACAACTCCTACAGGCACCAGCCACCACCGTGCCATTAGAATCCCTGATTACTATTCCCAATGCAACCCACCAGACCGGGTGGTCAGATCAAAAGCCCCATCAGTATTAGCCTTAAGCCAGCCATCCAGCTGGAGGAGGACACCAAGGCTTAACTCGGCGCCCTAATTTAACTTTTTCATTGAAACCTTGCAACCTTGAAAGAGTTAAATAAGCTTACAACTTGGAAGTAAACATGATGTGCAGAACGGAACTTATCAGACCACAAACGCCGGTTGCGCTCCTTCCACACTCCCCTTAATAACATCAACAGTAGAGAAAAAGAGCTCAGAGATACTACAGTATAACACAAAGCCAACCACTCCAACAAAGAGCATAGTGGTAGCTCGAACACAGACCCAAGGTCTGGTGCTAAACCAACAACATCCCGCACAAACCTGCACCGTACCCCCTACTGACATGGGAAATGGTTTCCTTCTCCATATTACAGAAGAGACACCCCTCACCAGCATGCACTCTGCGTTCCCTAAGCTGACAAGTAGTAGGCAAAATAGATGCACAAACCTTCCAAACACGAACCTAAATGCTTCCGACTACTGGGGAGTACCATAGAGGAGGAATGGTCTGAAATAGTTGGGTGTAGTGAAGCAAAAGCCATTTTATAAGCACTTTTAGTAGAAAAAAAAAATACCTTTCTTATCAAAATGCCAAACATATCTATCAGAAACCCTATTAATACTAAGAGGAATGTAACAGATTAAAGTAGCCACTTCAACATCAAAATTAGCAGTAATCAACTCTCTATTCCAGCCCCCATTCTGAATAAGCTCACTAACCACACAAAGAGAAGAAGGAGCATACCTCTCAAGCCTGAATAATGAAGGTCTTGGTATCTAGGGAGAGTCCCAAATTTTGATAGAGGTTCCATCACCCACCTGACAACGGATCCCACTTCTCAACACAGAGCTAGCAGCAAAAATAGCTCTCCAACATGCAGAAGCATGAAAGAAGAATTAGGAAAGTATCTAGCTTTAAACAACCGACTGACTAAGGAATCAGGATTATGAAGTAGCCTCCATCCCTGTTTAGCAAGCAGTGCAAGGTTATGAGCATGTAAATCATGAAACCCTATACCGCCCTCCTCTTTGGAACGACAAAGACGGTCCCAAGACATCCAATGAATTTTATGTTCATTAGTCTTACTCCCCCACCATAACCTAGCTCACATCTGGTGTAGATCATCACAGAACTCCTTCGGAAGCAGAAAACAGCCCATAACATAGGATGGCAAAGCCTGTGCTACCACCATTATAAGTAAGTCCTTCCTAGCACTACTCAGCAATTTTCTGTGCCAACCAGCTAACTTTTTTCTCAAGCTTTCCTTGATATAAGCAAAAGGCTCAGTCTGATTCCTCCCCAGATAAGTAGGCAAGCCCAGATACTTCTTATACTTGACTTCAATAGAAACACCCAAGAAACCTACTATAGCACACTTATCCACCTCAGGAACTCTCTTACTGAAAACAATACTGCTCTTAGAAAAATTAATCTGTCGACCAGATGCCAACTCATAATCATGCAAAACATTCTGGATATGATGACACTCATGCAAAGTAGCTTTCCCAAACAACAAACTGTCATCTGCAAACAATAAGTGATGAATAGTGGGGGAACCCTCACAGACTTTAATGCCCTGCAGCTCACCATTTCTAACTTTTCACTCAAGCAAAGCTGAAAATACTTCGATACATAGAAGAAACAGGTAAGGTGATAATGGATCGCCCTGTCTGAGTCCCCTAGTAGGAGTCAAATGGTCCTTAGGCTGGCCATTAACCAGAAAAGCGTACTTCACATTGGTCACACACTTCATAATCACACCTATCCATGACTCTGCGAAACCCAATCTCATTAGAACAGCTTCCAGAACTCCGCTTCATGCGATCATAAGCCTCACTTATATCAAGCTTCAAAGAGAAGACTCCCTCAGTGCTGGAATAACAATTATGAATGAAATGTGACACCTCATTTGCCACAAGATCGAGTATTATCTATAGTTAATCTCCTAGAGGGATAAAAGCACTCTGAAATGGATAGATAATCTTTGATTTACCTAAGAAATGGGTAAAAAAAATGGAAAGATCGGAACATGGGAATAGATCTGATAAAATCTTCTTCAGTCTGTTAGCAATCACTTCAGAAAAAATCTTATAAATCACATTTTACAATGCAATAGGTCATAAATCGTTAACTAACACAGGATCTTTCGCTTTGAGGATCAAAAAAATATGTGTGAATGTAGAAACTGATTTCCTGTATGTTGCTGTTTACAATGATACACATATATAGCAGTGAATTGCTGCCGTTACAATACAAGAATTAAACTATATTTACAGCTAATTATAACCATATCAAAACAGCTAACAAGTAATTCAATGGAGAAGAATCATGACTTGATTTCAGGAGAAGATTTAGTTTCGCTAACACCCCCCCTCAAACTGGGCGGTCCTTGACGAACAAGTTTGCCAGAAAGGAGATGATGACGAGACTTGTGAAGCGGCTTAGTGAGCAAATCAGCAGGCTAATCCGTGGAAGGAATGAAGCATACACGGTGACTGCCAAGAGCAACCTTTTCACGCACATAATGGTAGTCAAGTTCAATGTGCTTGGTGCGAGCATGAAACACAGGATTAGATGCCATGTAGGTAGCGCTCAGATTGTCACAGTGTAGGAAAATGGGAAAATGGATGCGTGCACATAGTTCGTATAACAGGTAGGCCAACCAAGTTGTTTCAGCGCAAGCATGAGCAAGAGAACGATATTCAGATTCAGCACTGGAACGAGCAATTGTAGGTTGCTTCTTGGAGCACCAAGAGATTAAATTGGAACCAAGATAAACAAGATAACCGGATGTGGAACGACGGGAGGCAGGACAGCCGGCCCAGTCCGCGTTAGAATAAGCAGAGAGATGAACTGGTTGTCGTTGAGGTGCAAAAAATAAACCATGACCAAGAGTGCCTTTGACATAGCGAAGAATACGCTTCACAGCAACCAAGTGAGTGGCACGAGGCTGACTCATGAATTGAGAAACGGAATTAACCGCAAAGGCAATATCCGGACGAGTAATCGTGAGGTACTGTAATGAGCCCACTAGTGTCCGAAATTCTGTGGGGTTGTCAAGAAAGGCACCATAAGGAGCAGTAAGGTCATGTTTAGCGGACATGGGTGTACTCACCGGCTGACTGAGCAACATATCATGCTTAGCAAGAAGATCATGAGCATATTTCACCTGATTGATGTGGAGCCCATGAGAGGATGGGTGAACCTGAAGACCGAGAAAATAGTGTAGAGGGCCTAAATCTTTTATATCAAAACCGTGACCAAGAGCATCAATGAAACTTTGGAGAAGGCGATCATTGCTGCCTGTAACTACAATATCATCAACATACAGCAAGAAGTGGATAGTGTGATGGCCATGATGGAAGATAAACAATGAAGAATCTGCCAAACTTTGGAGAAACCCAACAGACAACAAAAAGGAGGTCATTCTTTGGAACCAAGCTCTAGGAGCCTGTTTAAGACCGTAAATGGCCTTATTAAGCTTGCAGACATGTGATGGCCGAGACTGATCTATAAAACCAGGGGGTTGGATCATGTAGACATCCTCAGTAAGAAAACCATGGAGAAACGCATTTTTGACATCTAATTGGCGAAGTGACCAACCACGAGACACAGCAAGACTAATAACCGTACGGATGGTAGCAGGTTTAATCACAGGGCTGAAAGTTTCTTGATAATCTATACCTTGCTGTTGATGGAATCCCTTAGCCACCAGACGTGCTTTGAAACGTTCTACTGAGCCATCTGGATTGCGCTTCACTCGAAAGACCCATTTACAGCCAACTGTGTGCTTGTTCGGACAGAATGGAACCAGAGACCAAGTGTTGTTCTTCAAGAGGGCATTAATCTCTTCTGTCATGGCATCACGCCACTCTTTCTTCTTTGAAGCCTGAGAGTAACAGGTTGGTTCAACTGAGTCAACCAATGTAAGAAGAGCCCGAGGTATGGGATACCTGACCATGCCATCAGGGAGGATGCGCGGTTGACGAGTACCGTCTCGAAGTCTGGTGACCATTGGGTGTCCCGAGGAAGGAATAGGATCGGGCAGAGGCGCTGGGTTATCCCCAAGTACCGGGTCAGGAGGAGGAGCGGCAGAGGAGGTCGGAATCAACGTATGGGCTGGAGAATTCACAGTGTTTGCAGGAGAAGAAGCGGAGATTGGAGAAGGGGACGCCGGAGGCGGAGGAACCAGCGACGGAGAAGCGGACGCCGGTCTCGGGCGGCGGTGGTAGGTGCGAAGCTGAACGGATTGGGGAGCAGATGGGGTCGGCGGGTCTTGATAAGGTGTGGTCTGGGCGTCTTGATCAGATGAAGATGACGACATGGAAGGGGGAGGATCTGATTGATCAGGTGGAGAAGTTGGGCCGCTGGGCAATTGGGCTGTGGGTGCAGAGGGAAGACTTGGGATGTATAATGGAGTGAACTCAACTGGGCCGGATGCTTGTTTTGATTTTTCCTGCAAACTTTTGTAAGGAAATTGTGTTTCGTTAAATAAAACATGCCTAGAGATATATACACGACCTGTATTGGGATCGAGACAACGATAGCCTTTATGATGAGAACTATAGCCCAGAAAAACAGACTCAAGACTACGACTAGAGAGTTTGTTATGGACATAAGGACCTAGATGAGGAAAACAGGAACAACCAAAAACACGAAGAGATCAATAAGAGGGTGGACTACCATAGAGACGAGTATGGGGTGTATCCCAATCAAGAACAGGTGTAGGAAGGAGATTGATAAGATAAACTGAGGTTAAAACAGCCTCAACCCAGAGATGTTGAGGAGAGCATGAAGTAAGAAGGAGAGTGCGAGCCATGGTGGCAATATGCCTATGTTTGCGCTCGGCAAGACCATTTTGTTGTGGTGTATGAGGACAAGAAAACTTTTGTTGAATGCCCAAGGATGTACAATATTGAGAGAAAGCATGATTGACATATTCAGTGCCATTATCACTTTGGAGAAATTTAACGGAGTTGTGAAATATATTGCGAATCATGGCTACCAAAGTTTGAAAATGCGTTAGAACCTCATTTTTACGACGCATGGGAAAAACCCAAGTATACCTGGAATATTCATCAGTAAAGAGGACATAGTATTTGAAACCACTAACAGAAAGATTGGAAGAAGCCCAAACATCAGAATGAATAATTTGAAAAAGAGAAGTGGCAGATTCATTATTGGAATGAAAAGGTAATTGGTGAGATTTGCTAAGTGCACAATCTCTACAAAAAGAGCGGAAAGATAACTTGGAACCAATAAAAGGTCCTAAACGAGCTAATACATCTGATGAGGGATGACCCATCCGATTGTGCCAAACGGTGGAGTGGACAGAAGCAAGAGCATGAGGATTGGAGGACACACTAGACAGAGTGAGCGGATAAAGGCCATCTTTACAGGGGCCTGAAACAAGAGACGACCAGTGAGTAAGCAATAAATTTGATAAAAATCTGGGGCAAAGAGGAAACAAACACGATTATCTTTTGTGAATCGAGCAACAGACAAAAGATTTTGACGAATAGACGGAATACGAAGGATATTATGTAAAGAAAATTGAGAAGAGCCTAAGGACAGCGGAAGGGTACCAGTATGAGAAATGGGCATTGAATCCCCATTCCCCATATACACATTGTGTGGACCACCATAAGGTTGGGAATTGTTGAGGGGCATAGCAGTCATGTGATGAGTCGCACCCGTATCAGGATACCAATTTGTGTTGGCTGTAAAGTGAGCTCCAGCAAAAGGTGGAGCAGTAGATGGGCCTTGAAACCTGTGAGGACATTGACTTAACCCATGCTGACTTGTGTGGCAATTGGGACACCAACTGGGTGCAGGGCCCAGTAGCCCATTAGGTGGGGGGCGAGTAGCCCAAGCAGGTGAAGTGAAAGGCCCAAAGGGAGGCATATACGGCTGTTGCGGGTGAAAGGGAGGCTGCTGGGACTGCGACACAAGCTGATGCGGTGATTGTTGTTGGAAAGGGCGACCGCGCTTGAAGCGACCTGTGTTGGGACGACCACCGGAATGACGACCTGTAGTAGGACGAGAATCACGACGGGTGGTAGAAGCGAGGCTGTGATTAAGGAGAGCAGTGGCAGGATGAGAGTCAGAGGAGCCAGATTGCTGGGATTCAAAAGAGAGGATCCGAGCACGAAGCTCAGTGAAGTCTGGAAGAGGTGGGTTCTGAGTGAGTGCAGTCCGAAGCATGAGATAATCAGGGCCGAGTCCATGGAGAGTGGCAAGGACCAAATCCTCATCCGGAACAGGCTTGTTGATGGAAGTCAAGGAATCTGCAATAGATTTGGCTTGGCGGAGATATGCATCAACTGATTGATTTCCTTTTTGAAGGTCGAGAAGCTGCATCTTAAGGTTCGCAGCGCTAGCCACAGATCTTTGGGAGAAATGACGGGCAAGGCAGTCCCATATGGCTTTGGATGTTTCAAAACCAATGGTAAGTTGGGCAATATTTTCGGTTAAAGTGGTGGTGAGGGTACTGACAAGGAGTTGATCTTGTTGAAACCATTTGGCATAGGCTGGATTGGGAATTGGAGTAGCTGGTTGAGTATCAGAAGGTGTGGACATGATGGTGGGTTCAGGCGCAGGTGTTGATCCATCAATATAGCCCCAGAGACCATTACCATGAAGGTATGGTTTGAGTTGACGAAGCCAAACCAAGTAGTTGGTTTCAGTAAGTTTGATGAAGTGGGCAGTGTTTGGAGAGGGAGTAGAGGATGCGTTTGTGGTAGCCATGGGAGGAGAAAGACAAGAACAGAGGATCAAGAACAAGAAGGTAAGAGGAACCTAAACTGCTGATACCATGTAGAAACTGATTTCCTGTATGTTGCTGTTTACAATGATACACATATATAGCAGTGAATTGCTGCCGTTACAATACAAGAATTAAACTATATTTACAGCTAATTATAACCATATCAAAACAGCTAACAAGTAATTCAATGGAGAAGAATCATGACTTGATTTCAGGAGAAGATTTAGTTTCGCTAACAGTGAAATTGATCTCACCAAGGATTATCCCAGAATGCAGAAAGTTTTGCACTGCTGACACTACGTCTCCACCTACTACCTCCCAATACTTCTGAAAAAACAGAGGTGGCATACCATTAGGGCCTGGGGCTTTTGTCAGATACATCTGAAACAATGCAGCCCTAATTTCCAAAGAAGAATAAGGAGCACACAGGTCTAAATTCATATAATCAGTCGCCTTAGGCTGCAGGAGCTCAACAACATTATGATATGAATAGAATTAATATAATTGGATTTAAACATGGTGGAAAAATAGTGCAACACCACGTCCTCCATCCTTTTAGAAGTATCCTTCCAAACACCATTATGATCAAACAAGCCAGTCAATTTGTTTTTAGCTTTACGGTTGGAAGCTTTCTTGTGAAAATACTTGGTATCCTGTTACCATCGGCCAGCTAAGTCACTTTGGAACGCTGCTTCCAGTTCTCATCCTCGTCTGCCAATGAACATTCCAATTTTGTATTAAGAGCAGAACACTTCTCATACATATGTAACAGCTCGTTCATATCTCTGACAACCACCCAAGGCAGCGCCAACTTGGCCCACAACAACCGCAGCAGTGCCCAAGTTAAATGGCGGTCCATTGTCGTTGGATTACCGTACAAACCTATTAGCCTCCATACCACACCAGACCCATCAGTCTCGCTGACCTCCACATCAACATGGCTTTTCAATTTTGACCGGAAGCAAACATCCAAACCATCAGCCCAGAATAGAGCAACACCACCAGACTGACCCTCACTGAAAACTGCCTCACAATTCAAGTAACCTATTTGTAGACGTAGGGCATTCATGTATTCCTAATCATCAATCTTGGTCTCTGACAGGAAGATAAAAGAAGGCTTCCTGTATTGGATAAGAAGCTTTAAAGCCTGCACTGCCGCCGGGTTATTCAAACCACGGCAATTCCACGCCAAAAACTCCATACCCAGGGCAGAAAATTCTAACTGTGTCGTGCCCGATGGGAGAGAGGAACAACTTGGTTTTTGCTGCAGGGCAGGGAGATATGATGGAAGCCGACCACCATGAAGCAGCAGCGCCAATAGGTTGCATCTGACTGTGTTGAAGACAGCGACGCCATTTGATGCTATTTGCGTCGAGATAGCCTTGTGCAGCGACGTCAGACGTCGCACTCAGAGAAGAGCAGCGAATGCCGTCCTCAGAAGTGTGGCAGTGACTGCCGACCGGTGCTGCGCGACCTGTGATTGAAACCCGCGTTAGGGTTTTCTGGAAAATTTTTATCGCGCGTGTTTAACTGAGCTATAGAAATTTTGATAAAAAAAAAAGCAACTTTACTACAATGATTTATTGACTCGTAACTCAAAAATTTCTGTTTTTATGAAAATATGTACATATGAGTATATTTGCAAATACACTACGTAGAAATTACAACATATGATTTCAAAGGAAGACTTTTCACGCGCGTGGACTCACAAATGACCCGTAGAATACGACCTAGTGGGTCCAAACGCACCCGCCAATATACTAACCAAAATACATCACTTTCATGAAAAATTGAATTTATTTATTTATATTTTTCCTTGTTTTTCTGAAGCTTCTACAACGAAACACAATGACTTATATTATCGCTTTGGCTCTCATCGTCCCTGTTTGTTCTTTGTTTCTCATTCTCTGCCTCTCGTTCATGAGAGCAAGAACAAACCAAAAAAAAAAAAAAAAACACGAAAACCAGTTACAAAAACCAACAAAAAAACCCAAAAAAACAAAAATTCAATCAATCTACCGCCATTTTTGACCTCAGAAAATTCATCATCAAAATATCCCATTCTTCTTTTCCAGTTTTCCCCACCTCGCAAGACATCAATTTTCTCTCTTTAATCTCCAATTTCTCTTCTTCCAATTTCTGAATCCCACCCCAATCTTCACCTTATCTGAGGTTCGTCTCCATTTCACCTTTTTTTTTTTTTCAATTCAAATTTATATGCGAAGATTGGATTGTGATTGTTTGGATCATATTGAATTTTGTAGCAAATTTGATACGGATCGGGTGGATTCCTCTCTCGATGCGTTTTGGTGTTGAATTGAATTGGTGACCCCAGGTCATCAATAATATCTCTCTCTCTTCCCCTGTTTTTCAATTTTTGGAAATTTGTCTCTGCATTTGGAATGCCTCTCTTACCGAAAAGCGACTCGATCCTAATTCGGGAAGTGTGGAACGACAATCTCTACGACGAGTTTGAATTGATACGCAAAATTGTGGACGACTATCCTTATGTCGCCATGGACACCGAGTTCCCCGGCATTGTTCTTCGTCCCGTCGGCAACTTCAAGAACAGCTACGACTACCATTACCAGACCTTGAAGGACAACGTATACATGCTCAAGTTGATTCAGTTGGGTCTTACGTTTTCGGACGAGGAAGGGAACTTGCCCACTTGCGGAACTGACCACCAGTGTATCTGGCAGTTCAATTTCCGCGAATTCAATCTCAACGAGGATGTTTTTGCTAATGATTCGATCGAGCTGTTGCGACAGAGCGGCATTGATTTCAAGAAGAACAATGAAAGAGGTATTGATGCAAAGTTGTTTGGGGAGCTGTTGATGTCGTCGGGGATTGTGTTGAATGATAATGTGCATTGGGTTACTTTCCATAGTGGATATGATTTCGGGTACTTGCTTAAGGTTTTGACGTGCCAGAATTTGCCTGATACGCAAGTGGGGTTCTTTAACTTGATCAATATATACTTTCCGACGGTATATGATATCAAGCATCTGATGAAGTTTTGCAATAGCCTTCATGGGGGACTGAACAAGCTCGCCGAGTTGTTGGAAGTGGAGAGAGTTGGGATTTGTCACCAGGCAGGTTCCGATAGTTTGCTCACATCTTGTACATTCAGAAAATTGAAAGAGAATTTCTTTAGTGGTTCCTTGGACAAGTATGCTGGTGTCTTGTATGGTTTAGGTGTTGACAATGGACAGAGCACTCATTAAAAAACAGTACTTAGTAGGAATACAAGAAAAATTTAGAAGCCTGTTTCTTAACTGTATGTCTGTGCATGATATCTTCGTGCACACTTTTTGGCAGCAAGTTAATTGATGAATACATTATATTTTTAATGATAACACTCTTGTGTGCAGCTTTTGTCTTCTCATTTTGCACTTGCTTCTTTATGGATTGGGTTACGTTTACGTTTTAATGCACCACAGGTCATGGTTCAGAAGTTTCTTTTTAAAACTTAGAAGCGTCCCTTGAGACTGAAAATTAAGAGCGTTTAGTAGTTCTTTCTGCTTGTTACTTTTTCCAGTGATGGTGTTATGGGAGATTTTCTTTTGTTGCACCCAGATCTCTCTCCCAACACATATTTCTGTATTATTATGCTTCTTGCTCATTTGCTCTTCATTTCCTGCACAAATATTCATTGCTTGGATATAGAAATGTACAGTCCATTTATATGTGTGCCTTCTTGGGATACTTCCCATTCCCCTACATTTTGGTCTATATTACGGAAAATTTATTTCTTGATCGAAATGATGTGCCTTGCCATTTGCTCTTTTATATGCATTTAAAATGTTGTTATCACATTTCTGAAGCATGAAACTATGAAACATATCTAATTTAAATAATATATGCCTGTTGTGCGATTAAGGAATTAGAATGGCTGAACCCCGCCAAAAGTTATGTGATTGCTAATGTTAGTATGTAGGTGATAGTAAAGAGACAACCTATGGGCTATGGTAGAGACCCCAAATTTTTGAAGCTGTACTTATGTCGTGAATGTCTTTCATTGTAACTTAGGTCATACGGTCATACTATAATATCTATTTGCTGAATGTGCTATTTGCCTGTTTATTGGGATTGTCCATCATATCATTTTATATGGGTTGCTGAAGACTGCCTCAATTCCTGTGTGGGAGGACAACTCCTGAACTTCTTGCATAGTTGTCCTAGAGTTGGACAGGCTTGAATATATGTATATGTATACGTATATGTATATACGTGTTCTGTTTCCTGATTTTTGATTGATTTTCTCATCACTTGTGTAAATCAGCAGTTTAATTTTCAAAGGCATTACACCTTGCATCACTTATTATTATACTCTAATTTGAATATCTTTGGACATGATCATACTAATATGAGAGGGAAATTGGATGACAATAGATGAAATGATTATAGACGTAACGTTTGAGGATGTGAAATAAATTTTCCCTTCATGACAGCATGCCAAATTCTATTTTGGGTTTGGTATGGCACTGGGTAGAGGCTAGCTGTTAAGATGCCAGAACGCAGTTCAGAATTTAAGTTCTATGTGGTCTTCAACTGTTTTCTATTATCAAGCAGAAGTATCTGATCCAGTTTGCAACACCTCTTCTAGTAGATTATCATGCTTGGAAAACCCATAGGATTTCTCTCTTTAATCATACTTTCTCTGTGCCGAGGAGTCATCTGAAATTTGTATGGCTTCAGACTTGCATAGTCATATTAGCTCAATTAAGCGGGTGATACTGTCCCAGTTTATTCATTCATTTTTACACTACTATTGCTGCCTTTGGTTCTGGTGGTAGACTTTGGGATTTAAGTCCTACCAAACGGGGATAATGTATCCTTGAATCTTTTGCATTTATACACTTAATAGTGTGTGTGTGTGTGTGTTTTCATAGATTCTTACAAACGGCAAGTACAAGAGTGTCATGCACCGAGCCACAGTGAACAACAAAGCCACAAGAATATCAATAGCTATACCACATGGACCATCCATTGACACGATCATAGCACCAGCACCAGAGTTGTGTGAAAGAGAAGGCCAAGCTCCAAAATACCTTGCAATGAACTACAAGGAATACATACAACTTCAGCAAAGCGGCAAGAACTACATGAAGTCAACATTTGATCATATCCGAGCCTAGCCTATCTAGCTTGTTATATGTTGTATTGAGATTGTTGAGCTTCATTATTCTTGTTTTTGTTTCAATAATCATGCCATGCCATCTTCCGTTTCAGGCCAATTATGTTGGTATAAGTGGTTCCAAAAAGCTTGTAGTCAGAAAATGGACTTGTAGTCAGACAATGGATAAGCATGCATTATTAATACTCATTAAACATGTAACGACTTTTTACATTTGGAATTTAATTGGATTTCATCGGTAATAATTAATGGTCATTTGATTATTAATTGATTTACCGTACCAAAGAATGGTCTAAATGGCTACACAACTTGCGAGAAAGCGTTAGGAGATGGTTAAAGAAGGTTGATAACAAGGTCGCTCGACAAATTGAATCGCTCATGTTGATCGATATAGAAAGAATAAATGAAGGATGTTGAAAATGTGGAGCACTAACACCATATTTGATTTGTTCATCAAATGATCGATGTTGCAAATGTGAAGCAAAGACTGGTGTTTGTGTTGTTGGGAGGAGTTTGAGTTGTGGTGGTGGTGGAACCCATGTTTGCAAAACTGATGTAGCTGCTTCATGGGTGTGATGGTTAGGACTTTGGAGTCTAGCTCAGTTCCTTGGAGTCAGTTACAATGAGTGAATCATTGCCAGCTTCATCTGATGTAGCTGCTTCGATTCATCTCGTGGGCTGTCGCTACCATATATGTAGAATATGTATATAAAACTAATTATTGCTGACTATATTTGCAATGAAATTGAAGTGAAAATTTTAAAATTAATTCGTTTGTTATGTTTACCTTCTTGGGGTTTTGTTTGGCATTGTATTGACTAGCTCCTTCCACACTGCAGCTATGTTCCTCTTTCTCGCGGACTGAATAAGATCTAGTGTGCAATTTGTTGGCTGGCTGTCCTGGGTCGGTGTAAATGGATGACATCTTGGTATATCCCTTTCACAATGAAAACCTGCGATGCATCTGGTTTTAGTTTTAGAAGCTTGATTTCTCCCTCTGCCAATCCCTTGTGGCAGGATTTAATATTGGTTCTTGCAGTGTTTTTTGAGAATCAAAACCTCATGAGATTTCAAAAGGGAAAATTTCAAGAAATGTACATGAGATGGTCACTCCGAATTAAGGTTTATACTTTCTAAAACATCATAAGGATACTTAGGGTTGAAAATCCAACCCAATTTAGGTACATTTCATCACCTGCTATGTCATTTTATATGCCTTCTGTCATATTTCTAAGGGCAAATCCGTTTCTTCCAGGATCGATAAAAAAAAAAAACAAAAAAACCAAAACAAAACAAAAAACTGGAACTTCATTGAGATTTTAAGGATTTGAGCTATAAGCATGCAGTACTCAAAGAGAGGCGCAATCTTGAGTTGCTGTTAGTGGAGAACGAGTACAGAGAACTCAACGAGAAACATTGAATCGCTCATCTGGAGATGATTAAGATCTTGAAGAAGTTTGCAGCGATGGAGATGAAGGTACAAATTCGAGTTGATGAAGACTTTCGAAGTAGAGTAGAAGTGCGTAGGGCTTGAGGTGAAGATCGAACCAGAGGTCCAAGAGAAGCAGAGAGTGGAGCAGAAGTAAGTCCGATTGACTGATTGGGAATTTGGGATTGTGAGATACAGCTTGACCAGTTGCCCTGTTGGTGTTCGTGTTTTGTGAGACATTGAGATGGAGATTGATTGGTTGCTAGGGTTCTTAAACCCAGATGAACTAGAGTTTCTAGGTTTCAGTGTTTCTGGGTTGGATCGAAGATATGGAGAAGAGTGTGATTCTCGCTATGCTGTGGTTTGATCGAAGGGAAAAGAATCGCGAAATGAGATAGTATTAGCATTTTATACGTGGGTTTGGAATTACTTGCGCCGAGTTTAGAGTAAGCTTGTTTGTGTCACCAATAATGTGGAGACACATTTATAATAGGACCAGAGACTTGGTCCTTTTGGTTTGTTGTTTTCTTCAACTATAAGGCTCGGAATCAGACTGATTTAGAAGGATAATACTTAGCAGACCAGGTATGGTTAGCCAAGATTGACCTCCTCCACTAACGAGATGACATGTGTGCTAAGGGAAGTAAAATCTGGGAACTGATGAAGCAATGAAGAGCACAGCCTTGTTTTCTGGATTTGAGATATCTTCGCCGGAGTTCTTGTCTCCTGAATTAACGAATGGACAGTAATGCGGGAGCCCAGCCTAATCCATTTGGAAATAACTTTTATGGTGCTGGTTCAGGATTTGGTAGATATTTCTCCGATTCTCAGTATTACTTCCAAGTGAATGATCAGTATGTGAGGAACAAATTAAAGGTATTGATAGTTCTGCACAAGGGTCATTAGACACGGATAACTGGGTCAGTAGAATGCCTTGAACCTGTTTATGCATGGGAGTCTTCAATGGGGAGACTATGAAGATGGTCCTTTTTGCAAAGGTGAGGAGTTATGATTCAAGCAAGCACCATTATCTCCTCTCCTGCTCTTCATCAGTTCCCAGATTTTACTTCCCTTAAGACACATGTCATCTAGTTAATTGAGGAGGTCAGCAGTATTTTCGGGTTTAGAATATATCCGGTCCGGTTTTACAAAGAAAGCTTCAGAACTTACAAAAATCCTGACCGGACTGGGCCAGTCCAGGCTGGTCTTTAGGGTCCAAACGCCCAGCCTAGTTTGAACCGTTTCGACCTCCACAGCGTACACACTTGAACTTAATCTAAATGTTGTTTTGCAGTAGTTGAATTTCACGAATTTTTATTGGTTGCACTGCAAATTCTTCTTATTCCCTGTGAAAAAGATCAACAATCGACTATAGTGAATAGTTATGTACAATAATCAATTCCCAGTTAAAGTAGGAGTATTTATAAAAAAGAAAGAAGATTTGAAGCTATTTTGAAGAAGTCATTATCATAACACAAAATTTTACCTTTAATTCGCACAGAGGCGGTGGGTTGAGGAACAAGAACTAAGCCAAAAGAAAAAGAGAAGAAGAAAAAAATAATTAGAAAAATAAAGCGCGAGTAAGAAAATGGCTATCTTAGAAATTTTACCCTTAAAATGAGTCTCACCAAATTGAGTTGGCATGGAAGGATTTGCCACGTCAGCGAGTTAACTGTACATTTGGACGGAAACTTGACAGATTTGACCTATTGGGTAAGAATCAAGAGTATATGGAGCATTTTGGTGAAATTAGAAATTAAGAGACTAAATTAATGAAACTTTAAATGTACAGGAGTAAGTAGAATTTAATCACAGGAAATAACCAGCTTAACCACCTACATTCTCAAGATAACCACCTCCACTCCCACACTTATCGTGGTTGTGGATATTTTCAGTATTCATTATTTAAAGTTATAGAAACAAAATATATATATATATATATATATATTTTTAGAAACATTAAAATTAGGGTAAAAAAACAAAAGAAATTTTTTATTTTTTTGGGTTTTGTCCATTTACCCCATTTCTAGAGATTTTCTTTCCCACTTACCCCATTAAGTTTTTTTTAGGGTGAGTCGTGGCATGTTGGTTAGCTAGCCTAACTAACACCGTGGAGGTCACAGGTTCAAATCTCACTGACATCAGGGATGTAGACCTTATATTAATTTGAAAAAAAAAACCCTAAGGCCATGCTTTTGCGTAGCCACCAAACCAACAAAACCGTGCGGCCTTCTTGCGTTGTTCCTCATCTTCCCCAACCCGCCACCATGACCTCGTCCTTCGCTGCATCACTTGCGCTAGCTTGCAACGATGTGGTTGATCTCTCAAGACACTCTAGAGGAGTCCAAAAGCATGCAACGCAGTCCTTTTTGATGGCATGATCATTGGTGAAGAAACCGGCCTTGCTCAATGATATGAAACGTTTTTGCCGGCGAGTTTGGGTCCTCGATAAGGGTTTCAAGATTCAAGAGAGGGCACGAAACAGGTTTCTCCTTGCTTTTGATTTGCACATGGATCTCAACAAGGTTTTGAAATGAGGGCCTTGGAGGTTCAGTCAAGCTCCTATTATGCTTCAAGAATATGATGGTGTTTCCCTTATTCGTGAGATTGATCTGACCTCACTTTTCTTCTCAGTTCGAATCGGCAACATATCACTTCTGTTTGAAGAGCCTAACATAATCAAGAGCATTGCGTCAGTGGCTGGTAAGTTCCTTGAAATGGATGATAAACTCTTTGCGAATGTTGGCAAAGGTTAGGGTTCATGTTGCACATGATATTTCAAAACCCTTCTCAAGAAAACCCTAAAGCCTGCACCTCATGTTGAAGTCGAAATCTCGTATTTCTTTGAGAACCTTGTGGGTAAATTTGATCATTGCAACGTGATCTATCATGAAGGGGATCATTGCCCTTTACTAGAAAGCCATTCAGCAGCAGTTACAACTAGTGGGTTGGGTGTTCCAAGAGTTGAAATTGGGCGTCCTTCCCTATGGTTTGTTACTGATAATTTTGTGGATGGGACTTTCAGATTTCAAGGTATGCAAACACCCATATTGCCACCTGTTTGGAGATCTTTAATTCAATCAACTTAGAGCAATAAGGGTCGCAAACCGATCATCCTACATGAGAAAATTCCAAACTCGAAGAAGTCTGAGGAAGTACCAAATCAATCATTGGCATTAATTGTGTTTGACGCATCGGCCAAAAATGCTACAGAGCTTGCAAGCCATGATCTAGGTACGTGCATGGGACTTGTGAATGTGAATAAGGATGTGGTTAGTCCCAATAGCAATGCCGAAATGGCTCTTGAGAAGCAGATAGGTACTCCTGAGCTAGCTGCAAGAAAAGAAAAGAAAAAAATAGAGGTGACAAGCGTACCCAACCTCCCTCTCCTGCCAAGTCTCCACAAAAACTCAAAATACTGCTGCCTGAACTTTTCAAACCGCTTCTGACTGAGGTGCTTGCAAAAAAGCAAAAGATGCTAATGTTCACAAGCAAATTCTCTGCTAGGTCCTTGGGTATGATTGAAGCTCCAGGGAACATTTTTATGCCAAAAGATGTGATGCAGCCAAAGTCTGAATCAAGGAAGAAAGGGGGAAGGCCTCTGGGATCCAGGAATAAAAATCCTCCAAAATCAAAGAAGATGGCGGAAGCACAAGAACAATGGTTAGCATATCTTTCCAAATGATATGCTAAAAGTAAGCATATAATTTAACCCTGAAAATATCATCGTTAGTATACGGTAAATAGGGATCGTTCTAATCCGGGGATTGAGGGTACACCTGTCATTTTAAAACAATTAAAGAATTAATAAAAATACAAAGTATAATATTTACAAAAAAAAAACAAAGGATATATACAAAATACAAAATAAGGGGGGTCTTAACAATTAGGGTTTCGAAAATTAAAATAAACAAAATAAAGAAAATACAAAAACACATATACAAGAAGGAAACGTAAGAAACAGATATCAAAACCAATTCCATGTAAATTTGATTCAAACCCTATAATTGATCATCAAAGTCGTGAGAAAGAAGTTGATCATGTGAAACATTTGAAGCAAATGATTTCCCATATTTTACTTTCCTTTACTAATTAATCTAAGTGAAATCACCTAAATCAATCCTATTAAACATGCAATCAAATTCTAGAAAGCTAGTTAATCAAAACATGTTCAACGCAAGAAGCATAGAGAAATGTTATCAACTTAAGTGCACAACCTAGTATGAATAAGTTCACCTATTTGCAATTCTCTTCAATTGAATTCGACCTTTGCCCAAAGCCTTTACTACTTTTGATTTAAGTTCACAAAATTATTAGGTGAATTGTTAACTTAAATCTAGCATCAATTACATGCATATATCCTAAGTTGGCCACAAAGAACATAAACATATAAAAATTTTCTGTAAAACAAATTCAATCGAACAAACTCACATAAGCAACATAGAATCACAATCATAGAATTTGAAAACTTTATTTAAACATAGAACTGGGCTTAAACTTTGCCTTAAACGTTATTGTTAACTAGAAACAAGTTCCTACGAATTCAAACAAGGAAATCAAAAAATTACAAGGAAAAAAGAATGAATTACACCGTGACGGAGATGGAGATGGAGAGCTTGAACGTTGGATCTTGAATCTTGAAAGCAAGTCTTCAAGGTGAATGATAGAGGCTAGGGCTCACGGCTCCTTCTTCTTCTTCCTCTCCTTGCTTGAAAACGCAGAACTTGAAACTAGAGAGTGGAGAGAGGAGAGGGAGCTTCGACGTTATGGGAGTATTTTCTGAATGGAGAAATGTGTGTAGAAAACGTCAAGTATAGGGGGGTTTATATAGGGGACGTTGGCCTTGGTCTCCAAGTCTTCAGGAATCTTCTATTATTTTCCAAGGAATTATCAGAAAATGCCACATAACTTCAACCAATCAAAAATTGCCATGTAAGCCCTATTGTGTTGTCCAACCAATCAAAACTCTCCAAAATAATTCTCTAGTGAATAGTGCCAAATTTCCATGAGTATATTCTGATTTTTCTCTTTAATTTCGGCAAAAATTCCTTTAGGGAATGTAGGAATGAATCTGGACTTATTTTTGAACTTTCTCTTCATTAAATCTCTCCATGGACTACCTTTAATGTCATCCCCTTGATTTTCTCTTGATTTTCATGGCAAAAATCTGATTTATTCTCTCAATAATATCTCTAACGTGATCTTCTTATAATTCTCCCTTGAGAATTAACGGCAAAATGCATAAATTCTCCAAAAATATCTCTTTGTGTGTCACAAACCCTAAATCATATGAGCTTTTATCCATTTTGCCGAAATCCACAATAATCATCTTGGGCCTTCTTGCATCATCTTCAAGCATTAAGGTCTCCTAGCGTCATTTCCTTTCATTATTTCGATCATGCTTCTTGGTTGGCCTAGGAGTCTTGCTTTGTCAAACTTTCCTCTTCCGAACAGGATTCCTGGTTGAAACAGGAAAACTTCTTTTCTTCATTTTTAGCTCATTTATGCAGCCCTTTGTGTCTTATCTTCACTCTTCCAACGTTCTCTAGCTTCTCTTTTCATTTCTGAGCTCATTTCAGCTCATTTATTCCAAGGACCTGAAAATAGAAACTATTATTAAAAATAGAAACTTTCTAAAAATAAGAAATGGAAACTTTCCTAAACTAAAATGGAAAAACTTTGTAAAAATAAAAAATAGAAACTTTCTACAAATAAAACAGGAAACTTCCTAAAAATAGAAAATAGAAACTTTCCTAAAAGAATAACTAAGTAAATATGAGAAAATAACACTTAAAACGTCGCATTAAAATGCTCCTATCACCAAACCTCCTAGCCCAACTGTTAAGGGTAAGGAGAAAATTTAGTTTAGTTTTTATTTCTGGACTTCCTTAATTGCTATGTGTTACTTTTCATAGTTCTTAGGCTCGCTGAATAAGTGAGCACTAGTTGTCTAATAGGTGGTACTAGCATACCACGTCCTAAACTTACTCTTGAGTTTGGCAAGGGAAGGTATGTATATGTGCCATTCTGGCTTGAGATGAATGAATTACTTGGTTCAAATTTTTTTTTTTTTTTTAATTCTCCCTTACCCAAAACACTCTAAGGAAATCTTCTCTAATACCCCATAAGTGTTTTTTTAAGACCATTTTACCCTCACTCCTTTGTTACTTAGAGAGAGAGAAAGAGAATGGAATGGAAGAGAGAAACTATAGGAGACTTTGCCGGAGCCCCGTTACAGTCGCTGAGTTCAAGTCACCAGTTGCGCGGATTCTGGTCACTGGTGGTCGGATTCTGGCCAACTTTCGCAGGAATCCTATGACTGGTCACACGTCGTAGGATTCCAGTCATCGGCCACCACCCACCGGACTTTTCTGAAAACTTCGCCGGAGGTCCCTAAAGAGGTCTTCGAAAGTCTCACAGGTCACCAGAAAGGTCTATTGCCCCCTAATAAACGTCTATTGGCCTCTAATAGAATTTTCGGTCACCGAAATAGGAACTAATCGTCATAAAATAGGAACTAATCGTCATAAAATTAGACAAATAAACTTTGATTAAAGAAAAGAAACGAGGAGATTACATCAATTCAAAACGTCTAATGCCCCCCCACTAGACTTTTAATAAACCCGATTGGCCCTCAATAAACCTGTTTGCCCCTCAATATGCCTTTATTTCCCTGCAATAGAACTTTTTTTTCCCTTCTTCTGAGCCTTTTTGGCCCAATTTTATGAAGAAAAAAAATTAAAAAAATGATTTGGGCAACCAGACAATGCTCTAAGCACCCAAAAAACCATTTTACTCAAAAAAAAAAAACACCCTGAACTACTGTGTCCGGGCCCGACCAGGAGCAAAGCTCGGACGGAACTACTAACACGTGGAGCTTCAGATATGGATCCGAATATGGAGACGCAGGAGAAAGCTCTGATCTTACGTTGTGTAGTCTCCATCGAGTCTCTTCGTCGTTGGAGAAAAGCTCCGCCGCCTACGACGCTAGCTGTGAAGAAAGCTCCAAGCTTCCAAGCTCCGATGACGGCTTGGGCCTGGGCAGCCAGACGCTAGTGACGACGCCGTGGTGGGCGGGCTGAGTCTGGTAGTAGGCGCAGTTGGCATCGGGGCTTTGCAAGGCTGGGAGAGAGAGAGAGAGATCAGGAGGAGAGAGATTGATGTTAATGGTAGTGATTGTAATTCTTTAATTGGTTTGAGAGTAAAATAGTCATTTGCTGTTAAATTATGTGTGTGGGAATAAAACTCTGTTGCTGAGGTAAGTGAGATAATTTTTCCTTATTTTAGTGCTTTGCGTCAAGCACCCTTTTTTTTTTCTTTGGAAGTGAAAAAAAAAAATAATAAAAAAAAAAGGTGCTGCTAATTTGGGTTCCGACCCATTTATCTTTGTCGAGCCCATACAAAATGCTAGGCCCAAGAAAGGGTTTACAAATTTTTAGGGTTTGCCCTAATAAATTCCTCACTTGGAGTCGTTATTTTGCTTCGCACACGCAGACCTCTCTTTGCATTCGGCTGCCTCATCTCATCTCATCTCAATCAATCTTCAAGGTCACTCTCTCTTTCTCTCTTTTGATTCAAACTGACACTGTGATTGAATATATGTGTTGATATCTGTTATTGGTTTTTTGATTTTGCAGTTCGAAACATCAAGAGGAAAGATGTCAGGGTAAGCAAACCCTGCTTTGCTCTGTTTTTGATAATTGTCAATCTTTTATCGACTTAACTTCTCAAAAATTTCAAATCTTTACACCATTTTGTGGTACCCAGTAACTGGTTTCGAACATGGACAACCTTAAAACTCTGTGGATATTAATTTTGAAAGCCAGAATATGAGTTCAGTGTATGAGATCAGATTTGGGTTTGGGAAGATAGTTTTATGATTGATATGGTGTGAAAATGTGATGTGATTGTCTGGAAGGAGGTTTTGAAGTGTGATTCCATGAGTTTCGATATTAATTCAGGATTGTGGAGATGAATATCATTAGGTTGGTTGTTCATATTGTTTACATTTTGGGGCTTTTCTGTACTATAGTCGAGGAACCTAGCTACTAAAGTTGCTGTGACTTCAATTTGTCCACAATGCGGCTTCAAATATTTAAGATTTTTGTGAAAGTCTAGTCTGCTAAGCCTAGTACTGTGAGAGATATGGTATTGATGATTATGTACTGGCAGCAAGTTTCTGTTATCTCATGTGGTATATAGAGGTTCTGACATTTTTGATCTTTGGGTTTCGTTGTTTGCAGTGATGAAGCACCCGCACCAGTTGTAGCTGAAGCACCTGCTCCAGCCCTTGGCGAGCCTATGGATATCATGACAGCTGTGCAGCTTGTGCTGAGAAAATCGCTGGCTCATGGTGGGCTTGTTCGAGGTCTTCATGAAGCTGCCAAGGTTGTTGAGAAGCATGCTGCCCAGCTCTGTGTCCTGGCTGAGGACTGTGACCAGCAAGACTATGTTAAACTAGTCAAAGGTCTCTGCGCTGAGCACAACGTAAACATGTTGACCGTTCCCAATGCCAAGACCCTAGGAGAGTGGGCTGGTGTAAGTAACGTTTTTTTTTTTAACTCTGTTGTACTCTGATTGCTAAATGAATATATTTCTAGCATTTTATATTGATCGTGTGGTTTTGTACAGTTGTGCAAGATCGACTCTGAGGGCAAGGCTAGGAAGGTTGTTGGTTGCTCATGTGTTGTTGTGAAGGTATGCCTCCAACTAAAAGTTTGCTTTATAGAAGTTAAAATAGATAAATACATGTTATTTTATTCTACGATTTTGTCTTCTAAATGAAAATGCTTTCTCTGGCTGGTTTGCAGGATTTTGGAGAGGATCATGAAGCTCTCCATGTTGTTCAGCAGCATGTCAAGGCCTAATAAGTTAGCTGAATGAGTTTGAATTTAGTGGGAAGTGTTGGAATATCTTTAGGAAGCTGTTTTTGCGCTTTGTTTTTCTGATGGATTCTCACCTTATTTGATTGTTTGCCAGTTACTTTACCATGGTTTCAATTTTGTTCCTGAACGTTGTTTTAGTATATGCTACTTTTTCTATGTTATAAAAGGAGATTCATCATGAACCATTCCATCTCATTTTCACTTGATTATGTTAAAACATTTTGTGTAAACCTGAGGTGGAAATCTGATCCATTGTCATGTTGAATGGGGTAATAGTTATGTGGCCACATGGTTGCCTGTGCATCTATGCTATATGTGCATGGCATATTTTACCAAATTCTCTGTTTTGTTATAGGATAGCTAGTCATGGTTGGAGTTCTGACAAACCAATCAAACTGTGTTCATATTTTTCACTGGTACGCATGTAAAACCGGTTATTAATGGTATGTAGTCGTGAGATGGGTTGATCTATGGTGTAGCTTGTTTTTGTTTTTTTTTTTTTACCATGCTTGTTACTTGAATTGATTCATCACCTGAGCAAAGATGCACTTGTGTCACAGTTACTAGGCAAGGACAAAAGCAAACTCTGGTTGTGAAAAACAAGAATCGCTAACTTAAATCTTTGCGACGCTTCTTCCGCACTCGCAACACACAACTAGAGGAATCGGATGATTCTTCATGGTAACCAAAAATAAGGCAACTTCTCGAAGCGGGAGTCCCATAGAAACTCGAATAACCCTAAAACCGGAGAGCTAGCAAGCATTCTAATGAGAGGACAGCGTCAGCCCATCATCCAGAGAAATCTTGATCTACCCATGGATTCAATCCACCAATCACAAGTCAAAACCCCAAAGCCGAACACGTTGTGTTACGAACCCAGCCAAAAACCAAAAAGTCAACCAATAGAACCCAGCAACACTATGACGTTTGAGCTAAAACACGTCCATTGTTAGATCAGAATTCACACGTCCGATCCCAAAAGTAGGGAGCTAAGATCCAACGTACTTAACATCCCATCTCCAAAATTGCATCATTTGACCAGCAAGTTGGTAAGACCAGAATCCAAACTAAGAACAAGATGCGAAGCTCAAACCTAAGGTCCATGACTCGATGACATGAGAAACTAGGGGTGGGGAAAAATGTCCGGAAACACGAAAAATCTGCCCGGACCGGCTTATTTATTTATTTATTTTTAAAATTGAAACTGCTCTTGGCTGAATTCAAATCTCATTAAACCTGGTTCAATTCCAGTGCTCGAAAACCGGGATAACTTGACTAACTTGGCCTGAAAACTGAGATAACTCAGCCCGAACCGGGTTGGAGGCGGTTGCCCAGGTTTTTGAGCAAATGTGGCTGTTTTTTTTTTTTGAGCCTTGGGCCTGAAAACCCGGCCAAAAAAAACAATATAAACAATATGGGGCTGAAAATTTCAAGCCGGGTTCGGGCCCTTCAAATTTTACATGCAGCTTGGCCCGTGCCCAGCCCTATGAGAAACCATCTACACGGTCCCATCAAGACTCAAGAAAAAGAGTAGCCATCTTCTCGGACGTTCAATATATAAGTGTTGGTACCAAGCCCTAGTAAAAGTGTTCGAGCAGAGTCCAAACTAGAAGAACATGATGCGAAGATGAAATCTAGAGGTGCTAGGATGCAGTGACATGAGAAACTGCCACCACAGTCCCATTAAAACTCAGGAAAAAAAAAAGGAATTATTTTCTCCTGTCGCATATATCAAAGCGCCCGTACAAACCCCAACAAGAGTGAGAGGAAGAGCCATTTCTAGTTCATAGACACATTCCGTTTGAACTCTATCATTCTTCTTTGCGTATTTCCTTTTATTATCTCAGTTTATTGATACTAGCAATGTGCTCGTGTTTGTCGCATGTGATATTGTCAGGTTAATGAAATATGGGTTGACTAAAATGATAGTTGTTTTTTTTTTTGGGACACAGGATAGTGATGGTGGTTACCTTTTTAACATTTTTTATATTTATGTTGGCTTTATATTTATATTTATTAATTAAAACACAGCAATCAAATTAATTCACGGCAAAATAAAAACACAACTACACTTTTCTTCCAAAACAAACATAAATTGTCAGAAGCTCCCACATTTTCCTCACTCTTCAGAACACACAGAATTCCAGCCATACCTAGCTGAGACTTGAACTTTTCTACTTGAGCAGAAGTCATCTTTGTCTCAATCAAAAAGACCAAATCCTGTTTATCTACATGGATTTCAGTTTGGACTTCATCTGTTTGAAACGGGAAGAAGCTTTATCATCCAATGGTACTTCAATTAAAAGCGTCCCCTATACACATTTGTCTTGTCCCATATTACGTTATTGGCTACTCTCATAATGTGTACGAGAATGAGAGGCCGTAATATGATCACTATCCCAGCACTTCTCCATCCATTGTGCTTACATCCTTAACAAAACCTATCTCCCCTCTACCACTTTGGGGATCCAATAGCGTATTGAAACTCCATGAATGTAAACACCAAAGACAACTGACTTCTATACGACATAGTTACAAACTCTTTATTTTTTAACAAACTAGTTAAAAATAAATAACAAATTCATGTTTAATTAGGTTATGTTCAAGTATATCCAGAATATATGTCTGGCCCAAATTTTAGGTTATTTGTACAAGTTGTAATAAGGTTTATATTAGATATATTCGTAGATATCCAATCATTGTACGATTACTTTTCCATGTACAACTCCAGTTCTATGCTTGTAGTCCTTTATATAAAGATACCCATATTATCAATAAAAGACACAACAAATTCTCTCTTAATTTTGTTTCCGTAAACATGTTATCAGCACGAAGCCATAACCCTGAAACAAATACCCAAACCCTGATTCAAGAAGCTAAAACCATAAATCCAAATACAAAACCTTGAAACCTTTTTTGCCTCCGCTGCACACCTTGAAGCCCTCGATCCCAGGAATCCAAAATCGGTGGTAGAACCACCAGATTCTATCGGAAACCTAGAGAACCAGCCACCAGAAACTCCAAACTACCTGCAGCAAAACCTCCGCAGGTTCACCACCTTCCGGACCTCCGATTGCCACCAAATTTTGTCAGTAGCAGCGCCTCAATCTCATGATTCCAGAACCGATTAGATCGTCCCAAGAACCGGTCTAAAACTTGCCGACCGGTTGCCTGAATGACTGGTCTGTAGGTAGAAAACCGGACATAAATGTTTTTAATGTAATTTCAACCACCACTGATTAATTCCGGGCACCAACGACCAATTCCGACTGCCTCAGGCCAATGACAACCACCGCCGGCCATCCCAATTTTCCGACCACTTTCCGCCGGCCAGTGACAACCACGCCGCCACGATGACGTAGAGCCTAAACGCCCCTAGAACTGCAGGCACCGACCCCAACGTCGCCGCCTCCACCCGATCTGCCACACCTCTTTCACCAGCACACCCTCAGTTGAGAAACGCTTCAATAGGAGCCTGCAAAAAACTTGGTCGGGGCCCTGACGTCGTTGCAGAAGAAACCTAGTCTCTCCAAGCTTACGTCGCCGTCGTCCCGCCACTGCTTGGTCTTAAGAGCACGAAACTCCCCGCTGCTAGCACCAACCCTGAGATTCGCCTTCCCGGGTCGCTCTGCAAGTGTCGGAGGCCCTCTCATCCTCTTGAATTTCAAATATTCGATTTGGTTGTATGATAAATCCTTGTTTAATCTAGAATGTAAGAGACCAAACTGTTTTACGGAATAACTGGTATTTAGTCCAACAATAAAAGTAACAAGGATAAGATAGTAAATTTGTAAGTAAAAAAAGGATAGTAGTTACTAGCAATAATATTTGAAAAACATTGCCTTGCCTTCAGCCCTATAATTCATCTATCAATTGATTGTGATTACACATTTTTGTTTCTTATTCATTATAAATGAAAAAAATTCAGATTTCTGAGAGTGCACAAGTGCATATAAAAATGTTTACAATTACAACTAAAAGAAAGAAATAAAAATCTATCTTTGCTATATTTTATAGTGTTTCCTTTCATATTTTCTTTTCTTTTTTATTTATTTCCCATCTTCAAACATGTCAGCCGAAACACTAATTTTCGTAGAACTTTTCATTAGATATAAAATTGAACGCAGCCGTTATAATTTTAGTCACTGAAAAAACTTTTCTCATGTTCTTTTTTGTTCTCATCTTTCACATATTCCTCCTTCATATTCCACTTTATCCTCTTGATAGCTCCTCCGCTCAAAGCCTAATTTACACACAATAATTCTAAATCTCAAACTTGTTTTTTTTGAAATTGAATAGATTTCACCTCAAAGGTCAATTGATATGAGGCTATGAGCTCTGCAATCGAGTTACGAAGGCTATTCTCGCAACAATGATTGAGGTGAGTGTCTATCCATTCAATTTCTTATATATGAGATGATATGGTTCAACACCAATTTGATTAATTGTTAAAAAGAATATTTAAAAAATGTTAAAAGAAACCCAAGATTAATATTGTTGCAAGTTTGTTTTTATTTTCCCCCAATTTAGTCTCCTGTCTGCTATCCACTTTTTTTCATTTTCTTTTTCCTTCTCTTTGATACTTAATATGGTCTAGAAGTTTTAGAACAGAGAAAATAGAAAACTATTTTTTTTTTTTTTTTTTTAAAAGAAAGCCCCACCCCACATACTCTATGACGCTAGTGAGTTTTGAATCAGTTACCTTTACGATATTGATTATTCCAAATAAACAAAAGACAATAGCTCATTGGGAAATTATGTTCTTTTCTTGATTACAAAGATGGCTATAGGAAGATGAATAGTTCAAACTATTCCCCAAAGCTATTTTTTTTTATTTACCCCATAAATTCAGTTATTTTAAACTTGAACAATTATATTTGACAATCTCCTATAGTTAACCAGTATGTATGTGAGCATCCAAACTCTTTCTTATTTACATACAGTTGGCAGTGTAAATTCATAATTTAATGGTTCAAAAATCAAATTAACATTTAAATTTCATCTCTGCAAATATTCATTGTAAACAAAAAATGTTTACTTCTTCGATTGCATCAAACAAATGAACTGCTATGGTGAAAGTTAACAGTCTCATGATAACTATCTATTGGTTTGATGCAATCGAATGACTAAACTATTTTTGTTTATAATGAGTTTTTGTAGAGATGATTTTTAATGATTGATGTATCTTTTGAGCGGTTAAATCATGGATTTAGATTGCCGACTGTATGTAAATAAGAGAGAGTTTGGATGCTTACATACATACTAGTTGGGATGCAAGAATTTTTCTCTTCTACATGCTATACATGTGGTTAAAACAGAAAAGAAAAAAATGGGAGAAAATTTTCATTTTTACTTATTTATTTATCAAAGTTTATTTTGTATTTGCACAATATTTGCTTTCGACTGTTAAACTGATTTCAAAAGTATTTTAATATTTCAAAGATACTGTAAAAAAATTAAAGATTTCAGGTTTTGGTTAACAAACTTTATTCTCTCAAATTATAATATAGATTATATATATTTTTTATGGGTCCTGATCAAGGGACACATAAATATACACAATTTTTAACACTTCTTATAGACCACTGGATTTTAAATCTTTAAATGGCTAAGATTAATTGTGTGAATGATGTCAACATATCAGAAAATGACAGGGCATATGACGTGACATCAATTTAATTTCACAATAACAAAATTGGATTAGATTTTATTTCAAAAAGAAAAGAAAATTAAATTAGATTGAATTTTTCTTTTTCTTTTTTTAAAGAAAAAAATGCAATTAGATGATTACCCCCAGAAAAAAACATAAACTATAAACAAAGAACCCTAGCTCTTTATCTCTATCGTCTTCTCCAAGCTGCTATCAAAAGCATGGATTGGATTCTGTTTCCCTTGCCCAATTTCATCTATAAAATTTGTCAAAGAAGCTATTAGTCGTTCTTCCCCTTTCTTTTATTAAACTTCTTATTTCAACTACTCTTCTCATTGATATATTAATTATCATATTGTTAGCCTCCATTCACTTCTCTTCATACAGATTAATAGGGACTTCAACTATATAGGTCTGGAGGTGTTTCTTCTCTTAAGTTCCTAATGAGATGTGTTTTGCTTTTTCTTCCAGAGGATTTGATCAAGTTCTCACATATACTTTCTAACATAACTTAGCCTCTTGCTGCCAATGTTTCTGGGCTGATCAAACTATCAAAGCTGAAATTTCGTTATGCAATGTGGGAAACAAAACAAGATTGAACTAGTTTTAATACCAAATTGATACTGATAAGTTCATGGATTAAACTAGTTTAATTACTAATTGAGATAGAGATAGGGTTCTTCATCTGGGCGTTCTTGTTCATGTGTTCTTTTTTTTTCTTCTTCTTTTTTTTTTTCCTTTTTTAATTGTGTTCTTCTGTACATCTACTCAATTAACTTATTAGTTGTAATACTTATGTTCATCTTCTATTTATATAAAGAAAAATTTAATTGCAATAGGTTTTGAAGCAACTCATGCTTCCGTATGGCTGCATCATACACCTGATTGTATACTTGACGCTCTCAACTATGATTGTAACAAGCTCAATTTAGCAGCTCTTCTATAAAATTTCTCTTTGATTCAAAAAAAAAAATTTAATCTAATTTAATTTTCTATTCCTTTTTGAAATAAAATCTAATCAAATTCCGTTATTGTGAAACTAAATTAATGCCATGTCATATGCCCTATCATTTTTTGATATGTTGACATCATTCACACAATTAATCTTAGCCATTAAAAGATTTAAAATCCAATGGTCTATAAGAAGTGTTAAAAATTGTGTAAATTTATGTGTCCCTTGATCCGGACCCATTTTTTATTGACAATCAAACACACAACAAAGTTATTTTGATATTTTAGAAGTGATTGTTTTATAAAAGGTTATGACGAACAACTCAGGCACCCAATAATGATCATTTTTGAACCGTGATTTTTCACTATAAGCAGATTTTAGTGATTAAGGTGATGCTCAACCGCCCCAGCATGTATAAGATCATATTGGATATCCCACTAATTGACCAAAACTTCTACCTCCAAGGTAGGCACCTATCACACTCAAGTCATTTATTGAATCTTGTAATCATGTAGATGTGCTACAAGCTCGTTTTTTCATTACTAATATCTGTTTTGGTATTTGGAGAAAGTTTTGGATTTGAATTTTCTTTTCCTAGGAAGACATTGGAATTGTAGTCTTGTAGAGATGTTAATGTATACAACATTTGATTTGGATTTTAGTATCAACAATATGAGATTAGGGTCAAAGCTACTTGGACGGTTACAAGATTTGGATCTAAATCTCTATTAAATACATGTAAAATATCTTTAGATGGTCATTAGGCTTATTAAGCTACCTAAAAGTAAACATTAAATCTTAAATTAATTTGAAAAATCATAACTTCAATGAAATTTTGTCAAATTGAAGTTTGGAGTCTTAAAGTTGATAGAGGTAACTTATTCTTCTTAGTGTTGAGATAGATTATTGGAATATATTTTTCTTTCATTGTTACCTAAGGATGGTCGCTGATACGTACTCTACACCTCATGTCGCCTTGGCAATCATGTTTTTCTCTTATTTGTGGTGGGGTTGGAGTGGTTCTCAGCTCTACATCGGGATTTGTTTCTTTGATGGCAAGATTAGGGTGGTTTATTCTCACACGGGCAGTTCTTAGCTACTCCAGCGGATTTTAGGTGGCCAGTGATGATTTTCATCTTCAATTTGGATATATGAGTGGTGTCAGCAATGGTTGGGGCAATAATCTCTTGCTCCTTCGGGTTTTTGCTTTAGTCCAAATTGTGGTTTAGGACTTCGGTTTGTGAAGCATAATAGTTTCTTGTTGTAGGTTGTGTGATGGTTTTTGTGTTGGAGTGAGTGGTGGTGAGGTTAATTAGTTGGTCTCAGTTGTGGTGTACGACTTGAGATTTAGGTGGTTTCCAAACCAGAATTTGTGATATGAGTAGGATATGAGTTTAAGTACGGGATTCGAGTTAGATCGCGATATAGTTCTAGCATAACTGAGTTTGGATCTAAGGTTTAGATGTTGGGGTGTTTGTTCGCAAATGATCGTGAGCTACTGTTCTTTGTGACTGTTAGGTCTTTAGCTAATGACAAGTTTAAGTTTAGGCCATCTAGTTAGTTAGGTAAAGGTAATGCTGTCAATTCTAACATGATCCGATAACATGACTAGGACTCTGAACAAAATAAAAAGGTTGAACCCGCATGAGTGAAAAACAAGTCTTTTGCATTTCAAATACGTTAAAATCTGTTTAATCAAATGGTCAATTAAACATGTCATATGTATGTCTACACGTTTACATGAAATGAACTAGTGTAATCCATTTATTAAAGGGGGTAAGGTCTGGTGGTTTATAATCCACATATATGACTCATTAAAAGTGCTTTTAACCCACATACTTGACAAGTGCTTTTAAAAACCACTTTCAAGTGCTTTCTAAAACCTACCATCTGTTTTTATTTTATTTTTTACAGTTTTTCTATTTATAAGTAATTTTTATTATTAATTTAAAAGCACTTTTTGGTCTCCAAAAAGGAGTCTCAAATATCCCCATATGACTTATTTGATTCGTAATTATACAAAGATTATTTAAAGAGTGGGAATACAAGTTGATGTCGAGTTTGAAAGCACCACATTGTTCGATATTTATTATTTTCTATGCCTTAACTTTCTGGTTCGATAGATGGAGGGACAACTTTCATTCTAGATGAGGGTATTTGTATGATCAAATTTTATGCTAGGACTGTTTGGTATTCTTAGAGTATCTTTAGCAGGGTCTCTAACTTTTTACATGATGGTTTTTTTATTCTTATTTTTTGTTGAAACTTTTTACACAGCTTGATTATTGCATCTCAATCTAATTTGTTATTATTGTCATTTTTTTGTTTATATAAAAAAAACATACTTTCCTTTTCAAAAAAAAAAATATCTTACTGATTTTCTAGATATTTGTTTTAATTAAGACCAACACTCACATTAGCTATTTTCATTACAAATTTAATGATTGTCTTTTTTTGTTTCTTTTTAGAAGAAATGAAAGAATTCAAATTTGGAACCTCATTCAACATGGACGAGAGATATATCAATTTACTAATAACTAACAATCAACAACTACGAGTTGTAGATACAACCCAAACTATGATGAATGAGGCTTCTAACATTAAGGTATGTGGGTTTTGTTAATCATGTCTTAATTTATGATGTTTCCTTTATGAATTGCTAATTGTTTGTAACTATACCTTTTTTTTTTTTTTGTGTTTTTGTTTTGTTTTGTGTTTTATTATAATTTCATATATTTTGTTATGAGCATGACATCAGATCTTCTTAAAGTCTTGCTCATCCCATTACAAAAGCAATAACTCAAACATGACATAACTCTTGATTTAGCCTAAACCTAACTTAATTTGCAACCCCCTCAAGTTAACCCAAAGGGGTCAAACAAGAAATACTAATAGCAAACAAGTGTCATACTGCATAATCCATAATTAAGTTCATAGAACCTAAAACAAACAAAATCCTAAACAACTCATAATTCTAAATATAATCACAATGAAGACTGACATTTGAGCCTATAAAACCTACTGTGTTTAACGAAGAAGATATTACCGTGATATTACTCAAGCTGGCTTTGGAGCGGTTTTCAGAAACTGCGATGCTGCCTTCGTGGGTGCCTTTTCTTGCAATGCACATGTCTCTTGTGCTATAGATGCTGAACTGTTGGCTATGATTGAGGTATTTAAGGTGGCAAAAGAGAGAGGTTGGTTCCTTTTGTGGATAGAAATAGACTCCATGTTGGCAATACAGTACTTTAAAAAGCCAGGCCTAATGCCTTGGAGGATTCGGGTGAAATGGATGAACAGCCTTGCATCCATTAGCCATTTTCAGGTACACATCACTCACGTCTTCAGGGAGGAAAATCAAGTTGCAGATAAGCTTGCTAACTATGGTGCCTTGAATAGTGGTTTAATTTGGTGGGATTCAATCCCTCAATTCTTGTTTAGTTCTTTTGGTCATGATTTCTCAGGAAGTACTACTTACCAGTTTGCTTAAAAAATAAAAAACGAAGAAGATATTGAGACAGAAAATTTTAGAGGTGATGAAGTACTTAGAGTGAGCAAATTATTAACAGTGATTCATCAGAATGGACTATAACAATTGGAGAAAAGAAAAGAAAAAAAAACAATAGAGAGGAGAAGGTGAGGTGGAGAAGCAGAAAAGCATAATGCATCATCTTAGGTGTTGGGTTACACTAAAAGACCTCGGTTTATTTATAAGTACATACCTTAGGTCAAGTTCCAGGGCTGTGGTAAATTTTACACCTTAGTTTTAGTCCATATGTTTATTTATTTATTTTATATTAGAAGAGGGGATTTGAATTCAGAACCTCATTGTCATAAGTGCTTAACTTGAAATACAGAAAAATACCACTTCACCCCGCAACCTCTCAAGTGGTCATTTTTCTAGAAGAATTCCACTTGCAAGATAAACATACAATCTTTGGTCCAACAATTAACTGGTAAACTTTAACTTTTGAATTCAAATTGACACAGTTAGTAAAAGATGTGCCAAACTAATATATTTGAACCTACAAAAACTTCAGTTGAATTTGATCAATTCAACAACTACAGTACCATACCAAAAACATGACAGGCGTTTCGACTCATTAAACAGATGAGTCTCACACAACTCAGCTAGAAATTTATGGCAAGTGCCGAGGGCCTTTGGAAATTGCACAGGCCACACACAGGTTGGTCAAGTATGACATAAGTCCTCGACTCTTGAGTCTTACATCATTATCAGTACACATCAGTTATGATGTGCCTTCTCATATGCCTGCTGTCCTATGGTTCTGCCTTTCCATGGAAACTGAAACACATGCCATTGCAATATGCACCCACCTTCAAGGCACTAACCCTACTGTCATAAAAAAGCACTATGTAATTTACCGAAACAGTCACTCTTACCTTCTGAGGCTCTATACAGATTCTACTATATGCACGCAGCACATCTGGAAAAATGTGAAATATATTTCAGCTCAGTTGGTCCTCCAAGTTTTGTCTCTGACACCAACAAAACAATAAAATTACACAACACTATTCTTTGTAATTCAAAAGATAAAAGGGTAGTCTTGGATTCTCATTTGGGTGCCTTGATTTTATTACCATCTATATCACAGGAACGAATACAATGAACAAATCCAAGAACAATGTCGAATAGTGTACTTCTCCAAATTTGGTGCTTCCAAAATTTATATGTAGTCCTTAAAATACCAACAGGAAATCTGTATAGACCAGTCCATTCAAACTATGAAAGGCTAATCTTGGTAATTGACAATAGTGCTGAGGCAGAGTCTTACACAGCACTAAGAAACGACCAGTATAAAGAGCCTATGGGAAAAGCTTTAGCCTTTTGTGTGAAAAAAATAGGGGATTGTGATTGTAGGGGCATTAACCCAAGAGAAGCAAAAACAGCACTGTAGTGGATTTGAGAGCCCAAAAAAGAACCAAAATTTCATAATTTTGGTCAGAATACGAAACTGCCCGTTTTGTGACTCTGTGTTTGCATGCCCAACACTTTGCCTTAAATCCCTAAGCCTGAGGTGTTGTGAGTTAATAGCCTTTGTCACTTTTTGATGTTGTGGGGGGTTATATAACACTGGTCTGGGACTGGGAGTGTTCCTAAGTCTGATTTCTGGGTTTTGAGTTTTGTTCTGTTTTGTTTAGGTCTCAGAGTTTGAAACACAAAACCACCAAACAAAAGGGTCTTCTGGAGTTCTGACAATGTCGTCCTCTAAGAAAGAGCTTGAGGAGCAGCTTAAGCAGGCTGGACATTCTCTCCTTAAGCCTCCTTCCAACCCTGATGAGCTCCTCAAACTTCTTAATGTAATTCCCTTAAAACCCTCTCCTTGTATTTTTTGTTTTTCACACACAAACACAGAATTATGGTGACTGAGTTTTTGTTTTTCTGGGTTGGTGAATTGACTGGAATGTTGTATGAAACAGGTCTTGAAATGGGTTTTGATCATGATTTTGTTGAATGATTGACTGTTGATGTTCTGTGGGTTCTCAATTTTGTGCATTTAGCCTGTCTGTGAGTTTGTTGTATTTGGCTTGCTTCTGGGGAAAATGAATTGATGAATTCTATATGAATGAAGACTTGAAATGGGTTCATCATCGTTTTGTGAATTCTTTTTTTTTTTTTTTTTAGGGTTTCATACATTTGATGTGTGTATTTGAACTCAGTGCTGGTTTTATTGAACTGCTGAATTTTGTTTTGCCAATTCCTTATATGTTATTGTATTTGAATGGCTCTCTTGAGTACCTGTTAGATCAATTGTGAGCTGTTTGTTGGCCACAATATTTCATTTTTGAATGGTGGCCGATGCATTACTGTTTCCTATTCAAAGAGGCTGTTTTTTAGGTTAATGGGTTTTGCACATTCTGTTGTGTGAAAATTGAATGCCAAAGTTTGTGAATTGATGATCTACTGAAGATCCTTAGTCGCATACGTGAATAAGCAAACTTTGTTTTGGCAAATTGTGTAATTGCATATTTCTGAAGTTCATTTTTCATGAAAACAAAAGAACCAGAGAAAGCAAAAGTAATGAAAGGGAAGCTTTCGATAGACATACTTGTTAGTTTCATTAAATTTTAACTTTTACTTACGTGACTGGTTACTGTCCAAATTTGTAAACTTATTGGAAGGTTGGTTCTTATTATCAGAACCTGTTTGCACATGTGGTCTTAAAGTGTTGCGTGGAAGCTTTGCCTGGGCACAATGATGGCTTGCCCTAAGCAATATTAGTTGTTGTTAGTTTGAGTCGCGGAAACAATCTTCTTGGTTGTCGCCAAGGATATATGTGTAATACACATCGGTGTTTGGTGGTTCAAGCATCACTTTACATGCAATCATCATTTCTTCTCCATCTTGTCTTTCACATATGTGAAATAGATGTGTTGTTGTTTCTTGATGACATGCTTGACTCTCTTTACATTTTGTTCTCCTCCACTTGCTTAGTTGATCACAACTATCTCCTTCTTTCTCTCCTGTTGATACAATTATCACAACTGTGAGATATAACATAGCGATCTGGCTTTTCTTTTGTTCCTTTATAGCTTTCATTATTGACAAAACTGACTTGCTGTTTCAATTTTTTTCTTTAGGAAGTTGAGGATTTGTTGTCAGATGTGGGGCAAGCACCATCTACATCCCTGCAAGATGCGCTGCTACCCACAATGACAGCATTAATTTCTAATGAACTGCTACGACACAGTGATATGGATGTGAAAGTTTCTGTTGCATCATGTATCACTGAGATTACTAGAATAACAGCACCGGAAGCCCCATACAACGATGAACAAATGAAGGTATGTCATGAACTCTGGGATTCTCAACTAAAGCTTGATGTTAATCATTCCTAAGTTTTACAAATTGCATATACATATAAATAGAAATATCCTGCGCTCTTAGCAATTCATTGTCAATTTGATTGTTGCACAGGAAATTTTTAAGCTGACTGTAGCAGCTTTTGAAAACTTGGCACATCTATCCAGTCGCTCTTACAAAAAGGCAGCTTCCATTCTAAGAGTTGTTGCGAAGGTCAGGTCAAGTGTGATGATGCTGGACCTTGACTGTTACACATTAATTGCTGAGATGTTTCAACATTTCCTAAATATAATCCAGTAAGAGCTTAATTTATGCTTATTATAATATGATAGTATTCTGGTGCTTTGCTGTGCAGTGTTTTTTGGTTGTAGTAACAAATAAATTTACTGTATTCAATATTATGGTGGCTGAACCTTAAGAATGTAATAAAAGATTACTTTGATCTTTTGACAAGTGAAGACTCGTATAATGGGCCTTTCACATTAAATTATAAAACTTGCATAAATTTCTGTAACATTATTTGGTACTTTGATATGGAAGCATCAGAATTGTTGAATTATTATTATTATTATTGTTATTATTATTATTATTATCATTATTATTATTATTATTATTATTATCATTATTATTATTATTATTATTATTATTATTATTATTATTATTATTATTATTATTATCTGTAATTAACTTGTTGTGCATGAAATGAAACTATATTTTTCCACTGTTCTCTCTCCTAATGGAATTGCTTGTATATTCATTGGAAGTTTGTTTAAAAGAAATTATAGGATTCTTAAAGTTTTCTTCTTTTCATATGTGTGGATTGTAAGAATGTTATTCTGACGGCAAACCATAGGATGGCAAATTTTCTTCATATTGGGTATGTTTTCCTTCAAAATAGTTTTTTGGAAAATGATTGTTTGAAAAAAGAAAAAAGGAATGGTGCTGGGAGTATGTGCTGTGATGGTAGTCTTTCGGGTGGTGTGGATGAAATAAAATAAGACAAATCATTGAGGGAGCTAGGGGTCAGGAGATACTGTATATCACTTGTGGGATAGAGTTCGTTACTTAGCTTCGCTCTGGGTATCAGTTTCTCCTGAGGTTTATAGTTCTATGAGAGCTGTTGGGGTTTAGTTTCAGGAAAGGAATAAGAGAGCTACAGGTGAGGAGATATATGACTTGTGGGATATAGTTCGTCACTTGGCTTCGCTGGGGGCGTCAGTTTCTCCTGATTTATAGTTCTTTATATGCTATTTTACTGGTTTGGAGAGCTGTTGTGCTTTAGTTTTGGGTGTCCTCTGGTTTCAGTGTTTTACTTATATGTTTATGTGTTTTTCCAGATCTTATGTTTAGTTGTTAATTTGTTAGTTTATCAGTGCGCACCTTTCCCCTATTTTGAACTTTTTGTGTTTTTATTAAAGTTCTATTATTGTAAAAGAAGAATTTCATTTCACATGATCTTTTATTTCTTGCAAATAATTAACAACTGATGATTTTATCTTGCTTGATTTTAAGGTCCAACCATCCACATGCTGTATTTTCAGACATGCAAACTGTTATGACAATGGTTTTAGATGAAATTCATGAAAGTGAAGAAATTCCCATGGAACTTCTCAAAATTCTTTTATCGAGCGTTAGAAAGGAAAATCAGGTTATTATCTTTTCCAACACATCGTTATTGTTATTTATTTAACCTTTTGATTAATCATTCTGTTTTCTTCATTTAAGAATTAAGCCCGTCTTATTCATTGCTTCAGAATGTTTCACCTTTTTCTTGGAAATTGGGGGAGACGGTGCTCGATAATTGTTCTGCTAAGGTTAAACCGTATCTCATGGAGGCAGTGAAGTCCATGGGTACTGCTATGGACGATTATGCTCATATAGTGGCTTCTATATGCCAAAATGGATCTGGTGCCCTCAAACTTGATCATGTCAATGATTCTGCAAAGAATCTGGTATGTTAATCAAGTGATATTGTGTAATAATAGTACATTTGCATGCATAAAGGGAAGTTTACATTAAGTTTAGTGTACTTCCATATGGAGTTCCTTTTTCTTCTGTTTTGTGTGCTTATGCTTAATCCATTGCCTTGTCTTGTTATGTGTCATCTCTTCCAGTTGAATTGGAAGCCCTATTTCTCCCGCAAAAGTTTTTATTTCATTTAAATTTTTTTTTTTTTTATACACACACATAACATGTCTTCATGTACATATCTATATATATAATATCTTTTTATTATTTGAGACAAATTCTGTGTGTTCCTTTTGTGGTCCCTCTCCCTCTCTCTCTCTCTCTCTCTCACACACACACACACACACACACACTCTCTGTCACACACATTGAGGCGGTCATAGCTTCAATGAGATAAATCCTCTCCTGTCGACCTAGCTATTCTATTTTCTTCTAAACTTTATTTAAGAAATTTGATAACATTTCCTGGCATATAGTACATGTTATATCAGGTACACATATTAGGAGGAAGGATGTGTGATGTAGTTTCTGATATATGTCCCGTGTATGCATGTGTGTCACTATGAAAAGTGGGTCTCTTTAGTGAGAATAATAGATGGAAGTTCTGACTGCACTCTGATTCTTAAGGAAAATATAAACTAGTTGGTATAAAGGTCTCCAAAATGAACCATCCCATGTATGTGACTGTTATGCCTATTCATATCACACCCTATTCTCTCTTTTTTTTTTTTTCCCCGTACATATAACTTACGCTTGTTTGATTCAAACTTGTCTATTAACCAGGTGTCAGAGGTAGTTACTGCTGATGCAGCTTGTCCGACAGCAGTTGACAAATCTGTGCCTGCTCCCGCTCGTGATGAACATAAAGTTTTACGTGACTCTTCTAAAACATTACAGCGTTGTCATCTTACTAAACATTCCAAGGAGGTTGATTCACAAGATGGTGCTCAACCCGACAAAACATTCTCTGTTAAGGCTGTCAAATCAGTAACTGAGTCAGATTCGGGTACCAAAAAGAAAGGCAAAAGGCCCGGTTCTTCACTGGATCCAGAGGAAAAATCAGAAATTGAGCCATATTCAGCTCCAAAAAAGAGAGGCCGGAAGCCAAATTCTTTAATGAATCCAGAGGAAGGCTACGAGAATTATTGGATGCATTCTGAAAAAAAATCTCCAAAATCAGCTGGCAACAGGAAGTCTCATGAAAAGGGATCTAATAGTCTACCTACTGAAGACCATCTTCGTTTGAAGGTCACTTTGTCATCCACTTTGCCGTCGACACTTAAAGAAGTAACTCAGCCATCCACTCGGCCATCTACACATCAAAAAGTGACTGAGCCACCAAATGCTCAACCTAAAACAGAAGGGGAGATGGGATCTGCATCTTTGTTTCTACAAAATGGCCATCCTGAGGGAACCGAATCCAGAAGGGGTCGGCCAAAGAAGCAAGTAGCCGTAGCACAACAAGAAGCTAATCCTACTTCCCTTTCAGCTGCGAAGGGAGATTTTTCGAGTGCTCAGGCTGAAGAGAAAAGTCCACGATCAATGGATACCTTGAATATGGAATCTAAGGAGACAAGTACCTTAAAAGCAAAATCAAGGGGACGCCCTAGAAAATTTCGTGCCAAAACAAATGATGAGACCATTATTGCTTCTGTACATGTTGGCACAGAGAAGGAATCTGCAGTTCCATGTGATCCGGAGGAAAAACAACAAGAGTCAGCTTTGAATCTTGGAACTGGGAATATCAATAATCAGTCAGCTGTGCAGAAGGTTGGGACTGGGAATGTGAGTGAAACAAAGCCAAGGGGGCGGCCGAGAAAGCTTGCTGCAAAAATAAATCAGGAGACCGTTCTTGCTTCTGAACATGTAGTAGTCACAGAAAAGGAGTCACCAGTCCCATGTGATCCTGAGCAAAAACGGCAGCAAGAGCCAGCTCTACAGTATGAAACTGGGAGTATTAAGGATCAATCATCTATAAAGGGTATCAAGAAACGTAGGCGGGATGATGCTTTTAGTAAAGATAGTGCTGAAGGATCTCTTAGCAAGGTACTTGACTGATGACATTGAAATTTTACCTGTCAGGACTCATCCTTTTGTTCTGTTGTTTTTTCTGCATCCTCTATATAATTTTCCACTTTGCAGAAGTTTTCCAAGTCTGAGGCAAAAATGGAGGGAGATAAAATTGTTGTTGAAGGAACCCCTAAGATTGTACGCAAGCGGAAGCGTTCCATTGGAAAGGAAGAGGTAATTGTTATTATTATTTGTTTGTTTGCTTTGTTTTTGTTTTTTTGTTTTTTTTTTTTTTTTTTGTTTCAATTGCAGTTTGACTAGTATGATGAGTTACAGTTTGGTGTCTCAATCATCTATTACATCCTTGCTTTTATTCTTATTGAAGATTGTGAAACTATTAAACCGAAAGTTAATAGCAATTTAGCAGTATGGCTATCTTAAAATATTGACATGCCCCCTTTTGTACTCCTTACTTGTATATAGAGTGACGTAAGAGTAGCCTTTATGAGTTGTAACTGGAAGTAAGTTTTCAATGATCTCACACTGGATATGGATCCAAGGTGTACATTCTGATCTCGGGAGTTCTCTGATGCTCCAAGCTTCTCAGACTTCCCCTTTATAGTTATCATTACATGTAATTTGGTGAAGTAGTATTTCAAGGAGTTGACATATTGGACTTGGAAGTTGGACCATGGGGTAGTTTTCCAAACTTAGAAAATCCTCTTAGCCTCAAATTAGGTTATACATGCCTTCCTGTAGTTATGGTTCTGCCAATAGTTACATCTTTTAACATGATGTTGTTACACATTTCATTACTGAACGTTGAAATAGAACGTTAATCCTATTCTTGTTTTCTGTCACTAAGTTCTTAAATATTAGTCTACTATATGTAAAAATAATCGGTTTCATATCATCAACAAATTGTTTTGTTTACTTTGTAACTGGTGTTTCACTATATATCAGAGGTCCACCTCCCCCCTTCATACATCCAGGAAGGGGGAAAGGTGGACCTATTATATGTTATAATCTCGCTCTCTGACTTTTTTTTTTTTTGGTTTTTAATTTAACTTTTCAAATTCAGGCTAATCCAATGCCCGATCCTGATGACCGCTTAGTTGGCAAAGGAATAAAGGTTTGGTGGCCGCACGACAAAACGTGAGTACTTCAGAACTGATTACAAGTATAATGTTCTATGATTCATGTGAATTTGTTGATCTTCACTTTTAGTGAATGTTAACTGTATGTGCTAGCGTATAATCATCACTAGTGCCATTGGCATGTGTTATCGCCATACATCAAAAAAATCGTAAGTAAAATATTAAAAAAAGGTTTCTAAGACTCGGGTATTTGAATGTAACTAGTGAAGTAGTCTTGTGCATGTTAGAATTATGATATGCTTAGCTCAAGAGAAAATTAGCTTTTTTGTTTATGGTTTTATAATTAATGGTATTCTACCATGATTATGAGGAATCGGTTCTTTCACTAGACTTTTGAGTAATATTTCTGGCTTTCCCAAGCTGCCAGAAGTTATGGAGTACTTAGGCCAAGGCTATGTTAATTAATGCTTTCTTTATTTGTTCCCACTAACACATATTGCACATGAGTGCAAAAGTTCCAGTTTGTTTGTTTCTCATATGGTATTTCTTAAAATGCAGGTTTTATGATGGTGTTGTTCGTTCCTACGATGCTGTTAAAAAGAAGCACTTGGTGAGTTGGCTTTTTGGTCTTCCTGCCTTTTTTGTGTTTCAAAGAATCACCATATGGAACTAGTTTTTATTTTATACTTTATAAAGGAGCTCTCTTGAGTATTACAGTTGCTGAGCTTTTGATTATATTTTCAAGCCATGCTTTTCAATCAATAGGAGAGAGAGAGACAGCAAGTGAAAAAAAAAAACAGTATTTCACTACACATTTAACTTTCAATATGTTGGGTTTGATTGTTCTTTTGGTAACTCTTAACGCATACTGCAAGTGTTAAACATTACGTTTTTTTTTTCCTGAAAATACTAGTAAAGTTTGAAAATTTTAGTAACTGTTGGTTAACTATACGAGTGGCCGGAAAATTTGGGGCAGAGGTGGTTGCCTCACTGAGCTCCCTCAGGCCTGTGTGTTAATCTGTGATAATCTAGCATGACATCTCTCAGTTTAGCCTCAGTTTCAGAACTTGCTTCCTCCTATATGCATATTGTTGTTTTGAATTGTTCTTCCTTTAATTACGTCTTGTGCAGGTGCTTTATAATGACGGGGAGAAAGAAAACCTGAACCTTCGAAAGCAACGGTGGCAACTAATTGGAGAAGATTCAAAAGATGTAAGTATTTTTTTTTCTTAATTGTACAGGTCATTTGTCTACATTTCTCATTTTTTAAAAACCTTATTCTAATATAAATTATTTTATTGCAATTTAGCCATGTATACAACTGGGACAAAAGAGCGATACACCAAAGACTGATGGTTCTGATATGTAAGTACTATTTCTCAAGTAATATCAATCTTAGTTTAAGAGGACTGCTGCATATGCAGTTTTTGAAATCTCTAGTTTGGTTAGTTGTGCGGTACTTGCACCAGAAGTTCCCTTATGATCTGGGCAAATCCTTTTGTTTGATTTTCTGGGTTTTTGCAAAAGTACATGGGCAAGGTATCTTATTTCGTGGAGTTCACAATCAGATGACAATTATATGACCACTCTGTGGTTTCCTTAAGAAAATTTTGGACGTATTCTGTCACTGTAATACTTTATCATGTTATGTTGTTTCCTTTTGGTGGTTGATATAATAAATCCGATTTATTTCAAACAAGGTTAGTAGGAAATGTCAGGCCATTGTTTGCTCCCTTGTGGTCTGCGGTTTGACCTTATGGTACCTACCTACCTATTTGCTAGAGTTTCCTAGGGTTCGGCAGGAGGCTCCTGCCCGGGTCAGCAAATCGGGTTTGGGGGATTTCTGGGTAATGAAAAAAAATAATAATAATAAGATAATATAATTTATAGAATCGGTTGCAATAGGCTTTGCATTGTATTTAACTCTAGCAATGCAAAGAAGCACACCTTTAATTGAACAGTCAAAATTTTCATTCAGTATATGTGTAGCTCATAAATCACTGCTTTTGATCCTAAATGGTACTGCCCCACCTTACACTGTGGCTGCTACCATGTATATTTTATGTTCTATTTTAATTAATCATTTGTTGTTCATTTCAATCAGACCAAAAAAGAGGAAGCGGAAAGCAAAATCAGAGTCATCTAAGCAAGCAAATGCTGGTTTCTCCTTGAAAAGGTTGGTTTGTATAATTGCTTTCATTTTTATCTACTTTTAAATCTTTTCCCACTGTTGGTTTGCATACTGTCATGTAGTTTGTAATTATTGTTCCTTAACTAAAACTTTTTTGAAGGATATCTAGAACTGGAGCATCAGCTGGCTTATCCACTGTTGAGTGTATGAAGTCTGACAGTAAATCTGCAGACCGTTCTACAGTTAGTGAGCCTATTAAAGATGAAACGCGGGATGACAAGTCCAAGGAAATTGACAGGTTGACGGATGATGAAGGTGAAATATATGCTGGCGAGTTGAAGGCAGATATGAAGACTGGTATTGACTCTACGCAGATCACACCTGAGGCTATGACCTTGTCTAAGGAAGAGAGTGCAAAAGTTGATATTGAACCCTCTGTTAGTGATGGTGCTAAAGAAATGAAAGAATTGAGCAATGGTGCAAAGGATGGAAGTTCCTTCCCTTCACCTGTGTTAGACAAGGCTGTGTAAACACAGAAACATGCATGATTCTTGCTCTAGTACCAAAAGCGTCATTGGTTAGTCTCTATTTTGTTCCATTGCAGACACAGAAACATTCATCTGGTGTTACTTTTCACTCTGATGCATGGTTTTCACTCTAGTACCAGAACTGTTGGTTAGGACTTAGGATTTTGTTCTTGTAGACAGAGCAACATGCATCCAGTGGTATTTTCCCCCTAATGCATGGCTTTCACTCTAGTATTGTAAGTGTCGGTTAGCCTGTAATTTGTTCCTTGACTTCTTCTGTATACACAGAAACCTGATGGGTTTTCTTATAAAGTAATATATGTTTAAGCTTTATGTTACAAATCTCCCTTAGTCTTCATTGTGTTTTCCCATTACAGAAGCATGTGATAGCTTTGCCTTCAAAAGTCAGTAGTGCATGATATTATGCATGAACTCTAGATAAGGATGAAATATTATCAATCAAGTTATACTTAATCCTGAAAATGGTTGATTGCTTCGGTTCATTTGATGTAATTTGAAGGCAAGCTTGGTGCAGTTACATTAGTCTTATGTTTGGCTTGCCGTTGGACTGGAGGTTAGTCCAACTTGGAGCTGAAACGAGGACTAGACTGTTGTGTTATTTTAACAGGTTGAGATGGCTGGGTTTAAATGGTACTGTACTGTGTTTGCTGCTTTCAAGTAGGACAACAGATAATTGGCGTCATGAAGTGAGGACGATCTGTAGCTTGGTTGTCTTTGTCAATTCCATACTACCAGGTATTACCCTCTCTCACACTCCTTTTCCAGGTTCTCATTTTTCACACTTTGTCATCTCCTAGCTTTTAGGGGGAATCAAGAATCAAAACATAGTTTGTATTTCTCACTTCTTTGCAGACATGCATAGTTGGATAATTCAACTAAACAGAAAAAGAGGTTCTTCTTTCTGTATTAATAATACTTCCTACTTTTCTTACAGGTGTGGTATCTTTTTAAGTTCATGTACATATTATAATGCAGACCTAGAAAGGATTGTGGGAATTGATTTCATTTGATTGCATATTATGCAGTTGGTAGAAGCTTCCATAGCAATACCACAGAGATCTTCCTGTGCATCTACATCTCTTTGCATTTTATTTACCCTTCTTCACCCCATTCTGGCCCCCATGAGTTCTTCAGAAACCAACACTTGGTTCTATCATCGCTGATGCCATAACCGACAACAGTAATGCAACGGTGTAGGCTCAGTCCAGAGGTTCCTGTGAATAGACTGTTTGAATAGAATTGGAAATCAGATCTGCTAGCATCAATGGCAACAGAAATAGGTTGATTGGCAACAGCCTTACGCCCTTACCTGTTGTTAGTTGAGTAATTCCTTCAGTGTCTGCCACTGCTGAGAAAGCCTAGCAACATCTTGTATATTACACAGCAAATTAATAGTAGTTTTTTTTTTATTGGTCAAAATTACTAGTAGTTGGAGTGAAAACTATTTAAATTCCAAAAGGGGTGTAGAGCTTGAGATCTCAAAATACAAAATATTGGAAGCATAGGTACGTACCACTTTGGCTGTGGTCCTTATAGGGGTTACAGCTCCTTTCTATCTGCAGTCAAGTGACATTTGGGCTGTGCGCATTACAGTTCTTCAGATGCTCATAGGAAAGCGCACATGGGAGCATATTTCCCATCTCGAGTGTGATATCTTGGATCTTGTTAGAGGAAACGGAGCCTGACATTCCTGATAAATTCTTTTGAGTGCTGCATCGGATTTTCTAGGTTGTTGCCTATGCAAGAAGAGGTCCACAGCGGAAGAGCTTCTGAGGCATCCTTTTGTAAAGGTCTACAGTTGATCTATTCCTACTTTTTGAAGGATTCATGAGAAGAACGCTACCTTTGAGTACTGAATTTTCATCCATTGGTATCTTCTAATGGATGTTGGTACTAATCTAGGCCTATTGCGTGTGATTCAAAAGAAAGTTACATAAGTTTTTGCTTATTGATGGCAGTTACTCTTTTGTTTGAAGAAATCTTACTTCTTTGGTCACCAGAAGTATATGCGGAAGAACAATCTTTTCACATGGTATACTTGCGTGTTTTTCTTATCTTTCAGTTTTAGCTAAACAAGGTCATAAAGTTTCCGGACAATGAACATGCCGGCCAAATCCCTAAACAAGAGCATGCCTAAGAGTTGCAGATAAATAATTCAGAAAATAACACCCCTAAATTCTTCTCTAAAATGAGTCATACCCTTTTCTGCACAAATGATGGTCTGCCATTGAAAAATGCCTATTTACTGAATCATCTGCTGCAAACTACATAATGGATCAGTACAGGACAATTAAACTATTCTACCACCGACACTTCTAATACAATATATGTTTACTGTAAATGTTTTAATTTGGGTTAAAAGATGAATCCCATTTCATTGTTTTGATTTAGAGAAGGGACAACCAGTACCTGGTAGATCATGGTTATAATAATCGTCCCTTACAAATCATGGTTCTTGTCATGGTCTTCATATAGATGAATATTGATGTGGGTTTTGTAGGCTCAAATCTTCACTGTGATCCAAGACAATGCTTTTCAAGCAGGGAATTGCTTATCAACAAATATTAACAGAACGGAAAGCATATGAATAGTTTAACAAGCATCTGGTATGGCTCATTACTAAACTTTGGAAATTGAATTTTCAAGTTCAACTCCTGGCACTTTTTTTCTTAATTTTTTTATATACCAGAATTACCATATAATCTACCAAAATACCAATTTTTTATAATTAATTGGCAAGGAAGATTGGCTAACAAGTATCAACAGATGTTCATATTCAAAATCACTTAATTACATGCATTGCCATTTTGCTGGATTGATAAGAACTATTAAGGCAATATGTTAGTGCATCATATCACATGGTACAATATTTAAGCACCAATACCTTAGGCACGATGATTTTGGTGTACCATCTCGAAATATTTTTTCTTCTCTTTTTGAGAAACCTCAAAATATTACTTTTTTTTTGGATTTATTTTCCATCCCTTTCTCACTTTATGTTTCGTTGTTATAAACGCTTACAATTTTTAACCAATGGAAGTTTTTTAAGTTTATTTGATTAATCATCACCACTAACTAAATCAGCTGCACTAGTAGGCTGCACTTTATTTTTTTGAGTAAATAGTCAGCTTTTTGTTGAACTTTAAACAATAGTGCAATCTCTCAACAATACATCACTAAAAAAATCAGGGGGTACAGTCCCCATGAACTATAACTCCAAAAAATTGAAATAAATTTATTAAGTTATGAGCCACATCATTGGTTTGACGATAAGCATGATAAGAAATAAACTTTGAATTTGACTATGCTACATGTTTCAGGATTTGATTAAAACCCATTTTTATTTACCTTGAGAAGGGAAATATATTCAATTTGTCAGTTTCTATTTTCCATTCTCAATTGGGGATCAGTAGCTTGAGATCCATGCACAACAACCATTTCCCAGCTAGAACTTACTTGATAACAAAGCTTCCTAATTTCTTCCTTTCCTATAGGGATACAGATTCCCAAACACCACCGACTTTCTATATAATCATCTTCCAACCCACAAATGAGTCATTCGCTCTTTATTGCAGAATGAAAAACAGAGCAGAGAGAGAGAGAGAGAACAAAGCTTCCTAATTTCTTCCTTTCATATAGGGATACAGATTCCCAAACACCACCGACTTTCTATATAATCATCTTCCAACCCACAAATGAGTCATTCGCTCTTCATTGCACAATGAAAAACAGAGCAGAGAGAGAGAGAGAGGAGTTGTAATCTTCATTGCAAGAAAAAAAAAAGAAGCAGAGAGAGAGAAAAAGAGAGTAGCGATATGAAGAGGAAGGCGGAAGTGAGCTTCGGTTCAGGTCATAAGTGGTGGAGAGGAAACAAGATCGGTGAAGGAGGCTTCGGCTCTGTGTTCGTTGCATTTTCCAAGAGGCCCTATATCATCACCGATCGTATGCCGGAGGCCATGGCTGTGAAATCAGCAAAGATCAAGGACTCCGATTCCATTCGATACGAGCTAGAGGTGTTTAGGGAGTTGAATAACAAGGGCTTTTCTTGCCCCTTCATCATTGAGCATTATGGTGAGGAGGTTACCTAGAGTGATGAGGGTGAAGAGGTCTATAACTTGGCCTTGGAAGTAGCATGAGGAAGCCTTGCTAAGTTGATAAAGATTATCGGTCATGGGTTGCTAGAATCTGATGTAAGGCGGTATACCAGTGATAAGTCAAACAAAACAAAGACAAAGAGAAAGTTTGAAAATTTTTGATGTATTGATCTTCTCTAAAGATGGAGTACAGATACAAAGTATACACATTCCTAATAAGAAACTAATTATACCGTGATATTCTCCCCCTTAACTACATAATATCCTCCTTAACTATACAATCCTAATTATACTACAATTCCTACAATTATGGAGAGTGACTCGCACCAACACTCCCCCTCAAGTTGGAGCATACAGATCACGGATGCCCAACTTGTCAAGTGAGTCATAAAACGCCTTGCAAAAAACTGCCTTTGTAAGAATGTCCGCCAATTGCTCCTCAGTAGGTACGAAAGGAAAATAGATGATTTGTTGATCCAGCTTGTCTTTGATGAAGTGTCTATCAACCTCCATATGTTTTGTGCAATCATGTTGGACATGATTATGAGCAATTTCAACTGCAGCTTTGTTATCACAGAATAAAGGCATGGCTTTCTTATGCTTGAACCCAAATCCCTCAACAAGTGCCTTAACCACAACATCTCACAAACTCCACGAGCCATTCCTCTATATTCTGCTTCAGCACTAGAACGAGCCACCACCTTCTGCTTCTTACTCTTCCAAGTAACTAAATTCCCACCTAAAAACTTAAACTATCCGGAAGTGGACGGTCGATCAGTTATACAACCTGCCTAGTCTGCATCTGTACATCCCAAAACATCCAAATGCCTATGCTTAGAAAACACCAACCCCCTTCCAGGAGCAGACTTCAAGTACCTTAAGATCTGAACTACAGCTTCCATATGAGCCTTACTAGGATTATGCATGAACTGACTCACAACACTAACTGCATAAGCTAAGTCTGGTCTAGTGTGTGATAAATAAATTAATCTTCGGGAAAAATTCACCAACGGTGTCTGGACACTTAGGGGACTTTAAGAATGATACATGAACTTACAAAGTTATCAATGTGATACCCGGACTCATTTTTTAGTATCAATGTCGTACCTACGTCCAATTTCCATCACGGAGCCGTTAAATTTTGCACGTGTGATGCGCGTGAGTCACTTAATGAAGACAAAATGACCGCTTTACCCTCAAAGGTTTTTTTTTCCCTTTTCTTTTCTTTCTTTCTTCCTTCTTCTTCTTTTTTGGTTTCTTTATTCTCTCATTCTCTCCTTGCCAACACCACCACTTTCGGAGAACCCACCATCGTATATGCAGGAAGAAAAATAGGGGAGAGCCATAACAACCTCCACCACCGCGCAACGACGTCGTCCTCCACCGCCAGCGAAATCGTGGAGGCTCGAGGCCACATTCTAAGGGCTACTGGCAGGAAAGACCGCCACAACAAGGTTTGCACCACCAAAAGCCCCAAGGACCGCTGCTTCTGGCTCGTTGCCCACACCGCCATTCAATTCTACGACATGCAGGACCAGCTTGGATACGACTAGCCTAACAAGGCCATCGATTGGCTAATTAAGAAAGCCAAGGCCGCAATCGACGAGCTCGACTAGCTGCCGCCGTGGAACCCGAACTAAATTTTGTTCAGACAACATTTTCTCCGACGGTGCCAATATCCGTCGCGCAGGACACGCAGAACGTGGGCCTCCATTTCTCGGTGGTGGAGGCTCTAAGTTCTTTGTCTGCTAATAGGCGAGGCGCAATGTTGGGTAGCAGCGGAGTGGCAGAGCTGGTGAATCAGAACAGCTCGAATTTTCTGTGGGTGAGGATGGTGTGGAGGCCGAAGTTGTTAATCTTTATCTGCCTACAATTTCCTCTGATCGAAGTTGGACTAGAGGCCAAAGTTGTCGGTAAAACTGATGAAGTTACAGTGAGGATGGTGTGGAGGTGGTGTTGCATGTCGGGAACAACGGAGAAGTTGGAGGGGTGGGATTGGAGCTGTGATTTGAGAGTGGAAGGCTGGCGGGGTCTGTGTTTCTGATCAATGGCGTATAAAAGGGAGGTGGAAGAGAGAACGAGAGTGGTGGTGGCCAAGTCATTGGCGGCAACGGCAGGGATGAACTCAGAGTGAGCGGTGAAGCCTCAGTGCACAATTTCAATTTGCTGTAGGATTTGAAGTTGGGGGAACCAGAAACATATGCGGTTAATGAAGGTAGATTGAGACGCAACGATAGTGTTTGACTGGCGATCCGCAGTGGGCATTGGACGAGCAAGATGATTTGATTCTTGATGATTCAAATCAGGGGAAGAAGAAACCAGAAAAGAAGAAGAAGAAAGAAAGAAAGAAAGAAAGAAAAAGGAAAAAAAATTGAGATTAAATCGGTCATTTTGTCTTCATTAAGTGATTCAAGTGCATCGCACGTGTAAAATTGGGAAAAATTCACCAACGGTGTCTGGACACTTAGGGGACTTTTAGAATGATACATGAACTTACAAAGTTATCAATGTGATACCTGGACTCATTTTTTCTTATCAACGTCGTACCTACGACCAATTTCAGTGACTCACGTGCATCGCACGTGCAAAATTTAACGGTTCCTGACGGAAATTGGTCGTAGGTATGACATTGATATGAAAAAATGAGTACAGGTATCACATTAATAACTTTGTAAGCTCAGGTATCATTCTGAAAGTCCCCTAAGTGTCCAGACACCATTGGTGAATTTTTCCCTTAATCTTCCAACTAACCTCTGATATCTTGCCTTATTCGTGGGTATTTGATCTGGATACTCAGCTAACCGATGGTTTTGCTCAATGAGTGTGTCAGCTGATTGGCAATCGAGCATACCCTTCTCTGCTAATAAGTCAAGGACATACTTTCTCTGGCTCAACATAATACAATCTTTTTCTCTACCAACTTCAATTCCCAAGAAATATTTCAAACTCCCCAAGTCTTTCATTTCAAATTCTACTGACAATGCACTCTGCAACTTCTTAATCTCCTTAAAATCATTACCTGTCACCACCATGTCAACCACATAAATAATTAAAGCTGTAACTTTACCCTTCTGATGCTTAAGGAATATGGTATGATCTGAATTGCTCTGACTGTATCCAATCCTCCTCATGAATGTCGTGAACCGACCAAACCAAGCTCTTAGAGATTGTTTGAGGCCATATAGGGACTTCCTTAAACGACACACCACCTTGACTCCAGTGGAAGTACCATATCCCGGAGGCAAGTCCATGTATACTTCTTCATTCAAATCACCATGCAAGAAGGCATTTTGTACTTACATGAGCATTTACCTAGCATATTTAGCTATAATGAGCTACGCTCATACTACCGCCAGCAATACCAGCTCCAGCCATAAGAGTCACCTATGGGAACACAGCCAAGCAGGCTACCGCCTAGGCCCCGGCTTACCCCCAGATCAGCATTGACGGGCCGCGACGCGCCGCGCCAACATAGCATCAGAAGCTCCAGAATCTAGGAACTGAAGCACATCAGTCCTACATCGAAAACATGGAGAAGATCAGCTCTCTCCTTACATATAAAAGGTTCTCTCCTCTCTCCTCATTAATCACGCATCTATTACTTGCCTACTGTTACCATGTCAACACAAATACATTGACTAACTTAGGTATCGGAGAAGATAAGACTGCCCGACGCGGTTTCCCTCTGACCCCCCCCTTTGTATTTCACTTGACAGGTAGCAGAAGCACTAAGAATATCAAGTAGCGGTCCGCCCATTGGACCTGTGTTGATCATAGTTTAGCTACCGCAGAACTTTGAACATTAACATTGGCGCTGTCTGTGGGAATATTTTGAACAAAAGGTCACCCCACCACCACCATGGCTAATAGTAGCGGGGGAAACGCAGAAGAGCAAGCAGATCAGTCTGCCAACCCCCACCCCGCCAACCCCGCGACTAGCATTAACCCAGCGGTCAACATTAACCGAGCAGTATTCAACACTCCAACCAACCCTAGCATGGGTCCCCAGGGCTCATCCCAGGTCCAGCAGACCCAAATTGCAGCAGAGGCCCAGCCGGGTAGCAGTCGCCCAACGATCCAGGACCTTGCTGCTATGCACGAGCTGGCATTGACGGACCTCCACAAAGCAAACAGGGAGCGCGAGCAAGAGCGCTGGGAGAAGGCGGAAGCCCAAAAACAAGTGGCTACGCTAATGTCGAGGTTCGACAAATTGAAAAAGGCGCTGGAGGCAAACGCTAATACAGCACAGAACGAACAGTCACGGAGCACTAGACGCAGTCGATCCAACACCGACGAAATTGTACTTATACCAATCATACAGATGCAAGTACCGCTGAACCCACCAGAACTAATGGGCCCACCTCCTCCACCCCGCCTAGATGGAGCAGGAAGCGGAATCACAACCAAATACCAACCGCTCGGTAGCCAAAGCTAGGACTGAAGGTAACCCACCTGCCGCCAGGCTAGGGCTAATCCGGCGGAACCTCCAAGCGGGGCCAGCTGGCGATGCCACCGCCCTAATACTGGAAAGGATGCAGCAGTTGGAGTAGAGGCTAGCCCTAGCGGAGGCAGGCGCCCCAGCGCCAATACTAAATCCGCTTTTCACATCCAGACCAGGGCCATTCACCGCTAGGATCCTGCAGGCCGTCAGACCAGCACACGCAAAGACACCAAAGATGTCACATTACTGCGGCACGTTTGACCCATTCGTCCGCATGGACACCTTCAAAAAGGTCACCAACAACAAGGGATTTGATGACGCCACCCTCTGCCACTTGTTCAGCTAAACATTGGACAGTGATGTAATGAGCTGGTTCTTTGAATGCCCGCCAAGATCCATCGACTCATTTCAAGGACTGTCAAATGCTTTCCTTCCTCGGTTCATCCTGTTGGCCGCCAGACATCACAACACAACTCAATTGTTCAACCTCAAGCAAGGGACTGAGGAAACATTAAAGGCGTTTGTCACCAGATGGCCGACGGCAACGTCTCAGTGTTGCGATCTTGATAAGACAATGGCACTGGCAGCCTTCAAGCAAGGACTCCTCAAGGGGCCATTCCTCTATCACCTCAATTACAATCATCCAAATGCCGCTTATGATCATGTCATGAGCGAGGCTGTCATCCATGCACAGGCAGAATTCATCCAGTACGGAAAGAGCCCACCACCACCACAAACACCTGTAAAGTCAGCCCAGCCCTCTGCCAACCATCGGGAAACCGCTAGCAAGACCACCGCTATGCCACCAATTGACAAGAAGAGAGAGTGGCAACAAGGCAACTACCAGAGCAAGCGGCAGAGGGACCAACATTACAATAGGGGCAACCGCTCATCTCATAGGGATAACTGTAATAAACAAACGGAGTCCTCCCAGCGGCATGCAGTGTTTATAGTCCTCACGGCATCATACGAGGATATATTCAACCAGTGCAAAGATCAGATTCCGCCACCACCACCAAGAAAGTACCCAAGGGTGGGAAAGCCCAGAAACACTTGAAAATGGTGTAAATACCATGAGGACAGCGAACACAATACCAAAAACTGCCATTCTCTCAAAACAGCCATCGAAAATTTATACTGAGATCGTAAGATGGAGCAATTCAAAGTGGGCCAACCACTACCCGTGGTCGCCAACATTGAACTAATGGGCCGCATCAACACTATCGACGGTGGTGCCCCAATCACAAGATGTCTGATAGGGCAAAGAAGAGCTATGCACGTGCTAACACCTCAACGAAATTTGCAACATCTGCTATGAGAGGTCCGTTAAACTTCCAAAGGCTGGTTAAGAACCCATTACCTTCTCGGAGGAAGAGGAGTGCAGAGTACATTTGCCGCATGACGATCCATCCTTAATCGACACCATACTCGAAAAATGGTCAATAAGAAGAGTCTTTGTTGACAGCGGTTCCACTGTAAATGTCATCTTCAACGGTTGTTACAGCAAACTCCTACAAAATAGAAAATTACTATAGGATCATGAGCCATTACTTAGTTTCTCTGGTGACGTCACACAACCATTGGGTTCTGACTACATGCGACTAGTTATTGGCACTAGCCCACGTACGGCAGAAATCCACATGGAGTTCATCATTATACACTGCTTCAGCTCATATAATGCCATCATTGGTCGACCGGCGCTCAACAAGCTCAAGTGCATTATAGCCGGATACATGCTTCTCATGAAGTTCCCTACACCCCAACGGGACAGGTTGTGTCAAGGGAAGTCAACAACTGGCACGGGAATGTTATTCCACAACCATGGAACGCTTGGCGCGCCGCCATGAGATCTTAACGGTGGGAAACCATGCACCAGCACCAAATATCTTTGAGGACCCTAGGGAGGACGAGAAGAAATATGTTAAAAAAGAGCCTGTTAACCCAGAAACTTCCTTAAGGGTCATCAACATCTCAGGCAAACACCCTAAGCGGACAGTTCCCATCGGTGCTCAGCTTGATCAAGCGATAGTGGATGAGCTCACCCAATTTCTACATGACAACGCAGCTGTCTTTGTATGGTCCTACACTGACATGCCAGGCATCTCCCCTGAGATCATAACGCACAAATTGAGCATCAAACCATCCTCCTACCCTGTCAAACTGCGGCGAAGGGCCTTTGATGAGGAAAGGTATCGTGCAATAGGAGAAGAGGTTGCCAAGCTCCAAAACATTGGATTCATCCGCCAAGTCAATTACCCTAAGTGGATATCCAACTTGGTCATGGTCAAAAAGCCTAGCGGAAAGTGGAGGATGTGTGTCGACTTCAAGGGCCTCAATAAGGCCTGCCCCAAGGACAGCTTCCCGCTACCTCGCATAGACCAACTGGTTGATGCAACCTCTGGACACGAGTTGCTCGGCATGATGGACACATTCTGTATCTACAACCAGATTAAGAAGCACCCCGGCGACCAGGAGTGCACCTCCTTCACCACTGACAAGGGCCTATACTACTACAATGTCATGCCTTTTGGTTTGAAGAACGCCGGGGTAACTTACCAACTGTTGATGAATGCCATGTTCGCTAAACATCTGGGAAGAATCATCGTGGTATATGTGGACGACATGTTGGTAAAAAGCATCAAGGCTAGCGGACGCATGGCAAACCGCAGAATCATATTCACCATTCTCTTGGCTTATGGCATGCGCCTCAACCCAGAAAAATGTTTCTTTGGCGTCACTGCCAGCAAATTTCTTGGTTACATAGTTAGTGAACAGGGCATAAAAGCCAATCCTGACAAGGTGTAGGTCATCCTCAACATGAAGGCTCTAGAGTGGAAGAAGCACGTTCAAAGCCTCCAGGGCAAACTAACCACCCTTTCTCGGTTTATCTCCAGACTTACTGACAGATGTCTCCCATTCTTCAAAATTATGAAGACAACCCACAAGAAGGTCATCGACTGGAACCTAGACTGTGAGGCAGCGTTCCAAAGATTGAAAGAATACTTGGCAGCGGTCCCACTCCTTTCTATTCCTGTACAAGGGGAGACATTGTATATATACCCAGCGATATCACAGTCAGTGGTAAGCTGTGCCCCTTGTTTTGTGGGATGGTCAAGAGGAGCTCCACGTATTCTACGCCGGCAGAGGCATGAACGAGGTAGAACAAGATATCCCCCACTGGAGCAGCTCGCTCTCGCACTTATCGTAGCCGCCAGACGCCTCCGCCAATACTTTCAGGCCCACACAATCCATGTCCTAAAAAATCAACCGCTAAGACAGGTAATGCAGAACCCTGAACACTAAGGCGGCCTCAACAAGTGGGCCATCGAGCTCAGCGAGTTTGACATTGACTACAAGCTTAGGACCGCCATGAAAGGCCAGGCTGTGGCGGACTTCATTGCTGAGCTCACGGAGCGTCAGGTTGAAACTGGCACAGAGGCTGAGCCCGACGCAGAAATAATAACCGTTGACGACCCAGCCCCAGCACTCAGACTGGAACCTACACTTTGACAGCTCTGCTTGCGCAAAGGCCAGCGTCGCCGGCATCATCTTGACCGGGCCGGGGGGACTGAACGTGGAATACGCGCTGAAGTCAATTTCAAAGCCTCTAATAACATGGCTGAGTAAGAAGCACTCATTGCCGGCTTACTCTTCGCCATCGATTCGGGGGCTGACAGCGTCAACATATTCAGCGACTCCCAGCTAGTCGTTAACAAAATCAACGATAGTTTCCAAGCCAAAGATTAACAGTTAGCGGCATACTTAGGATACGTCAAGACGCTTCTCAAAAATTTCAAATTCCACACCATTACACAAATCCCCAGGGAAAAGAATACCAAGGTTGATTCATTGGCAAGACTGGTAACCGCTCAACCACACAAAAATCCCGCGGACACAAGGGTGGAAAGTCTTGACAGACCAAGCATCACAAAAACAGTTGTGGAGATTTTTAACATTCAAGTCAACCCAGTTGGATGGACAAAATCATCGAGTATAAACGCAATGGGACACTGCCAGCGGATAAAGTCGAAGCACGACAACTCCAGCAGAGAGCAACCCGCTACAACATCCAGAATGGCAAACTTTACCGCCAGGGTTTCACTCACCCCAACGTCCGGTGTCTAACCCTAGAGGAAGGAAAGGTCGTACTTGCAATGATACACGACGGAGAATGTGGAAACCACTCAGGCGCCAGATCCCTGGCCAATCGCACAATGCGACATGGCCACTTTTGGCCTTCACTCGACGACGATGCCAAAAAGATATCGAAGTCCTGCCACAAATGTCAACAATATGCTGACCTCCCACATGCCCCGGCGGAACCCCTTTCAATCATCATTGGCCCATGGATTCACTCAACTTGAGACCTGGATTTAATAGGAAAGTTCCCAACCGCAAAGGGACAGTTCAAGTACATCATCATCGCCATCGACTACAATAGCAAATGGATAGAGGCTAAACCACTGACAGCAATATCTATCGCCAAGGTAACTCACTTCTTCTGGAAGAACATCTGCTGTCGCTATGGCGTCCCCCATACAATCATCACAGACAACTGCACGCAGGTTAATAACAAGGAACTCACATCCTTCACCGCTAACTTGGGCACCATGATAAGTTTTGCATCTGTCGCTAACCCCCAAATCAATGGCTAGGTCGAGGTAGCAAACAAGATGATCAAAAAGCTGCTAAAAAAGAAACTTGACAATGCCAAATGTTTATGGACGGAGAAGCTGCCTGAAGTCCTGTGGGCCATCAGGACTACCCAACTTCTGCCACTGGTGAAACACCATTCTGCATGATGTTCGGAACAGAAGCTGTCCTACCTATCGAGGTCACTCAACCCACTGCTAGAGTCAAAGGCGTCAGCGTGGACAAGGACTTCCTAGAGGAGAAACGACACAAGGCCCATTTGCATAATTTGCAAAACAAACAGCGGGTATCGCGCTTCTCCAACGCCAGGGTCAAGGCCCGGAACCTCTAACTGGGGGAATGGGTAATGAAGGAGGTCATCCCACCGCCAATGGCACTCCGCCCAACTTGGGAAGGTCCATACAAAATTATGGAAGTCGTTAGCCCCGACACCTTTTACTTAATGGACAAGGACGGCGCCACAAGGACCCACCCTTAGAATATCGAACATCTTCGATATTACTACAAATAGTCATGCCGCTACCCAAGAGCGTCTTGACTTAGCTAAATTTTTGTTCAATATTTAGCGGAAAGCTACCCAACGGGTACAACCCCACTTTTGTAAACACAGATCCGTCAGCTACCAATGAAACGAGGAATTATCCAAATCATTGTTGCCAAGCCCATGCACAAGAATTAACTGGCAACGGCAATAACATTCGGCTGACCACGTCCGCAACCTCATGCACTTGGAACAATTTTAATTCCTTTAATGTTTCGATTGACTAACAAAAACACAGGTCAAGGCTCTAACAGTATGGCAACATGCAACCAACACAATCAACGACGAGTACCACAGAAAAAATCTCAAAATCAAGTAACCAGTTGAATATATAATTCCCCGCCCAAAGATGTTTCCAAAATTACAAAACATCCTTAGCGGCATCAAAAAAAAAAAAAAGAGGTCTCAGCGGCACTACAAAGCAATGGCCAGTCCTCATGGGTTTTGGGGAGTTGCAGTGCCATCCTCGCCTGCCGGCAGTGGTTTTTGCTCGGACATATGGCTTGTCTGATCGGACCCATGAGTGGTCGGACTGGGAGTCATGATGGTACCATCCGGTCAAGTATGTGCAGCCAGAAAGCCGGCATGCAAAACCTCAGACTGTGTAGGAGGTGGAGTCCGCTGAGAGTCGTCCGCCAGATGTTCATCACTCTCCCCACTTCCTAAATGAACACCCTCAGCCTGAGTGGGAGTCACACCACTCGCAAGAGGTGCTGTCTGCCCTGACGGCTTGGTGGGTTGGAAAGCCTTCACCCAATTGATAGCACCCTTTTGGTTCAGCAGCTCCAGGTTAGCGGTAGCGCCAGACTTTGCCGCCTCCGCCATTGTATATTTATACTCGACGGACTGCTTGAACGCCTCCACAACGGCGACCTCCGTGCGGCTCCTATCCACTTCCCACCGGGCAACCTCACCCTCCAACCTCTTCACCTCGGCGAACTTGGCGGCAGAGTCCCGCTGAAGAATCTCAATCTTCTTGACCTTAGCCGCCAGTTGATCCTTCAGCAGAGCTATGTCCTGCTCTAGCTTGGAGTCGTTGTCATTCCGCTCGACAGCTTGGCGACAGACAGCTTACCACGGGCATCCGAAAGATCACACTCAGCCTTAGTCAGGTGCCGCTCAACCTCCGCCAGTTTCTCTTTGGCCTCCTCCAACTGCCCCTGGAGACCGCCAATCTCCTTCCTCAGATGTTGCCCAGTATGAGGCTGACTCGACGCCATCAGAAACAATTGATGCAACCCAACAGACAAGTGCCCAAAGGTAGAGCTGAAGGGCGATTTATCAAGGGCGGTTGAGCAACCAATCTCCTCTAGGCCGCCGAACCCCAGCCTCTCACACATGTGATATAAAAACTCCCGCTCAGGGTCCGTCAGAAACTCGGCATAAGCGGCGAACGAATCCAAGTCACTCATCCAAGCCTCCCTACCAACGGTGACGGTCGTCTCTGGTGAAGCCTGCTTCGACTTTTTCTGTTGACGGGCCCCTATGGTCTCTGCCTCATCTGCCTCATCCTCCTCATCATTCTGACGCCGCTTCCTCTGTAACACTTGCGTAGCACCAGCGGCGACAGGCCTTGATGCCACTTGCGGCTCCAACCTCGCAATCGTAACCGGTGCCTTCGTGGCCACCGTTTTCTTCTTTTTGGGACCCACGCCGGGTGGCAGCTACTCTCTCTTTCGTTTGCACAGTGGATGCAGGAGCCGCCCTCCCGTCATCAACACCATGACCGCCGCTAGCCCCCGCCTGAACGGCTGGCAAACCGTCAGCACCAAGATGGGAGTGATGAGGCATCGGCAACACCACAGACACCTCAGACTGGCTCAGCGCCAATGTCTTTGGGTCGACCGCAGTCTTCTAGGCAGCCAGGCCATGAGCGTACATGCTCTCCAAAAAATTGTTCATCTCTGCACGGTCTATTGCCTTGGCAAAGGCATCTTGCCTCCTTCTATTTCCCGGCGGAGATTCTACACAAAAAATAACAAGTTAGCCCGCCGCAAACTGGACTAGAACACAAATCACCGAAACTTACCTACCAAGGGCGCGAGTCAACTCTTGGGCGACCAACAATTCCTAACCAATGAGAAACCTAAGGTCAAGCAGGTTGCAGTTCTACCAACACCCTCTAATCCTCGCCACGCGGCACTCTTCCTTGCTAGTCAGGTTGTAACGCAAGCCCGCTACAAAAAAAAGTGAGAAGCGATTAGAATTATAAGAGTCGACAAGCAAGGCCAAAATCTAGGGTGGTAGAGGTCGACGACAACCTCTGATGGGCTGAAAATCCGACTTAATCCGAAAGGTCTGCCTCCCCACATTCGGCCCCACTCGGTATACCCATCCTTCGGTGGCAACGCAGAAGGTCCCCCGCAAGTGCGACATGGAATCCTTCATGTTCTCGATTAACTTGGGCGCACCTTGCCGCCGACTCAGATTCACTTGACCACTACAACCTCAGCGCCTCAAGTACACCAACTCAAAGAAATGTAGCACCTCTGCCACGGTTGGACCCTCGCAACTGGACAAGCACCACAGCGAGTTCAGTGCCATCAGCAACCGCCACATTTTGGGACAAATCTGCCCAAAGGCTAGACCAAACTCGCATACCAAAATCTGGAGATTGGGGAGTAGCGGAAGAGTCACACCTTGGCGGAAGATGGCCTCATGAACAACAGCGTACTCCATCGGCAAAATGGATGCCTTCTCATTAGTAGCTGGCGGGTGCAACTTCACCACTCTAGGTAAACGAAACACCCGCTTCAGGAGGCTGATGGCGGCCTCGGTCATTGCCCCTCCGGCCTCATCAACAGCGGTTCCGTCAGACAGGAACCAGGCGGACTCCATTTCCTCTCCGCCGACGTCTTCCCCATCGGCGGAACCATTAGCTGCGTTATTGCTCGCTAGCCTCTCCTCACGCCGCTCATGTCCACCATCATCCTCCCTGGTCCTAGAACTCTCCGGTCGCCCATCTTGAGCCATGGCCACGTCCCAGGGTATGGTTTGTAAGGGTTTGATGTCTAGCGGTTCTGACAGTGAGGTTCCTGTAGGGGCAAATGGGCGCAACGCATCAATAAATATCCTCTCCGCCTCGCTGAAGGACACGTCAAACCCGGAATCCTCACTGCTCGAGATCTCTATGATGCTAGCCATCACAAACCCTAAAACTCAAACCAGTTAGTTCACATAGATCTAAGCTACCCCTACGACCAAAACACGAACACCAACCCACACTAACCCATATTCGACCATCTAGCAAATCCCTAAACCTCATCTCTGTCAAAAACACCAGAAGAGACCCCCAAAACACATGTTGCACCCTCAGAACACACCAGCAAGACACAAAAACCACTCAAATCGAAAACCCAGAAAGTAGCAGAGCAGAAGGAAAAAAAAAAACTGAAAAGGCTCAGAATCACTAACTTGTTGGTGTGGGAAATCAGGAGCGTTCGAACTTTACGCCTTCACTTCTAGGGATCCCTTTCACCAAAACACCGATCTTTAGCTCGAGTGGCAGAGGTCACTTCTTGAATGCCAGAGGACAGAGCTTGAGGACGACAAGAAAGTTTGAAGTAGAGATAATGGCGACAACCTATGGTTTTCCCCCCTTTTAATGTCAACATCAATCAAATCTAGGCCGTCCGCCAAAAAACGATGTTACTCTCCAGCCGCACACGTGTCCCACAATCGCATTTAGTTTCCGGAATAATCGAGGCGTCACCTCTGAGACTGAGTCGATAATTACTCGCATTAATGAGCAAGAACAACCCAGTGGCATATGGGCTGTGTGATGTATTGTCCTGGAAATGCTTAACGGAGAGAGTCCACGGAATCATTTCTATGATGGTGAGAGTGATACGATCTCGAGCCTTGCAAAGAAGTTTCTTGGGCTTTGCCTAGCTGAGTTTCGTCAGGAAAGATGGACAGCTGAAGAACTTCTATCTCATCCCTTCATGGCAAATGTTGTTAGATAGTGATTATTGAAAGCCCATGTGTAGGTTCTAAGGGGACGATGTTGTAATTATTCGAGTCCTACTTGGGATTCAAAGTTAGTTGTATATATAAAAGTTTGCACTTAACTGAATGTTTCGGTTACTCTAATAATTTGAAAGATTATTTCTCATGTTTTCAGTTCCTATATATGCTTCTGTTTCTTCTTATCTTTGAGGTTAAGTTGAACATGTTTTGCAAAAGAAAATCCCAGAAATAGCACCACTAAATTCATCTCCACAGGTCGGTAGAAATAAAATGTTTTTACTGAATCTCAAATACTAGTGTAAACTACACAATGGCGTCAACACATGACAATTGATTCTTCATCCGATGTCTAATTTGTATAACTTTCTCTTGTAATCTATGATTGCTCTTTCTATCTACCAAGATAAATTAAAGACCTAAAAGAACTTCGGTTGTCATATAAATAGGACAAAGGGACAGAGCTCACATTTTTTTTCCTTGAGTTATTGTTATATATGAAGCTCAGATGTATCCTGGATTTGTAGGCCATACCAGTAAAGAGAACAGCAAACGAAGTATGTTGTTCGATCAAAATGATCAAGTTCATTGATGTGAATAGAGAGTTTGTTTCTTTGTCTTCCTTTTGATACACAAATCTTCCACAAAGATGATGGCATGCAGTATACCACATTTATATGAAAAATGAAAAGCAATGGCATGTTTTACCATGACTCTACTTTTGATTTCAGGAGACTGAACTTTTTAGGAAGATTGTGTCACAGCTTCTGCAAAGTCGTCCTCAGGCATATTGGTTAACTTTATTCGGGGTGCTTCCTTAACATTGGCCGGCATTGAAACATGTACAACTCCAGAGGCCGTTTAAGATAAATAGACCAAGTGAAGCTTTTCTGGAGCTCATTAATTTATGATGGATGCTGCAGGGTTGCAAGCATTCCAGAATTCAGACAACTGTAAGATTCATTGTTCCGTGGTATGAGTCACATTAGCAAACAATTGTACAAATGAGAGCATTGAAGCTCCACTATTTGGTCCACAGTGCCACAAATAATCACGAGTATGAAAGAGAAGATATTCGAAAAGCATTTCTTTTAAATATATTTGAGTATCTACTGCTTCTGAGTTTATGCTATATGGTTTTAACTGTTAGGTTGTTTTTAGGTAAGCACTGATGCATCACTCAATAGTTTGTTAGTTGTAAATGATTTTTGAAGGACATACTATTTCTGTGCTTATTATAGATTTGAGATTGCTAGTACGTATGGTCATTTTGTTCCTAGTAAATAGGAAACAAGAATTGCCAAGTTAATGTTTGCCCTTGTTCATTGAGAAGTGCTATAACCATGCACTGAGGCAAGAAGAAATGGAGGTATATATATGCTAATACTTCTTGCCAGGTAAGGCGACATTCATCAAGACCGTAAAGAGACCAAGTTATTGAAGCTGACGAGCTTTCGGTATCATTTTAGGCTCCTCAAATAGCTTGGGGATGTTCTGGTTTTGGTATGATAAAGATCAAGGTTGATTCCAATCAAACCTTCTGCATAATTATGTTCAGCATCTGCATTTTCTTTTTTAACTTTATCAACAGTTGCAAGGAGGTTATGAAATTCAAAGCCGTAAACTCAATATCACTTGTACCATGTGCAAAAACTGATTAACTAGTTTTCGTAGGTTATATATCATGGCTTCATGAGTCTCGCATGAGAGAATGTGTACTAGTTGTGGCTTTTAAGAGTCTATGTTGATTAATAATGAGAGCCTATTTGGATGGAATTATTATTAGTTTTGTTTTATTTTGATTGCTTGATGAAATTCTAGCTGTTCAAGAATCCAAATTTTGCATTTATTATTTTTAATATTTATTTTCTTTCTCTGATGTATTAAGACCTAGATCTGGTTTTGAGCAGAATGCGGCGCGGCTGTTCCAGATCTGATGAGGTTCCTCGTCGTGGTGCAGCGATGTTTGGTGACCAAAGTGTGTCAAATTGGGAAGAGGCGAAGTAGGTCTCGAATGGAGAGATTGGCTAAGCAGTCGAGCGACTCAGAGGTGACTACTGTGCGATCGTTGTTCTACGGCTCTTCTAGTTTGCAGGTTGGATTAGGCTGGTGGCTTCGCTGGTAGGAGAGCAGAGAGGCGGGGATAGCCTAATGTTTGGCTGTAAGGGTCGGAGGCCAAAAACTTGGCCGGTGGCAGCAATGGTCTTGCAGAGGCTGATTAGGGCTGCTACTAATCACGCTCGGGTTTGGGTTTGGGCCTATGGGCCTAGGCTCAAACTTGAGTTGTTGGCCCCAATTTTGTGGGCCAGTAGGGATGGCGCCTTGCCGCCCTTATTTGGCACTTAGTGATGAAGGTGGGCCTGACCTGAGATGTAGACCTTCTTGAGATTTCAGGTAGATTTATGGTCTAGGACCAATCGTTTCAAATCTTGACTTTTAGGGGAGTTGGTAATTATCCGAAATAAGATTGGTTGTCAAGTGTTTTATGGATGAAGAATTGCTCCTATTTGTTTGCTGGGAAGTAGCTTTGTGTTGGTACCACAATTGCTTGCCTGGCTAATGGAAGGCTAGTTTATGATTTTGCCCTAGGAGACACGAAGTTGTTTTTTGTTTTATAAGCTCGCTTTATAGTGAGATCAAAGTAGACTTGTAATGAGTTTGCATTTGCTTGATAGAGTTTGGATTTGTCCGTATCCTATTCAAGTAAATGGTAGACTGTAGCCCATTATGGCTATTAAATCTATAGAAAATTACAAGAAAGTGTCACTTTGAGACTTATATTAGTCATAAGGCCACCTAAATTGTTTTGTACACATAAGGCCACTTTAGGACCCAAAACCATCAGCTCTTTTTTATGCGAAACCTATTTTATCCTTAGCTATCTATTTTAGATTTCTGTTTGAGATTTCAGTTACTCTGAGTCTCTCACTTTCTCTACCACGATGAAACTCTCTCTCTCTCTCTCTCTCTCTCTCTCTCTAGCAAACCATGAAGCTCTCTCTCTAGCTCGCTCAGGAAGACGAAGCTCACTCTAGCTCGCAAAGAAGATGAAGCTCTCCCTCTAGTTCGCAACAGACTCTAATAGATCATTGAGGTTTAATTCCATATCTCTGCACTCTTTTTACTTCGATTTTCATCACTGTAATTTCGTTTTTGTTTTGATTCGATCTCAGCCTTCTCTCTCTGCAATCTGTTTAGCTTGATTTGTATTTCAAATTTCATCAATGTGATTTCATTTTTGTTTTGCTAAACCTAAATCATGCGTAGCTTATAGTTAAATTAGCTTGTAAATCATGCATAGCTGTTGTGATTTCATCACCGTATCAATCATGTGTTTTTGTTGAAGTGATTGTACAAAACCGCTGTGCAAGTTGATTGTTCATAGCTATCTCTATTAACTAATGCGGGTTTTAGCTGATTTGTACAGTCAAAATTACTAATGCAGTTTGTAAATGGTACTGATATAATTCAGAAAAGCAGCTAATAGAATGAAAGAATTCTACATTTGCTATTTTGTTATATATTCTCTGTTTTTTCCTTTTGCCTTTTAATCCATATCAAAACTAGCAGCTGATTGATAGAGTGATAGGTTCGCGATGCAGCGGCACGCTACTGTCTTCATTTTTCATTAGAATACCAATCTTTGTCATGTCTTCGTTTTTCCTTTTTGATTACATATAGTAGCTTTGTATAACTGTTATAGTGTCTCTATCTTACAGTGGTAGTAGCTTTCTTTTCCTCTGCTAGTATTCTTTCAATCTGATTCCAGTAGCTTTTTTGTTTGATATTGCAAATCGAAGCTAATTATTCTTCCTCTAATGTGTAATTGCAGTAACTTAGCATGGATGCAGAACCTTCGCGAGGTGCACATATATGTTTGAGACGATCATGTTCGTTCTTGATATGAAGCATACGTTTAATGATATTATGAGGGAGGTCTCTGTGGGTTTTAATCATTTGAATCTTGGTTCATTCGACTTGAAGTATTCTTTCCCTAGATATAAAAGCTGTGTTTTATCAAGTGATATGGATGTAAAACTGATGTTTAGATGTATGTTTGATTTTAAATTGAATTATGTTGATATTTTGGTGAGGGATTCTAATGGAAGCACCATTTTGGTGCCTTATTGTGGTGGGAGTAGTAGTTTTACTTCTGCAACAACATCTTTGGATGATGTTTCATGTGCTTCTTCATGTTTGTCAATGGGTTCAAGCAATATTATTGATGCAAGTGAATACTTGGGGTGTTATAGGCCAGAGGCTCTAAAGAGCTATCTCACTCATGAGTGGCAGGGCTTTATAAGGCATGAGGATCAAAAGTTCGAAGGGGGGTGTTAGAATTTAGGGAAAACTTGACCAAGTATGCTAGTGAAACTAGTTTTCTTTTCAAGTACACACGGAATACCTCAAGTCATGTTATTGCAGAGTGTGCTAAGAGATATTCTGATGATTGTCAATGGTCTATTCGCGCTTTGAAGAACAAGGTGAATGGCTTTTTCTACATAAAGAAGTTGAATAATGTTCACACATGCAAATGAGTTCTTAGGCAGCAAAAGAGTAAGCTTTTAGGGTCTCATGTTGTGAAATCGGAGATTGCTAATGAGTTGAAGTCCAATCCTTATCTCAAGCCTAAAGAGATTGTGTCTCGTTATTCTTTTGGTTTAGATGTGTCTTATAGGATTGCTTAGTATGGGAAGGAGTTGCCTAGAAAAGTTGTCCATGGTCATGATGGTGACTCATATTCTCAGCTACTTTGGTATCGTGATGCTATTTTATCTAGTAATCCGGGCTCTTATTGCATATTGGAAACTGATCCTTTAAGTAATCGTTTTGAATGTTTCTTCATTTGTTTTTCTGGTTGCATTGAGGGCTTTAAGTCATCATTCCGCTTCTGTTCGTGGATGCGGCTCATTTGAAGAGTAAGTATAAGGGATACATGCTCTGTGCTACTGGAAAGGATGGAAACCAAGGTATGTTTTATTTTGTGTCGTCTGCTCTGTGCTCAGTATCTTGGATGGTAGCTTTATATACCTGTGATAGTATATAACTATGCCTGTGATAATATCTTTCTGTACCTATATCAGTAGCTTTTCACTATGTCAATAAACTCATCAGACAACAGCCAAGGACTGTCGTCTGATTCAGAAAATTTCTGTTGTCTAGTAGCCTGATATCTCTTAGGCCTTCAGACGACAGATATTACCAGTGATCTATATTTCACTCAAACAACATAGGTCGGCCAATAATCTGTTGTCTGATTATGGCTAGATATAACAAACTACGACTTTCTGTTGTTACAGATGTAACAAGATGACAGTTACATGTTGTCATAAAGGTTTCTGCACAACATATTTTCATAAAACTCTATCGTATGTATTTCATTAAGATGACAGAAATCTGTTGTGTGAATATATGGAGATTTGAAATATGTTGGATTTTTTCTGTTGTGTGAATCAATTGTGGATAACATATATTTTTTATGTTCTATTGTTTCTTTTTTACTAAAATGACAGAAATATGTCGTTTGAATATGTAGAGGTCTGCTCTTTCTTGGGTTTTTATGTTGTGTGACTCAATTACGAACAACATATATTCATAAAGTTCTATTGTTTCTTGTTGACTAAAATGACAACAATATGTCGTTTGAATATGAAGAGGCGTGAACTTTCTTGGGTCTTTCTGTTGTCCGATTAGCATAAAGACTATAGCTAGCCTGCTTCATATGTAGTTTATGGTGACTTCAGACAACAGACATTTTCTTGAATTTTGTTGTTTGATGTTGATTCGGATTTCAGCTTGTTTTTGTTCGTATGCCTATCAACTAACACCTCCAATCTTTGACATAATAAGATACAGAGACACAAGTGCCATTGGCAAAGAAACAGTTTCATATATATATATATATATTGATCTTTTCATATTAACAACTCCAAATGTACAAGTCATCAATACATTATCTTAACATAATAAGTACATAGAAACAAGTAGTTAACACAACCTTGTGCCTTGAGCAGCTTCAGTTGTTAGCATTTTCTTCTACTACTTCTATTCATTCCAATTTTGAAGCAGAGGCTCTTCTCACATGGTGAAATGCTACAACTTTGTCACCCGCTTTGAACTTCTGGACTCCTTATCCAACATCAAACCTTCATTATGTAGTCTTGAGCTACCTGATAATTATCCAATGAGCATGCAATAACAAAATGGAGAAATCCCAATGTACACAAAATGTTATGTTAATTAATACAAGAAGCACAAGGCACACATAAATTGAACATGCTTTAAGCAAACCTGGTATAGGAAAAGTAGCAATCCATGAGCAAAGCTTGGACTAAGAGTAAGCTACTAATATAAGATGCAAAATATTGTGTATGTTTTTATGATGTAATCTTAAGCAAAAGAAGAAACAAATATACCCAGTCCCAACACAAAACAGAAACACCAGCAACCTGTAAAAAAAGAAGAAAAGAATATCAGATACCAATCAACCAAATGTACTCCAAACCAAAACCCCTGCAACCTGGAAGTTTTCGATGTACCTGCAACTCATTAAAATATTTAACAAAGACACAATTCAAAATAGATTAAGAACCAAATTTAGTGTCAAAAACAAACTAAATCCTAAAAAAGATGATACATTTCCAAAATGCATATGTAAATGTCAAGGAAACCCCATATCCAGTGCTTCACAAAGAAATGCACATAAATAAACAAATGATTTAAGTTTGATTGTTCACCTAAATGCATCAAACGATATAGTCCAACACATCCATCATGCAAAGGTCTGAGCCCTGAAAATGAACAAGCAGGAAGAGAAGATATTTAAAGTTGATAATAAGGTGACAAGCTCATTGCGTGTTTGAACTAAGAGTTCTGTAAATTAAGTATATAGAAACCAGCAACATAAAAACATTGATTTTTAGTTAACAAAAAACCATGAAGTACTATAAAGTGACAGAATTCCTAGGGATTTGAAAATGAATAACATAATCAATTGCCTTAATTCTTGCAGCAAGATACCATTTTCTATTATACCTGAATCCTTCAGTCATTCCACGTAACATTATGATTAAGACATAAGTTCCAATTTCCAATAATCATAAACTGCATTTTTGCATTTGTTCCATCCTAGTATTACAAACTCCCCAAAGTTTGGTAATTACCTGAATAACTTGGAATCACACTATATGGTTTCACAGGTAAGGTTCTAACCAGGAAATCAGCTGTATTCTTTCACTGCTGAACCTATGAGTGTTAAGCCAGTTGCGTAGAGAGCCATTATCTTGTGTTAATAACCACTGGGGTTCACATAAGCACCAAGAGGACCTTCACTTGACATCACTAGATATCAATCCGCCTTGCAAAAATAGTCTACATCTATAGGATGCAAACTTACTAATATTCAAAAACAATCTGCAACCTTAAACCACCATAAGAAGAGTAAAAGACTATGCTATGTCAAAATAAAAATAGGGTGGCAGATAAAAATGAGCACACCTGCTGGATCGGAGTTACTACTTGTTTGTATTCTGAATGACAAATGGCTATAGCGATGCTCGATCAGTCAACATCAGAACTACCCAATCTGATAACTAATAATATGGGGGAATGTAGAAATGTTACAATACCTCAAATACATATTCACGAGTAATTTCAATCGGCATCACCAGAACAATTCAACCTACAACCAGGCAAAAAAGAAGAGAGAAAAAAATCCAAACAGATATGATAGCAATGAAACATACAATCCACAAAAATTGAAGCTTTAACAAGCTTGAGGGGTCGAGAGAGAGAGGGAAATGCCTAAATAAAAACCCCAATCTTGTAACCCAAATGCAATCATATAAACCCTAGGCAAACTGAATTGAAAACAAACCAAACTATATCTAGAAATCAAGGGAAAACAAACCAGACCTATTAATGAAGCAGAATGTAAAGCAGAGATGGAGAACCTTGTGAGCAATTGCGAGCGAGAAGCAGACCCAAACTAATTAAGCGTGTGCGAGCGACAAAATAGAAATGGGTGGCGATGGCGAGAGGAGAGATGGATAACCTTGCGTTGTTGACTTTTGGGGTTGAGTTTGAGTGCGATGTTCCTGAGTTCCAGATTCGCCGGTCACAAATGGATTTGGGGATTTGGTATTTTTGGTGTGTTCTTCATCTGGAAGGACCAGAGAGAACTCGAGTCGATCAAGCAAAAGGGCTCCGAGATGAGTCCACAAACAAAAACAAGGAATTGAGTCAGATCCTTGCACTTGTAATTACACATACGCATCCCCAATTCAAACAAAACCTAGCAAACCCAAATCGAGTTTCAAAGGAAAATTTCCAAAACCCCAAATTGAATTCCAGATAAAACCTCAAAACTCAAAACAAAACCCAATAGAAACCCTAAATCGAAAAACAGTGAATCAAAAAACTTACCAACAATAGGGAACCAATACATTTGACTGGTTTGGAGAGACTGAGATGGTTTGGTTGTATTTATCAAAGAGTTAGAGATGGGGATAGGTGGTTCTGCGTTTGTCGAAGAGAGATGAGAGATGGAGATTGGCTTTTGATTAGAGAGATGGGAGATCCGGCAAGAAATTTGCCCGAGAGTTTTGTTCTGGTGCTCGAGGGAGAAGGCGAGAGTTTTCTTCTTCATAGTTGCCATTTGTTTGAGAAAGTGAGTTAGAAAATGCTAAGAGGAAAACACTCGACCCTTTCCGTTTTAGTTGTGCAAAAAAAAAAAAAAGAGGGAGGCACAATCAGAACATCAACAATCTCCATCTATTGCACAACACAAAATTATAGTCTGAAACACAGCAATTTTCAAACAGTTTCTTTCCAAAAAAAAAAAAAAACTACTCAAACAACCAAAACTAAATCAATCTCAGTTTAATGCACAACAGAAATTTGTTGTCTGAAATATAACATTTTTCAGAAAACTGATTTACCATGGTATATCACTATATTCAGACAACAGAATTTTTTCATTCTGTCGTTAAAATTATTTAGACAACAGAAAACAACCATTCTGTCGTCTGAGCTCTGTCGTCTGATGACTTTATTGACATAGTGTTTAAAGGGTCAGTAGCTTCTGTTTCAGTTTCCATCATCAAATACTAATTATTTGTTTTATGTTTTTTTTTTTTGCAGAGTTCTTCCCCTTTGCATTTGCAGTTGTAGATTTTGAAAATCATGCGAATTAGGATTGGTTTTTTGATCATCTATATAACATCTTGTCTCCGCAAGGTAGAAATGTGACTTTTGTTACTGATCGACACAGGGGACTGTTGAATGCTGTTGCCAGGGTATTTCCAAATTCTCCTCGTTCATACTGCTACTACCACCTTAAGGAGAATGTTAAAGGTGTGTACCGAAAGCAATGTGGAAATTATTTTGTTGACAAGATTGTGGAGGAATTTATGAAAGTTGCTTATTCACCTACATTAGCAAGCTATAACTTCAACTTGCACAACTTGAATAAAGAAGGTGGTCCGCTATTGAAGAGTGTCTGCGATCTTTCCCGTTGGAAAAGTGGTGTAATGCCTTTTTCAAAGGAAACAGGTATAGTGAAATGGCAAATAATGTTGCCGAGTCATTTAACAATTGGACTAGAGATTTGCATGAGCTTCCTATATTTGACATGTTTGAAGGCTTAAGGGTTAAGGTTATGGAGAATATGTCTGAGAGAAAGGTTGTCACGCCCCGAATTTTGAATAAATAAATTCAATTCTGAAAACAAGAATTAAACAAATTAATCAAATAAACGTCCTGGATTTTTTTTCCATAAAGAACCACACCTCACCCACTCAATAAGAAGAAAACCAAATCTTCAAATTACTTATTACATCACACTCTCACAAACTTAAATTGTCAAGCTCAATGAACATAACAAACCTCACAAAAGTAAATGCGATAAATTAAATACTGCTACACTAAGCAGCTCGACCACCACCCTGATTCTCCTAACCTATAGGATTATCCGCTATACCGTTTGAATAGTATACCGGGATTGGAACAACACAAAACCCGGTATGCTTTTAAAAGCCCGTATGAGTAAATTTAAAGATTGCACAATTTAAGTTAATAGGTATAAACACACAAGGTAACTCCAAACTTCCTAAAATATAAAATTAATGAATATTCTCAAGATTATCTTCTAAAACTCATACTTATGAGTCACAAGTAACCTTAACGTTACTCTCATAAGACCACTCACATTTGGCAGACAGACTAGAGCTCTAACTGATCGCAACCACCAGTCCGACGCGAGAGCGTGGTTCACGATTATAATGCTATTAGTAACCACCAGCCCGGTACAAGAGCTTGGTTCACTGAAAGTATGCCATGGTCACACTCATGACCTATTGATCTTTACAGATCAAAACAATTTATTGTTTCTTAAACAATAAAACTCAACTCATTTCTCAACATATAAATCACGAAAAGTAAACATTTAAACAATAATAGCAACACAATCATGCATACTGTTCTCTCAACACAATTCAATAACAAATATATATATCATCATCACATAATTAATATATATACATAGACATTCTCACAGTAATGCCTATTATTATCAATCAATATAATTTACTAAATTCGGTTCTTAAATGAACCATGTGCGATTTACTCACCTCTAGTCCAGCTGCGTCTTCTATCAATCAAATCACAATAATCCAAATGCTCGTCAACTCAAACCGTCAAGTACCTAATCAAGCACAGTCAGATTCTAAAATAAAGACAATCCAGCGGTCAGATCGAATTTAAACGATGATCCAACTTCATGAATCCCCTCCCGAATCACTGTTTTACAATTATACGAAGATCCAACGGTCGGATCTTAGCCCGTGACCTCAAAAAGTCATCGGGACAGTCATACGATCAACATATTAAAATTTGAAGTAAAACTGATGGTCTGATATCCGTAAATCGTAAATCGAAGATAAAATGTAAAAACTGTAAATAGTAACGTCAAAACGTAAATCCGCTATTTATCAACTTTTTCTAAAATAACCTTGTGATACATCAAAATGCTCGTATGGATGCATAGATCATCCAGATAATATAAACTCAAAATATGGTCCGACACGCCGCCACAAGCGGCGGTAAGACGACGTTCAACGTCGGTCCACCATCTCAGATGCAAAAGTTGTCAACTACAAACTTCTTCAAAATAAAATGGTGATCAAGTTTTATACCTGGAGCGAAGCGAGATTTGGTCTAGATCGTCCTACATAGAGCTTTGAAGTTGGATTAATCTCGGTCGCACGATCAGTTTCCAGATCGAATCATGGGCGTCGAAACCTAAAACTCTTGATCTTTTGCTCCACACTCAAAATCGTCATGCAAGACTTATATGGGGATGATCAGGGGGAGGGGTACTATCCAAAACAAGTGAGGATTGGCCCGTGCAACGCCCGAAAGGAGGAGAACCGACGGGGTTATGTTTGAGGCTTGGGAAGGAGCTTCAATCCAGCTCCTGGGGCGGCGGCACGGTGAGGTGAGGGCGCCAAGAGGCTGGGCGGCTCGGAACGAAGGCGGGGAGGCCCGGGTTTGGGAATGGCGTGGTTAGAAGGGCTGCGTTCCTGCCGGGTCGGGTCGGAACTAGAGGGGAGCTGCGCATAGGAGAGAGAGAGAGAGAGAGAGGGAGGGCTGAGGGATTATTCCGCAAAAATGAGATTTTTTCGTCCTTAATGAAAAATTCATATTTTCTTGATATTTATAGAAAAATTCTAATTTTCAAATATTCATAACTTATTGATACGAACTCCGAATATTGCGTTCCACATATGCAGGAGATCGTATCGACGAGCTCTACAACTTTCATGAAGGAAGTTTTTCGAAATTTCGAACGTATAAAAAGTCAATTTTCAAGACCCCCTAAATAACGTTCGTTTCGAAATAAATTTTGTTCGAAACCTCTCTCCTTACATAACGACATACGAAGCAAACCCAGAATTCATAATTCATATTATTGAACAAATATTGAATTACATATATTTATTTAAATGAAAATTTTTAGTCTTCACAAAGGTTGCATGCAAGCGGTGGACCACTATTTTGTGTCCTCGAATGGAGGCTTTGTTGAAGAAATCAATGGATATTGGGCGGCATTGGGTTGTTAGTATGTCTAGTGAGACTGTTTTTGAAGTTCATACAGATAAATCAGTGGCAGTTGATCTTGGGAACAACACTTGCTCTTGCCGTCAATGGCAAATTAATTCATTCACATGTTCACATGCTCTTGCTGCAATCCAAAAGGTTGGAGTGGAACCTGTGTATAGTTACATTGAGCCGTTTTACACCTATCAAAGCTACATGGATTCCTACGCGCATGGTATTCATCCTATACCAAATATGGAGAAGTTTTATGAAGATGCAGCTAGTTCAACTTCTGTTGTTAAGCCCCCATTGGTTAGGAGGCCATCAAGCCGACCAAAATCTGTTCGAATGAAGTCTGCAGCAGAAGGAGGCACGAAGAGGCTTATCAAGTGTGGCCGATGTGGTGAGTTGGGGCGCCACAACAAGATAACATGTACTGCACCAATCTGAAAGGTAGCAGTAGTACATGAACAGATAGAGTATCTTTTTACAACATTAACAGTAGTTTTCTATAACAATTTGACTATCTTTCTATACCATTTGGAGTAGCTGTTACTATATTGTCATTCTTTCACAGAGCAGAGCTTTTGCTTGTGTTGACAACTGTAAATGAACAGAGTATCTTTATACAACATTAATAGTATCTGTTTATATGATTGGGAGTGGCTTTTAGTGATGATGTAATAGCTTTTACTATATTGGCATTTTTTAACATTGAGAATAGTTTTTGAGATTGATGTTTAACTTATGAGTGTCAATCCATGGAAACTTAAAAAATATCTACATCCACATAAACTTTGTCCAATGGTTTCGACATAAATTTCAAAACCATTTGTACAATTTTGACATGAAACTTCGAACAAACCTGGAAATGCACATTAAAGAAGAAAACTAATACTGAAAGTAACAAAATAGACATCAATTTCCATCCAATATTAAAGCTGAAAATTAAACATAAGGCTACTGTTAACAGTTCATAAAGCCATTGTCAGTACTTCAAAATACTACTATCAGCCCGACGTCATTTTCCATCAAATACCAAGGCTGGAAATTAAACAACATAAAGGTATTGTGCACACATGAAAATCTACTTTCATAACCTAAAAAATCTACTGTCAGCACTGCATAAAGCTACTGTTTCCAATTATCATCTAATGCCTCTTGTCACTCCTTGTTCTTTTAGAGGTGTACGTGAACTCCTTGTCTTCAGTAGCCTTCCTTTTTTCATTCTTGATTCGATCCACCATTGAATTTCTCTTTACAGGTTGCTTCTTCCCTTTCTTCATGTTTTTAACTGGTTCTTCTTCAGGTTCTGCTTCTTCATTAGCAGCTTCTTCTTCAACATCAGCTTTTTTTCACCCTTTCCCTTCTCCTTGATTGTTTCTTTGCTTCCTGATTCTGAGAAGACCTGCCTTCTTTATCTTTCCTTGTTGATGTGTGCTTCTTTCTGGTTGTTCTCACTTTAGGTTCTTCTTCTTTGTCTTCGTCATCATCTCCACCATCTTCACCATCAACTCCTTCTCCACCATTTCCTCACCATCCTCACCATCACTATTACTGTTTTCTATATCATCTTTCCGTAAATCCTCTTGAGAATCCAACATATCTTTCTCCAGTAGCTTTCTTTCCATTTCCAACAATTCATTTTCTAGATTGTGTATCATTTCTCTCTGTTGCTCAATGACGTCCTCCAAGTTCTTTTTTTCCTTCTCAATGGTTGTACAAACTTTCCACTTCTTCAACAATTTGTTCTACAAGATATGTATCTTCTTGTTGCTATATTGTCTTCCTCAAAGGCTTTGTCCAACATCTCCCAATATCTATCATTATGCCTTGCTAGCTTTTCATTCTCTTCGGTCAACTTCTTCAGCAAGTCTTGAGTTCTCTGGTTTTCTTCTTGTGAGAGACTTGCCTGAGTTGTTGCTTCTTCCAATGAGCCTATTAAGTCCTTCATTCTCTTCTGACTTTCTGCTTCTTCTTTTTGCCATTCTTGGGTGGTTCTCTGGTGCTGTATCAAAAAATAAAAATAAAAAATCACATTAAAAAGCTACTTAGGTGGTTATAAAAACCTACTAACATAGCTATACAAAGATACAAACTTGCTTAGAATTAATTAAACGAAACTAAAAGTTTCTTAGCTACTGATTTGAATACAAAAGGCTACTCAAAAATGGTTTAAAGAAAGCTACTAACATAATCATACGAATCTACTAACTCATCCATGAAACTGAAAGCTTCTGAAATTTTTAAAAAGCTATTGATGAGCTTAAAAGAAGCTACTCAGACAGTTACAGAAAACTACAAAAATTTTCAAAGAAAATTAATTGGTTATGGATCACATAGGCAGAGAAAGCTACTAACCTAGGCAAAGAAAGCTAGTAACCTAGGTAGAGAAGGCTACTGAAAATCAATAAAGAAAGCTACTTACCCAATCTCCAAAATTTGGAGTTACAAACTCTTCGTCCCTCAACTCTTCATCTGATGCTACTCCTCTGTTTCTTCCTCTGATGTCATGCATTGCCACTTCCAAGTCTTCCTCTGTCAGCTTTCGGTCAAACATTTCCTATTTTTCATCAAACAAAGAACACACATTGTTAAAGACTAGAACAATATATTTCTAAACTGATTTCTTATTCCAAATTTATTCTTTATTTTTCTTTCTTTACCTCTATATGCTCTTTGGTTAGTTTCTCCATTTCTTTGTGAAGCTCGATGAGTGACCATCTTATGAAATTTGGCCACCCTAATTCATTTCTCTTGATTGCTCCTCCCATCTTTGTCTTCTCAGCTAACCAATACTATTACACAACAATAAGAAAAACATTAATTTTGAGGGCTAAATCTACTGAAATGTTAATGAAACTAACAGTAGTGGTTACTTACCATGATTAGCAGCAAACAACCTGAAAAATTGACATCTTTGTCTTCCTGCTTCTTACTTAGACCATTGTGCAAGTGGTCTAGTACTAAGGTTGCCCATGAATATCGTCGCCAAGAATTCAATTCGGTGCAAATTTCTACCAACTTCCAGGACAATGTAGAACCTGAGGTGCAGAACAAGAAGGATACAAACAGACTCATGACGATTAGTGATGCCACCTCACTTGCAACTTGATTCCTTGGGTCTTTCAAAGATTCGGCAAGTGCACTATCAACCATCGCTTTTATCACTTTCTTTGCATCTCCAAAATACATGTTGATGATGCGATTCTTCATTGGCTTCTGGTGGTGCTTGTTTAGCTCGAATGTGACTCCTTCCAATCTCATTCCAAGGCAGATAGCTACATCTTCACGGGTTATTTTCAGTATCCTTTCCCCAAGCAGAAACTCTTTCTTATTGACGTCGTATGTCTTGACCATTCTCAGAATTTCCTCATCTACTTTTCTACATTCTCTGTCTTTTAAAAGTCCGTGATTGAAGACATAAATGATCTCCCAGAATGGTGTCCTATTCAACCTCAACATTACATCTGAACTAATCATCCCTTTGTAGGTTTTCATCTTCTCATTGAATGACTGTAGACTTGCTCTATACTATGGTGTTCGATCTCTAAGTTCAGTCATTTTTCCTTCTGCAAGTAAATACAAACAGATTCTCACACAAACAGCAAAAATGCTATGTTACTGCGAAAGACTATGAAACCTACTAGCAATGAACATAAAATCTACTACCATAAACTATAAAACCTACTAGCAACAATCACATAATATACTACATAAACTATGAAACCAACAAGCAACAATCACAAAATCTACTACCAGAAACTATGAAACCTACTAGCAAACAATAAAAGATACGAAGGCTACAAAACATACAAAAACAACAACAAAAAGTTATGTAATGTTACTGCAAAAGACTATGAAATCCACTAGCAACAATCACATAATCTACTATCATAAACTATGAAATCTACTAGCAACAATCAAAGAATATACTACCATAAACTATGAAACCTACTAGCAACAATCACAAAATCTACTACCATAAACTACGAAACCTACTAGCAACAAACAAAGCTACTAAGGCTACAGAGAGAAAAAATCACAAGAAATGTTACTACCAGAGAGAAAGTGCCGACGGAGTTGAGATCGAGATAGAGCCGACAAAGAAAGCTACTGAGAGAGAGAGGCGCCAATGAAGAAAGCTACTGAGAGGGCCGACGCACCGATGGAGAAAGCTACTGAGGCGCTGACGAAGAAGCGAGAAAGAGGCGCCGATGGAGAGAGCTATTGAGACACCGCCGCCGATGGAGAGAGTGTCGCAGTGACAAGTCGAGTCGAGATCGAGATCAGGATCGATCGAGAGAGAGAGAGGGAGAGGCGGTTTCTGATTCCAAATGACCTAGACCGTGAAATTGGGTATGTTTAGAGACCAGTGGCAGAGCTATAATTTCTTTTATTTTTAGTGTTTAGAATTTAACACCATTTCTAACCTAGTTGCCTTATGAGAACAAGAAACATTTTGAGGCCTTAAAGCTAAAGAAACATTGAAATATTCACTTATATGTAATTTTCTCTTCAATCTAATGCAATCAATATCCTATTTCAAAAAATTAAGACCTATATCTGTATCAGATCCAACAAGTGTGGAATCAAAGACATGGACAATTCATGGGAATAGATTGAATATTTGCGTTAGTGAGAGAAACACATTTGCACAAGTCTGTTGTCGAAAGGTGGTCGAATGATGATATTCGGCTGGGCCAGTTTGGCCTGAAACTGAGTTAGCTGAACTTCATTAATAGTTCTGTGGTTTTAGCCGCTTTATGCAAAAGCGATTTTCAAAAGTTACTAAAAGTAGCTTCTGATTTCCTACTACCCAGAGAAGCGATTCCGCCTAAAAACAACAATTTTGGAGTTTACCAAACAACCTCACTTTGCTCCCGAATTTGGACCAAAAGCAAGTTCCAAAAGCAATAACAAACTGGGCCTTAGTAGTTTTTGTGTTTGGGTAGAAGCTCTTTGGTTCATTAACAATTATTTTTTAATTCATCAACAATAGATTTTTTGTTATTCAACAGTAACTTTTTGGAATATGTCAATAGCTTTTCATAAGATTATGGTAACTATTCTTGTGAGTGACAATAGTTTTTTTGGAGAATGACGATACCTTTATCATTCGTCGACAATAGTTTTCAGTTTGTGGCACTATGGTAGTAGCTTTTAGAAAGATGACAAACACTTTTCAAAAAAATTGACAGTAACTTTTTTGAAGAAATAATAGTAGCTTTTAAATTTGTGAAAGGTAACTTTTTGGTACGTTGACAGTAGCGTCTTTGTTCGTTGGATAACAATAGTTGTTTAGATGCCATTACATTTTTGTAAATAATCGAAATTAAAAATGCGGTAATAATTTTATAGATATTGATATTTCTTATATTTTAGTAGCCTGAAAAATATTGAATGGCCTAGATAATCATAAAGTTACTAAAAGTGTTCTTGTATTTGTATTCATTTACTCTTCATTACAAATGAAACAAAAAAAAAGAGTGATCTTTTTTGCAAAGAAAGCAGAGAGAGAATAAGAGCAGCGATGAGTGCCATGAAGAGGAAGGCCGAAGAGAGCTTTGGTTTAGGCCTTTAGGGTACAAGTGAAAGAGCTTGAGAAGGAGACTTCGGATCTGTTTTCCTTGCATTTTCCAAGACATCCTTTATTAGGATTGACTATATGTCCCATTTCATGGCCGTGAAATCCACAGATCCAAGAATTGATTCCAATCACTACGAGCTAAAGTTTTTCAGGGACTTGAATAACCAGGGTGGTCCTTGCTAACTATGACCAAACAGGGGCGGGGGCGGGTTACCCACGGGTTTTCCCCGCATTTGTCAAGCGGGGGCGGAGGCGGGGTTTCCCATTACCCATACGGGTTTCCCATTTCACTTTTTTTTTGTTTTATAAAAAAAATTGAGAACTAAAAAACAAAAAAACCTATCCTCCGTCTCATTCTTTCCCACCGAGAAGAGCCGCCATGGCTGGAGGTCTCAAAAACAGAGAATCTATACGTTCGTCTCATTCTTCTGGGTTTTCCCTTCTTTCTGGGCTTAAGGGTTCTTCTTCACTTGAACTAGTTTAGAGCATCTTCTTCCTTGAATTTGGATTCCGAGAAATCGAGGAGCAAAGAAGTTAATCTGGGCTTAAGGGTTTAGAGCTCTGTTCGTGTTTTGACTGAAGAGGGATCTAAGTGACAGGTCAAAGGTAGCTATTTCGATTCTGAGGTATGCTCTCTGTTTTGGGTTTCTTATTAAATATGATGCTGAGATGAGATCTGGTAAATGGCTTTCTGATTAAATATGTCACTTCTTCTTAATTTGTTCTTTTTGTTTATTTTGTTTTGATTATCTTGGTGAACTGGTACATGAATTTCCGAATTAGGAAGAGAACGTGTTGGGTTTCTTCATCAACAACATACCATACCGAAATTTTGCAAAATCTCATAGTTGTGGAGGAAGAAGAACTTTGCAGGAGGAAGAAGAAATTAAAAGTGCAGGTCTTTCACAGAAAAAAAAAAAAAAAAGGTGTAGGTCCAGAAGTGGGTAAATAGCTAAGTTGGGAATATGCTTGTTGCTATGTCCAGAAGTGTACATACCACCTTCAAATTGTCAAATACAATGATTGTGGAATATAGTTTTATTGTTCAAATATCGAGTATTGAGTTGTTACAATTATGTTTAGTTTGGTTGGTCTTACAAGTATAATTGATTGAGCAGATTGAATTGGAAAGTGTAAACAAGTATAATTGATTCAAGAAAGTAGGGCAGAGGGGCGATAAAATTGTATTGAAAAGTCATGCATGCTGTTTGCTTTCTAGCTAGCTCATTATTGATGCTTTGTTTTATTTTTTAATAATGCTTTGTCATTTTTTGTATTTTGTTTTATTTTTCAATAATGCTTTGTCATTTTTTGTATAATTGACAGGTGTATAAATATGGAACCGACATACACAGAGGCTAGTGGAGCAAAACCGATTGAAATCTCAAATGAAAACGAGATGGACTCAACGCTTCAAGGTGATGCAGGTAGTAAGAAGAGGAGATAGATTTCAGCCATTTGGAATCATTTTACAAAACAAGCAAATGGAAAGTGTATTTGCAAGTATTGTAGTAAAGTCATAGCTGGTGGGGGCAGAATAGGGACACATGGTTTACATGGACATCATAAATCATGTCCCGAGTTGAAAAATAAAAGAAAAAAGGGTCATAGGTCTACATCTGTCAAGGTTGGAGAGTATGATTTTGATGAGCTTGAGTCAAGAAAATTGCTTGCACACATGATTATAAAACATGAGTATCCTTTGCGCATGGTTGAGCATGATGGATTCAGGGAGTTTTGTTACTCTTTACAACTATTGTTTAGAGTTGTTTCTCGATTCACGATCAAGAGAGATATCATGAAGATCTATGAGCATGAGAAAGAGAGGACAATGCAATTGTTGAGTACGAATAGTAGTAGAATTGCAATCACAACAGACATGTGGACTTCAAACAACCAAAAGAGGGGTTTCATGACCGTGACGGCACATTTCATAGATGATGCTTGGGTCTTAAATAGTCGGCTTGTGAGATTAGTTATATTAATCGTACCCTTTTTTTTAAAACTTGAACTTGTTTTAACTTGTCTTACATGTTCAACCATACCTACTCAAATGTATTTGTTTCTTTAATAGGTTTATCTATGTGCTGTGTCTGCATACGGCTGAAGTACTTGCTAATGCTTTGATGGATTGATTGACTGAGTGGGGGATTGAGGCTAAGCTGTCCGCTTTAATAGTGGATAATTGCTCTACAAATGATGCAATGCTGGATGATCTCTTGGGAAGAATTTTCTTTATTTCACAGTTGTTAGATGGAGAGCTATTTCACATGAGGTGTTGTGCCCATATATTGAATCTAATTGTGAGAGATGGTCTGGAGGTGATCAGTGGCTCCATTGAGAGGATTCGAGGGTGTGTAGCCTATTGGACGGCAACTCCAAAAAAAGAAGAGAAGTTTTTAGACATGGTGAAAACAATGAATTCAAGAGTATAAGTAAGTTGATTTTGGATTGCCGAACCAGATGGAATTCAACTTATCTTATGCTACACACAGCATTGAAGTATAAGGATGTCTTCCCCCGATTGAAGCGTGAGTACAAGGCTATACCAAGTGAAGAAGATTGGGCACTGACAAAGGTAATTGCTGATAAGTTGAATGTGTTATACAAGGTTACCTTGTTGTTTTCTGGGACTAAATATCCAACGGCAAATCTCTATTTCCCGAATGTGTGCCATATCAAAATTAGGATCAATGATTGGTTAAGGTCCGAACACATTCAAGTGAGGTTGATGGCGGAGAAAATGTCATTGAAATTTGAGAAGTATTGGAATTCCATTCATGGCATGATGGCTATTGCGACCATATTGGATCCAACGTACAAGATGGAGTTGATTGAGTACTTCTGTCCGCTGATTTATCAAGAGCGGCACTCATCGGAAGTTGAGAGAATCACAGAGTTGACAAATAACTTGACAAAGCATTATCAATTAAGCCTACAAGCCGGTCAAGTATCATCTCAGTCTTCTGTTTCTCCATCTTCATGACCTTTTGATTTGGATGACGACTCTTTCGCATCTTTCGATTTATATGTTTCTAGTAAGAAAAAGAAGGATGGCCTGAAGTCTGAACTGGAGGATTACTTGGGAGAGAAGCTGATACCAAGAACTAGAACTTCCCTGAGTTTGATATTTTGGAATGGTGGAAGGTTAATAGAATACGATATCCCACCCTGTAAGCCATGGTGAGAGACATCTTGGCTATACCAGTATCCATTGTTGCTTCAGAGTCGGCATTCAGCATCAGTGGGAGAGTTGTGAGCTGTCATCGGAGTCGTCTACATGCAGACATCTTGGAGGCTCTTATGTCCGCCCAAGATTGGATGTGGAGTGAAATGAAAGGATACAATAATAATAATTTTTTTCTCTTCATTTTATTGTATATGCATAACTCTTTTTACATAATAATCATTTTTACACGAATTATTTTTTTTTTTTATCAGCTGCAGGAATTACTTCAAAGGGCGATTGCACATTTGATGATGATTTTGACTTAGCCGAGACCATGAAGGATAACGTCACTATTTATGATTGACATTAGAAGAAGAGGGAATTATTTATGAATGTAGGATTTTGGGGATTAGAATGATTAATCATTAATGTACGATTATTGAGTAGGATTTCGATGGATCACCAATTTTTGTATTCAGTCGGATTATTAATTGTCTATTGATATGATTAAGATGATTAACTAGCTTCTTATAACATTTATTCAGTCGGATTTCGATGAATTTACCTTTTTAACGTATTACTTCCTAAACAAACAATTTCTTTCTTAAACACCGTCTCAAGAATTTGAAATACTCATTAGACCAAAACAAAGATGAAAGTAAAAAAAAAAAAAAAAATTCTTGTCATAAAAGGAAAGAAAAATCTGAAAAGATAGAAAATAGAATTTTAAAATAGAAAAGAAAAACTCATATAGAGAAATTGACCGATGCGGGGGCGAGGGTGGGGGCGTGGTATCCCCATTTGAAAATATCCCCATATGGGGAATGGGGGAGCGGGGGAAACTTGAGGCGGGGGCGGGGGCGGGGGAATCCCTCGTTTGCTCATTCTTAGTCCTTGCCCTTTCATGATTGAGCATTATGGTGAAGAGGTAAATGTCATCTCTAATGGTGGGTTTGAAGTCCAAATTAAATATCCTTAATTTCTAAAATTCATCTGCGAAATGTTGGGTCTATTACAAAATTCCAATATGTAGGTTCAAAGTCCATCAGTTGGTCTGTTTGTAAACCTTGGGTTAGACTTCCATGGACCAAGTAAACCAATCATCTGGCCCACATGGAACTTCAAAATTTAGGATGTTTCTAACTGTTGGCTGCCCAAAAGTTCTTTTATTTTTCTTTAAATATGTTGTTTTAGTATAGAAAATTACATAATAATACATGATTAAAGATATAAACACAGAAAATCAATTTTTAAAAAGATTTATATCTAGACTTAAAAACCAAATGATGCAAGTCTGATTCCCAATTTTAATGTAAAATGACCAAAATGCTCAGTTTGATGAAATATTTATGTGTATGCTACTGACTCAATACTAACACTCCAAAACGAAAACCCCAAAACAGAGAAACATCAAGACAGCTCGACCCATTCTCGAGACCCAGCATCAGGAAATTTGTGCTCCCGGCAACCAAATGACGGCGGACCACCGTCAACTGTCCCGACGAGCCCAGCCTCGGCGGCGACCTCTGCAGAATTGTGCTTCAATTCGGGCTTTGCATTACCAAAAGAGGTAATCCAAATTTGAAATTGAAGCTTCTTTGGTTTTTTGTATTATGAGATTGTGTGGTTTTTGATTTAGGTTTTGGGGGTGTAGATTTCACAACGGACGGGAAGTGGTGCTACATAATGTTGTGGGTGGTGGCGAATCAGAGCTCAATGAAGGTGGATTGGGAGAGCTTGAAGGAGTGGCTTCTCTCCGCTTCCAAGTGCTCCCTCACCGTCGCCGGTTTATCTTTTTAAATTTTGGTGCTTTGATTAGAGAGGCTCACTGCATGGTGAGGATAGTTGGCGTTTTTGTTTTGTTAGAGTTTTGTTTGATTGGTTTTTGAGTAATGAAGAAAGGTGTTGTTGATTCTTGTGTAGATGTTACTAAAGTGCTGTGTGAGCTTGAGATGCTTATTCAGAAAGTGAAAGTGATGCCAACCCCAGATGGGAGGGTTTTGGACCTGTTCTTCATCACAGATTGCTTATAAGTGTTTGTATACAAGGATTGATCCTTCGGAAATTGGTGTTTTGGTGTTATTGTTTATTATCATTTGATTCATTGTTGTTCTCTACGTATGAATTTGCATAAACAGAAACTCTTGCCATTAGTACAAGTATAATTTGTGGTTGGGTAGTTTTCAAGATTGTTAGTAAGTCTTAATACATTGAATTTAGATGCTGGATCATGTTGGAGCTAGGTATTTATTCCCATTAGCATGATACAATGAATTAGGTTGGTTAATAAGCAGAAGAGTTGTCTAATCATGTTTTACTTTTGATCAGTCCCTTGTTGCTTTCTTGGAAATTCGTGATTATGCATGTTGCTTAGTGTATGGTTGATCTGGATTGACATTTGTTTTGTTCACATGTTAAATTTTGGGACAAATTATGTCAACTAGAATTGTATTCTTAGTAAGGATTTATTGCCCCGACTTTCATTTCAGTGACAGATAAAAGACTAGTTTTTGAAATTACGCAATCATGATGCAATGAAATAGTATCGTTCCTAACTATTGGTTATACATCTGAACAATTTCTAACACCCTAGTAACATATATAGTTTCAGAGATTTGTTACACATGAAAAAGAGGAGAGATGACATATGTGAGCATCTGATAGCTACCCTAAGCGATTATGAGTGCAGTAGCAGAATAGAAGAACGAGGGCAGTAGCAGGATTAAGAGATGACGAGTGCAGTAGCAGAACACGAGTAGCAGAATTGGACAAGTATGAGTGCAGCGAGTGCAGTAGCAAGATTGCACTAGTGCAGTAACAGGATTAGGTGATGACGAGTGCAATAGCAGAACATGAGGGCAAATGCAGTAGCAGAACTGAACAAGTATGAGTAGAGTGAGTTCAATAGCAGGATTGAACTAGTGCAGTAACAGGATTAGGCGATGACGAGTGCAGTAGCATAACACGAGTACAAGTGCAGTAGCAACCAGAAAGATTTGAACGAAAAAGAGTTTGGATTAAAGAAAATAATTAAGTTTAGATATCCATGCATGAAAGTTAGAATTGTAAATGTCTTATTGACACATAACAACAAAATAACATAAAGAAATTATTCTAAAATATATATATATATATATATATATATAAAGATTAGAAGTCAAAAGAATTAGCCAAAGATAAAAAAGTAAATTAATTCATGAAATGTGGTAACTCATTTATATATAGAGAAGAGAATGAGTATATTATCTCTCCGTGCCCCGGAAATTGATCTGCAATAGTCGTGCCCCATAAAATGTTATGATATGGACTCGTCGTTACAATCATAGTGAGCCCTAATATATATGTACTTCTATACTTCTGTTGCATATAAAATGCTAATGTTTTGTTAATTTTATGTATCAACTTTGATTGAGGATTTTGATTGGGGTACAAGCTCAAGACGTCAAGTGAATAATGTTATGGTGGTAGATGCAATATATGTATATATATGGTCGTTTTAGTGAGGGATTTTTTTTTTTCTAGGGATAAGGTATTAGACCAACTTTTCGATCATATTTTCACATCTCAACCGTTCAGTTTTTAGGTTCTAATGTGTAGATCACTTCTGCAAATTTTCAGCCAATTTGATGATTGTTAAGGCATCCAAAAATGGTTCGACAGATTTGGTCCGTTCGTGTAAATTATAGTTTTGGATGCCTTAACGATCACTAATTTGGCTAAAAATTTGTAAAAGTGATCTACATATCAGGACCTAAAAAATGAACGATTGACATGCCGAAATATAATTAAAAAGTTTGTCTAATGTCTATCTCTATAAAAGACCAAAAAAATGGATCCCTTAGTGGAAGGGTCCTCTATATATATATATATATATATATATATATATATATATATATATATATAAGATCTTTTTCAGGTGCGGATATCCGCACTTAAGCATTAGGTGTGGATTTCCATTTTTTACCCACTTTCCGATCATATTTTCACATCTTAACCATTCAGTTTTTAGATCCTAATGTATAGATCATCTCTACAATATTTCAGTAAAATTGGTGATCGTTAAGGCATTCAAAACTACGATTTACAACAATGAATACGAACGGTTGCGAATCTGTCGAACCGGACCAGTTCGTATTCATTGTTGTAAATTGCAGTTTTGAATGCCTTAACGATCACCAATTTGACTGAAATTTTCTATAGATGATCTATACATTAACATCTGAAAACTGAACGATTAATATATAAAAATATGATCGAAAAGTGGGTAAAAATATCAAATCCGCACCTAATGCTTAGGTGCGGATCTCCGCACCCAAGAAACCCTATATATATATATATAGGATTTTTCTCAGGTAAGGATGTCCTTACCTAAGCTTATGGAACGGATTTGGTATTTTCACCCACTTTCTGATCATATTTTCACATCTTAACCGTTCAGTTTTTAGGTCCTAATGTATAGATCACCTCTGAGACATTTTAGCCAATTTTGTAATCGTTAAGGCATCCAAAACTGCAATTTACACAAACGAACCGAATCTGTCAAACTAGAACCGTTTGTTTACATTATTGTAATTTACAGTTTCCTATGCCTCAATGATCACCAATTTGACTGAAATTTTGCAGAGGTGATCTATACATTAGGACTTAAAAACTGAACGGTTAAGATGTGAATATATGATTGGAAAGTTGCCAAAAACAGGAAATCCGTACCTAAGCTTAGTTAAGGATGTCTTTAGTGTAGCCGGACTGCATATATATAGATATATAGAACCTTTCTTATGTAAGGATATACTTATGGAACGGATTTTGTGTTTTTGATCACTTTTCGATCACATCTTAACCATCCAGTTTTTAGGTCCTAATGTATAGATCACTTCTGTAAAATTTCAGCTAAATTGATGATCGTTAAAGCATCCAAAACTACAATTTACACGAACGAACCGGAACTGTTCGTGTATATTGTTGTAAATTGCAGTTTTGAATCCTTTAACGATCATCAATTTGACTGAAATTTTACAGATGTGATCTATACATTAAGACCTAAAAACTGAACTATATAGAGAACTATACAGTTAAGATGTGAATATGTGATCGAAATGTAGCCAAAAACACCTTAGCTAAGAAGGAGTCCTTCTTGGCTAAGGACGTCCTTACCTTAGCCTTATGGAACGGATTAGGTGTTTTTGGCCACTTTTCGGTCACATATTCACATCTTAACCGTTTAGTTTTTAAGTCATAATGTATAGATTATTTCTGCAAATTTTCAGCCAAATTGATGATCGTTAAGGAATCCAAAACTGTAATTTACAACAATATACACCAATGGTGAACGAACCGAATCTGTCGAACCGGAACCATTGGTGTATATTGTTGTAAATTGCAGTTTTGAATGTCTTAACGATCATCAATTTGGCTGAAATTTTGCAGAGATGATCTATACATTAGGACCTAAAAACTGAACGGTTAAGACATGAATATGTGATCGAAAAGTGGCCAAAAACATTAAATCCGTACATAAGTTTAGGTAAGGTCGTCCTTAGCCAAGAAGGACTTTATACATATTTATATATACATTCAGGCTACACTAAGGACGTCCTTACCTAGCCTTAGGTATGGTTTCCGGTTTTCACTCATTTTTCGATCACATTTTCACTTCTTAACAATTTAGTTTTTAGGGGTGTATAGATCACCTTTGCAAAATTTCAGCCAAATTGGTGATCGTTAAGGCGTCCAAAACTGCAATTTACAACAATGTACACGAAGGGTTCCGGTTCGACATATTCGGTTCGTTCATGTAAATTGCAGTTTTAGACGCCTTAACGATCACCAGTTTGGCTGAAATTTTACAGAGGTGATCTATACATTAGGACCTAAAGACTGAACCGTTAAGATGTGAAAATGTGATCGGAAAATGGGTGAAAACACCAAATCCGTACATAAACCTTAGGTAAGCACGTCCTTACCTGAGAAAAATCTCATATATATATCTCGAGAGGCAATATGATGGCAGATGACTTCGCTAATCTTAGGTCATCGTAGAATATCCTATCTTTTCCCTTTTCTTTTTTGTTTCTTTTGGTGTAGGGTTCAGCAAGAGGCCCTAGCTTCGAGCCCGGGTCAGCAAAGCGGGTTTGTAAAATTTTTGAGTATCAAAAACATATTTTTGTATTTGGTTCAGTAATTTTCTATTGAACCAAAATGAAGCTAATCAATATGAATGTGCTGGAATCTAGCTTGTCAAAACGAACCCTTTGGAATGTTTGTCACAAGTATCAACTATTCTTTCAGTTAGAGATGGATTTTGCAGTAGAATGTTTCAGTCATTGTTGCATGGTCTTTTTATGAATGTCCAACTGTCCAAGTGGTTAAGAAAAACACTGATCCCTATGGTTAGAGGTCTTTGACAAATTGCATGCACTTGTGTAGATTAATACAATATTGATGCACAATTTCATGCATTTGGTATGCGTAGGTATAGCAACATGCCTATGATAACGCCATTCCCTAGAAAGCATGAGGTATTCTAGTTATTAAATTTCTTTGGCATGTGTATCAAAAGTCGTTTCTTTGATGTTGAAGAAAACTTTTTGTGACGAACCATCTCTGTTGTTGTTGGAAGATTGAGACGTTATTCCATAAATGAAACAATGGAGATGTTTTATAAAAATGGCCGTATTCGCAGGTTCGGAAAAGTACATGAAGAAGACGATGTATATCAAGTTTTACATCAAAATCCACTTCATATGACAAGGGTTAGAAGTGCATTTGTTGGCAGCTTATTGTCTGAGCAAGATTTAAGGACTTCCGCTACATGAGAAACTTCTCTGTGTGGTGACAAATTGTCCTCAAACAATCTACGACAAGCTCAATAACTATGGAATTGAACCTAATATGTCTCAATTCTCAAAGAGGCTTAACCGTAAACAATTGGCACACGAGGGCGTGCACCATCAAGCTACGAATCGCAGCCTGCGATTAACTAGGGTACCTTGAGCTAGCGCAAGGAAAAATTAGATGAAGCCCGGCCAATACCGACTAGCACTACGTGGGAAGGTTCGAAGATGTCTTCATGCACAATTAACCAGGAGATGGCCGACGTAACTTAATCCTACTAACCTCCAAGCATTCCTAGTTTTACTCATAGGTCATTTTTATTGAATCATTTTATATAATTAAATAATGAATTAGTGTAATCTTCTCCGAGTCCAATGATGTACGACACAAATTTCATGCTTTGACTCTCATTTTCAAAGAAGAGGGGTCTGCAACACTATGAGAAACCATCCTTTAATTATATTTTATTAATAATAGGGGAAAAAAATACAATCTCAAACTATGGCTCCATCCTTTAATGAAGCAATCGTTGTCATGTCTGACGAACAAGTTAAGATTGCTAGTGTATTACTCATGGATTATAGTTGGACATGAAGCCATGAAGGTTGGTGGCACGATATCATATTAATGTGTATATTATAAGGCCAAAGTTATTACATCAAACAATGAACAATTCTCTTTTACTTGTACTTGACAAAGTTGGGGCCATTAATGCAAGTATTCAAAGATTTAAGAACTTGGTAGGTTAGTAACTTGGTATCGGGGCATTCAAAAAGAAGTAGGTTTAAGAGCATCTATGAAGAACCATCTTAATCAAGTATATTTTGTCAACAAGTTTTTCCTTTCGAGATTTTTTAGTTGAGAAAATGGAACACATGGTTGTTGAGTCTTGACTTTTTGTTATCCTCTATGGTGATTCCACTTAACTCTTTCTGGGATGATCTGTTTTCTGCAAAAATTTAGACCGTATATCTGGGATGAGCTCTCCACCAGTACGTACTAGAGCTAATTAGAAGGAGTATGCAATATAGTTTTCGCTGACTGCAATGAACCACAAAAATGGAAAACATTTGATAGAATAACTTTTAATGAGGACCATTAAAATAAAGATTTTATGAGGACTTTATAATCAACTGATGTGAGACTTATTTTTCGATCACATTTTCGCAAATCAACTGTTTGATATTTAGATATTCATGATAGATAATTTATATAAACTTTCAACCAAATTGAAAATTGTTAAGTTATTTATGATCATGATTTATCATTTATAAACATGAAAGGCTTAGGTTTGATAGATTTAGTTCATCCATTGATTTGATCTAGTAGTATTTTAATGATTAACAATTTATAAAAAAAATTTCAAAAGTGATTTGCTCATGCATATATAAATATCTAAAGATTGGTTTATCGTAATATAATCAGAAAGTGGGTCTCACAACCATTGATTAGAAAGTTTCAAGAAATCATGATCATTTTAAAGATTCTCATTAGAAACTCTCCAAACATTTGGTAATGCAATTTCTCTAAGCAAGTTCACCAATATATCCAATTTCTCTAAGCAAGCAATATATGAATGACCTGGAAGTGTCGATCAATTAGAAATAGATCTGGAGGAGCATTTTCAACATGTCACGGTCTTCATGAACCCAGTTAATCTAAGTAGGTTTTAAAGCAAAAACATCTAGAGGTCCTTTGAAAAGTTGCAGTACGCAGAGTAATTAGAAATTTCATACATATTTTACATCTGGTAGGTGTAACAACATACCATGGTAAGCCAGTTGATAACGCCATAAAATGAATTAAAACAGAATTAAAAGTTCGTAATTGCATTACATAGACAGTCATTCAGTTGAGGCCAAAGAAATTAACACTGTTCTCTCTGCCTCTGCCTCTCCCTCTCCCTCTCTCTCTCCCTCTCCTCCTCCTTGGTGGTTAATAAATAATAACTTGGTATTGAGGCATTCAGATAGGCATATCAGCATCTCTGAAAACACCCTATTCATTAGTAATAACTACGCCAACAATGTTTTATTGATTTCCAAGACTTTCTGGCGGTTACCTCCCAATGGTGTATACAATCAAAAAACCTATTAAAATGGCCTTTCTGGTTTCAAAGTGTCGATGAGAGATTGAATTTGCAGGAGGAGTTTCAATATGTGCATGGTCTTCAACTCTTCATCCAAGTAGGTATTAGAAACTAGACAATGACAGGTCTTCCATTAGTGAGAATGATGGCCAAAAATGGAGGCAGACAAATGAGACAATAGCTGCTATGCATCCATGAATGGATAATAGACCGGTCCAGACCGGTCCAGTACTGGTTCAACCTAGTAGTCATGACTACTCCTTCGTCAACACATATGTATCCATCCCCGGCCCATAGAGTGATAGAATACAATCATGATCCAATTTCCGTAGCAGATCAGAATAACCAACGATACTTATTATTTTTTTTTTTTATGACAACCAACGATACTTGTTCCCGTAGATTTTGAGAGTTTGTCCCTTTATTTTATTATTATTATTTTATTTTTTTTTGCCAAGAAAAAGAAACTTGATTAATATGAAACAAGGAGTACAACAACGGTCCCAAGAGTTTGTCCCTTTATTTCTTGCACACCGTAACCTTACGCTTGATAAAATGTTTCAAATAGATAACAAAGTTCTTCAAAAGGTAAGTAAAAATATGAAAATGAGATTCACTGTAGAGCTTTCTCACCTCACGCTCTCACAAAGTGAAGCACTTGTTGAATGGATTAGTAGCTTCCCCTTACTAGTAGCAACAGTAGTCATTAGTTCTAAGTTTTTTCCGCAAAACAGTGACACTAAAAGTTATGAATAACAAAATTTTACAAAATTATTTCTATTAAGAGTATCTCCAACATCTTTCTTATAATTTTTTTTTTTGACTTTTTTTCTCTAGTTCAGGTGACTAATGTGTATTTCTTTTTACTCCGACAGTTTCTCTATGAGAAAGTGAAGAACGAGAAAACAAAAATTCCTCAATTTACAGTAAATTCTAAAATTTTTGGAAATTGTTTCTATAAAAGATTTTATTCCTTTCTTTCTTCTCTACATTCACTTTGCTTACATTTTTTTAAAGTAATAAAATAATACCATATTTTGAAAATACTATAGTAAATATGATAGAGAAGTTTTTATTTTATTTTTTAATAGAAATTGATATTATTAGAATCAATTGCCGACAACAGCCAATGACTAGAGTTTATCTGCACTTACAATAAGATACCCGACAAGTAAATCCGAAAACTCTATTCTAAGCAAACAAACTCGTTACAAGTCGATGATAAGCTCGCTATAATTAGCGAACTTATAAACAAAGAAACTCCATGTCTTCTAGGACAAAATCCTTCACTAGCCTCCCATTAACCAATTACGCAATTGTGGTACAAACAGAAAACTACTTCCTAGCCAACAAATAGGAGTAACTCATTATCCATAAGTCGCTTGAAAGCCAATCTTAAATCAAGATAATTACCAACTCCTGCAGAAGTTATTATCTGAAATGATTGATTCTGGACCATAAGTCGACCCAAATAGCCAAGAAGGTCCACATCTTAGGCTAGGTCCACCCTCACCACTAAGTGATAAATGAGGGTGGCAAGGCACCCTCCCTACAGGTCCATAAAATATAGCCAAATAGCCCAAGCTTAGAGGTCCAGGCGCAAACCCAAGTATAGGAGCAAAAGCCCTAATCTGCTTCTGCCAAGTCATCGCGATCACCACTGCTTCCGGTGGCCGACTTGTCTAGAAGGCCATAAAGCCTGTAATTCCACCACCTCCCTTTTGCCATTGTTAGTGGTCTTCTAAGACCATTAATCACCAACGCCGGAGGAACAAGGATAGGCCTGTTGCGCTACAACCCCTGATCGCCGACACAAACCAACCAACCTGTCGTTCCTTGCAAACTAGTCCGACCTCCAATCGCACAAGATTGGATCAGTCCTCCTCTGATTAGTAGAACAACACAGACCATCCAAAAGCAAGCAACCACTCTATCCTACCACCGCAAAAAACCCAAAGTCCTAGTACCCACACCGAAAGATCTCGCTTCTACTAGAGTTGATAGATGGAGGTGCAGTTGCTCTCTCTGCTGATCAATCTCTAAGGTTGCTTGACGACTCTCAGTAAAAAGTCTAATAGATAGAGAAGTTGTTAAAACTACAAAAGAAAAATATATGAATTTTATTTTTGAAGTCTCTATAGTAAGAATTTTTTAGGATCGCTGGTGTAGAAGTTCTAGAATGAGATTTGCATAAATAATACTCACCTATGTGTAATTTTTTTTATGGTTTTAAAAGAGAAATGAAACCTAATCAACAACGTACATTGGACCCTCGTACGCATGACGTAAAGTGTGAATACAACGAGAATATAGAGCCCAAATCTCGAAGTGAAGAGAAGTACAACGGTTTTTAATTACAACTTTCTTAATTAAATTAGGATGACCGCATAATTAAATGGCGTTATAATACACAAAATAATATGGTAATTTACCAGCCTAAAAAACCCTTAGCGCCGCACCCCTTCTGCGACGCCCAACTGCAAGGCAACGTCCTTGTTTGGAATTGTCGAGGGATCATTAACCTCGAGACACAGAGAGCTTTGATTGATTTGGTGCACGCTAGAAAACCTTTTCTTATCTTCTTGGCTGAAACCCTAGCCATGGAACAACTTATCAATTCCATTACATCCCGCTTGGGCTTTGCGGACAATCTCTACGTCCAAAATGGGCCAGACTCTCAGGGGCTTGCAATGTCATGGAGTCATGATCTCCATGTTGAACTACTTACGAAGTTGTCACATCACATTGATGTAGAAGTTAGAGAAAAAGGCACGAACGATGTATGGAGATTTACACGGATCTATAGATATGCTGCCAGGGATGACAGACATCGTACATGGTCCCTCATAGAAACCCTTGCAGCAGAGAAATGCTCATTGCCTTGGTCAATGGCGGGAGATTTCAATGAGCTTATGATCCGAGTAGACAAGTCAGGTGGCCCACCCCGAGCTCTAGCGTCGATGGCTTTGTTTCGTCATACTATGGACGCTGCAGGCCTCAGTGATATGGGTTTCTTTGGATGCAGGTATTCGTGGTTCAATAAGTTTACAAAGGAAAGGCTAGATCGTGCCTTCTGGTTTGGGTCTTGGAAGACCCTTTTTCCCGCTGTCCAGAACAATTACATTGCCTCCTCTGACTCTGACCATAACCCCATATTGGTTGAAGCACGAGTTGAGAGAAAGCTAACCCATAAGCGTCCTCGGCAGTTTTGCTTCGAGGAAATCTGGCATGGGGCTAAGCAATGCGAGGATATCATCCAAAGACGTTGGTCCACTCCACTCACTGGTAACATGTTGCAGCAGTTGGGTTCCAAGATTCACTCTACTGGACAGCATCTTTTGCAATGGCATGTTATTGATTTTCAACACCACAAATTCGAACTCCATGCGGTTCAAAGCCAGTTACTTGACCTAATGAAACAACCCTTCTCGAGTGAGCAGTATGACGAACAATGTAGATTGCATGTTAGGCAAAGTCAGTTGCTTTCACAAGAAGAAAAATATTGGAGGCAAAGGTGGCGTGCTCTATGGTTGAAGGATGGGGATAGAAATTCTGCGTACTTTCATCAAAAAGCCTCAAACAGGAAGAACAGGAACACTATTAGAGGTTTGATGAATGATCAAGGAGGATGGACTGATGACCCGTTAGAAGTGAAGCAACTCCTTATGGATTTTTATAACATGACCTTCTCTTCTGAGGGAGTGGATGAGTTTGCCATCTCTAAAATTTTTAGAGCCACACCTATGAAGGGTACTACAATCATGAATGAAGACCTCATTGCCCCGTACTTAGATGAAGAAATAAAGGCTGCTTTGTTCCAAATGCATTCATCTAAAAGCCCTGGTCCTGATGGTATGTCTCCCTTCTTCTTTCAGAAATATTGGCATATTGTTGGTTTAGATGTTTGCACTGCTATACGTAATTTCCTACAGCATGGAGAGATTTGGAAAGAATTGAATTTCACATATATTTGCTTGATCCCAAAAATTAAAAATCCTACGGTTGCATCACACTTTCGGCCTATAGCATTATGCAATGTGCTTTACCAAATTAGTTCCAAGGTCATTGCCAATAGATTGAAGAAATGGCTTCCAAAATCATTTCTCCCCTTCAAAGTGCCTATGTGCCTGGCAGACTCATATCAGATACACCCTGGTTGCCACTGAAGCAGCTCATTTCATGCATAAACTTACATCACAAGAAGAAGGTTTCTTTTCACTCAAATTGGACATTAGTAAGGCCTATGACCGCTTGGAATAGCCTTTTTTGCATGCCATGTTAGTAAAGCTGGGTTTTTCAGCTCAGTGGATTTCTATGGTAATGAGTTGTGTTACTTCAGTCAGTTATGCCATTCTTGTACAGGGTGAGCCATCTAACACTATACACCCTACTAGATGCATCAGGCAGGGTGATCCCTTATCTCCCTATTTATTTATCATATGTGCTGAGGGTTTATCTGCACTCATATCTCAGGCTGTTGACTCTGGGGTGATTAGGGGCCTTAAAATGTGTCTTCAGGCTCCAATATTACATCATTTATTCTTTGCGGATGACAGTTTCCTATTTGGGGCAGCTACTGTGGAAGAATGTTAACATAGTTTGACAGATTTTAAACACTTATGAACGAGCTTCTGGACAGAAAATTAACTTCCAAAAAAGCAGTGTGGTTTTTAGTATGAATGTGGATATTGATATTCAAGCACAACTTTCTGCTATGTTGGAGGTCAAGTGTGTAACAGAACATGACAGATAGCTAGGCCTCCCATTGCGAGTGGGTAAGTCCAAAACTCATATTTTTCAATATATCAAGGAAAATTGTCCAAGAAGCTAGAGAATTGGAAAGCAAAAATCCTTAGTTGTGCTGACAGGGAGATTTTGATAAAGGCAGTTGCTCAAACTATGCCTTTATATGCCATGAACTGTTACTTGTTGCCGAAGGGATTGCGTGATGATGTTCACAAATTATGTGCTTCTTTCTTTTGGGGAGATATGGAGGGTAAGAAGGAAATTCATTGGAGAAGTTGGGAATGTCTGTGCCTTACAAAACATGAAGGAGGGTTGGGTTTCAAAAACATATGTGCTTAAACCTTGAAATGTTAGCCAAGCAAGGATGAAGAATTGTCACAAACCCAAAGCTGCTTATTGCCAAGTTGTACAAAGCCAGGTATTTTCCAAATTGTGAATTTTGGCAAGCAGGGTTAGGTGATGCACCTTCCTTTTCGTGGAGAAGTATTATTGCAGGTAGACCTGTACTCAAGGTAGGTACTAGATGGCAAATCGAAGATGGTACAAAGATTAATATCTGGAATGAGCAATGGATACCAAACTGCTCACAGAGCCTTGTCCAGCGACCACCCAACTCTCCGGTTGAAATGGTGCCTGATCTCATTGGTGCTTCTACTAAACAATGGATTCCTTCCATTATTCATGAGATTTTTCTTCCTCCAGTGGTAGCCAAAATTCTTAGTATTCCTCTAACCCATAGAAACGGGATCGATAAGCATTATTGGCATCCGAATCATAGAGGATGGTACACGGTCAAAAGTGCCTATTGGATTGCTCGAGAATAGATTCTTGGCAATGCTCTAGCCTCATCATCTAATGGGGATCCTTTTAAAGAGCTCTGGAGAAAGATTTGGAAGGCAAGAGTACCTGGAAAAGTGCATATTTGTGCCTGGAGGGCTTGCACTGTCTTCTATGCTATTATGTTGTTGAAGACTCTTCCAACCTCTTTTGTAAGTGTCCTACAGCTATCACGCTATTATCTCAAGCTCCCTTTCATCTGCAAACCTCCTTGCTGCCTAATATTAACTTTCAAGAATGGATGTTGGAAAGGGCTATGCATCTTAAGATTGAGGTGTTTGAGAAGCTTTTGATGCTCATCCGGGGTTTATGGAAGAACAGAAACTCACAATTATGGGAAAACAAAGCCAGTTCGGCCTCTGACATTTTTCTCCAGTGTACAACGTGGTTGGAGGAGTTTCACCAAGCTAGTAAGCATGATGCTGCAGCCCAGCTACCGGTCAGTAAGGATTGGAGTCTGGAATGCACAGTAGCGCTTACTTTGAATGTGGATGGGGCGTTTCTTCCTCAGTTGCCAAAAGGAGGACTGGGAGGGGTTTTAGAAATACTAGAGGTGAGGTTCAACCTGCATTTCAAACTGTAGTTCAATTTGTTAGCGCTCCCATGCATGCTAAACTTCTTGCAATTCAGTCGGCTTCGCAACTAGTCCGAGCACATCATTTCCAATCGGTTTGCATTGTGTCGGACTGTATTGGCTGTGCATGACATAAATAGTAGATCTCCTATTCTAACAGAGTATGGACCACTAATTGAGGACATTCAGTTCATGCTATAGTAGCTGCTTCCAATCAAGATTACTTATGCACCTCGGGCATGTAACAACTTAGCACACTGGTTGGCTAGTTTAGCATATGAGTCAGAGCAAAGTATATGCTGGTTACATACAACGCCGGATTGTATTCGGGACATTGTACAATAGGAGATTCCTCCTCCCATTTAACTAAATGAAATCCTAGTCTGTTTTTTACCTCAAAAAAAAAAAAAATTGGCGTTATAATCGATGAGAAACACAATTTTCATATTTAAGTAAATACATGTACATACAAATAAATAATTTGGTGAATGTAAGGGGCAAATGACTTTATAATTGTCTTAAACTATTAAAAAATTGCATAAATAATACTCACCTATGTGTAATGATTTTTGTTTTTAAAAGAGAATTGAAACCTAATCAACACGGTACATTTGACCCTCGTACGCATGATGTAAAGTGTGAATACAATGAGAATATAGAGAAGTACAACCGTTTTTAATTACAACTTCCTTAATTAAATGGTGCGGCTATTGACACCCTATCATTTTCTTAATTAACCCTCCAAACATTTAAATTATTGAAAGACTGTATTACTCATGTGCAAAATGACTAATAAGTGTACTAATTTTCTAAAATCCAAATCTGTAAAAATAAATACATAACCAATTAAATACAAAAGACTACTTAATTTTTCATTAGACAACATTAATCTTCATCTTCTCCACCGAAATTTGAATTTATTATTTTTTAAATCTTTTTGTGCATCCTCATCATAATTCGTGATTTAATTTATAAAATTATTAGTGTTAACTTCATCATTTTTGCAATATCCTTTGTAAAACAAAAACAAAATAAATCTCTTATTCATTTCTCATAGTTGTTAACTTACTAATCTTTTAACATGAATCAAAATAGATGAACATTGAAACTGAAAAAAAAAAAAATGGAAGTTAATCAGATTATGATTTTATTAGGAAACTTTAATATATTTTAGTTTTTATTGGTATAAATTAAATGAGAGATTTTTGTTAAAAAAAATCCTTTAATTGGATATGCTATATAATAATATTTATGAAAAGAGAAATGGATTAGATAGGTAAATAAAATAATTGAAATTAAAATGTAAGGTGTAAAGAGTAAGTAGGGTGAACAAATAAAATGGTTGGATGAACAAAGAAAATAGTAGGGTGGCAATACATGCACCCTTAATTAAATTAGGATGACCGCATAACTAAATGGGGTCATAATTGATGAGAAACACAATTTCATATTTAAGTAAATACATGTACATACAAATAAATAATTTGGTGAATGTAAGGGGCAAATGACTTTATGATTGTCTTAAACTATTAAAAATTTGTATAAATAATACTCACCTAAGTGTAAATTTTTTATGTTTTTAAAAGAGAATTGAAACCTAATCAACAGTACATTGGACCCTCGTACGCATGATGTAAAGTGTGAATACAATGAGAATAATCAGAATATAGAGCCTAAATCTTGAAGAGAAGTACAACGGTCTTTAATTACAACTTCCTTTTTTTTTTTTCTTGAAAGGGAGGAAAAAGAAAAATTAAGTTGTAATTAAAGACCGTTATACTTCTCTTCGAGATTTAGACTCTATATTCTCATTGTATTCACACTTTACATCATGCGTTCGAGGATCCAATTTACCATGTAATCAAATGCCGTCATAATCGATGAGCAACACCATTTCACATTTAAGTAAACACATATACGTACAAATTATTTATGTAAGGGGCAAATAACTTTACAATTGTCTTAATCATCGGAAACTTGGGACGTTATGTGCTAATTTTGTGCCATCATGATTACGTGCCATCCTCTTGTTTCCAGAATTTGCAAGCCTAATGATTGGTCATTAGTCTATTTCTCTTTTTATAAATGTGAATTAGCAAGTTTAAACGTAAATCTCATTTTAAACGTCGACCAATATATAGTTGTTAAAAAAAAAAACAAGGGAAATTAATCCTTTTTTTTTTTTCTGAAAAAAAGAAAGGTCATGGTCATCAGGTCATGTGACTCACGTCACATTATTAATTGCCTCACCAATATTTTTACCAATTCCAGATTTACATATTAGACAAGTACAATGGTTAAACCACACAGATCAGTGTCTCTTCTTTCGGACTTTTTCTACCGGTGGTAGGTGAGTCTGGTAGGCTTATAAAAACCAGACTCTTCACTAGTGTTTGATACTTTGATTCGTGCCTCTTCCATTACAACACAAAGTTCAAATCAAAACTCCCTTCCTCTGTCTCTTTTGAAAAACATCAATCAAGCCAAGATGACTGCTGATCAGAGCTCTTCACTTTCCGGCCACGGCCAAACTGTGTGTGTCACCGGGGCCGGAGGCTTCATCGCTTCTTGGTTGGTGAAGCTTCTTCTGGAGAGAGGCTATAATGTTAGAGGAACCGTGAGAAACCCAGGTACCCACTTCGATCAAATCATCAGTACCTTCTTCCCCGACCTCAAGTTTATTGTTTTCTCTTATATGCTTCGCGCCATGAATGCTTTAAACATTTAGAGTAATTTTCTCATTCTGTTAACCAAATCTGGCATGTGATGCTCTCGGGATAGGATTCAGACTTGGAATCAAATTTCCCGATTCTGATTCAGGAAAGAAATGAAACGATTGTGTGCATACCAAGTACATACATAAGCAGTTGTCAACTTTCCTTTTGCGTACATAGAAATAATACCTTTGTTTGTGTATTTACTTATTTTGGTTTTAACTGATAGATGACCCAAAGAATGCTCATTTGAGGGAGCTGGAAGGAGCCAGAGAGAGGCTGAGCTTGCGAAAAGCCGATCTCCTCGATTTCGAGAGCCTGAAAGATGCCATTAACGGCTGTGATGGCGTTTTCCACACAGCATCGCCTGTAACTGATGATCCGGTGAGTTTTCCAGCGTTTGTTCCCGTTACTTTCTTTCTTTCTTCGTTTTGGTTGGTGAGAAAAAATGATGGCCATCAGGCCATATATAAATCTCTTTACCAAAAACAAAGCATACGTTCGAACGTGGTAGTCAATCATTGCTTTTGGATTCTTCAAAACAAAAGCATCTATTACGTGGTTGACTGGTTGTCGCCATACAGCACTTGCTTTTGTTGATGGTGGTCGATGTGGTGGACTCATTCCGACTACAGATCGAGTACAAAAACCAAGACTATTCTCGAGTGGATATGATCAGACCCAACAAAATATAACCATTCGAATTTTAAAAGTAGGGGGGACAAAAAAGGAATATTTGGATACATTGGAATATATATTCCAGGATTTGGTGGGTTTGAAATTTGCTTTAAAGGATTTTTTTTCATATATAATTTTGAATCAGACGGTCAACATTTATTATATAAAGTAAATTATTGGGAATGAATGAATGATGGTTAAATTTTTTAAAATTTCTATTATGCCCTTTATTGATTGAATTGTTTTAAAAATAAAAATGATATTATAAGGCTAAACTAGTAAATAAACAAAATCAGTTTTTTCTTTTCAAGAAATTACAAACAAAAAAAAAGTAAAGAAAAAACCCACATTTGTAACTTTCAGTGGTAATTTTCTGCCTTCAAATTTTTTCCTTTTTGTTTAATTTCCTAAAAATAATTTTTTTTAATAAAAGCAAATTGACAAGTACGGGTGCATGCCGGTCTTAGAATCCAGTCAAATATTTGGACGTAATATAATGTAATTTTATTCAAAAATGAAAAATTTATTTCCAAGAATATTGAGAAATGATATGCTGTTACCAAAATTTTTCAAACACTATTATAGTCATGAGCCTTTTTTCTTTCTCTTTGTCTTTGTTAAAACTTGGTGGAAGTTGTAATCATCTAGTCAAGCATCCTGAAAATGATGCATAATTCGAAGAAAATCCTTATTCCCCGTATGTGGCGGAGGCGAATCGGGAACGGCATTGTAATTGGGCATTTTCAACATTTGGCTTTCCAGTTTTGTCAATATAATAAGGCCATGAAATCTTAAAATGTAATTATTGGTGCTTAATCTCTGTGATTAGAAAATTCTTAAAATAACAATATTGTATATATAGGAACAAATGGTGGAGCCGGCGGTGAATGGAACAAAGAATGTGATTGTTGCCGCTTCTGAAGCCAAGGTTAAACGCGTGGTCTTCACGTCTTCAATCGGTGCCGTGTACATGGACCCGACCAGAGGTCCCGATGTGGTTGTTGATGAGTCATGTTGGAGTGATCTGGAGTTTTGCAAGAACACCAAGGTAGCATATCTAACACAACTTGATCTTCGTAAATTTTTTTACGAGAACTTCTATCATGTTTCGATGCTCCGAAGTTCTATAATCGAAACCTTAAATTATTAATACTGATTCCTACATAAACGAACTTTCAGAACTGGTACTGCTATGGGAAAGCTGTGGCGGAGCAAGCAGCGTGGGATGAGGCCAAAGAGAAAGGAGTAGACTTGGTGGTGGTGAACCCGGTTTTGGTGCTTGGACCACTGCTCCAACCAACCATCAACGCCAGCATTATCCACGTCCTCAAGTACTTGACTGGCTCGGCCAAGACCTATGCCAATTCTGTTCAGGCCTATGTGCATGTTAAGGACGTGGCATTAGCACACATACTGGTGTATGAAACTCCCTCAGCATCTGGCCGTTATCTTTGCGCCGAGAGCGTCCTTCACCGTGGAGATGTAGTTGAAATCCTCGCCAAGTTCTTCCCTGAATACCCGATACCCACCAAGTAAGTAGTAGTACTTCTTCATCAATATGATACTGCGCAGACACATAAACCTAGTATTTTAAGGTACACCTAATTAAGGAAACACCTTGTTAATCGTTGTGAAAAACATCGCAAACGACCCTAATGAAATAGATCATTTTGTTCTTTTTTTATCGATCAAGTTAGTTTCATTATGTGAGTGACATTCTACTAGAAGGCTTAGGAAATGCCTCGAGTCGCAGATGCAAAATACGAGTATAGTCTTTATTTTTCAGTATTGTCTCCCATATGGGAATATAGACTAAATATACCTATCATCCAAAGGTAGTACTATGTTTAATTGGTCATTAGCTCCAGGAATACCGTTGACTTTCTTATTTAACACCAGCTTCATTAGGTATAAAATGCCTATACAACAGTCCATCTCTATCATGTTTATCTCAGCCAGTTAGGTAAGGGTCTCATGCTACGCGACGTCAGCCTCAATGAAATATTAGAAGAAAATATAATTATGTATGTTTATATTCATGATTTCAACCAATAAATTGGAGGAATGGTGATATATCATCTACCATAATATATTTTCTGACCTAGCTAATGACCTAAAACATCAATAATACTTAACCAACAAAAAGAGTTGGTTGGGAAATGATTTGATTAGCCCTCTCGTTTTGTTCTAAAATTTTTGATGACTAGGGATGACATTATCATTTGCATTTCAACAGTAAAAGGTACGAATTATTGAATTTGTTTATCTCTCCGTATAATAGTTTTCTTATATTTTAGTTATCAAGCTTTGCAAGTGTTATTCCTCACCAAAAAAAAAAACCTCTGTAAGTGTCATCGATATATTTTAATTTATGTTTAGACATATAAATAAACGACCTCCCATGGCATTCAGTTTTATTTTTCTCTTTTTGATAAAAATAAATAAATAAAAAACGACTAGCCGTAGAAAAGTTTTAGATACTCTCTAAATTTTTTTTTTTTTTTCAAAAGTTAACAGGAATTCGAGAAATGCGTTTGCCTTTTTCATTTCTAGTAGAGTAGTAAGTGGTGGAAGCATTAGATTTAGGTATACCGACCTACCTTGATTTGTCTATATTATCCAACTATGGAGGTTCGGAGAAAGGGAATTGCAAAATTGTGCCCCAAAAATTGGAATTGTACAACAAATGAGCACTTGTGGAGCGGAGGAGTTCTCACCAACTCCATGACTTGATGTCACCCTCAAATTCTGAACATCTGTCTCTTCAGTCATTACCTACCCATTATTCTTTAGTATTTCAGGCCTGCAGTACTTCTTGGAATCACGGGGAGCATCATTGTCCATGTAAACAATCATTGGTTCTTAAGTGGGTCAACAAAATTTTCAGGAAATGAATAAATATTTATCCATGAAGACTAATTTGTGCATGCCCTTATTTTCTTTAAAGGAATTTTTTGACTAATCACTGATTTTTGTATTTCTTTGTTTTCCAAGTGGTTTAACATGTAATATACTTGCGTTTTGAAAATATATAGTTGTATGTTAATGGCTTCCAGTTAATGAGCGTGTCATATTCTACTATTGCAGGTTGAAAGATGATGGGAAACCCAGAGCAATACCTTACAAGTTCTCAAACCAGAAGCTACAAGACTTGGGTTTGGAGTTCACTTCAGTGAAACAGAGCCTATATGAGACTGTCAAGAGCTTGCAGGAGAAGGGTCACCTTAAAGTTCCAACAAAACAAGAAGAAGACTCCATTAAGATCCAATCTTAAGTGAGGCTTATTTTGGGTACTGCTAGCTGAAAATAATTTCAGGCTTTGCTCCAGTAATATGGTAGTGATAAGAATATTATGAAATGTTAATGAAAGGACAATGAAAAGTTGGGAGTGTTTTGTTGTCTATGCCAAATCCCTTAATTAATGGTTTTATTTTTCTTTTTAAACTCTAATTGTGATTTGGTGCATCTATATAAAAATCTTGTAAAGCAATCGTATTTTTAAAATTTAATGTCATAGTTTGAAGGAGTTGTTCGCAGTCCAATTATTAAAGCTATATCTATGAAAACAAGAACACTAGCTCACAATTGACTTGTAATGAGTTACTTTTACTTAGAGTTTCGGATTTTCTTGCTGGCTATCTTGTTGTAAGTATATGTATACTGCAGTCATCAACTATAATTCTAATGATATCAATTTCTATTTAAAAAAAAGAATATAATTAAAGTAATATCTATGAAAATAAGAAGAATAATATGATAACTCAAATGAACGAGGCCTCTGTTGGTAATGCTAACTCTAACCCTAAGGGGAATGACTTTGCTCTTTTTAAATCTTTGCTTTTTATTTTTTACAAGTCTAGTGTGTGCGAAGATAGTTTCTAGGAGCTTTCTGAGATGTTCGATTCTATGTTTTAGTTGTACCACAATTGCCTGTAGATAGGTGAGGCATAGATGAATGATTTTTCCTCGGGAGGTGAGACTATTCTAGTAATGTACTAGGCTTGCTTATAAGCGAGCTGTCTTGGACTGTAATGAGTTGCTGTACTTGGATGGGGAGTTAGTTGTTTCCCTGCTAATTTCTCTATTTTAAGTGTTTGTAGTCTCTAGCCTTTTCTTGGCTATTGATCTTATGCAATCAATTATTAATTTCAAAAAAAAAAAGAATAAGATGATTTAGTTTTTTAATAAACTGTATACACTCCCTTGACAACATTCCACAAATACCGGAAAAACACATAACATATGTCAACTATTCTGATGTCTTATAGAAGAGAGTTGCGTGTACTAGGATTTCCTAGCAGTTAATACCTTTTTCACCTAAGAGGCGGCTACGGCTTCAACTTTCCTCCATCTCCCCTAATGCGATGTCCATCTTTGGCTATTGGTTCAATTTCATTTCTTGCTTTGGTTCTCTACCAGCAACGACCTATCTTTCTATGAAGGAAGACAACATCTTGCCTTCTCTAAGTAATGTTTCTAAGCAATCGATCGTTGCGGTGGAGAGGTTGTCCAAATTCTGTCTACATAGTGTTGCTGAAAGCGCACCATTAGTGGATAAGATCTTCTTATGCTCGTGCGATGTGAGTCTGTGACGGCGTTGATGAAGGTTATCGGGGATGATGCTACAAGGCCGAGCTGGGGGTTGGTTCTTTCATTTGCCTTCTGACTTCAATGGTTTAGAGAAGTTGATCAAGTTTGGGTGGTGAGAGTACAGGCTGTTACAAGACCTTGCCATGTAGTCATATATGGTTCAGTGGCCTCTGCACCGTTCGTGGAAGTTGTTTGGTCAATGCTGGTGACAAGTTTTCCCAAGCCTTTTGGGTAGGCTTGCTGTTTTTGGGGGTGGGTTGGGCTTTGGGCCTCACCTTGGGCCTCATAGGGAGTGAGTCAGCCAGTTAGGACTAGGTCTTAGCTTTAACTAACGCTTTGTTAGCCTTTTGCCTACATTCTATGCGGTATTGTTAGGCTTTGTTAGCCTTTTGCCCACATTCTATGCGGTATTGTTACACTTAGTTAGACAGATTTTGGAGCACCACAATTGAGTGAATTGGTGAAGGGATTCTCGTTTAATATTAATTTTGATGTAAAAGACTAGTCATAGTCTTGTAGGCTCACTAAATAAGTGAGCATCAATGTTCTAGTGAGCAGTCCTGGTTCTCTCTAAATTACTTAGCCACTAGTGTAGAGTGCAAGTATAGAAAATTATTGTATGTGTTAATCTAGCTCTTGAATTAATGAAATCTCCTCCTTACGTAGAAGGGGAAAAAAAAAACTCATCATCATAAAGAACATAGGTTTTTTATTTAGAGCGCTACAGGGGAAGGGATTCAGAACACTGAGGCCTCATTTGGTTCGCAAAAAGTAAGCATCGGAAAAAGAAAGTTGTTTATTTCTTGCGTTTGTGTTGCAAAAGTATCTTTTTTTTTTCTTAGAATCGAAAAGGTCAGTCTAATTTTATAATGCAGCAAGCAGTCCTAAACGACAGATCCCTGTGGGGTCGACAGTAAAGAGTCGTCTTTTAGAACTTACAAATTACCTATTCTAACAAATAGGACTCCACAGCCCGAAGTACGTACACCCACCTTTTAGGAAAATTACACACCATTGTTCTAACAAAATCTAAGTGCTTAGAAGTTAAATAAATAAAAATACAACCAAACACTAGACTTTGCGACCACAGAAAAACTTAAGCATTACTAGTAGAGGAGACTACAAAGACACCCCCTCCTCCATCTTTTGATGACTCTTCCATCTACTCAGAACCGGAATCATCACTACTCGCCTCCTCATTTGCTTCCGATGGAGATAGCTCTCCACGCACCTCCCACGTGCTTTCCACTTCCTAGGTTTATTACCCTAGCCTGTAGCTCCTTATCTAAAACTCTTGCACATTTGGGTTTGTTCTTGCTGCCTTTGGGCCTACCCACCTTCTTCTTCCTTGGTGAGATCATCAACTTACCATGCTTGTATTGAAGTACTAGTTGCATGCCCTCATCAATTTGAAGGACCGACTCAGAAGAAGTAACATACCTTTTCCCAACTCGACCCAACACTTCCACTGCCTTCCGCTTACTCCCTGAGAGGGGTAGTGGCTGTAGAGATAGTATAGGAAAATAGGAGGGAAAATGGTTCCTTCCATATTTAAAGAAATCACTTTCCTCTATTATTTCCTTGCATTTATTACTCACAACCCATTATTTTATTAACAAATTACATATAAGTTATTGACAAAAAGTTACTTAACAAATACATCCATTAAAGATTGAATTAAACATATAATGACTAAATCTTACAAATAAGGACAATCTGCTCTACACTTGCCACATGTCATGAATAAATTTATCTTTTTACCTTTAACTACTTCTTTTGACTTCTAATTCCTTTATAAGGATTAAATCTTACAAATAAGGACAATCTGCTTTCCACTTGTCACATGTCATGAATTAATTTATTTTTTTACCTTTAACTACTTATTTTGACTTTTAATTCCTTTATTTTCTTTAATCCAAGCTCTTTTTTGTTCAAAACCTGCTACTGCACTCGTCCAATCCTGCTACTGTACTCGCTGCACTCATACTCTTCCAGTTTTGCTACGACACTTGTACTCGTGTTCTGCTACTGCACTTATACTCATGTTCTGTTACTGCACTTGTACTCGTGTTCTGCTACTGCACTCATCATCGTCTAATCCTACTATTGTACTTATCCAATCCTGCTACTGCACTCGCTGCACTCATACTCTTCCAGTTCTGCTACTGCACTCGACATCACCTAATCCTTCTACTGCACTAGTTCAATCCTGCTACTACACTCGCTGCATTCATACTCATCCAGTTATGCTATTGTACTCACTACACTCATACTCGTCCAATTCTGCTACTGTACTTGTACTCGTGTTCGGCTACTGCACTCGACATCGCCTAATCCTGTTACTGTACTCGTTGCACTCATATTCGTCCAGTTCTGCTACTAGTGTTCTGCTATTGCACTGGTCATTGCTTAATCGTGCTACTGCACTCGTTCAATCCTGCTACTGCACTCGTCATCGCCTAATCGTGCTACTGCCCTCGTACTCATCATCGCCAATTAAGAGATTTTAAATCAAAGATAAGCATTGAAAAAATGATATTAATACAACATAAATTAGTGTTCTTACCTCGTTCGTTTAGCTCATTTGTCAATGTGCGTTCATGCTCAAAATAGAAATGAATCCATTCATCATTTAGTTTCAACTTAGATATCACAAATCGCAATTCAAAGATAGAGTGATCGAAAAAATGAAATTAAATTCAAAATTTGAGAACCCTAGATAAAGAATGCCAAACAGTTTTATTATTCAAACTATAAGATTTACATCAGATAAGTCAACTCTACAAATAGGTGTGCTCTTGTCGACTCCTCTCCAAAACAAATGAATCACCAAAATAATTAACAATACTAACCATCATCGTCGTCCTCATCAAATCCCACCATGAGTCAAACCCCAAACCCAATAATATAGAATGAACAAAGATAACAACAGCAAATTGAAACATCAATTAAAAAAAAACAACATAAAATTAATGAAGAGAACAGACTTCATCGGTCCATCAAATACTAGATCCGATCGAGGACCGATCACCATGTGGATGAATGAACGAATGTAGGCCAACACGACAACGAAGAAGCTCCGCACCAAAGCGGTTCCAGCAAAGAATTGAAGCACAATCTACAAAGGTCGTAGCCGAGGACAGGCTCGTCGGGACAATTGACTGTGGTCCGCAGTCATTTGGTCGCTGGAGACAGAAATTGTTGTCGGGTCTTCTTCAGGGTCACTGGGCCTCAAGAATGGGGGATCGAGTTGTTTGATGCTTTCACCAAAAAAAAAAAAAGAGTTGTTTGATGCTTCTCTGTTTTGGGGTTTTTGTTTTGGACTATTAGTATTGAGTCAGTGGCATATGCATAAATATTTTAACAAACTGAGTATTTTTGTCATTTTACATTAAAATTGAGAGTCAGACTTGCATCATTTAGCTTTTGAGTATGGACTCATGTCCTTATTTGTATAAATCTTTTTAAAAGTGAGTTTTTTATGTGTTTACATCTTTGGTCATGTGCTACTATGTAATTTTCTATTATTTTATTACATTAGTTACAAAAACTTTAACAACTTTCTAGATAGCTTTCCTTATATTACCAAGCATATGAATCGAAAGTTCTTCAGAAATTTTATTTCTCTTCTGTCACGCCCCGGATTTTAGAATCAAAATTCAAAATCCGAAACATGAAAAGTACTACAAACTCAAATAATCATCCTTAAAATTTCTTTTCTTAACATCCTCACCACACGAAATAAAATCAAAACCGAATTTAGTCTCGGTTAATTATTACAACTCAAATCCAAAATGAACTGTAAAGCTCAAAATGAGCATACACACCTCACAACTAAATGAAATAACAAAAACTGCTGTAACACCTAAGCAGCTCGGTCACCTCCCTGGTTATCCTGACCTGCAGGAATATCTGCTACACTATTTGAATAGTGTACCGGGATTGCAACAACACAAAACCCGGTAAGCTCATGAAAGCTCGTATAAGTAAAAGGAAAGAACTATTGTTTAATTTAATCATAATTATTCCCACACAAATCAACACCCAACAATTTCCACATCCATAAGGTACTAACAATCTCAATCAAACACCAATTCAATATATCAAGACAAACCCCAACTCACATCTTTCTCCACAACACCTCAACATCGTATTTATAAAATGGCTAAATACTGTTTAGTCCTTCCACTTTTGACCATAAAACACTTCAGTCCCTGACCTTCTAATTTCATACGTTTAGTCCCTGTACTCTAAAATTTCAGACGAATAGGTCCTTGCCATCTAAAAGTTGCGGTGAAATTGTCACGCCCCGAATTTTAGAATAACAATTCAAAATCCGAAAAATGAAAAAACTACAAACTCAAAATAATCATCCTGAAAATTTTTCTTTTCTTAACATACTCACCACACGAAATAAAATCAAACCGAATTTAGTCTCGGTTAATTATTACAACTCAAATCCAAACTGTAATGTAAAGCTCTAATGAGCATACACACGCCTCACAACTAAATAAATAACAAAACTGCTGTAACACCTAAGCAGCTCGGTCACCTCCCTGGTTATCCTAACCTGCAGGAATATCCGCTACACCATTGAATAGTGTACCGGGATTGCAACAACACAAAACCCGGTAAGCTTATGAAAGCTTGTATGAGTAAAAGAATGAACTGTTACTTAATTTAATTTCATTTGTTTCCACACACAGTAACACTCAATAATTTTCACATATGCAAATAATAACAATTTCAATCAAACACCAATTCAATATATCAAGGCAACCCAACTCACAACTTTCCCCACAACTCTCATCATCGTATTTATAAAAATACGGTACTTGACAGACTAGAGCTCTAACTGAATCGTAGCCCGTCACCTGGCCTACGTTATGGCATCCGACATATTTATCAATTATTGTATTTCATCAATATGTATACCTATATACATATTTAGAACGTCCAATAATTCCACATACTCAACCAATCGTATCCCATCATCCACACTAGGATTAGAGCGTCCGATTACCCACACCGGTCATTACATCGACCCTAAACCTATAAATGAACACAACATATAATATCACATACTGAAATCATCCAACTAAGATACATCATATTATTATGGAATTACACAATTGTAATAAAATTAACTCATCAATTTAACTCAATCATATCATAAATCAATAATCCATTCATCAATATATATTTTCCACGTAAATATATATATATATATATATATATATATATATATATATACGTAATCATGCACTCAGGAATGACCACTAATACCATCTATAGTTCACACAAGAAAATTATGAAATTCATTTGTATAGTTAAAATTCATTTTACTTACCTATGGACCGTGGTGATTCAAGTCCATGAAATTTTAAAACAAATATTTAATCCGCAAATATATTTTCACACAATTACCAAAAATAAATAAATTAAAATGCTCGGTTCGTAATATGAACCACGTGAGTTTTACTCACCTCGAAACTCCCGCTGCGTCTTCAATATAATTATAAATTATAAATTTATAATTAACGCCGAATAGCCCACTCAAATAAAATCCGTCAATCACCTAATCAAATGTGATTCGAATTTAGCCAACAATTTCAACACATAATTTAACCACTAATTAACGGCCAGATTCTAATTTACATTAAAATCCGACGAGCGGTTTCTCACGAATCGCTCCCCTAATTACCCTTTTTTTCACATATACGAAGATCCAAAGGTCGGATCTTCGCCCATGACCACACAAAGCCTCTGGGACAGTCATATGATCATCATAACAATTTTACAAGTTCATCCGACGGTCATAATTTCACAGATCAAAAATCTAACGACCGAAATCGATCGAAATCGCAAAATTCATAACTAATTCATACGATATCTGAAAAATGCGTATAATATGCCGAAATGATCGTATCGAAACATAGAATCATAAAATGGACAGAAACCAAATTTTAGACCTCCAGAGGTGGCAGGAAAAGGCCGCCGGAGTTAGGGACAGAGCCGCCACCTACCACCGCCAATGGTGTCGGGGCCGAGCTTGTCCCTTTCCTTTCATCATTCTGAGCAACTTTCATAACTAGCACAAGACCTAAAAATGACGGGAAGGCATCGAAATTACCGATTTACAGTCGGCGGCCGGAAAATATGCAGAAACCGGTGAGCTTGAAAACCGACGTGAAAACTGCAACCTCAGGCCCCGATCCCTTCTGGAAACTTGTTCAGAACTTCCTTACGAACTCAACAAGCCAAGAATCACAAGAAACGATCGTGTATAGCTCGAGATATCTTGATCGAAAGTTTCGGTATTTCGATCCGTTCGGGTCGAGCTCCGACGAACGTGAAAACATTCGACCCAGTTTCGGTCCTTATTGGTGCTTGTAGAGGAAGTTGAGACGAGCTCAATGAGACAAGAATCAAGTGAAATGGTGGAGTGTAGCTCGAGATATCGAGATCGAACCGAAAATGATCGTTTTCGGTTTGGGCCTTGCCGCCGCCGCCACAGGCTGCGCCGCCTTGTGAAACTGCCTCCGGGAGCTAGAGCAGCTCCAGACGAACGCCTGGGACTTGGTTTGAGGTCGAGAGGTGGTCTGTGGAGGGAGAACAATTAAGGAGAAGTTTTCTCCCCTTTTCGGCCGAGAGCGACGGTGAGAGAGCTGAGAGAGAACCCGGTTTTTTTTTTTTTTTTCTTTTTCCAGAAACAGAAGGAAGAAGAGGAAGAGAGGAACCGGTAGAAAAAAATTAGGGTTTCCAAAATTTTTCTATATATACATGTTTCGGAAAACTTCGAAATTCGATAACTAATTCAAAAAAAATCCGATCTTCGTGTTCCGCACGTGTACGGACTCGTATCGAC